>CP137667.1:24811741-24866551 GCA_037976565.1 Mesocentrotus franciscanus
GGTCAGTAAATCAACCTATTTGTAATTACACAAAGATTAATCAATATTAATTTTTGGAAAATTGTGATTTACTGCTCTGTTTTCTCACATAAAAAAACAAAGGACAGTATAAGGGGGTAATGATGGTAAGCCACCATAAAAACATATTATGTGGCTACAAACTGGATTTTGTGCAATTTTAGGTTGAATTGTTTTAAAGGGGTCTCTTAAAAAGTGTAATTTTACATGTTTTTATCTTATAATACTTTAATCAAATTTCTCAATTAGATTATTGGAACTTTCAGAGCCTTCCCAGAACTCAATCCTACCTTTAAGTAACCAAAACGAGCAATTTTGGCTCTAGAAGGGCATTTTTGCCCCCTTGATAATGGATATTTTGCCCCTGACGGGGCAACTTGAAATAACGCAATATTGGCTTTAGAGGGGCACTTTGACAGAATTGAAAAATAATTTTTCGACCATGACGGGGCACTTTATATAACCACATTGGGCAGTTTTGGCTCTAGAAGAACACTCTTGCCCCTTGGAAAAGATTTTCGATAATGGCTCTGAGAATTGTTCGACTATGATGGGGCACTTTCCTCTCTATAGAAGGGCACTTTACGCCACTTGAAAATGATAATGTCATCCATGACGGGCCACTTTAAGAACCGAATAGGGAAATTTTGGTTGTAGAAGCGCACCTTTGTCACATTAGAAAAATGAAAATTTCGACCCTAACGGGTTACTCTATGTAACTAAGTAGGAAAGTATATGCTCTAGAAGTGTACTTAAGTTTCCTTGAGGGTAAAATATATGTTTCACCGATGGAACACTTGACGTAACCAAATTTATTTATAATATTGTCCATGTTCATACTCTTGAAGAAATTATAATTTCGGCCCTGACTGGCCAATTTTAGTAACGGAATATGGAACTCCCCCCCCCCCTGAAAAAATGGTCTGTTATGGTTTCTTAGTTCGGGGGTAACACACATCGAACGACATTCGGACGATTTTCATTTACCTCTCTTGCGGACCCTCTTAGCTCAAAAAACGTTTATATATGAAGGTCCACAGTTTTGGAATTCTTTAAGTAATGAAATGAAAAATGCTCCATCGATTAATACTTTTAAGAAAAAAATGAAATTGTTTTTATTACAAACATATCAACCTCATTGAATTTATATGTTGTTGTTGTTTTTTTTAAATACAAGATCATTCTCTACTCGCTGACTCAAAATGTAATTTGATATATTTTATTGTGCCTTCTCAAGCTTATCTCCTTTCTAACGCGCATCTCTCTTTCCTCATCTTCTTCTGAACCCCACATGCACTTCATCATTTTGTGTTATTTTATGTACCCCCGATCTATCTCCTCTTTTTTTTTGGCATTATCTACTCTTTGTATTTGACCGTGTCCTCCCGTGTTTTTCTTGTAAAGTATTGTTTTGTCGCGTTCTCGTCTCTGTTGGCATCCCTCCCCATTTTTTTCTCTATTTTTGTAGTTCCTTTTGTTGTTACGAACTTGTCAATTTACATGTTTAAAATTGATTTTGTAATGTTTTGTTGGAAACATAAATACATTGCATTGAAATTGAATGAAATTGAATTTAGAATTTCGCCCCCAGAAGTAGGAATCTATCTGCTCTAGAAAAGCACTTTCGACCCATGAGTGTAAAATTGCATGTTGCCAAAACGGAACACTTAAGGTAGTTAAATTCATAAATTATTGTCCATGTTCACACTCATAACATATAATATTAATCGTTATGTCGGTGCAGGTTTATGATAGTGTATGTGTTAGCGGTTGGGTTTGGGTCACTTTATCAAACGGACTTATCACATTGATTAGAAAATCTCCCATTTAATGTAATAATATTAAATTTACCTTTATCTGTCATCAACTTTGATAGGGTGCTGATTCACTCCGCAACACACTTTCTGCATCATTCCTCTTCCCTTCCTCACAATAATACCATATACCTGGCAACAGTCAATGTCATTTATTATTTTAAAAAAAACTAAAACTTTAAGGCTTATGATAACACTGAAATGTTAATTGAGTGAACAAACTTTGGTTTATTGTAGTTATATTTTAATGATTTTTCGGTGATATGTTATTTTCTCTAGCTTGTTAAAAAAAATATAACCCCTTTGTAAAACAGATGTGGTGTAATAACACAGCTTAGCCGGGCGATCCTTCGAAATTATTTTGTCATGCTATCATGTACGTTATTAATAATTGTCATTATATTGTCATTATATTCAGTAAATGAAGAAAAAGATAATCAAGTAAAAACAAAAGCGAAATATCAAATATTACACTATTGACAACATAAACTTATAGAGCAATATATTATTTTATTAGTATACGTTTATTTAAGCACCTACATGTACATTTCGAGAGACAGTGATGGCCAATTTTCCACTAGGGTATGTAGTTCTAGCTTTATGCATAGAAGATCAACGAAAGTTCATTGCAGGAAGAAATCAAGTACATATGAGAAAGTGAAAACTGTTTGGAACACACTTTGAAATCTACGTGACAACATTAATATTGTTAGTGGATATTACTTTTTGCTTTAAACACAATGACGAATAAAATTTGACATTAACAAATCACTTTTTGTATTACTAGCATTGATGATTTAAAAATAAATAAACTAAGAGAAAAAATGTAAAAACTAAAGACACAGTAAGACACTAGTTCTAGGCATTACATTAGTAAATGTGTTGGTAAAGCGTTACATAGATTTACTTTGCCATAAGACATGCAGGATATTAGCGAATCATTCAATTGATTAATCATGTTTTAGTAGAAGGATACGATGATGCTTCTATCCCAATGGGCCGCATATTTAAAATTAGCAACATAAAGCCTAGTAATTCGGATCAAACAACAGGAACGACGTCCCTATTCATGTTCTTGCAAACAAATGCTTCCCCATGTGTGGCGATTGCTTGCTAAAATATCAAGTATTTACTTTCTTTATCAAGCATTTACTTGAATGCGTTCAAGCTCTCGTTAGCTTGGTTGACATGATATGACAAAGAAACGAGCTTACATCACTATAAATTAAGAGCAAATGCCGAAATCTAAGATTCATAACACGCATTCTCGCTTTTAAAATGAGAATTCTACCCGGCTTTTATTAACACACGTATATAAAAGTAATTGAGACTTTTTCACGACTAGGCATCAAAGAAAGGATGAATAATGTCCAAAAAAAATTGCAATTAATCGTGATTGATCGGCTTAGAATCATGTCAAATGAATCTTATTCAAATCACTCAAGACATTTTGGTCGTGTTTAATCACGTCAATATTGCCGTCAAAAGAGTTTGTTGATTCCTGGTGGCAATTAAAGGTCATTTATTGTAGATGCATAACACTTATTAAAACAAATTAGTAAAAGAGGAGAAAGTTCAGAACTACTTAACAGATTTATTCTTATGTATACCTCAAGTTTTGAGCATGTTGTTAAGGGAGGTATTTTTCCAAACATTATTTTCAGCGAAGGGTATGTACAAAAAGAGCATATGGGGCCCTTTTGCTAAATTGACACCCAACAACAACAGCAATATGGTAATTGTGGTCACTATTTTGCCCCCAAAATGACCATTGGTATCGATATTTGTCCAAAGTCAGGTCAAATTCTCAGTGAGAATCAATTGATGGGTGGATTTTGAAATCTTCCCTTAGATGATTCCAAAAAGACGTGATGAAAGATTTAGTTGTTTCCTCGCATTTAATGACTTTTGCATCCATCCCACAGTTTTGTTCGTTGTGTTTAACTGTTGCTAGACAGCCATTACCTGCTTTTAGTTCCGTGATGAATTCAAGTGTTTTGTACATTGCGTGTGTGTGGATGGGCATGTGTGTGTGTGTGTGTGCGTGTGTGTGAGAGAGAGAGAAAGTGCGTGTGTGTGTTTGCGTGAGTGGGTGTTGTCATCCTTATCAAACAAAATTTCACAGATTCATCTTTTTTTTCCTTAGCGTGTTGTGTGGGTAGGCATGTGGGTGAATGATTGTGATAGAGTGTGTGTGTGTGTGTGTGTGTGTATGTGTGTGAATGGTGGTTAGATGATGTTATTAAGTTGGATATATAAAAGGTAGAATTTTTTGGGGAAGCTGTACGATTGATAGATGATATGTTATTTTATTCTATGCATTATGGGGAACAAGGGAAGGGTTTTTGTGTGCAGTTGATTTTGAGAAAGCTTTCGACTCTGTATCTCATAGATATTTATTTCAAATGTTTAAATTGTTCGGTTTGGGGGATTCATTTTGCTCTTGGGTAAAATTATTGTATAAGGGGATAAGTAGTTATGTTATGAACGGTGGTCACTCCACGGGGTATATTGAAATAGAAAGGGGAGTCAGGCAAGGAGATCCATTGCCGCCTTATGTTTTTGGTTGCAATCGAAGGGCACATGCAATATAGAGGGACACGGTATTTGAGGGATTACATCTGGACAATTTGAAATTAGGGAAGTGTTATATTCAGATGATATGATAATATGTTTGAAGAATATTGATTCGGTTGGAAGGTTGCAATTTATTTTTGAATCCTTTGAACAAATTAGTGGTCTTAAAGTAAATAAAACAAGGATACATTTCATGTGGATGAGTAAAAAGATGATTTGAATTAAAAAGAAATTTTAAGTAAAATATAAAAAAAATTGCTAGACTGGTGAAAAAAAAAGAAATTTAACTGTTATGGATAAAATACATTGGTAAAAAACTTATGCGCTTTCAAAATTAAATTATATTTCATCTCTCGTTATTGTCCATTATTAGGTATACAAAGAAGTTGCAAAATTTTTATTTGAATTTATATGGAGTGGGAAAAATCGAATTAAACTGGCAATAATGTATCAGGGTTATGAATGTGGAGGATTAAGAATGATCAATTTTGAAATGTCTGTTAAAATACAGCGCATAATGTGGATAAAAGGTCTTTTATATGCAGAGAAAAATTTGGACTGGAAATTGTCAATTGGTTATTGGTTACAGTTTGTGGGTGGTAGCTTAATTTTTAAAAATCTGATTATGATATAAAAAAGATTAAATTCGTTTTACATATTCCAACGTACTATATGGAAATGTTGCAATCATGGCAAGAGACAAATAATTTAAGATATTTCGATGGTTATATGAATCCAATTATTTTTAATAATCGGAATATATGTTTAAAACTATATTTGATAGATACTTGTTTGAAAGAGGGATTGTTCAATTGAATCACTTAATTGAGAAAGCTCATGTTAAGTCTATTCAGTATTGTAAAACCTCGGTATGAAAGGAAATGATTTGCTTACAATTATTGATACTTATGATGCGATACCCAGGTTATTGGGGATGATTCAGGGTTAACACAATTCCTCGAGGTTGATGTTATAAGTAATAATACTTGTTTTTATATTTTAGGTAAAAAATAAAGTTTTTGGCTGTGGATTCAAGAACAATTTATGATTATTTATAAAAAGTACTACAGCAAACGTATGATTTGCAGGTAAGGGATAGTGAAAATAATTATGATTTTATAGATAATGAATTAAAAGAAATATTTGTTAGACCAAGAATTACTATACTCATCAGAAAACGACGAGAATTTCAATTTAGATTATTGCTTGGAGCCATATATACTAATGGGAATCTTAATAGATATGATTTTTTTAGGTGATAATTTATGTTCATTTTGTACACAGGAAATAGAAACATACAACAATTTATTTTTATCTTGCGGGAGCGTTCAAAGGATATGGCAGGCTTTAGTACCACTTGTTGAGTTACATGAAATTAAAGATTTAGAATGGCGAGATATATTTGTTGGGTTGACAGGTAGTTGATATACAAATCTGTAATACTATGATATTCATGGTATATTCATATCAATATTCAAGTATGGTATATTTATGTCAAGATCGGGGGGGGGGGAGGGGGCAAGCACCAACTTTAGAAAAGATGAAGATAATCATTATGAAGTATAGGGATGAGGAAAAGAAAATAGCCATTAGAATGGGAAAGCTGGGATTATATTTTTCTGTAGTGGGAGCAGCTTAGTGTTAAGTAAGATTAGTTTTTCCTCTCCGCCGTAAGCTTGTTAAAATGTAACTCTATTTTGCAGCCTGGTTAACTTACTTATTTGGTACATTTCTTGAGTTGAGAATGTTAGTAGATATCTACTGAGTGGGTAGTGTGTGTGTGTGAGAGTGCGTTTGTGTGAAGTAGGTGGGGGCAGAGAGAAGCAGGACTTTGTTTCCTGTACCAATAAAATAACCTCCAGGTTTGTTAAAGTTTTTTATAGAGTGAATAACAAGTACAATTGATTTATAAATTATGTTTATGTACTTTAAGTTCACTTTGTTGTTCAGTTATAAGTACTCTAAATTTGTTTTTGTTCAATAATGTTAACGGATGAGCAATTAATATTGAAAAGGTTTATTTATTTTATTCAATTGTATGATGTTCTTGTTTGTATTACATTTCGAGGAATACCAAAAAAGTTACAAAAAAATAAAATCAAATCCTTATCATGATAACCATGTTTAATCATGTTTCAGACTTTCATTGATTTAACTTTTATTAGCGTGCGTTTGTATGTGGGAATGTCGGTGTCGGTATGTGATAGTGTGTGTGTTAGCATTTGGGTTTGGGTCACTTTAGCAAAAAGACTATCACATTGATTAGAACATTTCCCATTTAATGAAATAATATTAAATTACATTTACCTGTCGTCACTTTGATAGGTTGCTGATTCGTCTTCCTTTCGTCACAATAACACCATACGCCTGTCAATAGTCACTGTCATTTAGTATTTAAAAAAAAATTAAGACTTATGATAACACTGAAATGTTAATTGAGTGAAAAATATTTGGTTTATTGTAGTTATATTTTGATAATTTTGTTTGTGATATGTTATTTTCTCTAGTTTCTTAAAAATTAATAAGCCCTCTGTAAAACAGACGTGGTGTAATGAAACAGTTTAGTCGGGTGATCCTTCGAAAATAAATTGTCACGTTATCATGTACGTTTTCAGAACGGTGTGTTGGCTCAGTCAGTAGAGCGTTCCCCTCACAACCGGGAGGTCGTGAGTTCGAACCCCGGCCGCGTCATACCAAAAGACGTTAACAGATGGGAGTTGCTGCTACCTTGTTTGGTGTTCAACAATAAGGGGATAGAGCAATGTCGACCTGGCGCTGCTCAGTGGCTGCCGGGCTCACGATCAATTGGGCAAAAAGAATTTCCATTTTCGGTTCAACTTAATAAAATTTGGAGTGGAATTTAAAAGATTATTATTATTATTATTATTATTATTATTATTATTATTATTATTAATTGTCATTATATTCACTAAATGAAACAAACTTAATCAAGTAAAAACAAAAAAGAGAAATATTAAATATTACACTATCAGCAAAATAAACATATAAAACATAATACATATTTTTTAGTATACGTTTATTTAAGCACCTATATGTATATTTCTATAGACAATGATGGCCCATTTTCCACTCGGGTATGTACACCTAGATAGATAAATAGATCAACGAAAGTTCATTGCAGGAAGAAATCAAGTACATATGAGAAAGTAAAAATTGTATGGAACACACTGTTAGAATTTACGTTACACATTAACAAATATTTATAGTGGATATCACTTTTTGGTTTAAACACAACGACTAACAATATTTGACATTATTTACAATGGCAACTGATCAAACAACATTGGGTCTACATGTTTACTATTTTGGGGACGGTATCCTGGATACTATTTATGTGCAGACACTATATTGCGGAGGTCTAATGGGTTACAATCGCTAACAGAACATTTCTTTGCACAATGTCTCTCAGATGGATGTGCATTTCTACTTTTTCGAAATGATATACGATTCCATATTCAACATAGAATAAAATGAAAATTCTGGCACTGGCGACGTGGTCTTACGGACAGTCATAAACTTTTTTTTTTAATTCACGATTTTAACAAATTAGCCTAAGAGACAAAAATGTAAAACTATATACACAGTAAGACACTAATTTTAGGCATCACAATTGTAAATTTGAAGCTAAAGCATTAAATAGATTTCCTTTGCCATAGGACATGCAGGATATTAGCTAATCATTAAATTTATTAATTATGTTTTAGTAGAGGGATACGATTATTCTTCTATCCTAATGGGCCGCATATTTGAAACTAGCAACATAAAGCCGAGCAATTTGCTTTCTTTATCGAGCGTTAACTTGATTTCTTTCGACCTCATGCTAGCCCTGGCCCTTTGCTTGGATTTTTAGATCAGTTGATACTTTGTTGATAGATCAGGCTTCCTATTTCATCTTCAATATTTTAATTTTGATGTTAAGTCTATTCGATAGTTTATATTATATCCCGCATATTAAGAATCTTGCAATCTGATTAGTATAAACGAGGTCACATGATCAATAATAGATTAGTACTATCACCCTGTGATAGTACTTTTGTACAGTATTTTTTTTTGCTGCTGCCCCACTTCCCTGATAGCAGACTGACGTCTTAAAGACGTCATAAATTGGTCGTAAAGTGGTAAACACGTCGTACGTCGTATGGACGACGTCATAACGACGTCATTATGTCGTCTTCAAAAGACTATTTTTTCCAAGATAATTTGTGTCGTATTGACGACGTCATTACGACGTCGTTATGACGTCTTCAAAAGACTATTTTTCCAAGATAATTTGTGTCGTATTGACGACGTCATTACGACGTCGTTATGACGTCTTTAAAAAAACTATTTTTTCAAGATAATTTTTGTCGTATTGACGACGTCATTACGACAACATTTTGACGTCTTTAAAAGACTATATTTTCCAAGATAATTTTTGTCGTATTGACGACGTCATTATGACGACTTAAAAAGACTATTTTTCTAAGATAATTTTTGTCGTATTTACGACGTCATTACGACGTCATTATGACGTCTTTAAAAGATTAATTTTTCCAAGATAATTTTTGTCGTATTGACGACGTCATTACGACAACATTATGACGTCTTTAAAAGACTATTTTTCCAATAAAATTTATGTCGTAATGACGACGTTATTACGAAGTCATTATGACGTCTTTAAATGACTTCTTTTTCCAAGATAATTTTTGTCATATTGACGACGTCATTACGACAACATTTTGACGTCTTTAAAAGACTATTTTTTGCTAATATAATTTTTGTCGTATAGACGACGTAATTATGACGGCTTGCGAAGACTATTATTTGTCATTAATTTTTGTCGTATGGACGACGTTATTACGACATCATTATGACGCGTCTTTAAATGACTATTCTTTCCAATATAATCTTTGTCGTATTGACGACGTTAATTTGACGTCATTATGACGTCTTTAAAAGGCTATTCTTTCCAATGAATTTTTTGTCGTATGGACGACGTAATTATGACGTCTTTCGAAGAATATTAATTGTCATTAATTTTTGTTGTATGGACGACGTTATTATGACGTCTTTAAAAGTCTATTTTCTTCCGTAATAATTTTTGTCGTGTGGACGATGTCATATGACGTCTTTCAAAGACTATTATTTGTCATTATTTTTTTGTCGTATGGACGACGTTATTACGTCATTTGACGTCTTTATAAAAAAAAAGAGAACAGTAGAAACCAAAAGAAACCATTAGGATCAAATATGAGCATTTGTCACTGAGTAAATAGGGCAATTATCAGAGGTGAAAATGGGGAACTTCTTTGCCCCAATCATTAGTCATTATCAGATTGTGCACCATCTTGACATGCAAAGGTCTGCAATATCGATCAAGACTAAACATGCTCTAATCTCGCTATTTGAAAAAGGCTGTGTGTGTGATACTCAAGGCCGTAGGCCTACACAATACATTACAATGTGTATATGTACTGTATATATAGTATGCATTGGGAGCTGATCGGAGTGTAAATGGCCGTTATACAGCTGCCATTGTACAGTGCAGTACTCTGTTTTCCCTGCTAATCTACAGTATGGGTAAGTCTTAGAATTACCTAATTTATTTACAAAATGTACATAAATCTATAGTTACTGTTTTCTGTTCTGAAAAGTTGACATGCATGTTTAATATGTATGTCTAATGATTGTGAGCTCGGACTTTCAACACCTGCTGACAAAAGTAGTCCCGTGTACTGATAATTGTGTCATAATGCAGGCAGCTTGGTGCTGTATGTACTACGTCCATGCTGTTCCCTTCTATGTATTTTTATGTAACATCTTGATCCTGTTGATGGGATGCATGGTTGGGGCATCATTTGAAGCAAAGTTTATTCATTTGCCTACACATGACTTTAAAGGGAAATCCAACCTGAATATACAACTAGATCTAGTCTACTCTCAAACTAAAAGAAAGTAGAAAAATAAGAGAAGCAAACTGATGAAAGTTTCAATAAAATCTGACTAGGTCTAGATATTCTGATTAGTCTGATTTGGGTAGGGTCGGCTCCTCTCTTTAGACTTAGAAACAGAAGCCGACCATAGGGTCTGCTCTGCAAACAATTCTGGGCGCTAGTGTAATTGATGTAGAGGTGTCGTGGTCGAGTGGACACGTCGCGGACTGTCGATCACAACTGGTCCGCGGTTCGAGTCCCGCCGGCACTAATGTCCTTTGGCAAGACATTGATCTACATTTGCCACACTCCACCCAGGTGAAGTAAATGGGGACCTGGTAGGAATTCATTCCTTGAAATGCAGAGCACGTGACAGCTGCTCTGCTAAAGCCAGGGTAATTATGTTGCATTATTGTAGAGCGCTTACTAAGTAACTTAGAGACTTCTGATAAAGTAAGTGTTAGGCGCTATATAAGCAAATATAATTATTATTATTAGTGTAGTTTCGTATCCATTTTTTAAAACCCTAACCCTAACGGCGTGAGATACCCTACTAAAACATAACCCAAAATCAACTAAATCTTCATCAATTGTTCAAATAATGGTCATGATTTAAAAGTAGTTATGTTTCTTACCCCTTTCGTGTCAATTTTCTTATCTTTTTTTGGATTATTTTTCCTAAAAATGAAGGCTTAAAATATACACTTTCTCACGTGATTCACGGCAAACTGCTGCACAATACAATGGCATACCGTACGCCTACCGACGCCTGCCTCACATCTGCTGTGAGTAATGTCAGTTTTGAGAATTTAGTGCTTTATTATTTAAAAAATAAAAAGAATTGGTTATTTGCGCAGCTAAATGATTTGAATTAATTGCAATTTTTTATAAGACTGGGCCCAGATGTCTGGAAATTGAGCTTTGTGAGTGCGATGCGCAGAGGAATAAAGCATTGTGACTTGTGTCACATACATATAACCTTAAACAAGTCGTTTCTACAGAGTTTAGTCTTTAGACAGCAAATGTATCAGAAAAAACTTCACCTTTGAAGACGTGCACAAATTTGTGTTACCATAAATTGTTTTAATGGTATAAATTCTAATCAATTCATGGTGTGTTCCTATAGGCTACCGTAAACACAAGCCTTTATCTGGAAATAATCGGTTACACCAGTAAATGGTAAACAAAATTCTTTCCCCACAGGCTGTACAAAGAAGTTTGTAGTAGGCCTATACATGTGTTGCACATGCATACATTATCAACCATTCATTTTGTTTTAACGTTATTTATTTTCTCATTAATTGTAGGCATCTTTTTAACATCTTTCGTCAAAGCAGTGGATTCAAAGCACATTGTGGCCACAATAGATTGGATTGACGTGACGACCATGCAGAAAATGCTACTTTCTCTCAGCCTTCTGGATGTTCCTTAAGGATCAGCAGCCTCATGAAAAGTCGAAGCCATTATCGGTAAATGTGTACATGTACTTGTATTATTTTTGTACATTTTTTGTCATATTGTGCATGATCACCGACTAATTAGACACTACAGAATTGATCATTTCACTCGAAGGCGTATTTTTCCTTACCGGTAGTTTCAAATATACAGTCAAACCTGTCTATAGCGACCGCCCAAGGGAAACACAAAAGTGGTCTTTGTAGACAGGTGGTCTTTGTAGACAGGTTCCTTTAGTACATTTTTCAATGAGAAACCATTTTCAAGGGAAACAAAAATGTGGTCCTTGTAGACAGGTGGTCACTAAAGCAGGTTTGACTATATATACCGGTATATATAATTCAATTAATTTCAGATCACTAAAACCTGCAGGTATGTTGCAATAACCGACCATATTTTGCGAGTTTCAAACATTTTTATTTCCCTTCAGCATAGGTCAAGGAGCTTTTATTCTACCCTCATCAGCAAACTAGAATTGTATTGATAATTTACAAAAACAATCCTGAATCACGTTTTGCATTGCCAACAAAAGTTTAAAATCCAAAGGTGTGTTTACATTATGTTTGTGAGCAATGAGAAATTATTTCTGATAAATCTTACCAAGCAGTAATTTTCTGGCAGAATTCATTATTTAATTAATTGTTTACATTTCAGTTTTAAAATATATAACAGTTTTTTTCTTAATTGTATTCCTTTCTTTTTGCTTTCTTCATCCATTAGAATTCTTTGCGCCTATGTACCCGGGATCTGAAAGCAGTGCATAATACAGGAGATTCCACCCAAAAGCTAAACCGTGAGTCCAAGCTGAAGAGGAATATTTCCAAAATGATGTCTACACTCACCCGATAGCATAACTGCAAGAAATATTTCAGGTTATTTTTTCCTCCATTGATTATAGAGAGAGAGATTGGGGGAGGGGATGGGAGGGGTGAGGTGTAGCCACAAACCTGAATGGCAAAGCTGTAGAACTGAATCATGTCACTTGCAATTTTAACGAATTACAGGGTTTACAAACTGACATAATGATTTGGGTAAAAAAATCAGTATTTTGCGTATATTTGTAATTACTATTTATGAAGTTGACCTGTTTCATATACTTATGTCGTACACTTGATATGCTCTGTCTCATGCTCACCCCCACCCCTTTGTATCGGTTCCTAAAACCTGTGTATGATATAAGTTGGTAATAGAGAAAATTGAGTGAGGTAAATGCAATACAAATCGATTCCATTCTTAAGCAATTAAGACTTGCTCAGGTACGGCACGTGAACCGCCAACAAATTTTAAAAATGATGCAGATTTGGTTTATGTGTAAAGTGAAGTATGTTTTGGACTGCGCGTATTCAGTGAGCTTTGTTTTATAATATACAGAAATGTAAAGCATATTGAACTTTATGTCAACATTAAAAATACTCTGCGGTTTTGAATGTTTTGCAGCATCATATCTGAACGAGCCATAAAGGGACTTAGTTACATTGTTCAGATGAGAGATAATGGTGCTAAGGTATTGACTTCAATGTTAGATGTACAATTAAAGATAATATGAAAGTTCGAGTGAAAAGACCATTATTAATGATAACAATTGGGAAAAACTGATGTGGTCAATTCCTTAATTCTCCCAATTATATTATTATAATTTAATTTAATTTTAGGTGAATGTAAATCATCACAAAGCAAAGAATTGGCTCTATATACCTTTTCCAAACATTTAAGTGTTGAAAGTTTTTAAAGGCCTGTTTTATATCTTATTTTCAGCTCAGACAAGATGCGCAGTACACTAAGCTTGCCCAAAAGCATGACAGAGATAAATGCCTTGTTCCTGCCCCTCTGCCTTTGAAGGACAGCGTCTCCCTAGAAGACACTTTGCAACACAGGCTGCTGAGCTGCCGTTTGAGAAGCCCCTCCACCTTACCCACCTGGAAAGCAAAACGCTGGTCAGACCAGTGGAATTCGTCTACTACCAACTTGAAGGAGTTCATCCCAGAGCCCTGTGCAAAACCAAGTGGCAGCGACCTCTCAAGAAAAGCTGGGTCAACCTCAACCGTATCAGAATTGGAGTTGGCCGTACACAATACTTCCTGCATAAAATTGGAGCTGATCCATCGCCAAACTGTGCCTGTGGAGAGATCCAAACTATGGATCATGTCATCGATGCTTGTCCTATCTACAAATCCTCACGGTGCTTCTGGACTTCGGGAGCTCGATGATGAGACAATCAATTGGATAAATAAGGATCTTCCTATCATGATGTACTCCTTGATATTCTTCGTACGAACGAACGATGGAAAAACGGTTGGGGAAAATTCAAAAATTTATTGGGAGAATCAACTGTTAAAGTGAGTGGATCGTCAGTTTCCATGTGCAGAAGGCCATAATTCGCTGACACCAGACTTGGTGGAAATAACATTAATGGGAGTACAAATCTGCACACAGCAAACCCGTAGGCCAGTCAAGAATTACCTCCTAATCTCTCGGAGAGTCTAGCTTCGGATCCCGCTTCGGATCGGGTGAGGGAAAAGCAAAGCATTACATAAGGTCGAATGGTCATAAAACTGAAGGCTAACCCTGGTGATTGACAACACCTGTTATTGGGAAACACCCGAACGGTGTCGAATTCCCCATGAGAGCTGACTTCTATGTGTCTTTAAAGGGTGTCACACTGTGGCGCCTTCTAAGAAAACCATAAATATCTTTGTGGTTTGAGAATTTTTTGGTAGTTAAAAGTAGTGCTGTAAGTCAGGCGCCATGTTCGGGTTCGGTTCGGTTCGGCAGAGTTCGGCAATTTTTTACCCGAACTTGGTTCGGTTCGGGGTTCGGTAATATAATAGCAAGCAGCCTAATAGCTACGGTGGTCGGCGCTGGGGGCCGGCCGGGCGGGCCCGACCAGCACGGAGGATCGACTTCTGCCCCACTCCTGATGAAAAACACTGCTTCCGACCGCACGTATTTCACATAAAAACTGCTTTCAACGTAACTATTTTAGTACTTACATTTATATTTCCGTTTTCAATCGTGTTTTATTTGCAGTTATACAAGAATCATGTTTTCAATTTGAAAATAAATGATATTTTTTAAAGATTTGCCGAGACGGTTGTTGTCTAATGTTACGAGTCAGGAAAGCTGCCATCTTGAATTTACCGATGTATACACAAAGATAGCAGCCCAGGCTCGTTCGATTGCCGTTATTATAAATGTATATTTTTAATGGGGTAAATAATAAAATTCTAATTTTCCTGAATAAATAAATTAGAATACTATAATATGTATTTATTTCGTTATTTAGATGGTAAAATTTGTCCGATATTATTACAATTTTTTAAAAAATATTTTTGTATTGTTTGGGTTTGAGCCGAACTTGTTTTGATCAGTGCCTAATAGGCACGTGTATTCTAGCTTGTTTATAGCTCGCGATCGCGACGTTGCAGGGTCAGGATTTGGGATTTAAATGGCGTCAGTGAAGTCGCGCCCACGACTGGAGAGGCATGAATCACAAAGGAGGAAAATGGGAAAAAGTAAATATAGAATGAGCAATCATGACATGAAAATTAGGTATAAAATGACAAGTTAATTAGCCTGCAAAAACGTTTAAAATTTTCTGCCGAACATCCGAACCAGGCCTTAGTGTTCGGTTCGGTTCGGCTCGGTTCGGAAGTGCCATGTTCGGCGAACTTCCGTTCGGTTCGGCGGTTCGGCTACAGCACTAGTTAAAAGTATAAAATTGTTGGATTGTACCTGTGATTTTGAAAGCACAATACGGCTTACCTATATTGAATCTAAGTTAAATTTTAATTCTTTGTGAAAATACCCCCAGGAGTTTCAAACTTGCCAAATGAATGTTGTGACATAAGCAATGGAATATATCTGTTTGTGCTAAACTGTTTCATCATGCTTGCTATTTTATCTTAAAGTTGGAAATATCTTCTGCATCATTATTGCACAGTCACCTTGAATTGCCCAATTGAGCCAGTCGTACTGGCAGGAATGTTTAATCTGATCAAAATTGTGTTTTTATACTTCAGCTTCTGTATTCGCAAACAAAATCTTTGATGATATTTATAAGAATGAAAGTTGCCACTGCCAGTAATGCCTTTTCTTATATTTAAGTCATGTGCCCGTAAGAAGCAGGTTTCTAGCACAGAGAATAGGTACAGTTGAGCTAATTTCTGCACAGTTTTCCAATATGCTGTATCGCCAAATGCGAACATCGTGGTTTCAACGGGCAAGCAACCATCATCAGAAAACTCTGCAGGTATCAGCATAGCTCTCCCTGTTTTCCTTGCTGCCAACTTGTTTCTTTTGAGTGTAAGAGATAACTAAGCTAAGCCATGTGTTTATCATTTGTGCCATTTTTCTCTTATGTGTGATATAGATTGTATAGTTTTATACTTCATTTGCATGTGCCTTTTAAAACTGTGAATATGAATTATTGCCATAAACTTAGAGATCCCCTTGTATGTAACAAGAATTTATCTTTCACGCTCAGAAATTCTATATTGAATGAGCATCTGTGTTTACTTGATGTATTATGTGCTGCTAATAATGCAATTACTTCTGTTGACATATAGCCCTTTGTCTTGACTCTCTGGTAAGACTTGTTTCCAACAACCTTTTGTTTTATCTGATACTCTTTATCTGCATTACAGTCTTGTGGTTGTGAGGAGCGGGTTTGCAGCATGGAGACGAGGCAGAGCTATGCTGATGAATGCCCTGCTTTCCACTATTCTGTTTTGCTGAATGTGAGGAGCTTCCCCAGTGTGATGTTTGCTTATCTACTAAAAAACTGCGGGTATCAGTATAGCTTTACCTAGTCTCTATGCTGCTAACCTGCTTCTCACAACCGCAAGACTTATAAGTTTAACCAATTATGCAATATAATATGTCATGGTTTCTTGTACTGATAAGTGAATTTAATTTGAAAGCAAATGAAAACCGTTCTTTAATTGTAATGTTTATCTTTAAAAAGTAGCACATTTCATGACAAAACAGATATCTTTGTGATGGCCTGTTAACTTTATTAAAATCAATTATGAGATTAGGATGGGGATGGAAAGACACTGTACGTATAGAAGGCAAGTTAGAAAAAGAAGGTATAGAAATAAGTATTTTATAGTTTTGTGTTATCCTTCTTCACACCATTTACATGTACATTAAAAATATGAAAATTACTTTCTGTCTGGCATGTATATATTACCGTATGTGATGCAATATTTGTTGCTTTGATTGTACCGTGTGATTGCTCAGAATGAGTGATTTGTACACTTTCTTCCTTGATCAGGTGGTCATATAGATGTCATTTAGAGGACAAAAAGACGTAAAGCTCATGTAAGGATAAAAAGTACATCGAATTCGTGTCCTTATGTCTTCCGTTGCTACAAATTTACGTCTTGAAGATGTCCTTTTTAACCAATAGGATGGACAAATTGTGTAAAGATTAAGTCCGTACAATGTAAACTATTGATACAAGTTTATGCTTTTAAGACGTAATTTTTTACTTAAAAGATGTAAAACTACATAAATATATGACATCTGTATGACGACTTCCTTTTTTACAATTTAACGTCTTAAAGACGTCTTTTTTTACCAGTAAGACGTAAAAATCACATTAATATATGACGTCAGTACGACGTCTACCTTTGATACAAGTTACCGTCTTGAAGGCGTCTATTCTTTATCAATAAGATGTAAATATCACGTCAAAATTTGATGTCCATACAATGTATACACGAAGTCTGTAAGACGTCTTTCTTGGGTAAAAATTGACGTCTTGAAGACGTCTTTCTTTAACTAATAAGACGTAAAAATCACGTCAAAATATGACGTCCTCACGACGACGTATGCGGGTGCAAGTTTACGTCTTTTGACGTAAAGTTATGTCGTCTTAAAGACGTCTTTCGTTAACTAAAGACGTAAATATGACGTCCATATGACGTCTTCCTATGGTACAAGTTGACGTCTTAAAGACGTCTATCTTTAACTAATAAGACGTAAAAATCACGTCAAAATATGACGTCCTCACGACGACGTACGCGGGTGCAAGTTTACGTCTTTTGACGTAAAGTTATGTCGTCTTAAAGACGTCTTTCTTTAACTAAAGACGTAAATATGACGTCCATATGACGTCTTCCTATGGTACAAGTTGACGTCTTAAAGACGTCTTTCTTTGACGAATAAGACGTAAAAATCACGTCAAAATATGTCGTCCTGAAGACGACGTACGCGGGTGCAAGTTTACGTCTTTTTTACGTCATGTTATGTCGTCTTAAAGACGTAGTACAAGACGTAAATATGACGTCTTTAAGACGTCGCTCTGCTATCAGGGTTGCCCATTGAATAAGCATAGCAAAGTAGGTTACGCGAAATGTCTTCTCTTTTTTTTTTGGTCACGCCGCGAGCGAAAACCTAGTTCATTTAATTATGTAAAATTCACTTAAAAGAGACCCTATTGCCGATGTGGAATATAAAACAAATATTAACCTCCTTATTTTACTTCATTTAAACTATTGAAAACAGAAGAAGCAGAACATTGATGTAATATGTTATGTATGACATGATATATGACGAAAAAACGAGATTACATCATTATAAAGTGACTCGGCAACATTGCCTCAGATTCTGAAACAATATCCTGGATTTTGCTCAAACTGCAATCATAATTATAAACCTTTAGGTCAGTCAGGAATCCCATGACTTTTTCAAGCCGATCGCCTGTCTGATTATCAAGATATTTATGAATGGAAATCGAAATTTCATTTTTCGTTTTCCTAACGGTTTTTATAACATTACAGTCTATTGGGAAAAAAATGAGTATGGTAAAACCGGTCACTCAAAGATGTATACTTTTTTGAGGCACTTCATGATAATTTTGAATGAATCTCAGATTTAACATTGTTAAACGATGCCTTTAAGAGCAAATTCCGAAATCTAAGATTAATGTTCGCTATTGCATTAAGAATTCTCACCGCTATTATTTAACACACGTAGATACAAGTAATTGAGAATTGTTCACGACTTGGCATTAAAGAGAGAAAAAATATGTCAAAGAAAATTGCAATTAATCATGAATGATCAGCTTAGAATCAGGTCAAATGAATCTTATTCATATCTCTCACGATATTTTGGTCGTGTTCAATCACGTCAATGTTGCTGTTGAAAGAGTTTGGCGAATCCTCGTGGAAATCTAAGAGGGTCGATTGTGGATGCATAGCGCCTATTTAAACAAATTAGTGAAAGTTTAAAGTATTGAATGAATCGGACAAAGTTTGAAAGTATGAAATTTGATAAATGACACAAAGAGTGAATAGTCCGGAAATATTTACGAAACGTAAAAGAATTATTCTAATAAAAATATATACTAAAAGTTACATTTTCGTTCGAGAAAGACCTTTGATCGGCCGATTTTTAACATCAGTTTTTCAAAAATCTAAATGAATATTTGAAGAATGTATTTGGTTTATTTTCATCCTAGCAATGGGAACATAAAACAATGATATTCAAATCCGTGAACGTTTTTTTCTGAAAGGTTATATTTTGAAAAATTGAGAGGCTCCTTTTTCTTTAACACACTTTACCCTAAACATGCCTTTGCTTTGATGCATTGACTAACTTAATTATGATAAACTTGACACTTAGCGCTCCATAAATCAGGGAACATTTTAGTCCAGGCTTAGAACTAGCAAATGTTTGTACGCTTTTATGAATACCGTCCATGACAATTCAAGGGACAGTAAGGGAAACATGGATCTCAAATCATGTATCATTGGTGATGTACATGGCTGGATCCATTGAATGTGGTCAGGTTGCAGGGCTGTCAACCACTCCCAGGTGCCACCAATAGTCGTAAAGACCCGCAGTTAGTTTTCGGAGCAAAAGATTGATCGAAAGCTTTCTATGGCTGCACGTCGATAGGCTGCATTGGTCCGAGCAAATATGAACGCATTGCTCCAGGAATTCACAAGTGTTAAAATCGTCAGAAGAGCGCTAGTAGTCTTTGATGTAGAGCTTCCGATTGTAATCGTAGAGATCACTTGTACATTGATAGGCACCCAAGATATCAAATTCACTACGCTGATGAACAAGACAGTCTTGACCCCTTTGAGTCCGACTCTTCGATGTCCCGCGTTATTCTCGCCAGCCCAACGAGGCACTGCTAAGGCGGCGATGGCTCGAGCCTGCCGAGTAGCTATGCCCATGGATATTAAGTTCAAAGTTATACCAACGTATATGTGCACAGTGGATAGGGAATACAGCGTGGCGATTGTTGTTATTTCCGAAGAAGTAAAATTTTGATTCAATACCGTTCCATTCCGGCAAATGTAGTTGCCCTGAGAAAACTTATGAACGGGAGTTCCTGGTACTTGACTTAAGATTACAAATATCAAGGGGAAGCCTGTTACTAAAGCGAGACAAGATAAAGCAGAACGAATGTTCACGATTGATGGATACCGTAGCGGTTTGCTTATCGCGATATATCTATCGATAGTGAGACAAGTTATTATGATGCCAGAGAAGAGAAATCCAACATAAAATGTCGAGGACAGGAATCCGTGCACCTGTAAACAAGGGCTTTCACTTGCAACAATGTTGAGAATGACATAAATGCATCCTGATAGACCACCTATCAGATCCACCACTCCAATACACTGATAGAGGAATCGTGGGACTTCTTCAAAGACACTCCAATGTTTTCGAAGGATAAATAGAGAGCAGACATTTGTCGATATAACGAAAAATCCCATGATAACACAAACAAAGCACAGAAAAATATCGACACCAAGCATTGTTGATGGTTGTTAAGAGAAGATTAATGTGGAGGAAGGCTGGAACATCAAAAAGGGATCGACCGATGCGACATAACCATGTAGTCAATATAAGTGTATGCCCGCTGTTAAAATGTCATTCCTTCCCATTCTGCAACTACATAGAAAAGTGATGAAGCCTTAGCTATTATCGGCAGCCAGACTTACTTTCCTTAAGGCCTGGTCACACAGAGACGACGCACGGGGGACGCACAGCCCGCGCATTAAAAATTTGCAATTTTTGCCAGTGCGTTGTCGTGCGTTAGGTGTGCGTCATCCTTCGTTACTCGTTCGTCGAGCGCGCTGGACCAACGATATGCGTTCGCCGTCATTCGCTGTGTGCGTCGGGACTTTTTGAGCATGCTCAAAATTGTGCGCGGAGCTCGACGCATGACTGTACTCGCCAGAAGGACGCCAAACACGCGCAGAGCGCGCTAGACCAACGCCGGGCATGCGCGGAGCACACGCTGTTTATTCGTTGTAAGTTCGGCGGTTGAGGTCTAACGAACGCCTAGCGCTTACCTAGCGCGTCTCAAACGAATGTCCAGCGAACATGCAGCGAATATGAGCGTGCTGAACGAGTGCTGAACGTGTCTCTAGCGCACCCAACGTTCTTCCTGCTTGTTCCTAGCGTATGCATGGCGTGTACGTAGCGTGTAACCAAAGGGTATATAAACGGGTTCCGCCCCACCTCCTCATCACTTCTCATCCGACCCTCATGTGTGATGACAGAGGTTCCTACTGATCTTGTCTATATAATTATAGAAGAACCACCGCAGAAGATGGATGGTCCCGACAGGCTGCGCCTACAATACGAAATCGCGGTTCTCCAACATCAGCAGGACCTCATGGAACTGGCAATTCACCAAGTCCATGTCATCAGGAGAAGGATAAAGAGAAGAAGACTAGACAACGGAGATTCTGGCCTGTATGATCAACTTATTGTGGAATTCCGTAACGAAGACCAGGCAGCCTTCAAGAATATCATGCGGGTGCCCCCAGAGATGTTCGACGACCTGCTAACCAGGGTGGGCCGAGAATCATCAAGCAGAATACGACCTACAGAGATGCCCTTGATCCGGGCCTGAAGCTTGCCCTCACTCTTCGGCATCTTGCCTCTGTAGCCAAGTATCGTTTAATATGTCCTATGGGTGGAGGGTGCCTCACAGCCAGCACCATATCCCTTCTCATCCCAGAAGTGTGCCAAGCCAACATCAAAGAGTACAGGGATGAGATGATGAAGTGTCCCACCACTCCCTGAGGAATGGCGTGCCATATCTGACAAGTTCATGGAGAAGTGGAACTTCCCCCATAACTGTGGTGCACTTGATGGAAAGCACGTCATTTGCAAGTGTCCTTCAAACAGTGGTTCCCTATACTACAACTATATTATAGCAATTTCAATTGTTTTTGTCACCCCTGACCAGCAGATTGTATCCTTCTGTCTCTCCTCAAAGCTGTTTGTATTTGTTGTGAAATTTCTATGTATTGTTTGAGTGTTATGTTCATTGTATGTTTTTCGATTCGTCAAATAAATAGTAATACTAGTACTACTAATAATAACATTTGTAAGTTGTATTCTTGTATGTATTTGAATTTGTATACGAAAAATAAAACCAAACCAACCTCTGTCGTTCGCGCGCTGGCTGTGCGTTGAGAACGCGGTGCATGCGTTGACCATTCGTCCTGCGCGCTAGCAACACGCTGTGCATTCGTGGAAGTTTTTAACATGTGCGCTCTGTATACGGTCTGTATGCGCACTGTATGCGCCCTGTATGCGCTCAGCGCGCTAGCAACACGCTATGCATTTGGTGTCAGCTCGCTGTAGCTTCGACAAAAGTTGGGCGCACGACAACGCACTGGCAAAAATTGCAAATTTTTAATGCGCGGGCCGTGCGTCCTCCGTGCGTCGTCTCTGTGTGACCAGGCCTTTAGCGTGGCAATTAGTGTAAATAGAAGGCGTCTTTTAAAGTCTCAATCGACTGACTGATTTGACATTCCTCCGCTGACGATAATCTAATTGTAATCATGGCACCGATGCTATGTTTCATGTAAGTTACGCCAACCAAAAATAGGTCGTTGAGGCCTCATAGTGATTAAAAAATAGGTTATCAAATCCTTGCCTTAAATTGCCGAGATGTTACTACAATAATGATTTCGAAACCCTACTTATAGCCAAGTGGCACCACGAGACCGACAGTAGACCGAGCGAAAAATTCATTATTCTCAATTCATGGCCAATAATCGGTCGGTTTGGGGTCAGTTTGGTGGTGTGACTAGGCTATTAATTAACAAGATCTATGCATTTTGGGAAAAGTCGACCAAAATACCACCTATGGCATTGTTATGTGCCTTATGAGATAAGTGGAATTAGTTTCAGTTTCAGTTTCAGTTTCAGTTTCATTTCAGTTCCAACAGAACAGTAGTTTTGACAAGAAATCAGTATACAATTCAATATTCAATAATGTAATACATTTTACATGCTTTAGAGTTGTGAAATAGAAAGTATACATAAATATCCAGTATAATGGTTTTTTAAAAGTTTTTTTCAAGATAACCCTGTGGAAATGGAGGGATCCACTGAAAAGCAGAGCTTGTAAAATGTGGATCCCTCAAAATAATGACAATGAAAATTTGTCATTTTTATAATCAATTATTTTGATTAATTAAATATTTTGTTATTTGAGTTTCGCAATCCCGTTGGCTTTTGCCGTGAACATAATCAATGTAATAACAGACTAAATTAGATAATGTGTAGAATATTTTTAAACTAATTTATTCAATTGTCAGCAGGGTGGGTAATAAGGGTGGGGTTGTATTTGGTTACATTAGGGATGGAAGGGGATATTTGAATAGATTTTAATGATTTTTGTTTTTTGTTTTTGTTTAATTCAATTTAGTTTAGTACATGTACAGTGTATTTTAATTAAACGTTACTATTTTGTTATATCATTAATTATTATATTATCATTATGTATATATTGGACTCCATGGAAGAACAGAGCCATTAGGTTCATGCCTCCGAAATGGATTATTCAACCGTTTTATCATTCTATGATTGTTATAAAAGTCTTTGATTTTGTTATATTGTGTTATTGTTTTCATGATGATTTTTGGAAATAAAACAGACAAACAAAAGTCAGAATTTTGGTGGTGAAATTTTGAATTGCTTATCCGAGGAAAGAAATTTGCGCTGATTAAAAATATTAGTGTTATTGACCCTACTCATGACATTTTGGCTATTTGGGAAGGGGTAATTTTTAAAAACGTTATTTACAGCAAAGGATATTTGAAGGGCCTTTTCTTTGTATTAAAAAAAATGTGCCCTGATGCTAGAGAAAGTTGTCAAATCGACACCCATCAACAATAATATCGTAATTTCGGTCACTATTTTGGCCCCCAAAATGACAATCTTTGTTGATATTTTTGTCCAAAGTAAGGCCTAATTCTCAGTAAGAATCGGTTGATGGGTGGATTTTGAAATCTTCTATATGCCGAATCCCAAGAACGCGATGAAAAATGTAATTGCTCCCGCTCTTTTTATATGCATCCATCGCACAGTTTTGTTTGTTGTGTATAACTGTTGCTAGACAACCCATTACCTGCTTTTAGTTCCGTGATAAATTCAAGTGGTTTTTTCATAGCTTGTGTGTGGATGGGCATATGTGTGTGACAAAGTGTGCGTGTGTGTATGTATCTGTGTGAGTGGGTGTTGTTATCCTAACCCTTACTTGGTCTTCTTACTTGATTTCTTTCAAGCTCATGCTAGCCCGGCCCTTTACTTGACCATTAAGATCAGCCGTTAGACTTCCTTTTCACCTTTAATTGATCGTTTAATGTTAAGACTATATTTATCTCAGGGCACATGTTGAATGTTACGATACGCTAAATTGGTGCGAACAAATATGGGGGCGTTGCTTCAGAAGTTGACAAGGGACAGCATTGCGAGGAGAGCGTCAGCGGTCTTTGACAATGACAAGAATCCCGAATTCATTGCTGAAGCCAGGCGAAGAATGGCAGGAATCCATGCAACCCAGTTTACTATGCTGATGAGTAAGATGGTCTTGACAGCTTTAAATTCGATCCTTCGTATTCCAACGCCATGGCCAACAACTCCTTAACGGACGAAATAGCTGCAATAACCCGTGCCTGCTGAGTAGCGATGTACATGGTTACCAGGTTTAAAACCACAACAATTTGGATGGGCGCTATGGACACTAAATATATTGTAACAAGAGTTGCTATGTCAGCCGTCGTGAGATGTGGGGTGTCATTAAAGCACAAGTAGTGATTGGACAGTTTTTGGACAGGAGATCCTGGTACCAGACCTAAGATGGCAAACACCAACGGGATGCCAATAACGAAGCAAAGTCCAAGAACTGCATAACGAACCGTAACGATTGATGAATATCGAAGCGGTTTGCGTATAGCGATGTATCTGTTGATGTTCAGAAACGATAGTATAATGGCAGAGAACAGGAAAAAGGGTAAACATCTTGTAAAGGACTCTGCAAATCTCGTGATAACTAGAGGATCTCAAGATCTGCATAGCATATGATATACAAAATACATCCCGATAAACAACTGATGACATTAATAACACCTATGAAGCACTAAAACAATCTCGGGACTTCCTTAAAGACATCCCAGTGGTTGTGAAGGATCAAGAGAGGCCAGATATTTTTCAACATCACGAGAAATCCAAAAAGGAAAAAGCCAAGATGAGCGCAATATCAACACTAGTCATACTTAATGTCAAGTAAAGTCATTGTTTATCACAACTAAAATATCAGTATAATTTATATCACTTCTGTAAACCTAACATAGAGATTATAGTTACTTTCTTAAGAAGATAAACGGGGCATACGCGTGTGTTAGAATCTTTTCGTCGTCCAATACCAAGAGGAAATATATGTGGGACAAAGCCTAGTTTCGTGTTTATATCTAACAAGCAGGTGGCAAGTTCCCAATAATGTGGCAAGAATCATGTCATAAAGTAATCGAAGTACTTCTTAAAACTTCATTCCTGTCGAAGCAGGATATTGCTGTAAAATATTATTATTGACATGATATGACAAAGAAACGACCTTACATCAATTTGAATTAAGAGCAAATGCTAAAATCTAAAATTCATAATAGGCATGTTCGCTATTAAAATGAGAATTCTCCCCGTCTTTTATGTAACACACGTAGATCAAATTAATTGAGACTTTTTCACGACTTGGCGTCAAAAAGAGAATGAATATGTAAAATATAAATTGCCATTAATCGTCGAGGAGCGGCTTAGAATCAAGTCAAATGAAACTTTGTCATATCCCTACGACACGTTGGTCGTGATTAAGGACCTCAATATTTATGTTGGCAATTAAAGGTGATTGATGTGTGGATGCATAGCACTTATTAAAACAAATTAGTGAAAGTTTGAAATATTGAGTGGATCGGACAAAGTTTGAGAGTATGAAATTTGATAAATCGCACAAAGAGTAGAGAAGTTCAGAAATACTTACGAAACGTAACAGATTTATTCTTATATATACTAAAAGTTTTGAGCATGTTGGTATTAAAGGGGCTATATTCATCGAAGGCTATGTAAAAACAAAAAAGAATAGGTGCCCTAATGCTAGACGAAAATTGGGCAAATTGACACCCAACAACAACAACAATATGATAATTTCGGCCACTATTTTGGCCCCAAAATGACCATTGGTATCGATATTTGTCCGCAGTCCGGCCCAATCCTCAGTTAGAATCAATTGATGGGTGGATTTTGAAATCTTCCCAATGATGATTCCCAAAAGACGCGATGAAAGATTTAATTGTTCCCGCGCTTTCAATGACTTTTGCATCCATCGCACAGTTTAGTTTGTTGTGTATAACTGTTGCTAGACAACCCATTACCTGATTTCAGTTCCGTGATGAGTTCAAGTGTTTTTTTCCATAGCGTGTGTGTGGATGGGCAAATGTGTGATTGTGTGTGTGAGAGAGAAAGTGTGTGTGTGTGTGTATGTATGAGTGGGTGTTGTTATCCTTATGAAACAACATTTCACAGATTCATCTTTTTTTTCTCAGCGAGGTGTGTGGGTAGGCATGTGGGTGTACGATTAAAATGCACAAAAATCACATTTTAAAAAGAAGAATTAGCATTGATTGGATAAGAAGTTCCAAATGATACCTCAATAAACCAATTAGCGTGGTAATTAGTATTTAAAAACATAATTTAAAAGAAGTAATTTCATGACTGCGCGCAAAGCCATTCCGCGTTTGAACATACGGATGTCGGCCCGAAGAACTATCATATTTCTTTGCGTGGGCTGAGTTCATCGATATAATTTATTTACTTTCCTTTAGGGATGTTGTTGAGTTCTGGGAATGGTCAGGAAATTATCCAATTTATCTGTCAACTTATTTGTAATTACACAAAGATTAATCAATATTAATTTTTGGAAAATTGTGATTTACTGCTCTGTTTTCTCACAACCAAAAACAAAGAACAGTATAAGGGGGTAATGATGGTGAGCCACCATAAAAACATATTATGTGGCTAAAGACTGGATTTTGTGCAGTTTTAGTTTGAAATATTTTGAAGGGGTCTCTTAAATGGTGTAATTTTACATGTTTTTATCTTATAATACTTTAATTAGATCATTTGAACTTTGTGACCCTTCCCAGAACTCAACCCTCCCTTTAAGTAACCACAAAAAAAAGCAATTTTGGCTCTAGAATAATGAAGATTGATAATAAATATTTCGCCCCTAACGGGGCAACTTGAAATAACGCAATATTGGCTTTAGAGGGGCTCTTTGAAGAATTGAAAAATAATTTTATGACCATGACGGGGCACTTTATATAACCACATTGGGCAGTTTTGGCTCTAGAAGGGCACTATTGCCCCTTGGAAAAGATTTTCTTTTTCCCCTGAAGGGGAATCTTTTGCATTGAACTACCGCGATACTGGCTCGATAATGGCTCTGAGAATTGTTCGACCATGACGGGGCACTTTCCCCGCTACAGAAGGGCACTTTACGCCACTTGAAAATGATAATGTCATCCATGACGGCCCATTTTAAGAATAGGGCAGTTTTGGTTGTAGAAGGGTACTTTAGTCACATTAGATAAATGAAAATTTCGCCCCTGAAGGGTTACTCTATGTAACTAAGTAGGAAAGTATATGCTCTGATCTAGAAGTGTACTTACTTTCCCTTGAGGGTAAAATATATGTTTCACCGATGGAACACTTGACGTAACCAAATCTATTCATAATATTGTCCATGTTCACACTCTTGAATAAATTAGAATTTCGCCCCTGACTGTCCAATTTTAGTAACGGAATATGGCAATTTTGGCTCTAGAAGAACACTTTTGCCCCCCTGAGAAGTGGTGTTGCCAAAACGGAACACTTAAGGTAACCAATTCCATTCATTATTGTCCATGTTTACACTCATAACATGTAATATTAATCGGTAAAAATTTGACGCAGTGGAAAACAAAGTGACCCTTATGCTTCTTTCAGCCACCACTACCACTGGAAAAAAAAACGTATTTCCTTGTGCCCCTACGAAAAAGCAAGGCCCCCAATGTCGCTTTGCTCCCTCGCCGGGTCACAAAAATATATGACATCGAATTTCAAACACCCCCCTTTTAAAAATTCTGCTTACGCCACTGAGTGCGTGCGTGTGTATGGATGTGTGCGTGTGTGGTTGTGTGAATGAAGGCTGGATGTTGTTATCCTTATCATGATAATCATGCTTAATCATGCTATCAGACTTTCATTGATTGACCTTTTAGTAGCGTGTGTTTGTGCATAGGAATGTCGGTGTAGGTATGTGATAGAGTATATGTTAGCGGTTGGGTTTGGGTCACTTTATCAAAAAGACTATCACATTGATTAGAAAATCTCCCATTTAATGTAATAATATTAAATTAACATTAACCTGTCATTAACTTTGATAGGTTGCTGATTCACTCAGCAACATTTTTCTGCATCTTTCCTCTTCCTTTCCTCACAATAATACCATACGCCTGCATGGCAACAGTCACTGTCATTTATTATTTTTGTTAAAGACCCTTAAACATTAAGACTTATGATAACACTAAAATGTTATTGAGTGAACAATATTTGGTTTATTGCAGTTATATTTTAATGATTTTTTTGTGATATGTTATTTTCTCTAGTTTGTTAAAAAAAAATACAACCCCTCTGTAAAACAGATGTGGTGTAATAACACAGCTTTGCCGGGCGATCCTACGAAATTATTTTGTCATGTTACCATGTACGTTGTTATTAATGTCATTATATCGTCATTATATTAAGTAAATGAAGAAAAAAATAATCAAGTTAAAAAAAGGGAAATATTTAATATTACACTATTGACAACATTAAGATAATTATAGAACAATATTATTTTTTTTTAGTATACGTTTATTTAGAACCCTACATGTACATTTCTAGAGACAATGATGGCCCATTTTCCTCTAGGGTATGTAGTTCTAGCTTTAGACATAGAAGATCAACGAAAGATCTTTGCAGGAAGAAATCAAGTACATATGAGAAAGTAAAAACTATATGGAACACACTGTTGAAATTTACGTGACACATTAATAATACATTTTAGTGAACTTCTCGAAGGAGCTAAAACAAGTTATTCCCAATCTGAGCGGAGAAGTTTGTACCGAGCCGTAGACCACACGCCTCGAGGTCACTTCCGAGAAGAGGGAGGGGGTCGCGGAAGTATTGGCGTCAGCAATAAAACCAGTAAGGTTCGCGCCATAACACCGCGTGCTCTCAGCTCGCCTCATTATTTCTATGGTCTTCATGAGAGATGGTCAGATTTGTGAACAAACTTTTTGAATAATCTGTATTACCATTTCTTATTCATAATATATCGTTTTCCTTAATTTTGTGACGAATCAACACTTGCACTCTGCATATAGACATCTTATCCCAACATTAAAGGGGTAAATAACTGTAGTCTGTAATCAGTTGGTTTAGACAAAATGCCGAAAACGAAAGCTCAGCAGCGGTCATCAAAGCGGGGCGGGAAGGAAACCGACAGCCAGCCGTCTTGGCCGGAGGGCCAGCATCGTTGTGGCTGCTAATACAGCTTTGCCGCAATCAGCGAAAGCGGCGGGTCGGAAGAAAAGACAGCCCTACCGTATTCAACACCAGCCCCGAGGACCCGTAGGTCCATGGCCCCTTCTTCATGCAGGGACGAAGACGTTGACTGCAAGGCCAATCCCCAGCACCGTACGTGGTCGCAGGAGAATTGTCCAGCCGTCGGGTACGTGACAGTGGAACCAATAGTCAATCGGGTGAGTCATGGCCATTGTTTTTGCATGGTTCGGGTGATCGGAGGCATGAAGAGAGTGGGGTTGGGTTGTTAATTGTGCTCCTCCCACCATTACTGGCATTAATTTGTTGGCATTACCATTGACAGACATTTAAGATGAAATTCACATATAAAATCTGTTAATGCATGACTGTATATACGGAGAGTCGGAGAAAGGTTGGTATCATCTTTGAATACGGCACTTTGTCCCTAACCATATTTGATACTGTCGTAGGAAGCTCTGATACAGCCACATATTACATATGGCAGCGAGGTTTGGGGTATTAAATTGTATATATTATACTCAAAAGTTGGCTGTACGTGCTATAACTTTCAAGCCACATCGTTCTCCTACTAAGGCACTGTTTCATGATCTCAAATTGTTGAACATTTTTGTTTATTTGCATAAATTATCTATTTGTACTTTTGTGTTTGGTTTGATAAATGAACGATTGCAGATGATGCAACATGAATATTCCATAGATAAAAAACGGATCGACGATTACGTCTTCCTTTATTCAGAACAGACCAAAGAAAGTTTTCTGTTTCGTTTGTTGGAAGTAATTTGAGGAAAATGCTTGTTACTGATCTAAGGATTGAGAGATCAAAAACCTCTTTCGTAAAAAACTTACGAAATTACTCTTAAGTGAAAACTACGAAATATAAACTTGCAAGTATATAGTTGTATATATAGCAACCAGCCTACACACAAATCTTATTTATGGGATTTGGAAACCCATCATGTATTTTTCAATAAACTTGATTTTAGGCTTTAGATAACGAAGGTCAGACTCGACTAGCACATGTGCTATTTTTAACTCTATTTTGCTATCGATCACAAACTCATTGTAAATAGTCATTATTGTTTTACTCTTGAGACTGAATTTACTTACAACTATTATTAAAAAAATAAAATAATATAAAAAATTTTCAAAAAAATTATTAAAAAGAAGAAAATATATATATATATATATATGTATATGGTATCTCGCTGTAGAACTTGTATTTTTATAATTAATGTCATGTATTTATATTATATTGACATTGTCATTGTACATTGATATATATCTTTTGCTTCAATGTTTTCAATGGTGGTGAATAAACGAATTCAATTCAATTCAATAGGGGCATAGTAAGACAGCATAGTAAGAACTTCAGCCGCTATAATTGGCGTGATAAGGATATGCAGTTCCGTTTGCGCCACGCTACTCTGCCGGAATCGTGGGCAACTGTGGACACATAGTTGTGGTTGCCAGTGGCGACGGCCCAGTCATTTCGCCCCCCCCCCCCCTGTCAGACTTTTCGGGGTGACTACCATTTCGATATATTGCAAATGCCCGATATTGAGCAAATGTTTGTTTATATCATGGCACGAATATTTTAAAACAGATCAGCTGTGTGCACGTGCGCGTGCGGGCTTTGCGATAACTGTACCGGAGAGTGTTTCTCACATGGGCCTATGCAGTGGTTGCAGCTAGTGGCAATATACACACGCATACGGTCACTCGGCTAGAACAAGGCACTGTATTCTTTACGTTTTGATACATCCCTGCTGACTAGACATGGATTTACTCGTACTTTGCGACTTTTCAATGCTTGCAGCTCATTCCTTCAGAATAGGGGCGGCTCTTTCGGCGGCTATGAGGGGATATTCTGGTGGGCAGATTTAAAAAATGGGTCGCTGGACCTCCCAGTCATTTCGCCGCTATACGTTTGATCAAATCCTTTCAATGCGCTCCCATGTCAACAGCATCTGTGTAAAGCATCCCTCGCTTTGAGACTAATTGCTAAAATTCATAAATTCCTCTCCAAGTCATCCACTGAAATTCTCGTCCACGCATTTATCAGTTCATTCCTTTACAGTTGTAATAGCCTGGTCCATGGAATTCCCGAAAGTTCAAAGTTCTTATTTTAACTTTCTAGTCTCTACATAGCTAGTCATGCCCCAAATTATCTTTCTGAACTGATACAGTTTTACACACCCAATAGGTCCTTCGCCCGTTCTGCAAATCAAACTCTCTTGACCGTTAAAAAAGCAAAAACAAAAGACTTAGGTGATAGCCAGGTCCTTTTCTTGCTCTGCTCCACGTTGTGGAATTCTCCTCCAGCCTCCTTTCGTTGCATTTCTGTTATTATACTTAGTTTAGATCAAAATTAAAAACCTACCTTATGGAAAAGGCGTATTCCACCCAGTTCTTAAATTGTTACCTTACCTTGTTATCTTATGTTTGTTAATTTCACTTTAAAATTGTTCTCTTGTCATTACTCTGTTTAGTGCTACTTGCATCAAGATTGTAAAGCGCTTTGAGATAACTCTCATATGAAAAACGCTATATAAGTGAAAGGTATATATATTATTATTATAAGGGTCGACCCGAAGAGCTAGATCACGTATGATAACGAACGCGGTTTAATGTGCCAACTGGGTTTAACAAGGCACTTCATTTTGACATATGACTTGATTACTCAACACAAACTGAACTGAAGGATTTCGAGAGTATCATCTAATTTTCTGCAAACAGTTTGTTGGTATTCTGCGATCGATATTTTTCCCGTGTCCTCCTTCCTACCCCAGCTTCTCCCCCTATTTCTCACTTTTTTCAAATAGTTTCAGTTTTGAAAGGAACAAGATATGTATGTTATGTAATAGGCTGGAGTAATTTAGTAAATCTCAGTGTGTTGGAACCCCAGATGCTGGCCGTTGTTTTTTCTTGTTTTCTTTCCCCTTTTGCAGCCTCTTCACCCACACTCATCACTGGATTTCGTACCGAGCCTCGGGTTTGGATAGGGCGAGACTCAGGCTGCTCATTTTGCAAAAGAACGGCGGAAGGAAACCTCGGCCTCCCAGTTCGAATCACGTGAGAGGGCAGCGTGGGCTTCGTCTGAACAAGGACCAGCTACCAGCACTGGTCTGAAGGGGTTGAGGGATTAGGTATTAAAGCACATTTCTCCGCGCAGTAGACTCGCCCACGCATTTAATCGTACACGAGGACAACAATGGGGGGCTGTTTTAAAAGGAGTGGATCGTCAGTTTCCATGTGCAGACAGCCAGAATTCGCAATCACCAGACTTGGTGGAAATACAATTAATGTGTTTACACGTCTGCCCACAACGAACCCGTAGGTCCATCAAGAAATACCCTTTCGTCTATCGGAGAGTCTTCGGGTGAGGGAAAAGTGAGATAATGACTTTACCACGTGGAGGAATGGGTGAGGAATTACAAAGCATGGTATTTTGGTCACAAAACTGAAGGCTAAACCTGGTGATCGACAACGCCTGTTTTGGGGTAAACACCTGAAAGGTTAATTCCCCTAAGAGCCGACTACTATGCGTCTAGACCCTCAACGAAATGTCCACGGTAGCGGCTAACGTAAATCGGATATTCTCCTAGAGTATCGTATGGTTCTCACTTTAATTTTGTGAGTCTAACATAGGTGTATCGCCATGTCCTGATTCCCTAACAGTGTAGGATAGCTTCGTTGTAATATCTCTTTGGTTATTTTTATTTGTAGCTTGTATGTACATCGAGCTGTAATGATTATATGGGGTTATAATATTCAATATTATTCTCTCGTATGCAGTATTAATGTTTGGGGTATCAATATTAGAGTTACTGTTTCTCCTTGGCGACTTTTAGATGATAGTTAAAAAGATGGTTGAGTTCTGGGAGGAGGTGAAATATAATTTGTGAGCGTTATCATTGTTATTATGCAAGTGTGGAAGAACATCAGATAAAAATGTTCCCTGAAAAGCATGGCTCTTTAAATGCCTTAATATTCTAAACATGGCACGTAACATCATAACAATCGGGACGGATTTTTATGCCACATGTTCGTGTAGTCCCATACATCTTTCTGTGTATAGTGCTGTAACTTTACCAAGACTGGGCCGACTTCTTGTCAATTTGATGATTCCAGAACCTTGCAGTACACACCAATACTTATGCTAGATGATCAACCTTTTTTGATCGATTCCACAGCATTTCTTTCACAATGCAATCGCATGACCAGAACTCAACTTTATCTTTAAATCAATATATGTTTTCTTTTGCTTCTTTGTCTTCCGTATATGAGGGATTAACTCCCGTACATCGATGATAATGCATATTTGGATTGCTGATATAATAATGCCAGGCTTACTTGGCCTACATCTGTTAACAGTAATGCAGTTAATTCAGTATGACTAACCTAATCTATTATTGCTCTAAAAGTTTACATTCATAAAGCATATAAGTGTCCTGTTGTGAACACTACGAAACGCGATTTATATGGCGGCGAGTTGCGTTGCATCTCGTTTGGCGGCATTCTTGCGAATTTGGACGCCTATAATCGCTTACATAAGAAATATATTGTTGTCTGAATGTAAAACTAGAGCAAGCGGTCTGTTCGGAAGGGAGACAAAATGTTATGATATTGGAGGATTGTTTTTATTGCCGTATCTATACAATTATACGAGCCTGACTTGTCCATAAGCTGGGGATACAATCAGTATTGCCCAGGGAAGTCGTTTGGGCTCACCACGTTTTGGTTGGGGTGTGGGGGTGAGCGGGATCCTGTCCGTTGAAGCTGAGATTGCCTGGCTTATGCCGTGTGTAACGCTCAGGGTTTCCGGCGGGAAGTCATCTTCGCTCACCCGTGCCTCTTGTCTGTGCAAAACCAGCAAGAGATGGGGGAAGTCCCGTTCGCTTGGCCAGGCGAATGGAAGAATTGTTACGGCTAGTCAAAAGATATTACTTTGTCGCCCGGCCGGGCCCCCTATTGGTTCCTTACAGATCGCTCTCGACATAATAATGCTCTAAGTATTGATTTGCATTCATTGTTGTTTGTTATGTTTTCATTATAATTTCTTTGCTGACCAGCTTGATTGTAATCAGCTCTCAATAAAGACCATGGTCAATCGCACATAAAAATACAAGTTTGTTGACTTCTTCATTTGTCTCAGAGTGGGAATAATACATTTTAGTGAACTTCTCGAAGGAGCTAAAACAAGTTATTCCCAATCTGAGCGGAGAAGTTTGTACCGAGCCGTAGACCACACGCCTCGAGGTCACTTCCGAGAAGAGGGAGGGGGTCGCGGAAGTATTGGCGTCAGCAATAAAACCAGTAAGGTTCGCGCCATAACACCGCGTGCTCTCAGCTCGCCTCATTATTTCTATGGTCTTCATGAGAGATGGTCAGATTTGTGAACAAACTTTTTACCACCTTCCCACCCCTGGCCGCCTTTATATAGGCCGGCTGGCAAGACATGTAGCTTATGGATACAACTAATGAACTATAAATGTACAGTTGCAGCTGTGATACAACTTTTTATGTGTTAACTAATATTGCTTGATTCGCTCCCGGTTGAGGGTTGCAACTTCAATAACTTTTTTACCGCAATCCATTTCTTTTTCATTATCACTTGTATAACCTGATTTTCTCCGACATATAATTTTCCGCTTTTGGAGGCGTTCAAAAGCTACTTCGAGCAATACAATTGCGTATGCATATTTGGAGCTATTCGGTTCGAACAGTGTTAGTGGCGAGAATTGATGACAATCCACTTTCGCAAGGGCTACGCCTGGTCGCGTTCAGAATCATAACACGGGCCTTGCGGGGCTTTTTCCGATCTTATTTTCCAGAACTCGAACTTTTCATACGGTCATAATTATGATCCCTTTGGTGTATCTTATAACCTTCATTTTCTATTAATCGGCTTTTTGGCCAAAAGAGTCTGGTTTTAGAGAGTTCGGTTTTCACCCGCATTTGAGTGTAGTGGACAATGTCATCAAATTCCTGCCGTCATGTTCTTCCTAGAGATTTTTGGGATGTACATCTTATGTTAATTAATCTGTCTGCAGTTAATTCGTCCATTTCGCGGCATTCTTGCGAATTTGGACGCCTATAATCGCTTACATAAGAAATATATTGTTGTCTGAATGTAAAACTAGAGCAAGCGGTCTGTTCGGAAGGGAGACAAAATGTTATGATATTGGAGGATTGTTTTTATTGCCGTATCTATACAATTATACGAGCCTGACTTGTCCATAAGCTGGGGATACAATCAGTATTGCCCAGGGAAGTCGTTTGGGCTCACCACGTTTTGGTTGGGGTGTGGGGGTGAGCGGGATCCTGTCCGTTGAAGCTGAGATTGCCTGGCTTATGCCGTGTGTAACGCTCAGGGTTTCCGGCGGAAGTCATCTTCGCTCACCCGTGCCTCTTGTCTGTGCAAAACCAGCAAGAGATGGGGGAAGTCCCGTTCGCTTGGCCAGGCGAATGGAAGAATTGTTACGGCTAGTCAAAAGATATTACTTTGTCGCCCGGCCGGGCCCCCTATTGGTTCCTTACAGATCGCTCTCGACATAATAATGCTCTAAGTATTGATTTGCATTCATTGTTGTTTGTTATGTTTTCATTATAATTTCTTTGCTGACCAGCTTGATTGTAATCAGCTCTCAATAAAGACCATGGTCAATCGCACATAAAAATACAAGTTTGTTGACTTCTTCATTTGTCTCAGAGTGGGAATAAATATTTATAGTCGATATTACTTTTTGGTTTAAACACAATAACGAACAATATTTGACATTATTTACAATGGCAACTGAATAAACTTCATTGAGTCTACATGTTTACTATTTTGGAGACGGTACTCTGGATACTATTAACGCGCAGGAACTATATTGCTAGTGTCTAGTGGGTTACATTTGTCTGCAGAACATCTCTTTGCACAAGGTCTCTCGTTCTTCCTTTAAAAAAATGGATGTGCATTTCTTATTATCTGAAATGAAAAACGATTTAATATTTCAAAATACAGTAAAATGATAATCCTGGCACTGGCGACGTGGTCTTACGGACAATAATTAACAATTCGCTTTTTGTATTACTATCATTGATGATTTTAAAAAATAAAGCAAGGAAAAAAATGTAAAGACACAGTAAGACACTAGTTTTAGGCTTTACATTAGTAAATGTGTTGGTAAAGCGTTACATATAATTCCTTTGCCATAAGACATGCATTAGCGAATCATTCAGTTTATTAATTATGTTTTACTAGAAGGATACGATGATGTTTCTATCCTAATGGGCCGGATATTTAAAATTAGCAACATGAAGCCGAGCAATTCGGATCAAACAACAGGAACGACGTCCCTCTTCATGTTCTTGCAAACAAATGGTTGCCGTGATATGACAAAAAAACGAGCTTACATCAATTAAGAACAAATGCCGAAATCTAAGATTCATAATACGCATGCTCGCTTTTAAAATGAGAATTCTCCCCGGCTTTTATTAACACACGTAGATAAAAGTAATTGAGACTTTTTCACGACTAGGCATCAAAGAGAGATCGAATAATGTCAAATATTGCAATTGCAATTAATCGTGAATGATCGGCTTAGAATCAGCTCAAACGAATCTTATTCATATCACTTAAAACATTTTGGCCGTGTTTAATCACATCAATATTGCCGACAAAAGAGTTTGGTGATTCCTGGTGGCAATTAAAGTTGATTGATTGTGGATGCAAAGCACTTATTAAAACAAATTAGTGCAAGTTTTGAATATTGAATGAATCAGACAAAGTTTGAAGTATGAAATTTGATGAATCGCAAAAACATTAGAGATGTTTTAAAAATACTTATGTAACATTTTTTCTTATACATATATATATATATATATGTATATATATATTATACTAGAAGTGACCATTTCTATTTATTTATTTATGTCTTCTTTAACAAGCAGGGTAGGTCATTCAGTTAATAAACCGCTTTACAATGACGCCCTGCTGCAACATACAAAACGTTTAACATGAAATACTAGAAAATATCAATGTACAAAGATTAATAATAAGTGACATAATTTGTATATAAACAATAACATTACGAGAGTTTCAAAAGTTAGGAATAAACTTAACAGGTAATATAGGAAAATAACCATATGATTATAACACCTTTATAACTACTTGGCATTTCTTTTTAAAGATTAAAAGTGGGAGTTGATTAATAATAATATTCCGCTTTTATATAGCGCTTAATACAACGATAATGTCTCTAAGCGCTTTACATATATTTTATTACCTCGGTCATCGGATTCAGGCTTGCCCGCATACAATGTATGCACATTCTCCACTCTCTGGGGAGCATTCCAGCCAGGCGTCAATTTTTTTTACAAGCGCACACTTGCTCATCTAACCACATTAACTTTCGCATTCTACCGGGTACCCATTTAACACCTGGGTGGAGAGTGGCAAATGTGGATCAATGTCTTGCCAAAGGACATTAGTGCCGCGGCGGGACACGAACCGCGGACCTTGTAATCGACACTCCGGCGACGTATCCACTCGACCACGACACCTCTACAAAAAAGGTTGGGATCCCTGCCTTTACACGTTAGAGTAGATTATATAAAGAGGGAGCTATGTAAGAAAACGACCTTTTTTTTGTAATCTGTTTTTGGTTGGTGAATCAATAGAGGACAGTTTACATAATGGCGGGTAGAGTAGAGAATTCGGCGTATTGTGACCAAAGATTCCATGTAAATATTTTGTAACTTTTGAATCTTTGTTAGATTTGTTTTTGAGCACCCTCCCCATGCTGTACAGCAGTAATCGATATAGGGTAAAATAAGGGAGTAATACAGATTAACATACTAGACAATTTTCTTTTAGAGCCAGAAGCCATTACCTTTGTTTTCTCCGGGTGTATATGCATGCCATCAATTTAAAACCATTTGTCAATAAAATTAAAATGAGCTTGTAAATTACTCTGAACTTGAGTAAAATTAATCATTATTAAATTTAACTGGATCATCTGCATACAGATATAATTTTGAGTGTGCATGCATATTCAAATTACATACATCATTAATAAATAAGCAAACAATGAGAGGGCCGAGAATTGATCCATGCGGTACCCCAGTTTGAACATGTAAATATTCGCTACTGCAGCCTTGAACGACAACACAGTATTTCCTTCCTGTAAGGTATGATTTAAATCAAGCATATTCTTCATCATTTATACCATAATATAACATTTTAGCAAGAATAAAATTAAGCGGAGTAGCATCAAAAGTATTTTTCAAATCTAAGAAAATACCACCAGTTATCAAATAAATAATCTACAATATCTGTGACACACGTTGCCGTAAAGTGTAATGGTTTGAAACCTGATTGTTGATATGACAGTAGATTATATTCGTTTAAATAGTTATACAATTGCCTATGCACTGCCTTTATTAATATTTTAGACGACAGTGGTCAAATTGATATTGGTCGAAAATTATCGAGTTCAAATGTCCCCCCTTTGTGTTCGTGCTGTCATCCCAGTGCAAGAAACAGAGATAATTGACATAGTAAACAATCTACCACCTAAAAAGAGTCCTGGCTATGATGGAATCACGAACAGTATTTTGAAACATGTACTCTTAGAAATTGTAATCCCATTAACTCACATTTTTAACTTATCGCTTATAAATGGTGTCATTCCCTCACATATGAAGAAAGCAAAGGTTATACCCATATACAAAAAAGGAGATGCACGTAACTGCGGAAACTACAGACCAATATCCCTATTAACAACATTTTCAAAAATCTTAGAAAAAATTATTTATACGCGCACCATTAAGTTCTTAACAGAATGTGACTTACTTTCTGACTCTCAATTCGGGTTTCGCAAAAAACATACAACAACTCACGCAATGCTCATATTTATAAATAAAGTCGCTCAAGCAATCGATGATTATTCACACACCATTGGAATCTTCCTGGACTTCTCCAAGGCCTTCGACACTATAGATCACGACATTTTATTATATAAACTCTCGCACTATGGTGTGAGAGGAAGGGCCTTGGAGTGGTTCAGGAATTACTTACAAGACAGGACCCAATTTGTCTCAGTCAATAATTGCGAATCAACTGTCAAACATATTACATGTGGTGTACCACAAGGGTCGTTACTCGGCCCGCTGCTCTTTATTTTATATATAAATGATCTTAAAGGCGCATCTACCACCTTATCATTGATCTTATTTGGAGATGACACTAACATATTTTTATCTCATCGTGACCCACAACTTTTATTAAATACTGTTAACTATGAACTTACTTTAGTTTATGAATGGATCCAGGCAAACAAACTCTCCTTGAATATTAACAAAACCAATTACATGTTGTTTAGCAATATTATTGACTCAATTCCGGGTGAAGTATTCATAAATGGAGCAGCCCTTGACTGTGTTCAATCTACAAAATTTCTTGGAATACACTTTGACAACAAACTATCATGGAAAACACACATCGATGTACTCTGCCGACTTGTTTCACGAAATATTGGTGTAATAAACAAATTTAGACTTCAATTCCCTCACAAAATATTATTATCTCTTTACTCAACCCTAATACTGCCGTATTTACATTATGGAATTCTTGCTTGGGGTAATTCAAACACCACATATATTAATAGAATACTTCTTTTACAGAAACGTGTACTCAGAGTGATAAATAATGCTAACTATTGCTCACATACTGACCCTTTATTTTCGAAAGACAAACTTTTAAAAGTCAAAGATTTATATCTTTCAAATCTCGGCATATTCATGTTTCAGGTGTCTCGCCAAGAACTCCCATCAGCCATAATTGAACTCTTTACAAAAAAATGACGCTATACACACATACCAAACAAGACATGCAACACGTGCTAACTATCATCTTCCTATAACCAGGACAGTTTTCGCCCAAAAAACAATTTCATACACAGGGCCAAACTACTGGAGCAACATTGATCTAAATCTCAAACGACTTAACAACTGTGGCAGCTTCAAAAAACATATTAAATTTTTATTATTGAATTCGTACGTGTAATATTGCACAACTATACAATTTTTTTCCGACTGTGACTCCTGACCTTGAACATTCTATTCTAAAACTTCCTTTTCTCTCTTCTCAATCTTCTTCTGACCCCCATTCTTTACCTTCCCTTCCTATTTCTCTTTTTCCTTACATCCATCATCCATATCATTTTAATGTTTTGTCTGTATACTTTGCTTTTTTATTATTATACTTCTACCTTATTATGAATGACACTGTGTCAAAAATTTTCTGAGGAACTTAAATTCTACAAGCTATATGCTTTTATTAAGTTCCTTTTTCACATGTAACTCCGAAATTATTTAGTGTAAATGCAATACAACTTATGCTGTGTAGATGTCTTTATTGCTCACGAATATCAATTTTGTAAATATGCTATGTTTTGTTAATGTATTGTTTTGTTTTTTTGTTCATGTGAAATAAAAGAAAACTAAACTGAAACTGAACATCTGCAGGAATTCCTATTTCTTTAAAGAGAGATTGAATAAATATGCTAAGGGCCGTGCTATATAATCTACTGCTAACTTCAAAAGGTTGGATTAAGACCATCAAACTCAGCAGCTTTTTTACAATTTATTTTACGTAATTCATTTTTCACAATATCGACAGGTATCTCTTTGAAACGAAACACCTCTTGTAATTCATGTAAAGTACTTAAATAATGAATATCTGTAATAGGTCGTTAAGTTCCATTTCCAAACTGTTTACCTATATCATTAAAGGCTTTGTTGATTGTGTCGCCTATTTTTGCACCATCGAATGTGACACCAGTATTAAGTCAACTAAACTATAGCTCTGACAATTGCAGCGATGCTCATGAATCTTTAACCCTATCCGAGAGACGGTATGATTTAAATCAAGCATATTCTTCATCATGTATACCACAATAGAGCATTTAAGCAATAATGAAATTAAGCGGAATAACATCAGCAGCCTTTTTCAAATCTAAGAAAATACCACCAGTTATCAAATAAATGATCTACAATATCCGTGGCACACGTCGCCGTAGAGTGTAATGGTCTGAAATCTGATTGTTGATATGACAGCAGATTATATTCGTTTAAATAGTTATACAACTGCCTATGCATTGCCTTTAGCAATATTGCCAAGTTCCAATGTCCCCTCTTTGTGATTCGTGCTGTCATAACATATGCAGGAATTCCTATGTCTTTAAGGAGAGAATGAATAAATATGCTTAGAGCCCTGCTATATAAACTGCTGCTAACTTCAAAAGCTTTGGATAAAGACCATCAACTTCAGGAGCTGTTTTTACAATCTATTTTACGTAATTCATTTTTCACAAAATCGATAGGTTTCTCTTTGAAACGAAAGACCTCTTGTGATTCATGTAAAGTATGTAAAGAATTAATATCTGTAACAGGTCGTTGAGTACCATTTTCCAACTCTTTACCTATATCATTAAAGGCTTTGTTGAATGTGTCAGCCATTTTTTTGCACCATCGCTATTCGATTCTTCTCCTACAACTAAAATACAACTGAATTAACTTCAGATGTTTTATTTATTCCTTCATCTCCATCTCTACAACTACAGGACTCCTTCTCCCTAAATGGTGAATAACAAAATAAACATTTGTGACATTGACAATTTTCAAACATTCGTTTACATTATCATACCTTTGTTTTGAAACATGACCACATGATATATGTACCCTCTCTGAACAACTGGTTCATAATTGAGCTCTCTGGTTTTTCCTTACAGGTTTATTACAACTCGTATAGGGATATGCTATCATACAAACAATAAAAATACCAACTTACCAAAAATTATGTGAATATGAAGAAACGTGACCACATGATTATGTACCCACTCTTAACAACATGTACATAATAGAGCTTTCTGGTATTTTCTTACAGGTTTATTACAACTGGTAGAGGGATATGCTATCATAACAACAATAAAAACACCAACTTAAATAAAACAATGATGTGAATATGAAGAAAACAAAAGTTACTGTCCCCTAACACTTTTTATTGAAGTGTCTAGAGCCCGTATGTCATAATAGTCCCTGATTTTTCGCGTTGTCTTTCAGTTCTTTATAGATAAGAACCTTTGATCGGCCAATTTTCAAAAGCAGATTTCGAAAATCAAAATGTGGTTAATAAATGTATTTGGTTTATTTTGATCCTCGCAATGGTAACATTAAACAATGCTACAAGTATTTGCTTCAGTAATCTTTTGTCTTTCTTTAATTAAAACAAAGGTGTCAACGTCCAAAGTGAGACTCCCACACCCTTTTCTCTAACACACTTAAACCTTAAAAATCCTTTTCGTTTGTCCGTTTGCTTACATAATTATGGTTAAGTTGACACTGAGAGCTCCATAAATCAGTGGAAAAAATTTAGTTCGGGCTTAGACCTTGCAAAAGTTGGTACGCTATTATGAATACCATCCATTAAATTTCAATGGAAAATACGGAAAACATGTATCTCAAATCGTGGATCATTGTTGATGTACAATGACTCTATTCAAAGAATGTGGTCAGGTCGCAAGGCTGTCAACTACTCCAGGTACCACCAATAGTCGAAAAAAAAAAACGCAGTTAGTTTTCGGAGCAAAATATTGATCGAAAGCTTTCTCTGGCTGCACGTCGATAGGCTGCATTGGTGCGAGCAAATATGAACGCATTGCTCCAGAAATTCACAAGTGTTAACATCGTCAAAAGAACGTCAGCAGTCTTAGGTAGAAGGCTACTGGTCGTAATTGTAACAAATAATCGTACAATGGTGGGCACCCAAGACATCAAATTCACTACGCTGATGAACAAAACAGTCTTGACCCCTTTGAGTTCGATGCTGCGATATCCCGCGTCATTGTCGCCAGCCCCACGAGGCACTGCTAAGGCTGCGATGGCTCGGGCCTGCCGAGTAGCTATGCCCATGGATATTAAGTTCAAAGTTATACCAATGTTTATGGGCAAAGTGGATAGGGTAGAGAGCGTGACGAATGTTTCCGAAGAAGTAAAATTTTGATTCAATACCGTTCCATTCCGGCATATGGAGTCGTCCACAGTCAACTTATAAACGGCAGATCCCGGTACTAGACTTAAGATTAAAAATATCAAGGGGAAGCCTGATGCTAAAGCGAGACAAGATAAGGCAGAACGAATGTTCACGATTGATGGATACCGTAGCGGTTTGCTTATCGCGATATATCTTTCGATATTGAGACAAGATATTATGATGGCAGAGAAGAGAAATACAAAATAAAATATCGAGGACAGGAATCTGTGCACCTGTGAACCAAGTCTGTCACTTGCCACAATGTTGAGAATGTTGTAAATGCATCCTGTTAGACCACCTATTAGATCTACCACTCCAATACACTGATAGAGGAGTCGTGGGACTTCTTCAAAGACACTCCAATGTTTTCGGAGGATAACTAGAGAGCAGACATTTGTCGATATCACGAGAAATCCGATGAGAACAAAAACAAAGAACAGAAAAATATCGACACCAAGCATTGTTGATGATTGCCAAGAGAAGATTAGTGTGGGTGAAGGCTGGAACATCAAAAAGGGATCGACCGATGCGACAAAACCATGTAGTCAATATAATTTTATGCCTGCTGTTAAAATTTCATTCCTTCCAATTCAGCAACTACATAGATGAGTGATGAAGCTTTGGCTATTATCGGCAGCCAGCCATTTATTGGAACATCACTAGCCCAACCAACCAACCAAAACTTTGTTCCAATTAAGAATACAAGCCCATCCAGCCAACCATAAGAAACACGAATTATTACAAGCCCAGCCAACCATCCATTCATTAAAACCATACTAGCCCAACCAACCATTTATTTAAAATGCATCAAGCCAAACCAACCAACCATAATCATTATCATCACTTTTTTGTTTTTGGCCACATGTCTCAAATCTATCCTCCCCGAGCCCTGCTGTGTACATTTTCCTCCCCCTTTCTTTTAGCTCTTTCATTTTCTACTTATTTCTTCCTTTCTTATTGTCTGAGGAGAAGAAGGGTGAGGAGGCGGGAAAAGAAAAGCATCCAACCCCAGTGGAACCTGTTGAGTATGTGATGCGAATTCAGTTGTTGTGCCGCGCATGCTAACTTGGAATGCGCGCACTTTACCGGTATCGCACGCGATGTGCTTAACTAATAGTTTCTCTTTTGACCTTTCTGCACTTTGCTAGCGTAAACATTTTTGACCCTGAACTATATTGTTTACGTTGCATTCTCTCACAAATGCGCTGATTCGATAACTCGAATAATCGAATTTTGAGAAAAAAATACAACATGGATACATTGTTTGCCATTTTCTCAACATTTATTCCACTGGGGATAGAATTTCCCCCTTTCAAACCGTTCAACTGCCAACAATTAATGTCACAATCAAATAACAGAAATGCAATGAAATTAAAAAGGGGCGATATCTGTACCCGCACTATTGTACAGGGAAGAGGGGAGAGGCTAAATAAAAATAGTCCGGTAGAAGTTTTCCAGACCTGGAAAAGTTTATAAGTACAAGGTTTTTTTGTTGATTTGTGTTCTAGATGGGTATTGAAGTAAATTCAGCTTGGTTGCCAGCTTGGCAACCTTGGGCAACTTTTTTAATAGCCTAATTAGCATAATCATCTAATTAGCATATGTGCAATATGTAATAATGTTGCTAATCTTAATCCAGGAAGCCTGAAAACGTGGATAATACGACTTTTCAAGGGTTTTCGATGTCTAGGAATTCATTTATGACACCTATTTTTATTTTTAAGTAATGCAATTGTCTTATATAGCATAATTAGCATAATGAGCTAATTAGCATATGTACAATATATGGACTTCATTGTCATTGTTTATCTATAAAGCCTAAAAATGGTGCCATGCAACATTGTAAATCAATTTTGAAAGACTACACATTAATTCATGAGAAGATATTCCATGTAGATGTAGTATAATTAGCCTAATTAGCATAATAATCTAATTAGCATATATGTGCAATATGTAATAATGTTGCTAATCTTAATCCAGGAAGCCTGAAAACATGGATAATATGACTTTTCAAGGGTTTTCTATGACGAGGAATTCATTTATGACACCTATTTTTTTTTTAAAGCAATGCAATTGTCTTAAATAGCATAATTAGCATAATGAGCTAATTAGCATATGTACAATACTGTATATGGACTTCGTTGTCATTGTTTATCTATAAAGCCTAAAAATGGTGCAATGCAACATTGTAAATCAATTTTGAAAGACTACACATTAGTTCATGAGAAGATATTCCATGTAGATGTAGTATAACTAGCCTAATTAGCATAATAATCTAATTAGCATATATGTGCAATATGTAATAATGTTGCTAATCTTAATCCAGGAAGCCTGAAAACATGGATAATATGACTTTTCAAGGATTTCCATGACGAGGGATTCATTTATGACACCACTTTTTATTTTTAAGTAATGCAATCGACTTATTATGTAAGTATTGTACTAATAAGCCTAATTAGCATATTTGTAGAATATCAATTATTTAGAACTATATTGGGCTTCACGAATTGTACGTCCAATGTGGTGGTGATCTTGGGCGCAAGGCAATGTTGTCAAACCTCATGAAATGTCTAGGAAATGACGGGGTCATCATACGCATTGATGGTTGTGCTTCAGTCATTGGATTTAGAGAGACTGTCGGAAACACACTGAAGATGGTTAAAGCAGATGATAGTGAAGGAATTGATGATGTGGTGAGACAGGTACGTAGAGAGGCCAGGGATGTTGAATACAACAGTGCAAACTATGATCTGTCTATGTTGACCAAAGCCGGAACCATTGAGAGTACAAGCCCGACGTTGCTCAAGCTTGTGGCAGAATTGGTATCAAATGGAAAAGTTACCAAGAGAGCAGTTAGTCTAGCTGAGTCAAGCCATCCAGAGCCATGTAACCTCCACCAGAAATCAGACGACACTAGGACTTGCTGTCAAGCTGCACCACCGTCACGGCAGCTCTGACCTCATACGACTTCTTCTTCTTCTTCAGGATAATCTGCCTCCTTCACTGCTGAAGATTCTTGCAGATGTATAAGTGCATGTGTTTGGCGACATAGGGATGCCCAGGTGTGCATGTGAAAGGTGTATATATACTGTGCCAGTAATAATGTTGCCGGAATTTACTTCCCCTCTGTCGTTAGTTGTCGCTGGAAGGCTTCCATTGATGGAGCCAGGACAACCTCAAGAGGGAGAAGGATAACCTCAAGAGGGAGAGCGTTCCACTGTCGAACAGTGCGAGGAAAGAAGGAGTGAATATGTTGCTCTGTTCGTGACTGCATGGCACAATAGCAGTAAGGACAAGATGCTCTTGTAGTTCTTACGACTGTTGCCGGTTGGATGTAGTGGAGTGGTGGATGTCAAAGTCAACCAGAGAGTAGTGCATCTTGTACAGTAAGGTGAGACGTTGATGCTCTCTTCTCTTCTGGAGGGAGGTCCATCCAAGTTGACTCAGCATGTCAGAGACGCTAGATGTATGATGATAGCAGATGAGAACATATCTCGCTGCTCGTCTCTGGACCATCTCCAACTGGTTGAGACATCTGATGGTGTGTGGATCCCAGACAGCACTCCCATAATCAAGAAGAGGGCGAACGAGAGCCTGGTATGCAGTAGTCTTAAGCTGAGTGGAGTTGACACGCAGGTTCCTTCTAAGAAAGGCTAGGGTGTTGTTTGCATTCTTGCAGGTGGCAGATACATGCTGTTTCCAGTTGAGGTCAGCAGTGAGAGTAATGCCAAGGTATTTGGCAGTTGACACAGACTCCAAGATTTCTCCATTGAGGGAATAATAATGGACATACTTGGTCTTCTTCCTGGAGACAGTTATGACCTGGCAATTCTTTGGATTTAGTGCCACCATCTACCTGCTTGACCACCCACAAAGCTGATCAAGATCCTGCTGTAGCAATTCTGTATCCTCAGGTGTCTGGGTGGTATGGTACAGAACTGTGTCATCGGCGAAGAGTCTGACTTTCTGCATGATCATGGATTTGTAGCATCCTATGATGAGGTGCGACGCTTCCGGAAGTCGGCAGCTAAACTGATGGGAGATGACGTCAGAAGTCGTATGAGGTCAGAGCTGCTGTGGCGGTGGTGCAGCTTGGCAGCAAGTCCTAGTGTCGTCTGATTTCTGGTGGAGGTTACATGGCTCTGGATGGCTTGACTCAGACTAACTGCTTTCTTGGTAACTTTTCCATTTGATACCATTTTTACGGGCTTCTACTCTCAATGGTTCTGGCTTTGGTAAAAATAGACAGATAATAGTTTGCACTGTTGTATTCAACATCCCTGGCCTCTCTACGTACCTGTCTCACCACATCATCAATTCCTTCACTATCATCTTCTTTAACCATCTTCATGGTGGTAATGTGGTAAGTACATGTAGCTTTCATGAGGTTCGACAACATTGCCTTGCGCCCAAGATCACCTCCACATTGGACGTACAATTCGTGAAGCCCAATAGAGTTCCAAATAATTGATATTCTACAAATATGCTAATTAGGCTTATTAGTACAATAATTACATATTAAGTCAATTGCATTACTTAAAAATAAAAAGTGGTGTCATAAATGAATCCCTCGTCATGGAAAACCCTGGAAAATTCATATTATCCATGTTTTCAGGCTTCCTGGATTAAGATTAGCAACATTATTACATATTGCACATATATGCTAATTAGATTATTATGCTAATTAGGCTAATTATACTACATCTACATGGAATATCTTTTCATGAATTAATGTGTAGTCTTTCAAAAGGTGATTTACAATGTTGCATTGTACCATTTTTAGGCTTTATAGATAAACAATGACAATGAAGTCCGTAAATTGTACATACATGTATGCTATAGCTCATTATATGCTAATTATGCTATTTAATACAATTGCATTACTTAAAAATAAAAACTGGTGTCATAAATGAATTCCTCATCATGGAAAACCCTGGAAAAGTCATATTATCCATGTTTTCAGGCTTCCTGGATTAAGATTAGCAACATTATTACATATTGCACATATATGCTAATTAGATTATTATGCTAATTAGGCTAATTATACTACATCTTCATGGAATATCTTCTCATGAATTAATGATTATTCTTTCAAAAGTGATTTACAATGTTGCATTGCACCATTTTTAGGCTTTATAGCTAAACAATGACAATGATCAAGTCCATATATTGTACATATGCTAATTAGCTCATTATGCTAATTATGCTATTTAAGACAATTGCATTACTTAAAAATAAAAATAGGTGTCAGAAATGAATTCCTCGACATAGAAAACCCTTGAAAAGTCCTTTTATCCACGTTTTCAGGCTTCCTAGATTAAGATTAGCAGCATTATTACATATTGCACATATGCAAATTAGATGATTATGCTAATTAGGCTATTAAAAAGTTGCCCAAGGTTGCCAAGCTGGCAACCAAGCTGAATTTACTTCAATACCCATTTAGAACACGAATCAACAAAAAAACCTTGTACTTATAAACTTTTCCAGGTCGTGTACATGGTATATGGTACCGTCTACTGGACTAAAACGAGATACTAAGTAGGGGAACCCGGGTCACGTGACCAGCCGGGAGGAAGACATCCAACCGAAGTCCCAGTTTCCTGAGATTACGGATTCCCCTAAACAACCTCTCCTACTGAGAGCCCCTCCTTGCCATTGGGCAAACCGCTCTCCCCTGTTATGAACAACAATTAACATAAATATCAATAGCAATAAGCAACCTTGACAATTTTCAACCTCAAACAGCCAATACAAACCATGTTTTTTTTTGTTTTGCCTCTTAAATAGTTTTGTCTGTTTTGTTTTCTAAATTGTTACTTCCTGCCAAAAACGGACGAACAATTAAATGAAATGATGTTATCTGTTGTCACTTGGACCCATTCAAACAAAGCAAACTATAGTTATCTCTTTAAGGGCATTTATCTAAAATACTAACAATTTTGATTTTATTATTTTTCTCCATTGGTTCCCAAACCTTAATACCAAGCCAGGTGCTTAAATTCTCTGCACCATTATCACATTTTATGTCACTTTGCCTAGCAAAATTGAAATGAACAATTACGATTTATGAATCCACGTTAAATCAATTAAACACGATCACTATGTTGAAGACAATAATAACATGTTTGCCCGTGTACAGTCGAGCTGCACAGCCTCAAATAAGATTCAGCCATTAGTCGACTGTCCTATTTTGATCAAACGTCTATTTACATGTACACCTTGCATTCATCTGTACAATCCACTGTTATCTTATACCTTGTACTTATCTTTGGCATTATTCCCTAAACTAGAATATATACATGTAGGTATACTTGACAAGCTGCCATACCAAAACCAACAACAAAACAACTATGATAGCAGCGTCAACGAGCTATATCATGGTCCAAATCAGATTCTGCCTTGTTCTATTTACATGTGCATGTATATACACTTTGCAATGATCTTTATTCAGCTTAAATGTTAAAGTGTCGAGTCGCAAGACTCACGTGCATTATTTTGAGGGAGTCATTATATTTAAACGGCGTTTTCTCAGAGATTTTTAAAGTTTTAAGTTAACCCAGCCATTCGAGCCGCCGTTGCGAAACTCTGTATCAAAATGTCACATCCACTGTCCGCCAGGTGTATCCCGTCCCTGTTGAAGTATTGGTGTTCTTGCGCGATGAAGTTGTGCATGATGAACGATGCATTGTGCATGCGCCTGATCTTTCTTCTACCATATTTGTTCAGGGATTTCCTCACGTTATTAATCGCTGATTGCGAGTGCACTGTACGGCCATATCCATAGTAGAACAAACGAGGTATTATGCTTGAGAAAGAAATGTGGCACCCTGGTAATAGTTCCCGGGCTGTGGTGAGGGCATCATCTAATGCCTGTCGACATTGCTTGGCTCGATAGCGGCCGAGGTCGTTAGAACCCACGTGAATGATCATGATGGTAGGAGCTGGGTTGTACCTTAATAAGTCCTGGAGAGCTCTCGGAAATTCGTTTAGGGTTAGGCCGCCTCTGCCAAACCATTTAACCTCGCTTGCATTTACTCCCAGGTTGTGGTTGTCTGTCCAGGATGCCCTCTCGCCGGCTCTCCTGACGAAGCTATCCCCCAATAGCCACAACCGTTGGGCTCGAGTACCTGTGGTGTAGACAAAAGAGTTCTCCGGGGAAGTACATGTACTTTTCACGATCATATGTTTATTCATAGTTCACCCTATTCGACTTGTTTGTAGTAAAGGTTAAAACGAGCATCATTGTGCCCGTGCTATAATTTGGTAAGCACGATAATCGGATTCTTATTATTATTATTTTTTTTTTTTTACACTGTATACATGACTTTTTGAAAACTTATGATCAACTTACAATAATTTGCTTCATGTGAGAGATGAGGAAGAGCACTCTCAATTTTATTAATTAATGTAAACTATAACCTTCCACGCTATAACCTTTGGAAGGAGGATATCTCTTTCTAATATGACTAGGGTCTTACATAAGACCTGTAGGCCCCGCTGCGCCATCGCCCCATCTCTTTTTTTTTCTGAAATGGTTTGGGCCCGCCTGGCCTCCCCGCGCTTGGAAGCTTAGCCGTGGGGTTCCTATTGTTAGTCTAGGCGCCACACCCCCTACAACGTGCATGAGCAACAACTCTCCATCGATACTAGCCCACGATCTATTGGATATTGATTTACGGGAGCGAAACTCCACATCATAGTCCCGCCATCCGTACCCCGTGTATTTGCTCGATGCCGACCGTATGAGGTGGCAATATTTTAGGATCTCTTGTGCGCAGGTTGGATGTGCCTGCAAATAGACACTCGCAAATGTCAAAAAGGCGTTTGTCCACGCCTCAATGTTGTAGATCTTGTTTCTTGCCGTTACTGTTGGTTTAAGCATGAGTTGTTGTCCCGTTTGAACTACAGTAAAACCCGATTGACACTGTTCCATTGGAACGTATCCCTGCCCTCGAGCCGTCATCCCCTGGTTGCCTAGTATAACCCGTTAAAATCGACGTATTCTCCCTTCCATATTTTTTCTTTCAAATTGTGGGGAACCGTGATACCCAGGGTTTCTGTTTGGGGCGACATTGGTCCGATTGGAGATGGCATCGGGACTTGTTGAGACTGAGGTTGATGTGGGGATGGTGATTGAGATTGAGACGGGATCGGATCGATTGGTTTCGGGTTTAGATCTAGATCTAGATCTAAGTCTACATCCCCCAGGTCTGGATTTAGACCTCCATCCCGCCCTGGTACTATGGAAGAGAACGATACGGTAGGGACGAGGGCTGAATTGGTCTCTATGGTGCTTTCATTAGATCTAATGGCAAGCTGACGGTTGTTTGTCGTAAACTCACCCGGTTGTGTCACGACCGAGGGTCGTCCCGACGACTGACTGGGTGCTGCTGCCTGGGCTGCAGGCGCCTGCTCCACCGTCCCTGGGCCGGTCACTGGCTGATCTTGCGACACCGACTCCCTTGGCATTGACCTTGACGTGTATCTCCCTCTCCTACTACTAGTACTAGGCCTTGTCACTCTCGTGCTGGGTCCTGTGGTAACATTCCGTGTTGATGCTCTGGTCTCGCGATCTTTGCGTTTAGTCGTCTGCCCGCCTCTTTTCTTCCCCATTGTCACTGTCAAGTTCGGGCTTGATCGAGCGCGATAGTCCGGTTTAGTTTGTAGAGTAGATCTAGACTTGATCTAGATCTAGACCCCCTTTACTTTTTATGTATCCAGAATAATCACTTCCAGAGTTATAGACAGGCGATAGTGTGGGCTAAACCATCCTCGACGAGCCAGCACGGTAAAAGTCTTCCGAGAGATATAGTTTTTGTTTTGGAAATAGAGAGATCATGTTCATTTTTAAGATAGGCATGGTGAAACTGGACATTATCGTTGATTTGTGCAAAGCGACTGCGTTGTTTTATTAGCATCATTTGTACCTTGTCCCCGTGTTCTTAACAATGGAGGCCATCGATATTTTGCTGTCCTTCGGATTTGGTTTGTTCGGTTTACTAATGACTACAAATTTCTGCACTCTGAATATCATTCGAAAATATTGGGACGTCTTCGGAGAGGTTTCGCGGTTCATCTACAAGTGTATTGGAGTAATAGATCTAATAGGGGGTCTATCAGGGTGCCTCTAATACATCCTGCACATCAAATATAGGGAATCCCTACACAGATCCCAGTTAAGCAGAACTCTGAGTACACCGTTTTACTTCAGTTTACTATTATCTGGTATTGTGATATCTGGCCTGAACATAGATCGCTTCATCGCAATAGTTAGACCACTTCGATACCCGCCAATTGTAACTGTCCGTTATGCCAAGATTGGTTTAGTTGAAGCGACATGCATTCCTCTAGCCATGTGCATCTGTGGTTTCATATCAGGCTCCGTGATGTTCAAAATGTCGGCATCCTATGGCAGTTCCAACAAAACACTCTAGCTGACGCGTTCAGAGCTAGCGATAATTATTACCATGTATTCATGGTCTATCTTACCCATTTAAACTGGTTTATTGTTGAATTTGCTATCAATGGCTATATCGACTTGTCAAGCGCGAGCTATTGCCGACATAGCAGCAACACGTGGGGCCGGCGAGAATGGGGATGTGAAACGCGGGAGAGAACAGAACATGTTGAAGGGAGTTAAAACCATCTTGCTCATCAGCGCAGTTCATGCAATATCTTTGATTCCGACTATTGCAAGGTTTTTTGATTCGGCCATAGATATGGGCATGAACTTTTCACCGCGGCTACCAAACTTTCTCATGGGAATGTTGAGTCTAGTGAATTTCTGGAGCAACGCATTGGTACTTGCTCGCACGGATGTTCTTTATCGTCGTGCAGCCAAGAGCATTCTTAGGTCGATTGTCGCTAGATGTAACTCATAAGCTAATTTCAAAGGACAACTACACTAAAGGGACCGTACTCTTATCAAGACAGTAGTTTTTTTAGGTTTTCCTTACATGATCTGCCGTTGAATATTGTGAGTGCATGTTTGCGTGCATTTTCCCATAGCACAAAGAATATAACTGTAAGTAATGAAGTATAAATGTTGTTCAATACTTTATATAAAAGTTAGTTATGTCATTATGAAAGTAACACAGATGAAATTATTACAAAGTTTAGCAATATTATAATGAGCGCTAAACTGAAAAATGAAAAAGAAACAAAGGTCGATACGAATTACCTATTCCGTTTTCTTTTCTAGATCTTGTTAATTCATAGCTATTAGTGGCGCCGCCAAACCGACTCCAAACCGACCAATTTTGGCCATGAATTGGAGATAATTAATTTTTTAGCTTGGTTTACTGCCGGTCTCGTAGTGCCACAAGGGTACGAGAAATCATTATTTCCGTAATATCTTGACTAGCTAAAGCAAGATTTTGATAACCTCCTATTTAATTACTACGATGCCTCAACGACCTATTTCGGTTTTCATACAGACACCAAACATAGCATCGGTGCCATTCTAGGTATCCGATTATTTGATTATCGTCAGTGCAGAACAGTCAAATCAGTCATTCGAGGCGCGTTCCATTCACACTAATTGCCACGCTAAGGAAAGTAAGTTTGGTTGCTGATAAAAGCCAGGGCTTCATCACTCATCTATGTAGGTGCTGAATGTGAAGGAATGAAATTTTAACAGCAGCTGATATAAAACTGTATTGATTACATGTCTCTGGCCCATCGGTCGATCCCTTTTTTATGTTTAAGTCATCATCCATACTAATCGTCTCTTGACAATCATCAACAATGCTAAGTGTCGATATTTTTCTGTGCTGTGTTTTTGTTTTCATCGGATTTCTCGTGATATCGACAAATGTCTGCTCTTTAGTTATCATTCGAAAACATTGGAGTGTTTTTGAAGAAGTCCCACGATTCCTTTACCAGTGTATTGGAGTGGTAGATTTAATAGGTTGCCTCTCAGGATGCATTTACTACGTTCTCTACATTGCGGAAAGTGACTGCCATCGTTCACAAGTGTACCGATTTCTGTCCTGGACTTTTTATCTTGGATTTGTATTCTCTG
>CP137667.1:24867051-24894551 GCA_037976565.1 Mesocentrotus franciscanus
CTCTGCTATCACAATATCTTGTCTCAATATCGACAGATATATCGCGATAAGCAAACCGCTACGGTATCCATCAATCGTGAACATTCGATCTGCCTTATGTTGTCTCGCTTTAGCAATAGGCTTCCCTCAATATTTATAATCTTAGGTTATGTACCAGGATCTCCCGTTTTTAAATTGTCTAATCACGAATACATGTGCCGGAATGGAACGTCATTGAGTGTGAATTTTACTTCTTCGGAAAAGCAATCATCACCACGCTCTATTCCCTATCCATAGTGCCCATATTTACTGGTATAACGTTGAACTTAATATCCATGGGAATAACTACTCGGCAAGCCCGAGCCATCGCCGCCTTAGCAGTGTTTCGTGGGGCTGGCGAGAACGACGCGGGACATCGCAGAGTCGAACTCAAAGGGGTCAAGACTGTCTTGTTCATCAGCGTAGTGAATTTGATCTCTTGGGTACCTACCTTTGTACGATTGTTTCTTACGATTTCGCCCATACGTTCTATTTCAAAGAATGCTGACGTTCTTCTGACGATGTTAACACTTGTGAATTCATGGAGCAATGCGTTCATATTTGGTCGGACCAATGCTGCCTATCGACGTGCAGCCAGAGAAAGCTTTCGATCAATCTTTTGCTCAAAACTAACTGCGATTTCTAACAACTTTTGGTGACAAATGATAGTGGTCGACAGCCCTGCCTTATTGTCCATTGATAGGTAATGGACGGTATTCATAAAGCGTACTAACTTTTGTCTAGGCCTAAGCCCAGACTAAAATATCCAGTGATTTATGAGGCACTTAGTGTCATCTTTACCATAAATATGTTAGTAAATTTACAAACGATTTTGGGTTTTTTTTTTTTGTTAAAGTGTAAAGTGTGTTAGAGACTAATTGGGGGTCTCATTTTTCACGTCGAAATTTTTTTCTCCTGGAAACAAATATTTCAGAAAAAGGCACTACGGAATTAAATAGCATTGTTTTATGTTTCTATTGCTAGGATCAGTATTAACCAAACATGTTCGTCAAATAGTCATTTTGATTTTCGAAAACTACTTTACAAATTGGCCGATCAACTTCTTTCTCGATTAAAAAAAAATGTAACTTGAAGTATATATTAGAATAATTATGTTACGTTTCGTAAGTATTTCTGAACTTGTCTACTATGTGAACAATATATATAATTTCACACTTTCAAACTTTGTCCAATACATTCAATATTTCAAATTTTCCCCAAATTGTGTTAATAAGTGCTGTGCATCCACAATCAGTCACCTTTAATTGCCACCAGGAATAACCAAACTCTTTCAACGTCAATATTTATAACGTGATTGAATACGACAAAAAGGTCGTGAGTGATATGAAAAGATTCATTTCACTTGATTCTAAGCCGATCATTCACGATTAATGACAGTTTTTCTTTGACATGTTCATTCTCTTTTTTATGCCAATTCATCAAAAAGTCTCAATAACTTTTATTTACGAGTCATACATATAAGCTAGAGATTTTCATTTTGATAGCGAGCATGACTGTTATGAAACTTGCATTATGGCATTTACCGTTAATTTATAGTAATGTAAGCTCGTTTCTTTTTGACAGCAATATCCTGCATCGATAGGATTCAAATTCTAAGAGGAAATTCAATACATAATGACATGGGTTTTGCTACATTCATGGGGATGCGCCACCTACTTTTATATATAAACACCGAGCTAGACTTCGTCCCATACATATTTTCTCTTGATATTGGACCCAACAAACAATCTACAACACGCGTGTGCCCTGTTTATCTTCCTAAGAAATTAAATAGATCCTCTGTGTTGGATTTTTAGAAGTGATCTTAATACTACTTTTATATTACTTGTGATAAACAGAGACTTTACTTGACAATAATTATGTTTGGTGTGGATATTTTTCTGATCGTGGTCTTTGTTATCATCGGATTTCTCGTGATATCGACAAATATCTGGTCTCTCTTGATCCTTCAACAACATTGGGATGTCTTTGAGGAAGTCCCGAGATTGCTGTATCGCTGCGTAGGAGTTATTGATCTCATCGGTGGTGTATCGGGATGTCTTTTGTATATCATATGCTATGCAGATCGTGAGTGCCTCCGTTTTCACGAGACTTGCAGAGTCCTTTCCATGATGTTTTACCTCTCTCTCCTGTTCTCTGCCATCATACTATCGTTTCTGAACATCGACAGATACATCGCTATAAGCAAACCGCTCCGATATGCATCAATCGTTAAGGTTCGTTCTACAGTTCTTGGACTATGCTTTATTGTGTGCATCCCGTTGGCGTTTTCCATCTTAGGTTTCGTACCAGGATCTCCTGTCCAAAAATTGGCCAACAGCTACGTGTGCTTTAATGAGACAGACGACAGCCCAAATCTCACGACGACTGACACAGCAACTCTTGTTACAATGTATTCAATGTCCATCGTGCCCATCAGCATTGGTGTGGTTTTAAACCTGGTAACCATGTACATCGCTACTCGGCAGGCACAGGCTATTGCGGCTATGGCAGTCCGACAAGGAGTTGTTGGCCATGGAGTTGGAATACGAAGGATCGAATTTAAAGGTGTCAAGACCATCTTACTCATCAGCATAGTGAACTGGGTTGCATGGTTTCCTGCCGTTCTTCGCCTGGCTTTAGCCATGAATACGGGACTCTTCACATTGTCAAAGACGGCTGACGCTCTCCTCGCATTGCTATCCCTTGTCAACTTCTGGAGCAACTCCCTCGTATTTGTTCGCACCAATTTAGCGTATCGGCGTGCAGCAGAAAACATATGTCGAGCAATCATTTGTAAGAGAAATAAAAACAATGGGCCATAGCTATACAGTTTGCATGGGAATTATAACACCATTCATCATTTACAAGGAGACAAATATATGGAGATCTCGAACAATATTTCAAGTCGTTCGTACAGTCATCTGACATGAACGTACTCCTGATAAATATGGCATGCGATTCGTTTTGTAATAATGTAATTGAAGTAAATTATGAGCTAACGAATAGACTTTAAGTGAAAATTAAAAGATTAAATATGAAAAAGAAGCCCGATCTTAAAAGTCAATAAAGGTCCAAGCTAGCAAGAGCTTGAAAGAAATAAAGTAAATGCTTGATAAAGAAAGCAGTTTCCTTCTATCTAAGTAAGCAATTGCAAGACATGAGGAAGCATTTGTTTGCATAAACATGAAGAAGGACGTCGCTCCTGTATGATCTAAATTGCTCGGCTTTATGTCTCTACTTTTATTCATGCGACCCATTGTGTAGAAGCATAATCATATCCCTCTTGTAAAACATAATTTATACATTTAATGATTAGCTAACATCGTGCATGTCATATGGCAAAGGAAATCTATGTAACGCTTTAGCAACATATTTACTAATGTAACACATAAAACTAGTGTCTTACTGTGTATGTTTTTAATACCTTTCCCCCCTTTTTTTATCATGAATGATAGTAATAAAAAAAAGATAAGAAAAGGAGTCGTTTATGATTGACTGTTAAAGGGCCACTTCGCCAGTGACAAGACTACCATTTTACTTCATTAAGAATGTGAAATCGTAGATCGTTTTTTTTCTTCAAAAAGTGGAAATGCATGTCTATTTATGTTTTGAGGGAGAACGAGTAATATTGTGCAAATAAATGTTCTTTAGGCGGTTACAATTCATTAGTCCTCCGCAATATAGTTCATGCGCATAACTGGTCTTTCGCTAAGAAAATAATGTCATGGATACCATCTCAAAAATGGTTGTAAATAATGTCAAGCATTGTTCGTCGTTGGATTCTACCCGAAAAGTGATATCCACTATAAGTATTTATTAATATGTCACTAAAGTTTCAACAGTGTGTTCAGAAAATTGTTGAGCTTCTGACAATGTACTTGATCTCTTCATACAATCAACTTTAGTTGATCTACTATTTGTAAAAGCTAGATGTACATATTCTAGTGAAAAATAGGCCATCATTGGTCTAAGAAAATGTACTGGTAGGTGGTTAAATAAACGTATTTGGACAAACAAATATCTCTTGTTTTATATTTTTATATTGGTAATAGTGTGATATTTTATATATGATGTTTTTGACTTGATTTTCTTTTCTTTTCATTTACCAAAGATAATAAAAAATTAACAATAACTTACGTGATAACATGACAAAATAATTTCGGAGGAGCGCCCGGCTAGGCTGTGTAATAACACTACAGCTGCTTTAGAGGGGGGTTATACTTTTAAAACAAACAAAAGAAAACAACATGGCACAACATAATTCATTAACATGTAACTACAATATACCAAACATTTTTCACTCTATTGCCGTTTTATTGTTATTATATTTTTGTAATGATTTACTGACTGACAGTGACTGTTGTCTGGCGTATGTTATTATTGTGAGGGGAAAAAAAAGGAAAGATGCAGAACGTGTGCTGTAGAGTGAATCAGCAACCTGTGAAATTTGCCCAAAAGTACATGTATAAAGTGTGAATGTAATATTATGCCGTTTAATGGGAAACTTCTAATCAATGTGAAAGTCTGTTTGATAAAGTGAACATTTAACACCCGCTAACACCCTTTCACATACCTACACCCACGATCCCCAAAACACACACACTCACGTTACTAAAAGATGATTAAATGAAAGTGTGATATAACAATACCCATCCACTCACACGCATACAATCACACAAACACATACACATATACGCTAAACAAGCGCGTAGCCAGGATTTAATTTTACTAGGGCGGTAGTGAGCCCCAAGAAGGGTGGGTGCAGGGAGGGGGGAGTTTTCCGTTTCATTAAATTATTAGAGAAAGAAGATGATTCGTTGTACCGTTTTCGACTGTTAATCCTTGTCTGAATTCAGTTTCCCCGCGCGAAGCGCGGAAGCTTTAACGATTCATTAAATTATTATAGAAAGAAGGCGATTCGTTTTTCCGTTCTCGACTGTTAATCCTTGTCTAAATTCAGTCAGCCCCCCCCCCCACTCCTTCACGAAGCGCGGAAGCTTTGACGTTTCATTAACTTATTACCTTTCTCAACTCTTAATCCTTGTCTGAATTCAGTTTGACGTTTCATTAAATTATTAGTGAAAGAAGACGATTCGGTGTACTGTTCTCGACTCTTAATCCGTGTCTGAATTCAGTTCCCCCCCTCCCGCGCAAAGCACAGAAGCTTTGACGTTTCATTTAATTGTTGGAGAAAGAAGACGATTTGTTGTACCGTTCTCGACTCTTAATCCTTAATTGTCTGGATTCAGTCCCCCACCCCCTCCCGCGCGAAGCGCGGAAGCTTTGACGTTTCATTAAATCATTATGTCTGAATTTTCAAAAATGTTTCTTTGTCTCCTCCTTTTTCTTCCTACGTCCTCTTACTTTTTTCTCTTCTCTCTCTTTTTTGGGGGGCCGGCGTTTTTTGGGGGGCGACCGCCCCCATCGCCGCTTATTCAATCCTGCCACGTCCATTAAGCATAGACGTTCTTCAATATCTATATGACGCGATTTTCTACAAAGCTCTTTCAAGTAATTACCCTGTTAATTACTTTTTTTTTGTATGACCGAAATCCTTGTTTGCTATCGAACTGACAGCTTATTTGCACACATATCATACACTTCAAACAAAAACATGTCACGTCTTACAACAGATTAAAGCGTTAAAGTGAAGGAGGTAATACAAAATCAATGTTTTAATACTTGGCACTTGGTAGAATAGAAACATTGAGCAGCTTGTCATATGTCTTTCCAACGAGCACCATGTTGTTAAAACATTTCCTACCTAAAACAGCCGCCATTATAAACACTGGTATCAACCTAAGCATTCTGCGATTTTATGACGAATGATCATGAACATTAAAAACCAAAAAATAGCAACTGAGCAGTGATTTCGTAGATTTGAAGCTACCAGCATCTACGTGACAGGCTGCATAGCTTTTTAAAGAAAGAATAATCAACAATTAATTTGGTGAAACTGTCCAGTCAGGAAATGAGTATGTATCGAAGACATTCTCAGACCTCTAATTTCCTTTGTGCTTAATGGTAAAACTACAGTTATACGGAATACAAAAAATATACATATCAGTCACTGGATTGGAAATCTTTGACTTTTTTCGAGGATGCTAAGCTATAAGAAGAAATGATCACCCTCAGCACTTCGGTTCATCAATAAATCGACGAAAATCCAGTCATTAATAAGTGTCATATCCTGAAAGCGTTAACTAGACGAGGCTAACAAAGATATTAAATTTTATGTACAATCATGGACATCCTACAGATAACGCCTGATACGTCATATTTCAACTCTACGAATCATGGGTACCAAACGGAAGCTGGCCATGTTACTTTCTCTTTCAAAGGTCGTGGTTCGATCCCCGACTCGGCACTAATTTCCTTTGGCAAGGCATTAATCTTCATTTGCTATTCAATACCCAAGAGAGAAATGAAGACCTGGGGAGTGTTTCACAAAGACTAAGATCGACTTTAAGTTGGACTTAACTATGGCAGGCCGTTCATGCCACTGTTTGATCTCACCGTTTACTGGCATTGGCCTCTCAAAGGACGTACAAATCATGGTCACAAATCTACAGAATTTACATTTTTTTATAATTCATTATTGAAGGAAAAAAATATTATCTAAAGATCATAGTCATGAAGTTAAGTCCGACTTAAAGTCGATATTAGTCTTTGTGAAACACTCCCCAGGTAGGATGCCCAAAGCATTAGTGATAGTAATTGCCTATCCCTCACGGTGACCATTTGGTAGGAATACTCCCCAGGGAGTGGAGATGGTGCACATTGTGCGTGAATGAATCCAATGACCGCGGTGATAATATATGTAAAGCGCTTAGAGACGATCAACCGTATTAAGCGCTATATAAATATAGATTATTATATAGTATTACTATTGCGAGTATTCTTCAGGGTGCATAATTTTTGGCAACTGGAGTAGTAGTATTACTAAGCAACCTGTGTTCTATTATCATCATTCACCGGCAGCATGGTGTCTTTGGAGAATCCTCAAGACATCTCTATCAAGTTCTAGCTGTTGCCGATTTGTGTGGCGGTCTGACCGGTTGCATATCAGATTCTATCCTGTTTATTCGTCACAGCTGGCCATTCTACATACTCCATATCTATTAGCCCGTAGTCAGACGGGGATTTGTTTGTTGTTGGTTGGTTCTATACCTTCTAGCTGCACACAAATTGTTTTTAGATGATTAATAGACGTTAATTGACTGTCTTTATTCAAGTCATGTGGAGACCATGCTTGACTTTCTATTGAACATGCGGTGTACAACTGCGGTAATGAAGCGGCATCAAGAATACTATATTGACATTGACTGATGTTTCATGAGCAGTGGCGTAGCTACTGGGAAGGGGGGGGACCTCATCCCCAATCAAAAGACCAAAAAAGAAAAGAGGTAAGAGCGAGGGGAGATATTAAGAAAAAGGAAAGCGAACGTGAGATAATATAAAGAGATAGGTTACTCGAAAACGCTCTTCAAAAAGTATACTATCATGTGAATCAGCAAGTGGGGACAACATGATAATTTTTAAATGAAATCTGTAGTAAGAGATGCATTAAAAGATTATCGAAAAATATTTTGCGGTGATCCGATCTGCGATGTCATGCATATTCCCATATGATGTTATGCAGCATTGCGCCTGAATAATAGATAACCTTACTATTTTTAATATAAAAACTAAAATGATACCACGGCAAATTGTTTTTTTTTTTCCCTCGTTTACTTTATTTCTCACACAATTGATAAATCAGGATGATTTCTAAGAACGATATGACCGAATATATAATTTTACACTTTATCTAGTGTATACTGATGACCCAAAAAATTGTTGCCGTATTAAAGGTGTGTTTTGGGGTTTCGCTTCGCTCGCTCGCAATATTTAGGATCTGGATAGTATATTTTCGGGCAAGAGGAGCTTAACGGATCTCAAGGCTCTCACGATAAAATGTGCACGTACGTCCATGAGGGATGGTAAATAAATCCCCTTTGATGAATTTTGGATTGGGATGACGAAAAACTTTAAAACCATACCACTCTACGCCACTGTTCATGAGCCTGCCCATATGTTTCTTTCAATATTGTATTACAATCATGTCTGTTCATCCCATATGAGAGTATACCTGTCGTATGCCATTAGACAGTTTCTCGACTTAGTGAAAAAAGTGTAATTTGCGAGGAATAATATGCAAACTTCTTTCAAGGCATCATCCGTATATGTAATAGATATCTATACTCATTGAACGTCCTGCTTAGACTGAAGATAATATGACAGTCTTCAAAACACATTTCTTTTAAAACTCATTTTTTGGTTCACTTCACTCTTGATTAGAGTAACGTACTCAACAGTATCGCTTTAATCGCTTTAGTTGTTTCACTAGAACTTAAAGAGAAAGAAATATATCATACGATCAGTGGTAAAACAGTACAAATGCACTATATCTTTCGAGAGATATAGCTTTGGTTTTGGAAATAGAGAGATCATTGTCGTTTTTAAGATAGGCACGGTGAAACTGGACATTATCGTTGATTTGTGGAAAGAGACTTTGTTGTTTAATTAGCATCATTTGTATCTCGCCCCCATATTCTCAACGATGGAGACCATCGATATTTTGCTGTGTTTTGTATTAGGTTTGTTTGGCTTACTTGTAATGACAACAAATGTTTGAACTCTGAGTATCATTCTAAAATATTGGGACGTCTTCGGAGAGGTTTGAGGTTCCTCTACCAGGATGCCTCTACTACATCCTGCACATCAGCGATATGGACTCCCTACACAGATCCCAGTTAAGCAGAACTCTGAGTACCCTGTTTTACTTAAGTTTACTATTATCCGGTATGTTGATATCTGGCCTGAACATAGATCGCTTCATCGCAATAGTTAGACTACTTTGATACCCGTCAATTGTAACTCTCCGTTATGCCAAGATAGGTTTAGTTGTAGCGACATGCATTCCTCTAGCTATGTGCATCTTGGGTTTCATCCCGGACTCCATGATGTTTATGATGATGATGATGATGATGATGATGATGATCCACAGCACTTGTATGGCGCCATTTATCTGTTTCAAACATTTAAAAGCGCCCGCTCCTCCAATAGTCATGTACTACACATTTGCTTGAAAAAATGGGTTTTGAGGCCTGACTTAAAGTTTTCTAGATTTTCGGTGTCGCGAAGAATAGAAGGGAGGGGGTTCCAGAGGCGAGGAGCAACTGAAGAGAAGGCACGATCATCATACACCCGGAGTCGTGAACGTGGAACTTGGAGAAGAAGTAGTCCAGACAAGCGTAAACTCGGACGAGAACGATGTTCTTCTACCAGGGAAGCCACATATCCTGGGATATCGGCGTACTATGGCAGTTTCAACGAAACACTCCAACTGACGGGTTCAGAGGTAGCGTTAAATATTACCATGTATTCATGGTCTATTTTACCCATTTTAACTGGTAAAGTGTTGCATTCGGTATCAATGGCTATAGCGGCTCGTCAAGCACGAGCTATCACCGACATGGCAGCAGCACGTGGGGCCGGCGAGAATTGGGAGGTGAAACGCGGGAGAGAACAGGGCATGATGAAGGGAGTTTAAACCATCTTGCTCATCAGCGCAATTCATGCAATATCTTTAATTCCGACCATTGCAAGGTTTTTTTACTCGGCCATATATATGGGCATAAACTTTTCACCACGGCTACCAAACTTTCTAATGGAAATGCTGAGTCTATTGAATTTCTGGAGCAACGAATTGGTATTTGCTCGCACGAATGTTCTTTATCGCCGTGCAGCAAAGAGCATTCTTCGGTCGATTATAGCGAGATGTTACTCGTTAGCTAATTTTCGAAGACAACTTCACTAAAGGGACCGTTTTCTTGACAAGACTGTAATTTTGTTTCCCTTACATGAAATGCCGTTGAATATTGTGAGTGCATGTTTGCGTGCGTTTCCCGTGACATAAAGGACTTAAACTGTTAATAAGAAATGGAGAATATATGTTGTTCAATACTATAAATAAAAGTTAGTTATGTCATTATGTAAGTAATACACTTAAATTTATTACAAAGTTCAGAATTAACAGAATTAGCGCTAAACAGAAAAATGAAAAAGAAACAAAAGTCGTTACGAATTACATATTTCTTTTTCAGGTCTAGATCTTGTTAATTGATAGCTTAGTCGCACCGCTTACCGACTTGAAATCGACCAATTATTGGCCATGGATTGGAGATAATCAAATTTTCGCTCGGTCAACTGCCGATCTCTTAGTGTCACTGGAGTACGAGAAATCCTTATTTCAGTAATATCGTGACTACTTAAGCCCCACCTCACTACTTGTAGCTACTTGCTCCCTCTACAGTGTGAGTCAAAAAAAGTTTACACCTAGAAAATTGCTAATTATATTAAAAATCATTTATGAACAGTAAATAAATTTACATCTGATGAAAGAGTATTTTATCCCAAATCATTAGGTATCATTTTTGTGTGGTATGTAGTCACGCTTGGATGAACAGGAGACATTGTTTAAGAGAGTGCAAAAGTCGACTTCTGCCAAAAGTGATGCCCGGCTTTGTGATGTTTGAATAAAACAATTGGGATTTGGGTATTAATTCGGTCTTTGCAGATCCAAATAACATCCTTAACAAAATTAATCATGCCACACATATCAAATCACACACATAGTCACACTCAGTCAGTCACACACACATACACACCCACTCACACACGCACACACACACACGCACACACCCAGACACACGCAAACTCAGTGTGAAATTAAAAATACACGCAGCAGTCATTTTTACGTAATGAACATTTTTGTAAAATCGCAAATTTCCCATTTAATATCAAAATGGAATTTAAATTTAATCATAATGCCAAAATGAAAGTTTGGTGCGTTAACATCTCAATGAATTGTTTCTCCCAAAGGACTCGGTCAGTCTGCATCTAAATGGGAGTGTGTGCGTGTGTGTGTATGCGTGTTCATTATGTGTGTGTGTGTGGCTTTGCTTCTGAAAAAAGCATATGCAATGCATCTCATTTGATACATTCAAATCATTCTCTCACTTTAATACTTTTGCACAAGTCGATTTTTGTACTCTCGCAAACAATGCCTCCTGTTTATCCAAGCGTGAACACATACCACACAAAAATGATACCAAACGATTCGGGATATAACACTCTTTCAAAATTGATAACCTTTCGTTCATAGCTGACTTTTAAAATAAATGACAATTCTCTGAGTGTAAACTTTTTTTGACTCACACGGTATATAGAAAACAATGCCTACACGGTGCCCGTTGGTCACACATGATCTTCTTTTTCTTATGTTAACTGAGAGCTGAGTTAATGAGATAACCACCTGTCAGTGACCACGCTGGGTGGTTTAATTACTCCTGGCCAAACTATTGCAATTTGATAACAACCTATTTAATTACTACGAGGCCTCAACGACCTATTTCGTTTTGCATACAGACGTCAAACATAGCATCGGTGCCATTATAGCTGTCAAAATAGTTGATTATAGTCAGCGAAGAACTGTCAAATCAGTCACTCGAATGAGACTTTGAAAGGCGCGTTCTTTTTACTAATTGCTACGCTACTGCGAGCCAGTCGGACTGCTGATAATAGCTAAGGGTTCATCACTAATCTATGTACTTGCTAAATGGGAAGGAATGAGATTTTAACAGTGGACATAAAACTATATTGACTATTTGTCTGAGTCCCATCGGTCGATACCTTTTTGATCCACTCGTATCGTCTATTGACCATATAACGGTTAGAATATGATAATTCCGACTTCATTTTCACGACGCATATATTATATTGAACTGTTGTTTTCAAAACACACGTCACTGGGAACTATCAAACAGAGGTGTGCAAGAATATTGTTCTTATATGTCATCTACGTGAGGATGAAATGCAGAAACTATTTTTTGTGTAAAAAAATATAACACATGTAATTCGGTACGAGGCCGACAATAGAAAGCAAAACAAATTATATTGCGAACATCACGTACTCTCTCCGTAGTAGAGTTGAACCTATTGTGCCTCATAAAGGATGTGTCTGGTGTGAAACTAAGTCTAAGTGATTCCCTACCGAGCACGTACTATATGACAATCATCAACAATGCTTAATATCAATATTTGTTTGTGCTTTGTTTTTGTTTTCATCGGATTTCTCGTGATATCGACAAATGTCTGCTCTTTAGTTATCCTTCGAAAACATTGGAGTGTCTTTGAAGAAGTTCCACGATTCCTCTATCAGTGTATTGGAGTGATAGATCTAATAGGTGGTCTCTCATGATGCGTTTGCTACATTATCTACATTGTGGAAAGGGACTGCCATCGTTCACAGATGTACAGATTCCTGTCCTGGACATTTTACTTTGGTACTCTATTATCTGCCATCACAATATCTTGTCTCAATATCGAAAGATATATCGCGATAAGCAAACCGCTACGGTATCCATCAATCGTGAACATTCGTTCTGCCTTATGTTCTCTCGCTTTAGCAACAGCCTTCCCCTTAATATTTCTAATCTTAGGTTATGTACCAGGGTCTCCCGTTTATAAGTTGTCTCATCACGATTCCATGTGCCAGAATGGAACGGTATTGAGTGTGAATTTTACTTCTTCGGAAATAGCAATCATCGCCACGCTCTATTCCCTATCACTGGTGCCCATATTTACTGGTATAACGTTGAACCTAATATCAATGGGCATAGCTACTCGGCAAGCCCGAGCCATCGCCGCCTTAGCAGTGCCTCGTTTGGCTGGCGAGAAAGACGCGGGACATCGCAGAGTCGAACTCAAAGGGGTCAAGACTGTCTTGTTCATCAGCGTAGTGAATTTAATCTCCTGGGTGCCCACCATTCTACGTTTGTTCCTTACCATTGCGATCAGTAGCCCTCTCCCAAAGACCGCTGACGTTCTTCTGACAATGTTAACACTTGTGAATTCCTGGAGCAATGCGTTCATATTTGCTCGGACCAATGCAGCTTATCGACGTGCAGCCAGGGAAAGATTTCGATCGATCTTTTGCTCTGAAAACTAATTACAGTTTCTAACGACATTGCTCACACATGGGAGTGGTTGAAACCCCTGCTTTATTGTCGATTCAAAGGTAATGGACGGTATTCATAAAAGCGTACTTATTTTTGTCTAGGTCAAAGCCAGGACTAAATTGTCCCGTGATTTATGAAGCACTAAGTGCAATCATTACCATAAATGTGTAGTTAAATGGACGAATGGAAGTTTTGTTAAGTGTATAGTGTGTTAGAGACAAATTTGGGCGGTGGAGGGGGGAGTCTAATTTGTTCACGTTGACATTATTACGGAATTCAAAATCCTTATTTTATCTTCCCATTGCCAGGATCAAAATGAACCAACCATATTCTTCAAATATTCATTTTGATTCTCGAAAACTACTGTTAAAATTTACCTATCAAAGGTCTTTCTCGGGAAAGAATGTTACTTATAGTATATATATATATATAAGAATAAGACTTTTATGTTTCGTAAGTATTTCTGAACTACTCTACTCGATGTACGATATGTCAAATTTCATACTTTGTCCAATTCAGTCATATTTGATATTTTCACTAATTTGTGTTAATAAGTGCTGTGCATCCACAATCAGTTACTTTTAATCACCACCAGGTATTACCAGACTCTTTCAACGTCAATATTGACGTGTTTGAACACGACAAAAAAGGGTCGTGAGTGATATGAAAAGATTAATTTGACTTAATTCTAAGCCGATCATTCACGATTAATGGCAATATTTCTTCTACATATTCATTCTCTTTTTGATGCCAATTACAAAAAGTCTCAATGACATTTTTATAATAATAATAATAATATTTCTGCTTATATAGCGCTTAATATATCGGCAAGTCCGAGTTTCTAAGCGCTTTACAGTTATTACCCCCGGTCATCGGATTCTGGCTTACCCGCATACAATGTATGCACTTTATCCACTCCCTGGGGAGCATTCCAGCAAGACCTTCTAAGCTCAAATTGCTAAGCATACCACATTGGCTTTCGCATCCTACCGGGTACCCATTTAACACCTGGGTGGAGAGTGGCAAATGTAGATCAATGTCTTGCCAAAGGACGTTAGTGCCGCGGCGGGACTCGAACCGCGGACCTTGTGATCGACAGTCCGTTGACATATCCACTCGACCACGACACCTCTACATTTGTTTACGTGTCATACATATAAGCCATGGAGACTATTATGAATCTTGGATTTAGGCATTTACTCTTTATAATTTGTAGTAATGTAAGCTCGTTTCTTCGTCATATATCATGTCATACATAACATTTGACTGCAATATCCTGCTTCGATAGGATTGAAATTCTAAGAAAAAAATGCATAAATTTATGACATTGGTTTTGCCACATGATTCTAGTTTTATATATGTAGCCCACAGGGTAGGAGCACAATCGTATCCCTCTAGTAAAACATAATTCATACATTGGATGATTAGCTAATATCCTGCATGTGCTATGGCAAATGATATCTACGTAACGCTTTAGCAACACATTTACTAATACAATGCCTAAAATTAGTGTCTTACTGTGTCTGCTGTTTTACATTTTGTCTTTTAGTGTTCCTTTTTTATTATTTATGATCGTTTATGATTGAATATTAAAGGGCCACCGTGACGTTACCAGTGCCAATATTATCTTTTACTGTATTATGAATGTGAAATCGTAGATTATTTTTGAAAAAGGCGGACATGCATATCTATTTTTGTTTTGGGGGAGAAAGAAAAAAATTGTGCAAAGAACTGTTCTATAGACGGTCACAATTCATATGTCCTCCGCAATAAAGTTTCTGCGCGTAATTGGTCGCTAAGAAAATAATATCATGAATACCATCTCAAAAATGGATGTAAATTATGTCAAGCATTCTTTATCGTTGGGTTCGAACCAAAAAGTGATATCCACTATAAATATTTATTAATATGTCACTAAAATTTCAAAAGTGTGTTAATGACAGTTTTTAGTTTTTGATATATACTTGATCTCCTCATACAATGAACTTTCGCTGATCTTCTATTTATAAAGCTAGATTTACATACCCTAGTGAGAATTGTGTGCTTAAATTAACTTAGACTGACAAAAATAAATATTGCTTGTTTTATATTTTTATGTTGGTAATAGTGTAATACTTAAAATATTATGTTTTCGACTTGCTTTGATTTTTTTTCATTTACCAAATATAATGACAATTAATAATAACGTATGTGATAATATGACAAAATAATTTCGAAGGATCGCCGCCGGGTCCCACCGGGTGTAATTAAGCGCCAACGTCCTATTAACGTGTTGCCCGCTTTGATAACGAACCACCGTGTGCCCTCGCCGTTCTCCACCGTCCGCAGACATTTTCGCGCACGGAGGCACACGGTAGGCCTACACGACAGAGTGTGAGAGTCACATTAGAGACAAGGCCTTTATTTTGAATCGTGAAGAGACGATAAACGTGACATCCCGAAAATCACGTTCGTATAGTGGGGTTCGATATGTACATATCTGTGGCAAGACACGATAAACGCACCCTAATAGTCACATAATTTTCAACAGTGGGTTCAAGACAAATTTTAATTTCTGATATGTACTCGATCTCTTGTGAATAATGGGCCATCATTGGTCTCTAGAAATGTACATGTAGGTGCTTTAATATATAGGGTGTACGGTAAAAAGAAATCTCTCTTGTTTTTATATTTTTATGTTGGTAATAGTGTGATATTTAATATATTATGTCTTTGACTTGATTTTGATTATCTTTACATTAACCGAATATAATGACAATTAATAATAACGTACGTTAAAACAGGACAAAATACTTTCGAAGGATCGCCCGGCTAACCTGTGTCATTACACCACAGCTGTTCTACAGAGGGGTTATGATTTTAAAACAAACTAGAGAAAATAACATGTAACAAAATAAATCATTAACATATAACTACAATATACCAAACATTGTTCATTCTATTAACGTTTCAGTGTTATTGCATGTTTCATAAGTTTTACTGAATCACAGTGACTGTTGTCTGGGGTATGTTATTATTGTGATGAAAGAAAAAGGAAAGATGCAGAACGTGTGCTGCAGAGTTAATCAGCAACCTGTTAAAGTTGCCCACAAGTACAGGTAAGTGTCAATTTAGTATTATGCCGTTTAATGGGAAACTTCTAATCGATGTGAAAGTCTGTTTGATAAACTGGACAATTAAACCCGCTTACACCCCATCACATACCTACACCCACGTGCCTACCCACACCCCACGCTAAGAAGAACAAAAGATGAATCTGTGACATTTTGTTTGATAAGGATAACAACACCCACTCACACACATACACAACCCACATTTCCTCACACATATGCCAACCCACACACACGCTAAGAAAAATATCCCCTTGAATTCATTAGAGAACTGAAAGCAGCTAATGGCTTGTTTAGCAACGGTCATACACAACGAACAAAACTGTGCGATGGATGCAAACATGTTTCAGATGTTTTACTGAATGACAGTGACTGTTGTCTGGCGTATGGTATTATTGTGAGGAAGGGAAGCAGAAAGATGTCGCTGCAGAGTGAAATTGCAACCTATCAAAGTTGTAAATTAATTATTCCATTAAATGGGAGATTTCTAATAAATGTGATAGTCTGTTTGATATTAAAGTGAACAATACCCAACAGTTAACACGTACATTATCACATACATACACCCACGCATGCACACCTAAACACACGGACATACACACACACGCACACACTCACACGCACCCACACACGCACACACACACACACACAGCTCTAGATAGTAATGTAGTAACAGTAGATTTTAGTTGATGCAGAATTATTAAAGACATATAGCGTATGTAAATGATATTCCAAAGTTTATTCATATCATTTTTTTTTAACCAAATATAAAAAACATGAACATAACAATATACCTGATAACATGAGAAAATAACATTGGATGGATCGCCCTGCTCAGCTGTGCCAGTGCAGCGCAGCTGTTCTACCGAGGGGTCCAGTTTACAATACAAAGCAAATGGGAGAAAATTATATATCACAAATTAAAATTCTTAACATATTGATATCATATAAAAACAACATCGTTTACACAGTATCATGCCCCCACCCACCCAAGAGCAAAAACCCAGTACCTCTTTTGTTAATCAATATTTAAATTCTTCTTTTTTAAGGGGAGATAGTTTCAACGTATGTTTATTTAATAACCTTATGAATTCTTTGTTTTTTTGGGGTGATTTTAAAGTAGAAGGTAAGACGTTAAATGATGACCATATAAGGTGCATATATCTTTGTATGAAATTACATTAGTTGCAATACAAACCATATTCGAAATTGATTGGGCTTAATCTCGACATGAAATATTTCTGAAATTCATTGTTATAGAAGTCTAAAATGTAAAATGTCATATTGCATTATGATATATTAAAATAGTGCAAGCATTGATCGTGGAAATGCATGACTGCAATAAGGGTTAAACCCGCGTATCCCCGCCCCCCTCTAAAATAAAATAAAATAGTCATTAAAAAAATATAACTAAAAAAAGAGATATCCAATTTCTACACAAGTCATACAGTTACGACACCAAGAAGAAGTTATTGTTCTCTTAATGATTTGGCAACCTACATTTGGATTACGTCTTACTTTAATTCTTCGCATCCATAGCCATGGTATATCATATCTATGGCCCGCCCCAAAAGCCCCACCCCTGCCCTACTACGCGCGACAACGCACAAACTGACTACGCACAGATAAGAAATTCCCGCCCCTGTAATAAGGATGATCTAGAGCGTTTCCAACCGAGGGAAGGGGTGGTATTCTGACCATTGTTGTAAGTTTTGTGTTATCTTTTGTTGTATCTTCCAGAGATAACACAGCGCTAATATTGTTGTAAGTTGGTATTCTGAAAATCATTTTATCCCTGTGTTATCTCTTGAAGGACCGCCTCTATCTTATCTTTGACCACTGTTGACACGCCCATTTTTATGGACCCTAGCAATCAAAATCTATTTTATATAAGCATGATAAGTAGGTTAACCAATAGGAATACTTTATGCCATATCTAATGATGCGCCTAGCGCGTACCAATCTTGGGCGTAATTAGTATATTGAGTGCTTATTACGCGCGTCATCATATGCGCTGTGGCACGGTGGATCATGAAGACAAGTCACGCTTTCAATTAGTGATTATAGATGAGAGCATTAAAATCGTCATATTCTAGCATGTAATTTCTTAGAAAGTTCTCATCTGTGATGTCTCCGGTCAACACAAAATCTTCTTCTAACTCGTCTATTGGCACGAAGTTGGTTCTGGGCAAGAAATATTGCCGCCATTATATCACCCCGAAAAATACAACAATCCCCTACCTATTGTAAATATTGTTGAAAATACTATGCAAGATAAGATAAGATAAAAGATACAACAATTTTCAGAATACCAATTATCTTGTCATATTATCTATCGTGCGCATATGCAAATGAGGATTAAGCGCCATTTTTGTAATACTACGCACTATTCAAGCGCACAAAAGTTTGAGCGCAGGCGCGACCAAAGAAATGAGAGAAAAGATACAACAAAAGATACAACAAAAGTTACAACAATGTTCAGAATACCACCTTTATCTTATCTTCAAAGATACAACAATATTAGAGATAACACAGGGTTCAGAATACGGCCCAAGGTGTTGGCGTCGACCATTATGACGTCACTGGTTTTGGTTTTGGTCACTCCTCATCATCTGGTCGATGGCCGCGATGAGAGCGGGGTCTACAGGAATGGCGAGGAACTCTTCAAGCGAGATCATCTCATCAGCTGCGAGGTGGCATGGAGAGAAAAGATGGAACAAAAGAGAGGTGTGAATAAAATAGAGGCTGTGAATGTTGTGACCAATAAGTGTGACCAATAAGTGACGAATAAGTGAGAAAGATATAGTATTACTGATAAAGATGATTACTCTATAAGGGAGTTTACAGATAGCGTAAACTGTCAACTGTGATCGACATGCTCAACCCGCGAACGGACAAGACTACAAATTTGTTTCAGAAAAAATCTCGCTGTATATTTCTTCTTTTCTATCTCCTTGGTCATAATAAATCATATTACTAGCTTTTACTATGACTTTGATTGACATTTTCTTCCTAGAAAGTTTCAAAAACGGACTGTGTATTTGTGTATAAAATTGTGAGTGGCGGAAAAGTAATGAAAGAAAGAGATTACAATACAAGAATAAAAACAGAGAATAATATAAGGAAATATAGAGAGAAATGATAGAATGATTAAAAAAAAGAATAACATAAGAGAATGTGATAGAAGGAAGAACGAAGAATAACATAAGGGCAGACAGAAAGAGAAAGTGATAGAATGATAAAAACAAAGAATAACATGAGAGAATGTGATAGAAGGAAGAAACGAAGGATAGCGTAAGGAAAGAAAGGAAGAGAAAATAATAAAATAATACAAACAATGAATAAACATAGGAGAAGGTGATAGAAGGAAAAACAAAGAATAACATAGGGAATTGTAGGAAGGAAATGATAGAACGATAAAAACGCTACGAGCTCTTCTTTCCAACATGAAACTGGCAGGTTTCTCTCTCTGTCAAAGTTCTTCAATCGTTGCATATTCCAAAGACACTTTCGATTCGTCATCCATAGTTTCAGAAGTTCAGCGCAAAAAAATGAAAACAATACTTGAAACCCGAACAGAAATACAGCAACCGTCAAACAAAGAGATATCCATAGAATATACACACGTTGTATACGCATAGCTTACGTAAGAACATCCCCGCACGCATTGCGTCCGGAGTGCGTGTACAGCTGACCCCTGATACAATGACGTCACAGACGTCCGCTCGGTAACTGTAAACTCCCTTATATATGTCCGCTATTCAACAGCGATCTAGCTGGAGGAACCATAATTTAATCAAATCCTCTATTCGAATATACTTTACAGAGCACAAATACAGGTGGGGCGTTTTATTTCGTCTGCGAATTTTCACATCTTTCACTCTATACCCCTTTGCATCGCTTTCTCTCGCTCTCTCTCTCTCTCTATCTCTCTCATTGTCCTTGTCTCTGCCCCTCTCCCGAAAAATGTTCTTATTGCAGAGTCGGAACTGCATCACTCATGAAATTGAGAGAATGATATCTTCCACTTACAGTTATTGTCGTGATCACCGATCATGTCAGAAAATGGTCTGACTTTACCTCCGTCATCGAACCATTCTTTAACATCAAGCTGGTCGTCACCGTTGAGGTCGAGTACTTCGAAGAGTTTCCTGCTGATGTCGATATTTTGCACGGTCTCATTTTCGATGCTGCGCCTGAAGCTAAATTTTGGGGAAAAACCAAAGGAAACTCTATTAACGTTTTGAGCTGTGATGAGAGATGATTAATAAGTTTGGCACAACATAATTATATGATTATTATTAATCATGTTGATTCTTGTATCCAGTGTTTCTCTATACATAGCTCATATTATTTTTGTTTTTTGTAATAACAAAGAGTACACATAAATTATTTCATGAGGATGTACAACCCCATCTGCCAATTTTTAAAAAGAAACATCGATATTGGTTCCTGAACCAGCAAACCCACCCCCCCCCCCCCCCCCAAAAAAAAAAAAATACATTAATTTATAAAAAATAATTTTCCCTTTACTCATTTCTCACAATTGCATATTGTCACAGGGGTTACCAACGCTGTAGTATTAGTTATGATTTTTCTCACAATATATATATATATATATATATATATATATATATATATGTATATATAAATATACTATTATGGTGCTAGCCCACCCCAGAAAAAAGAGGTGTGAATGTGAGTTGGGCCAAGAGATAGTCCGGGACTTTAGGTCGTGCTAATTGAGGCCTTTGTACCCCCAAAAAAAAAAAGAGAGAGAGAGGTTAGAAAAGCCAATAACTTACCGGATATTCAATCCAACGTTCCCGCGTGGGTCACCATTTGGACCCACACCGACCCCAACGCCCAACCCGGTGTTATCATTTGGCCTGTATAGTTATGATAATGTTTAAGAAAGAGAAAGAGAGAGATTGGAGATAACGAGAGGGACAGAGAGATGGGGATGAGAGAGAGAGAGATGGGGATGGAAGTGATTTGGAAAAAGTTCGAGCAGATTCGTAAAGAACATTAGATTTTGTAAAACAGTACACTATTTGCAAATTCACTAATAATAACAGGCTAAAAAATTTAGTAATCACCTTGAATGACTTCCGTATGTTTTCTTTGAATGTTCATATTCATCACGAGGAGTTTACTATTTCTTGGCAAATCTTTGCTTTATGAAACACAAATCAGGCTGAAATTTGAATTGAGTTTGTATAACATTATTGAATATAAAAGTACTCCAATATTACATAAGAAATTATATTTAACGACTTAGAGAAACTGTTTGTATAATATTCCTAATGAAACATTATTATAATTTCAGCAATTATTGACATGTTCTTTAGGCGTACAAGACGAAAGGAGGCTGATTTTTGGAGACCTTCAAATTAGTCATTTTTGGGCAAACCTCAGCTAATAGTTGGACAAGCAACAACCACTATACGGACATTGATATTGTAGATATTCGAGCATAGAGGGCATTGATATTGTGGATATTCGAGCAATAGAGGACAGCCATTCGAGACCGGATGACCCAGCACAATTAATATATATTGATCTTCATACATGTACATACTGAGATAAATATACATTCGATGATATATGACAGTATTTTGTTTCCTTGCTCAGTGTGGTATATTCATATATTCAAACCTGTGCTTTTGATAACGAAGAAAAGAGAACAACAACAATAACAACAACAGAAGAAAACACGAACCGGTATTGCAGTTCAACATCGCCCTGTGGTCGAAATCGTCCGTTGAGAATATCGCTTGTAGCGACTCCGGGTCTCACGTTAATGTCGAAGTTAGGGCTAGGGCTAGTAATCCGGAAAGAAAGAACAAGAATAGTGGAAAGGATGGAATATTAAATTCGAATATTACAGGCCTAAAATCTAAACTCGTAGGCGTAATCATCACCATCCCCACCATCATTACCAACAAAAGTTCCAACCCCTACAGCAACGATACCAGAGATGTACAAGAAAATCACGTTTGACAAATGGGTTATCTACATGTGCAAGTTATTTGTACACGAATGTATTGTTTTGTGTTACTCTTTCAATACAGAAATCATGGACATCTTTTTTAGATTTTTTTCTGGCCTGAATTTTGAATTCTCGGGTTTTATAAACACAAATACTTAATAACCATTCAAAAAAAGTTAATATCATATAAAACAAAAAAGAGAAAGAAAACCATTCTTGTTTGTTTTGAAAACTGATCTTAACAATACCCATGATAACATCTAATGAACTCGGATGGAAAACCGGGATTTAAAGATAAAGTTGAGTTCTGGTCAGGCGATTGTATTGTGAAAGAAACGGTGTGGAATCGTTCAGAAAAGTTGATCACGTAGCATATAAGCATTGGTTTGTACTGGAGTCATCAAAATGATAAGAAATTTGGCCAAGTCTTGGTAAAGTAACAAGCACTGTACACAGAATGATGTATATGGACTACACAAACATGTGGCATAAGAATCGGGCCTCCTTTTAAACTGTTACTTGTCATATTTATAATATGGAGGCATTTGAAGTGTCATGCTTTTCAGGGAACATTTTTTCTCTGATGTTCTTCCACACTTGCATAATAACAATGATAACGCTCACAAATTATTGTTCACCTCTCCCCAGAACTCAATCTTAATAGCCCTTATTTGCACACCATCTTCGATTTCGAGGAATTTTAATGGAAAGAACCTCTTTGGCATTAAATGACCCTGATCAAATTTGAGAGCAAACGGACCAGTAGTTTTGAGATGAGAAGGAAATAGATTTCTCTTCACTTCTCATTACCAAACTATATGTTCATTTGATCTAAAATATTTGACCAGGGTCATCCTCATGCGAAAGGGCTTGTATACATGGAATTTCATCGAAATTGGGGAGGATGTGCAAAATTTAGGACTACTACCTTTAACTTCACAACATTTCCCCTTATATTATCTGTAAGAAGGGCACTATCACAAACCGTTTATGGATTCAGATTATTTCCATTTTACGTTCAAAAGAAAACAAATATTCTAAAAGTTTAGCTACTGGAGAATTGTGAGACGTCCATAGATAATTAAAGTAAGCAGTGAGACGTTGTAGAGAGGAGCTAGTCTTGAAGTTTGAACAAGAGACTGTTCCTTTTTCTTAAGGAGGGGGGGGGGTCGTTAGTAAGGTAGAACTTCGAAATTAATCAAAGGGAAGATGAACGGGGGTACTTATGATACCCAATTTAAGTAAGTGGTTAGTAGAATGGTGTGAGCGATGGGGAGGTAGGGCTGTTGGTAAGGGTATAAGATTGAAAAGTGCGGCACACCATGATTGCCAAAATAAAAAAAATATGACACTTAATTGGAGTAAGGAAAGGAGAGAGAAATAGAGAGAGAGAGAGAGAGGTCAGGAATAGAAGACAATTAAAATGTGTCACGTGACGTACCGATGTTCAAGCCCGAGACCAACGGTGCCATATCGCGAGTTGTAGTCTGGGTATATCTCCGTGTTGCGGGATAGGTCTACACTATAAGGGCGACCGGAACTACCGCTGGAACACGCAAGTGAGATGGCAATCAGCTGAGCAAGGAGAAGCGCGACCGCTGTGAAACGACCCATTTCTACTTTGCCATGAAGAGAGAGAGAGAGAGAGGGGGAAGAGAGGGAGAGGAAAGAGAAGGGATAGAGAGATACAGACAGAGAGGGGGGAAGAGGGGGAGGGGAATGAGAAGGGATAGAGAGAGAGAGCGAGAGAGATTTAGAACGATTCCAAAATTATCGAATACATGTTATCTAATTATTACAGAAAATAATTATTGAGCGTGATATTATGCGTATGGGCTGTCGGATTTTGCCAGAATGTGCCTGAAATATTGATGGATTCTGAACCAAATATTGGCTGACACTTGTCCAAATATTAAAAGGACGCGTAATATTAAACCATACAGGCCTAAGTGAGAATAGAGCATTAAAAGGGAACCTACCTAAAAGCAATAGCTTGTTGTGGGCAGGTTCTCTCAATTAAGTTAACATTATCAACCCACTAAAATGTTATATTGATGTCGTAGGAGGGAAACAAGAAAATAACAAACAAAATATGAACATATACATAGTACAGGGAAAAGGGATAAGAAATGAAGAGCGGATTAGGAAAGAAGTGAAAACTAGTCACTGGACACATTTCAAGCTAACACACAATACGTGCACCATCTCCACTCCAAGTGGGGATATGCCATCGCCATGACAAATTCAGTCCCACGTTTTCGCATCGTATTATAGGTCCCTATGTCTCTCCTCTAAAGGCCAAAAAAGCAGCAATGTAGATAGAATGCCTTGCTGACGGACATGCCTGAGTCTCGAACCTCGGACACTCTGGTTGGGAGCGGAGTCCTCTATCCACTCAACCATGATACTTAAAAGATATATAGCATATACATTATAATTAAACAGAAAAGGTTATGAAATTCAGGGAAATCTATCAAATAGCGAAGAAATAAAACTCTATGAATTGAACTAAACTGAACTGTTCTACTCACTTGTGGTATTAAGTCTACGATGGTCCAAAATGAATGACAGAGGAGGAGATCTTGAGAGCTATTGAAGCAGATGGTCGTAAGATGAACAACAACCAGCAGCTATTGGAATAGTCGTGAGTTGCTCGATCTTATATACTCTTTTCTCGCCAGACAAATTAGATGATTATTCAAAAAGATTATTGCAAAAGTTACGAGTGGTATAGCTGGAACCGAGCCAAAATAATATCATTCATCAAGTGTCATTAGAAAAAAAAGCATACACGTGGCAGTTATAGAAAGTTCTGATTGGTCATAATGCTCCCCGTTTGATATCCTGAATGGACGCGTGTGATCAAGGATGAAGTCTCTGATTGGATGACGGGCGTATATCCTTGCGTGGCATATTGTAAAATCGGTAGGTCATGCACACGTTCATCATAAAGTTGGAGGGTAATCGCTTCGTCCCTTCTGATTCGATGGCCGTTTACTCAGAGCGAGCTGTGATTGGGCAAAGTACAGACCTCCGACAACACGAGTCAATGAACTGTTCTGATCGGCCAATTGTAAAAGCATCATGATTAAAGGGTAATCCAACATTTTAAAATGAAATAAATGAATAGATAAAAACGATAAGCCGAGTGAAGCTTAATGGTGTCACATTGTGTAAAATGTTCATCTGGAGCTTTTTTTCTCATAAAGATAACCGATTGGTGGAAACAAAAGTGCCCTATATATTAACTTTACTAACCCATTATGTGGACTGGTTGATTGTTATTTAATCGATCGTAATATTAAAGGCAAATTTGTTTAATTTTAGGGGGCTTATTATTTCATTTGGAAATGATTATAAGATTAAACTCCGTAGTTCTGCATTTTAACCCCCGACATTTCAACAGTGCATGTCTGTAATAGTAGTAGTAGTAATAGTACTACTAGTAGTAGTAGCAGTAGTAGTAGTAGTGGTAGTGGTAGTAGGAGAGTAGTAGTAGTAGTAGCAGTAGTAGTAGTAGTGGAAGTGGTAGTAGGAGAGTAGTAGTAGTAGTAGTAGTAGCAGTGGTAGTAGTAGTGGTGGTGGTGGTGGTGGTGAGTGGTGGTGGCAGTGGTAGTGGTAGTGGTGGAGTGGTGGTGGGAGTGGTAGTGGTGGTGGTGGTGGTAGTGGTGGAGTGGTGGTGGGAGGTGGTAGTAGTGGTAGTAGTGGTGGCGGTAGTAGTGGTGGTGGTGGTGGTGGTAGTGGTAGTAGTGGTGGTAGTGGTAGTGGTAGTGGTAGTAGTGGTGGTGAGTAGTAGTAGTAGTAGTGGTAGTGGTAGAGTGGTGGTAGCAGTAACAACAGCAGTAGTATTACTAGTAGGCCTAATATAACAAAAAAAATAGAAATGATAAAATGAAATACATTTAGGCACATCCGTGATCCATTGCGGTACATTACTTTAATTTACATTAAGTAGTAGTAGTAGTGGTAGTGGTAGTAGTAGTGGTAGTAGTATTAGTAGTAGTAGTAGTAGTAGTAGTAGTAGTAGTAGTAGTAGTAGTAGTAGTAGTAGTAGTAGTAGTAGTAGTAGTAGAAGTAGTACGTAGCAGTAACAACAGCAGTAGTATTACTAGTAGGCCTAATATAACAAAAAAAATAGAAATGATAAAATGAAATACATTTAGGCACATCCGTGATCCATTGCGGTACATTACTTTAATTTACATTAAGCATTCTTTTTTTCCTCCATAATTCGGACCATTGCCCTAAAGTGGTATAACCATTCATTGCACCACCTTACTCTGTTCTTGATACGTGATATTTTTTATATTTTGCCAACATGCGAGATGGTAAAACCCCCGATTGTACCGCCTCGCTCTGCATCCTACATTCTCTGCACTATATAGCCTTGATTTTAGACCCTCGAATTACCCCCCAACTAGCTCCCAACGTCTTACAATGAAGCAAATTTGGTTGAAGAGGGATTTAAGCAATTTTGTTCATGTTTTGCTTAATTGCGTTCATTGAATACCAACCCCCATCTTTACAAAGGTAACGAAAGGTAGGCGCTAACAAAATCTCCCCAATTTCGATGAAATTCCATTGGTAGAAGCCATTCGGTCTAGGCTGGTATTCAATGAACACAATTAAAGGGACTTTGTAACATTGTTCAGATGAGAGAAAATGGTGCTAAGGTATTGACTTCAATGCTAGATGTACAATTAAAGATAATCTGAAAGTTTGAGAGAAAACAAGCCATTAGTAATTATACAAATTGGGAAAAACTGATCTGATCGATTCCTTAATTCTCCCAACTACATTATTATAATTTAATTTAATTTGAGATGAATGTAAAACGTCACAAAGCAATGAATTTGCTTTATATACCATTCCAAACATTTAAGTGTTGACAGATTTTTAAAAGCCTGTTTTACATCTTTTTTTCATGGCAAAACGGTTGGGAATATTCAAAGATTGGTTAGGAGAACTTACTGTTAGAGAGTGTCGCACAGTGACGCCTTCAAAGAAAACCATAAATATCTTTGTGGTTTGAAAATTTGTTCCGGATTTTGTGCATGTCAGACGGTTAGTACAGTAGAAGGAATATAATAAGTAATATTTTATACTCAAATTACGCAGTTTTTTTTCATCAACCTGCAACAATGTTACCGGTTTACTTTAAAAGAAAAATATATAAGAAATATGAAGGAAAGTAGTTGATGATATTTTATCTATGGACAGAGGAACACGACACCCCGAATTAGTATCGATTTGTTCGAAAAGGAGAGCAATATTAGAACCAGACCTTTGAAATCGTCACGGAGGCGAATTGGG
>CP137667.1:24899551-25139427 GCA_037976565.1 Mesocentrotus franciscanus
GTATACTGTCTTTGCTGCATGCCTACTTGTACTAGGCAGATCTTCATGATAGTTTGCAGGCACAAAGCCTTGTCAGTCGCTGTGCGTAACAGTGTCTGTCCAATGAGACTAGGCTGAGGGCATACAGACTGACAGAGCTAGACTCTGCTCAATGCTTTAGGATTTGTCGTAGAGTGTCGAATCGGAGTATGTGTGTGCAGACTGATTTCCTTGAGTGGATTCCTTAACCATGAGGAGAGGGCATTAATTACTCCGTTTAAATAGGCCTTTATAATTCTAACTTTTATTTTCATATCCATTTCGTTAGGAATAACGATAGATTAATGTGTTCAAGCCTTTTTTTTTGTATTGTTGTGCAAAAAGATTGTGGCTCGCAGTCGGATGTGAAGGGGTGTTTTTTCAAGGTGCTACACAGCCACCCCCGCAATATACAGGTGATATTTCATTGTTTGTTGGGTTTTTTTTTTGTGTGTGTTTTCATTTGTTTTAATTTTCACATTTTGTTTGCTTAATTTTTGTTTTGGTATGCTCTGTTTTTGCTTGACCTGGAATTTTCGGACGTCGTTCGTGCTCCTCAGGTTTTTACCTAATTATACCCTCAGCTTCCCTAGTGACCAAACAAACAAGTAATTCACACAGGGCGCTGACCTACTCCTTGTCCTGTCACTGGTAAGAAAATATTTAGGGAATATGAACAATTTGAACCCTTTCTATTTCACGTGGGAATGTACGTCCTTGTTCCGTGAAACAATTCGTTTGTATTAATTCCTTGTTGCTTTAGAAGCTAATCATCAGGAGGTACGTTGAGCCAGGATGTCGCATGTTTTCCTCATATATTATGACCTAGGAGGTCATAACCTGTTCTGTGCCAATGCTATGTTCCTGGTTTAATTTTCTTTTTTAAGCTATGAGATTCCGCTTTTGGTGATGAAAACTAAACATTACGATAATTTACCGGAAACGTTTGGGTGCAAAATATGTTGAATCCCTCTATTAGCTCGATGGTCGTTGTTTTGCGGGTGTCGTCAACCTCAAGTAGATTGTCCGAGATGCCAGGACACATAGTCCTAACGTTCCAGCTTGCCAAACGCAGGACTGGTGTTTTCTTAGTGTTTTGTTTTTTGCTTGGTGCAGTGGTTTCTTTGGACGACATCAGTAAGGCCTATGCCACATATGATTTTACTGGGCGTTACTATGAAATAAAAATGTAGAAAAAAATATTACAGTAGTCATAAGTAAGAAAGAAAGAAGGAAACAAGAAAGAAAGAAAATGAAATTAAGCAAAACAGATAGTAGGAAAGAAAATTAAAGTTAGTTAGAAAGAAAGAAAGAAAGAAGGAAAGAATTGGAAGTGAGAAAGAAAGAGAGAAAATTTAATTAAATGAAATATTACAAAAAATGAGAAATAAAACTAGAGCTTCGCTTTTTTCAAGTACCCCAAAAGTGCTAATTTTACGCAGGCAAAATGTTCAATATTGTTCCTAATAAGCGGCCCTTCCTCTCTGTCATAAGTTTCCGTTTTCACCTCTAATATGTGTCCCTACCCAAATCTGATTGGTGCCCTTGTTCTTTGACAAGTGTATGGTTTCCTTTGTAGTAAGTGTGTTTTTTCCTTTTAATAGGTGCCCCTTTATATCTGTGAATAAACGGCATTTTCAGTATGATAAGTGCTCATTTTCCATTCAAATAAGTGGCTTTTGCTCTTGTAATTAGTGCCCCTTTTTCTTGCTAATAATTGCCCCTTTATCTTCCTAATAATTGCCCCTTCATGTTCCTTAAATTACCCATTTTTACCCCTGATAAATACCCCCTTTTTAAATATTATAAGTTCTGTTTGTTACTTTGATTAATGTCCCTTTTTCTTATTAATAACTGCCGTTTGAAAAGTGCACCTTTTAACCGACATTTGTCATGTTCCTTTATACTAAGTGTGCCATTTTGCGGCCACATCTAGTTGCAAAGAATCAGAGCAGCTTAGTGTAGTAACAGGTTCCCTATTTACACGATCACAATCAAAGACAGTGTTGAGGAATATGAAGGGTTAGACAAAATAGACGAGTTTTCAATTCCAAAGGTTACTGCATTAACATTACCAAATGTCATTCATATAAATGTTTAAAAAAAATATGATTACCATAGGTGATATGACAAGATTTTGTATTACTCCTCATATCCTCGAAACAATATATTTCTCATTGCCTCCCTTACACGTGTCCTTTTTGTAAAGTGACTGAGAGTAATTATTTATATTTCATCTAATTTAATAATTAATTAATATAACAATATGAGAAACAATAGGAAATGAGTTTTCTTGGCAAGGACTGAGGAATTACGCAGGCCTATGTCAAAATATATTTATTTAAAAAAAAATGATGAATAGTGAAGAAACAATAATACAAATATAACGTAGTGAATCCATTAAATGATCCACCTGTCATTCCTTACTGTACTCTCTATCATCTATCATCGATTACTTTGTATGTAAATCTTGCATTTTATTGTCAAATAAACAAATATATTAATTAATTTATAACAATAATAATATCAACAGTAAAAATAACAATTGTTATAATAATATTAATAATAGTAATTATAATAATAATAGCAACTAGACGTTGAGTGCGTCATGGAGACATATTAACTGATCTCAGGTGTCGGTTTGGTCCAGACATACCACACGTAGAAACTCAATAAGAGATTTGGTCTTTTATTTAAAAAAATTACACCCTCCACTCATATAACGAAATTCGGACTTGGAACAACAACAAAAAACACCATCCATTCAACCAACACGTACAAGTACAAACCATAAAGACAGATTTTGCAGTCTCGAATTTTTCACCGCGATTCATTCTCGGATCAGGAAATGTATGAAGTTTCATTTGTAGAGGAAGGTCTCAGCTACAATATATTCAAAGTTAGGAGACATTTTCAATATATATAAAATGATTAGATCATGAATCAGGTTTTAAAAAAACATGACCATTCATATTTAAATCTATTTGACTATGGAGAACAAGTCACAAAATTGATGTGCAATGTCACATTTGCTTGACTGATCATGATAGATTCATTTCTTCTGAGAACATGCAAACTACCAATGCATATACATAAGGTACAGTGAACTCGTCGTATCCGTTGACTCTCACTTGGACTATAAACTTTTTAGTTTCTCTTGGTGTGGAGTGGACTTTCTCATTCTGTTGGTTAAGGCCTATTTGCTTGCTGTTGGACTATGTTCGTCTCTATGGGTTCTATTTTGGGTCTGTTTGTGTTGGTTTTGATCTCTATTGCACTATCAACGTCGTTAATTATAGGTCGCATTCTTAACAATAGCCCGACACCGTATAACTTGTTGTTGTTGTCGGGTTTTAAAGGTAATGCAAAGTTTTGGGAAATTTTGAAATTGGATGGATAGTAATTCTTTAAATTATTGATATATTTGGATGCCCCTGTGGGTGGATTATAAGCACTAAAAAAATTAGCCCCTAAAACACTTCTGCTTTCGAGCAAATTGAATAATCAAAATTTACCGGTGCTCCCGGTAAATGTCAAATATGAAAATCTCAGAATATGCAGTTCTGATATATAATTTCCAAACGGGAATAGCAAATCGGTTAATTGTAGTCAAGAAACATTGTTTTAAAGCTAAAGTAATATCAGTCTTGAGAGGGCGCTATACAACATAAAGAGTTTATTATTTACAATTTCATCACTTTAGACTCGATTTCAACCGCGACAACGATCATTGAATATTGTAAAATCGCATATGCATCCAATATGATCATTTGAACCAAATTCATGACCCCATACCAAAACTTTGTAATACCTTTAAGGCTGTCCAATTTTAAAAGATTAAATCCGCCTGGCTAAAGTGTTCTTCGAGTTATTCATTATTGATGATTAGATGGCGCTGTTTCTTTTTTCTGTGGCTCAAATATTGGCTCAGTCACGTCTGTGTTTCGCTTTTCTTCAGTATTGTTCCTCGAATATGGTCGTCACTGAGTTTCACAGCTTCCTTTCGTTTGGTTGTGACCTTTCAATCAATGGTGTGGGCATCACTTAAGGTGTTAACCGTGAAAACGGTGCGATTATTGATAAAGGTTTACTATGCAGTTTAATTTAGGTGTTGTGGCGTACGCCTGTAATCCAGCTAACGGTGGAAGTTACAAACTGATTCAGCCGAGGACGCAGGTTCGAAGCTGAGTCACGTCTTTCAGATGGTGACGTTTAAAGGTCGGTCCCCAGACGTAAATAATCAAATCTGATTGATACAAAAAACTAATACACACACAATCTATAGAAAAAGAAGGCGAACAGAAAATAATCTAAAGTCGGCGTATAGGCTTATACGTATTTTTTATATTTAATATAGTTGCCCTTTACATAACCTTGGCAAACTTAGTTATAACTATCTAGCTACAATGAGTAATATCTATATTTGGATTTTTTAACTGCCACCAAAGCGTGTAGATGATTTTTTTCCCCAAATAAATTATGTAAGCTCATTTGTTGGTTCAACCTTGAAAACAACTTTTCCTCTCTCGTATATGTTTCTTACAATCCATTAAATAATGATCCATTGTTTCAGTTTCGTGACATTAATCACGAAGGCCATTTTCATGTTTGTTAATACTGAATTTGTAATTGTTTAATTTGCATTTTCCCATTCCCATTTGATGTAATAATCTTTCATTTTTTCTACAAAATCCAGATGAGTTAATAAACCTCGTTAATAGGAATCTTCCTTTATCTGTGGTTTCCCACTGATTTTGCCATAATTGCTGATAAAAGTGACGCATGTGTTTATCTACCCTTTAAATTAAGTCAAGATAAAACTATATGCAAATATTGAATTATAACAGTTTTATGTTATCTCAAAAACCCACAATGAAAAATAAATGCATGAAATTACTGTTTCAATCATCTGAAACTAGATATTAGTTTTACTTTCGATACATAAATATTCATAATTTAGCAATAAGGTGACAGGAAGAGAAGTGAAAGCATTAATCCCTTTCTCTAGGTTTCCTTTAAACTCCAACATAGGACAAGGATCGAAAAAGTATTATTTCCCTGATGAAATAAAGTGCTCTGCGTGCTCTCGTTCCACTGCATAAGCTCAAGATAAACTTGTTTCTGGCATATCGGTGAAATAAAACATCTTGCTACGACTTGTAAACTGCTGGGTTGGTCTTAACCTGGACTATTCTACAAAACAGACCACTCAAATTCCTTTTTCTTAAATAACCAATTTTAATAAGGTAATGATCTCTTGTAGCCACATAGATAAAGATATACAATATATTTAAATGTATTCAAGGTTATGAAATGTGTACCTAAATCATCAATAATTAAACTGCTAATTAGAAATCAATTTATGCTCTACCTATGTTAAATATATAGTAAATGCATTTTTTACGTGGGTCTGTTCCTGATTATACTATTATCCCTTGCTCAACCAATGAGATACAAGACCTGCATGCTTGACAACAAACTGTTATCTGTAGGTAATCCGTGTGAGGTCACACAGTCTTTTTCGTAGAACAAAAACTCTGTTCACATTTATAAACGACTTAGGTATTACATGTGTTTACACTTTGCCAGAGCAAATCTATGCAAGTGGCTAAAGGCTTGTTCACGCCTATATATGTGAAATGGGTATTCACACATACTACCATTTCAGATCATTCATAAATGGCTATCCATGACGGAAATATAACACAAAGTCAATGGGAGCACGTACAAGTAGAAAACATAATGGCAGATTTTGCAGTCTTCACCTTAAATTGGAATTTTGACCACGATCCCGTCTTCTGATAAAAAATTGAATCGTGGAACATTTGAAAAGTAAGGTCTCAGTTACAACAAAATAAAATATGGGAGACATCAGAGTAGGAAAAACGACATATATTCAAAACAACAACGGTAAATATTACCTAATCGAATCAAATTCACTCGTTTTCCGTCAAAGCATTAAACATCAAACGTGATACATGAAATCGTATCTACAATGCATATCCTATCAGAACATTAAAAAAAAAGATTTGGGGTAACCAGCCATTCTGAAGAGTTAAAGTGGATTTGAAATAGGTACTTTTTGGACCACTTTTGGCAATTTTTGCATATGCGCGCTTGTGTCAATTCTGAGGTTTAACACACGTATAACCCCCGCCCTCCATGACTGAGCCCACGGTACGCCACTGTTCATGAGCATGCTCATATATTTCTTTCAAATTATATTAGAATCATTTCAGTCCATCACATGTGAGAGCCTACCTGTCGTATGCCATCAGGAAATGTCTCGAATTAATGAAAAAAGTGTTATTTGCGAGGAGTGATATGCAAACTTCTTTCAAGGCAGCATCCGTGTATGTAATAGATATCTAAGCTCACCGAGCTACGTGCTTTAGCTGAATAAAATATGACAGTCTTCAAAACACATTTCTTTGAAACCTTTATCATGATTCGCTTCATTTCACTCTTCATTAGAGTAATGTACTCAACAGTACCATAATTTTTTTAATTCCCTTTTAGTTGTTATCTTTAGAACTTTAGAAAGACGTAAATGATTCGATCAGTGGTGAAAAAATACGAATTCACTATATCTTTCGGAATATATAGTTTTGATTTCGGAAATAGAGAGATCAATGTCGTTTTTAAGATAGGCATGGTGAAACTGGACATTATCGTTGATTTGTGGAAAGAGCCTGTGTTGTTTTATTAGCATAATTTGTACCTTTTTCCCGTGTTCTTAACGATGGAGACCATCGATATTTTGTTGTGCTTCGTATTTGGTTTGTTCGGCTTACTTGTAATGACAACAAATTTCTGCACTCTGAGTATCATTCGAAAATATTGGGACGTCTTCAGACAGGTGTCGCGGTTCCTCTACCAGTGTATTGGAGTAATAGATATAATAGGCGGTCTATCAGGGTGCCTCTACTACATCCTGCACATCAAAGATAGGGACTCCCTACAAAGATCCCAGTTAAGCAGAACTCTGAGTTTACTGTTTTACTCCAGTTTACTATTATCTGGTATTTTGATATCTGGCCTGAACATAGATCGCTTCATCGCAATAGTTAGACCACTTCGATACCCGTCAATTGTAACTATCCGTCATGCTAAGATAGGTTTAGTTGTAGCGACATGCATTCCTCTAGCTATGTGCATCTTGGGTTTCATCCCGGGCTCCATGATGTTTAGGATGTCGGCGTACTATGGCAGTTCAAACGAAACACTCCAGCTGACGCGTCCAGAGCTAGCGATAATTATTACCATGTATTCATGGTCAATCTTACCCATTTGAACTGGTATAGTGTTGAATTTGGTATCAATGGCTATAGCGACTCGTCAAGCGCAAGCTATTGCCAACATGGCGGCAGCACGTGGAGGCGGCGAGAATGGGGAGGCACAACGCGTGGGAGAACAGGACAGGATGAAGGCAGTTAAAACCATCTTCCTCATCAGCGCAATTCATGCAATATCTTTAATACCGACCATTGCAAGGTTTTTTGATTCGGCCATAGATATGGGCATAAACTTTTCACCGCGGCTACCCAACTTGCTAGTGGGAATGCTGAGTCTAGTGAATTTCTGGAGCAACGCATTGGTATTTGCTCGCACGAATGTTCTTTATCGTCGTGCAGCCAAGAGCATTCTTCGGTCGATTGTCGCTAGATGTAACTCGTTAGCTAATTTCCGAGGCCAACTTCACTAAAGGAACCGTACTCTTGACAAGACAGTAATTGTTTTGTTTGCCATACATGAAACGCAGTTGAATACCTATGTGTGTGTGTGTGTGTGAGTGCATGTGTGCGTGCGTTTTTTCAATGACATAAATGCCTTTAACTGTGTATAACTATTGAAGAATACATTTTGTTCCATACTATATATACAAATTAATTATGTCATTATGAAACTAATACAGTATAAGTTATTACAAAGTTCAGCATTAACATAATTAGTGCTAAATCGAAAAATGAAAACGAAACAAAAGTCGTAAAGAATCACGTATTACGTTTTCTTGTCTATATCTTGTTAATTGATAGCTTAGTCGCACAGCCAGAGCGACTCCGAATCGACCGATTATTGGTCATGAATTGGGGATAATTAAATTTTTCGCTCGGTCTACTGCCGGTCTCTTAGTGTCACTGGGGTAAGAGAAATTATTATTGCAATAGTATCGTGACTACCTAAAGGTTTTATATCCCTTTTCCAGCCAACATCAAATTCTGTTGAACTTTGCAAGAATTATGAATATGTCACGTATGTCCTATCTGTGTAATTTAGACATTAGTAGTGCCTTAGTATTCAATTTATGCAAGGAAACCCATTTACTTTCTAGACTTCACTGTCAGACACTTTTGAGTGACTGACTGACTTCTTTTTTCTTTGGCAACAACATACAAAGAAATGAGCTGTAAAGGTACATGAGCATTTGTCTACATCAATAGCCCACTTCTTGAAATGGCCAAAATTAAACTGATTGAATCTTTGCGTAGCACAAAATATACGACCATTCGGTACAAGGGTCTGAAAATCAGACTATTTACTAAAGTGACTGCAATCACTAAAATCGATTCGACAACTTATGGTCGTTATTTTCCCACAAAAAGACATTTTCAAACCCTTTCTTATTGATGGAAGTACTAAATTAGTATTATCTTTCAAATGCCATTGAAATTCAATCTTTTTTGGCCTGAAAATGAGGCATAGTACCTTTAAGGCATTGATTTGATTACCACCTATTTAATTACTATAAGGCATCAACGACCTCTTTCGGTTTACAGACAGACATCAAACCCAGCCTCGGTGCCATTATAGCTGTCAGATTATTTGATTATCGTCAGCGAAGAAATGTCAAATCAGTCACTCGAATGGAACTTTAAAACACGCGTTCTATTTACACTAATTGCTACGCTACGGCAAGCCAGTTGGACTGCTGATAATAGCCAAAGCTTCATCACTCATCTTTGTAGTTGCTGAATGGGAAGTAATGAGATTTTAACAGCGTACATAAAACTATATTGACTATAAATGATGTCTCTGTCCCATCGGTCGATACCTTTTTGATGTTGAAGTCTTCATCTACACGTATCGTCTCTTGACCATATAACGGTTAGAATATGATATTTCAGACTCCATTTTAAGCAAGCATATATTATATTGAACTGTTGTTTTCAAAACACACGTCACTGGGAACTATCCAACAAAGGTTTGCCAGAATATTGTTCCTATATGTCATCGACGTGCGGATGATAAGCAGGAACCATTATGTTTGGTAAAAAAGTATAACATGTGTAATTCGGTACGAGGCCGACAATAGAAAGCGAAAAAATTATAATGCGAACATCACGTACTCTCTCTCTCTCTCTCTGTGCAGTAGAAGTAAACCCATTGTGCATCAAAAAGGATGTGTCGGTGTGAAACTAAGTCTCGGTGTTTCCGAACTTAACCCGAACTATGTGACAATCATCAACAATGCTTAATGTCGATATTTTTCTGTGCTTTGTTTTTGTTTTCATTGGATTTCTCGTGATATCGACAAATGTCTGCTCTTTGGTTATCCTTCGATCACATTGGTGTGTCTTTGAAGAAGTCCCACGATTCCTCTATCGATGTATTGGAGTAGTAGATATTATAGGTGGTCTCTCAGGATGCATTTGCTACATACTCTACATTGTGGAAAGTGACTGCCATCGTTCTGAGATGTACAGATTCCTGTCCTGGACATTTTACTTTGATTTCTATTATCTGCTATCACAATATCTTGTCTCAATATCGACAGATATATCGCGATAAGCAAACCGCTACGGTATCCATCAATCGTGAACACTCGTTCCGCCTTATGTTGTCTCGCTTTAGCAACAGGCTTCCCCTTAATATTTGCAATCTTAGGTTATGTACCAGGGTCTGCCGTTCATAAGTTATCTCATCACGACTCCATGTGCCAGAATGGAACGGTATTGAGTGTGAATTTTACTTCTTCGGAAATAGCAATCATCGCCACGCTTTATTCCCTATCCATGGTGCCCATACTTACTGGTATAACGTTGAACTTAATATCCATGGGCATAGCTACTCGGCAAGCCCGAGCTATCGCCGCCTTAGCAGTGCCTCGTTTGGCTGGCGAGAAAGACGCGAGACATCGCAAAGTCGAACTCAAAGGGGTCAAGACTGTCTTGTTCATCAGCGTAGTGAATTTGATCTCCTGGGTGCCCACCATTGTACGACTGTTCCTTACCATTGCGATTAGTAGCCCTCTATCAAAGACTGCTGGCGTTCTTCTGACAATGTTAACACTTGTGAATTCTTGGAGCAATGCGTTCATATTTGCTCGGACCAATGCAGCCTATCGACGTGCAGCCAGAGAAAGCTTTCGATCAAGCTTTTGCTCCGAAAACTAATTGCGGTTTTTAACGACTATTGGTCACACATGGGAGTGGTTGACACCCCTGCCTTATTTCCAATTAAAAGTAATAGACGGTATTCATAAAAGAGTACTAACTTTTGTGTAGGTCTAAGCCCGGACTAAAATGTCCCTTGATTTATGGAGCAATAAGTGTCAACATTACCATTCTTATGTAAATAAATGGACAAACGAAAGTGTTTTAAGTGTAAAGTGGGTTAGAGACAAGGGTGGGGCACTTTTTCACGTTGACACTCTTTCTCACTATTTCTCATGAAAATATGTTCACATTGCTAGGATCGAAATGAACCAAACATGCTCTTCAAATATTAATTTTGATTCTCGAAAACTACTGTTTAAAATTGGCCGATCAATGGTCTTTTTCAAAGAGAATGTTACTTGAAGTATATATACGAATAAATCTTGTATGTTTCGTAAGTATTTCTAAACTTCTCTACTCTGTGTACGATATATCACATTTCATACTTTCAAAGTTTGTCTTATTCAGTCAATTTTTCAAATTTTCACTAATTTTTGTTGATAAGTGCTAGGCATCCACAATCAGTCACCTTTAATTGTCACCAGGAATAACCAAACTCTTTCAACGTCAAAATTGACGTGATCGAACACGACAAAAAATAATTCCAAGCCGATCATTCACGAATAATGGCAATTTTTCTTTGACATATTCCTTCTCTTTTTGATTCCGTTTCATGAAAAAGGCAATTTGAGGTAATCACCCTGTTAATTGCTTTTTTTGTATGACCGTAATCCTTAGTTGCTATCGAACTGACAGCTCATTTGTACACATGTCATACACTTTAATTAAAATCATGTCATGTCGTACAGCAGATTAAAGCGTAAAATGAGGGAGGTAATAACAATTTAATGTTTGAATAGTTGTCACTTGGTAGAATAGAAACATTGAGTGTCTTGACATATCTCTTTCCAAGGAGCACCATGTTGTTAAAACATTTCCTACCTAGAACAGACGCCACAATGAACACTGGTATCAACCTAAGCATTCTGCGATTTACTGTTCTTATTACGAATGATCATGAGCATTAAAGAAAACCTAACAACTGAGCTGTGATTTTCAGCATGGTGTCTTTGGAGAATCCTCAAGACATCTCTATCAAGTTCGGCAAAGCTGTTATGCAGTCGATCGGAAGATCAATTCACGGGTTGATAGGGCACTTTGTTAGCATGAAAATATGATTTACCACATACCCTAATTACTCTACGGGTCATAACATGACCTGCTGTACATATCACGTTCTTGGCAACATGATCGCAAATTCGTACAACATGTCAACTTAAAGGCGATTTCAATACCTTTTGTACGTCATATACAGTATCTTGTTCCGATTATATACAATTAAAACAATAATAAAATGACTTGTATTTAAATATCCCATTTATGGGCGTAGGCCTAAATATATAATACTCTTTGTTGATTTTATCAATTTCAATATCCAATGGAGTGAGTCAGGTTCGAACAGAATAAAAGAAGAAAGTAATGCTTTGAAGTATCGAATCAATGTCTTGGAGCTGACAGTGCGAAAATTCGTAACTTTGTCATTCACTTTTGTGAGCTCATTCCTAAACAAATTGGTACAAAATATTTTACAAATATTGACTGCTTTGAAAGGCACGGTTAAGATTATTGCCTACGGTGATCTCAAAACTGCACTGTGTCCCGAGGCAAAGTCGAGGGGCATGTGTGTAATATAACATATTTTTGAAAGAGAGTTATATTTTACCAAGGGGTTATATTTCGACGGTCGTCTGTACTCCCATGATAATATTTGTACTCAACACATCATACGCGCTGTCTTAAAACAAAGCACGGAACAAAAGTCCGGCTTGGGTTCCGTGAGAGCAGTTGTATTTGATTCTTTATTTTCTACATACTCCTTATCTCCTAGCCCGTAGAAAGCTCGGGAGTTTATTTTTGAAGGTTGGTTCTATGCCTTCTAGCTGTACACACATTTTTTTAGATAATTGATAGACTTTAATTTACTGTCTTTATTCAAGTCATGTGGAGACCATACTTGAATTTATATTTATCATTACGACGGGCGACATGACTGCGGTAATAAAGCGGCATCATGAATACTGTATTGACATTGACTGATGTTTCATGAGCAGTGACGTAGCTACGGGGGAGGCTTCACCCCCAAAGGCTAAAAAGGAAAAGAGGTGAGAGCAAGGGGAGAGAAGAAGAAAAGGAGAAAGTACGTGAGATAATATACGGAGATATTTTACTCAAAAACACTAATCAAATAGTATAATATCATTTGAATTAGTAACGTGGGGACAAGATGATCATTCCTTAAATGAAATTTGTTGTAAGAGATGCATTAAACGATTATCGAAAATATTTTGCGGTAATCCGATCTGCGAGTTCCATGAATTTCCCCATACGATGTTATGCAGCATTGCGCCTGAATAATAGATAACCTTACTATTTTTATTTCGAAATTAAAATTATACCACAACAAAGTATTGAGGTTTTTTTTCCTCGTTCACATTACTCACACAATTGAAAAATCAGAATGATTTACATTTTATCTAGTGTATATTGATGGCTAAATAACATTTTTGCTATATCAAAAGTGATGTTTTTTTTTTGTGTGTGTTGTTGTTTTTTTTTGGGGGGAGGGGGTCGCTTCGCTCGGTCGCAATAATTGGGATCCGGACAGTATATTGTCGGGAAATAGGCCCTAACGACCCTCACGACCCTAACGCGAAAATGTGCACGTTCACGTACGTCTATGAGAGATGGAAAATAAATCCCTTTTGATGAATGTTGGATTGGGGCGACATGAAACTTGTTAACTCTCAATAACCCTAAAACGGTTCCAATATACCAACACAGAAGAAGAATAAAGTTGGAAACGCGGGAAAAAATAACTGGTCCCCCTTTGACTTAGCCCACGCTTCGCCACTGTTCATGAGCCTGCTCGTATGTTTCTTTCAAATTATATTAGAATCATCTCAGTTCATCCCATATGCTACCCTACCTGTCGTATGCCATCAGAAAATCCCCCACGACTTAATGAAAAAGATTTGCGAGGAGCAATATACAAACTTCTTTCAAGAGAGCACCCGTGTATGTTAAAGAAATCTGAACTGACTGAGCTTCGTGCTTAAGCTGAAGATAATATGACAGTCTTCAAAACACATTTCTTTGAAACCTGTCTCATGTTTCATTTCATTTCACTCTTGATTAGAGTAATGTACTCAACAGTACCATAGCCTTATAATTGCCTTTTAGTTGTAATCTTTAGAAGTTAAGAGAAGGACGTAAATGATTCGATCAGTGGTGACACAATACACATACACTATATTTTCCGAGACATATAGTTTTGGTTTTGGAAATAGAGAGATCATTGTCATTTTTAAGATAGGCATGCATGGTGAAACTGGACATTGTCGTTGATTTGTGCAAAGCGACTGCGTTGTTATATTAGCATAATTTTCACCTTTTCCCCGTGTTCTTAACGATGGAGGCCATCGATATTTTGCTGTGCTTCGTATTTGGTTTGTTCGGCTTACTAGTGATGACAACAAATTTCTGCACTCTGAGTATCATTCGAAAATATTGGGACGTATTCGGAGATGTGTCGCGGTTCCTCTACCAGTGTATTGGGGTGATAGATCTAATAGGGGTCTATCGGGATGCCTCTACTACATCCTGCACATCAAAGATAGGGACTCCCTACAAAGATCCCAGTTAAGCAGAACTCTTAGTACATTGTTTTACTTCAGCTTAATGTTATCTGGTATGGTGATATCTGGCCTGAACATAGATCGCTTCATCGCAATAGTTAGACCACTTCGATACCCGTCAATTGTAACTGTCCGTCATGCCAAGATAGGTTTAGTTGTAGCGACATGCATTCCTCTAGCTATGTGCATCTTGGGTTTCATCCCGGGCTCCGTGATGTTCAAGATGTCGGCGTACTATGGCAGTTCCAACGAAACGCTCCAGCTGACGCGTCCAGAGCTAGCGACAATTATTACTTTGTATTCATGGTCTATCTTACCCATTTTAACTGGTATAGTGTTGAATTTGGTATCAATGGCTATAGCGACTCGCCATGCGCGAGCTATTGCCGACATGGTAGCAGCACGTGGAGCCGGCGAGAATGTGGAGGTGCAACACGGGAGAGAACAGGACACGATGAAGGGAGTTAAAACCATCTTGCTCATCAGCGCAATTCATGCAATATCTTTAATTCCGACCATTGCAAGGTTTTTTGATTCGGCCATAGATATTGGCATAAACTTTTCACCGCGGCTACCCAACTTGCTAGTGGGAATGCTGAGTCTAGTGAATTTCTGGATCAACGCATTGGTGTTTGCTCGCACGAATGCTCTTTATCGTCGTGCAGCCAAGAGCATTCTTCTGTCGATTGTCGCTAGATGTTACTCGTTAGCTAATTTCCGAGGCCAACTTCACTAAAGCAACCACACCCTTAACAAGACTATATTTTTTTTTTTGCCTTGCATGAAATGCCGTTTAATATGTATGTGTGTGTGAGTGAGTGCATGTGTGCGTGCGTTTTTCCATGATATAAAGGTCTTTAACTGTTTATAACTAGTGAATAATAAATGTTGTTCAATACTATATATATAAATATTTTATTATGAAAGTAATACAAAGTTAAGCATCAACATAATTAGGGCCAAACCGAAAAATGAAAACGAAACAAAAGTCGTTACGAATTACGTATTACGTTTTCTTGTCTGATAGCTTAGTCGCACAGCCTGACCGACTCCAAACCGACCGATTATTGGTCATGAAATGGGGATAATCAAAATTTTCGCTCGGTCTACTGACGGTCTCTTAGTGTCACTGGGGTACGAGAAATTATTATTGCAGTAATATTGAGACTACTTAAAGCAAGGATTTGAATACCTCCTATTTAATTACCACGAGGCCTGAACGACCTATTTCGGTTTTCATACAGACATCAAACATAGCCCCTCGCAATGATTACTGACAGATTATTTTATTATAGTAAGCGAAGAACTGTCACATCAGTCACTACAATGAGACTTTCAAAACGCGTTCTATTTACATTAATTGCTACGCTACGGCCAGCCAGTCGGACTGATGATAATAGACAAGGCTTCTTCATTCATCTTTGTAGTTGCTGAATTGGAAGAAATGAGATATTAACAGCGGACATAAAACTATATTGTCTACATGTCTCTGTCCCATCGGTCGATACCTTTTTGATATGCAAGTCTTCATTCACACGTATCGTATCTTGACCATATTAACGGTTAGGATATGATATATCAGACTTCATTTTCAGGACGCAGGTAATATTATTGAACTGTTACTTTCAAAACACACGTCACTGGGAACTATCAAACAGAGGTTTGCAAGGATATTGTTCTTATATGTCATCTACGTGCGGATGATAGGCAGAAACCGTTATTTTTTGAAAAAAATATAACACATGTAATTCGGTACGAGGCCGACAATAGAAAGAGAAAGAATTATAATGCGAACATCACGTACTCTATCTCTTTCTCTCTGTAGTAGAATTAAACCTATTGTGCATCAAACAGGATTATTCTGCTGTGCAACTAAGTCTAGGTGTTTTCATACCGAACCTGTACTATGTGACAATCATCAACAATGCTTAATGTCGATATTTTCCTGTGCTTTGTTTTTGTTTTCATCGGATTTCTCGTGATATCAACAAATGCCTGCTCTTTAGCTATCCTTCGAAAACATTGGAGTGTTTTTGAAGAAGTCCCACGATTCCTCTATCAGTGTATTGGAGTGGTGGATCTTATAGGTGGCCTCTCAGGATGCATTTACTTCATTCTTTACATTGTGGAAAGTGACTGCCGTCGTTCACAGGAGGTCTTAAGATTCCTGTCCTTAGCTTTTTACTTTGGATTTCTATTATCTGCCATCACAATATCTTGTCTCAATATCGACAGATATATCGCGATAAGCAAACCGCTACGGTATCCATCAATCGTGAACATTCGTTCTGCCGTATCTTGCTTGGCTTTAGCAACAGGCTTCCCCTTAATATTTCTAATCTTAGGTTATGTACCAGGGTCTCCCGTTTATAAGTTATCTCATCACGATTCCATGTGCCAGAATGGAACGGTATTGAGTGTGAATTTTACTTCTTCGGAAATAGCAATCATCGCCACGCTCTATTCCCTATCACTGGTGCCCATATTTACTGGTATAACGTTGAACCTAATATCAATGGGCATAGCTACTCGGCAAGCCCGAGCCATCGCCGCCTTAGCAGTGCCTCGTTTGGCTGGCGAGAAAGACGCGGGACATCGCAGAGTCGAACTCAAAGGGGTCAAGACTGTCTTGTTCATCAGCGTAGTGAATTTAATCTCCTGGGTGCCCACCATTCTACGTTTGTTCCTTACCATTGGGATAAGTCGCCCTCTCCCAAAGACTGCTGACGTTCTACTGACAATGTTAACACTTGTGAATTCTTGGAGCAATGCGTTCATATTTGCTCGGACCAATGCAGCCTATCGACGTGCAGCCAGACAAAGCTTTCGATCGATCTTTTGCTCTGAAAACTAATTACAGTTTCTAACGACATTGCTCACACATTTTGCTCCGAAAAATATTTACAGTTTCTAACGACATTGCTCACAAATGGGAGTGGTTCAAACCCCTGTCTTATTGTCGATTCAAAGGTAATGAACGGTATTAATAAAAGCGTACTAATTTTTGTCTAGGTCTAAGCCAGGACTAAACTGTGATTTATGGAGCAATAAGTGCAAACATCACCATAAATATGTAGTTAAATGGACAAATGGAAGTGTATAGTGTGTTAGAGACTAATGGGGCGGGGGCGGGGGGAGGGAGAGTCTAATTTGTATACGTTGACATTTTTACGGAATTAAATATCCTTGTTTTATCTTCCCATTGCCAGGATCAAAATGATCGAACCATATTCTTCAAATATTCATTTTGATTCTCGAAAACTACTGTTACATTTGACCTATCAGAGGTGTTTCTCGAAAAAGAATTTTACTTAAAGTATATATATAAGAATAAGGCTTTTATGTTTCGTAAGTATTTCTGGACTACTCTACTCGATGTATGATATATCAAATTTCATACTTTGTCCAATTCAGTCATATTTGAGATTTTCACTAATTTGTGTTAATAAGTGCCGTACATCCACAATCAGTCACTTTTAATCACCACCAGGTATAGCCAGACTCTGTCAACGTCAATATTGACGTGTTTGAACACGACAAAAAAGGGTCGTGAGTGATATGAAAAAAATAATTTGACTTAATTCTAAGCCGATCATTCACGATTAATGGCAATATTTCTTTGACATATTCATTCTCTTTTTGATTCCAATTACAAAAAGTCTCAATTACATTTGTTAACGTGTCATACATATAAGCCATGGAGAATTTTCATTTTAATAGCGAGTATGACTATATTATGAACCTTTTATTTAGGCATTTACTCTTAACTTGTAGTAATGTAAGCTCGTTTCTTCGTCATATATCATGTCATACATAACATTTGACTGCAATATCTTGCTTCGATAGGATTGAAATTCTAAGAAAAAATTCATTAATTTATGACATGGGTTTTGCCACATTTATGGGGACTTAAAATGCCACCTACTTTTAGATATAAAAACCAAACTAGACTTCGTCCCTATAGTGAAGCAACAACCTCTTATTTGTTCTCACCAATTTAGCGTATCGACAAGCAGCAGGAAACATATGGCGATCGTGCCTTTTCTGTTTGTGCCCCCAACTTTGGAACAAACTTCCCCATGAAATACGCGAGTCCCCAACTTTAGAAACCTGTAATAGTAAACTTCAAAGTTATCTGTTCAATATGTAATGTAATCATATTTCGTTTGTTAATTTATAAAGCGCTATGTCAATATTCATTAGTATTATTATATGATTGTTACTAGGAAATAGTTATTTTAATTATATATCATGGATAATATTGTTGCTTAAAGGTTCACATTAATTTGTATTTTTGTTGAGCGCTTAGAAACTTTGTATTAAGCGCTTTATAAATGTAATATATTATCTTACGTCGAGCAATCATTTGTATGTAAGAGAAGTAAGAACAATTAGCCATACCAATAAAGCTAGCAAATGGGAACTATTCATCATGTACAAGGAGACAAATATATGGGGATCTCGAACAATATTCCAAGTTGTTCGTCCAGTCATCTATCATGAACATACTGCAGATAAAATTTGCAAAAAAGGTGTGCGATTCGTTTCTGTAATAATGTAACAGTATTAAAGTATAAGCTATTGAATAGACTTAAAATGAAAAAATAAAAAATAAAGATGAAAAAGTAGCCTGATCTTAAAAAGGGCCAAGCTAGCAAGAGCTTGAAATAAATCAGTCTCTTTATAAGCAAGCAATCGCTGGACATGGGGAAGCATTTCTGAGGTCTAGATCTCTGAGGTGCAGAACAAGTGGATTTCTCAACTCATTCGTTCCCAGCTCAATCAGGCTGTTGAATGAGGAGGGTTTGGTTTAGATGTTAATTAATGAAATGCTCCAAAGCTGATGAAATAATAAATAGCCTAATGACTTTTTACATTCGGAAAAAGGATACCCTCTTGTTCAAATTATTACTATTATCGTATGGTACAGGCCTGTCTTATTTGATCTGAATTACGAATTGAACTTAATCTGAATTATGAACTGAATTTGATCTGTATTATGAATTGGATTTGGTCTAAATTATGAACTGAATTTATTCTGAATTGTGGATTGAATTTAATCTTACTTAGGAATTTAATTAATTACTTAGTCTGAACAATGAATTGGATTTTGGTCTGCATTTTAATCTGAATTTTGAATCGAATTTAATCTGAATTATGAACTGAATTTGATCTGTATTATGAATTGGATTTCGTCTGACTTATGAATTGAATTTAATCTGAATTGTGAATTTAATCTAATCTGAACTTTGAATTTAATTCAATTACTTAGTCTGAATTCTGAATTGGATTTGGTATACATTTTGTACTACAACTGTATCGCATTTCGTGTTATCTATGTTAAGATCAATTGTATTATTCTGTATCCATTTGTATCTTATTGTTGTTTATAATCTGTAATTCTGTATGTTGTTTATAATCTGTAATTCTGTATTGACATGCAAATGAAACAAATTTCGAATAATTGGACAATAAAATTTGAATTGAATTGAATTAAATTGAATTAAATTTGTTTGCAAGAACATGAAGAGGGTTGTCGCTCCAAATTGCTCGGCTTTGTGTTTCTAGTTTTGTATATGCAGCCCATGGCAGCAGCCCATAATATCCTGCATGTGCTATGGCAAAGGATATCTATGTAACGCTTTAGAAACCCATTTATTAATATAATGCCTAAAGTTAGTGTCTTACTGTGTCTGTTGTTTTAGATTTTGTCTTTTAGTGTTCCTTTTTTCATCATGAATGATTGTTTATGATTGAATATTAAAGGGCCACCGTGACGTCGCCAGTGCCAAGATTATCCTTCACTGTATTATGAATGTGAAATCGTAGATTTTTTTGAAAAAAAGCGGAGATGCATATCTATTTTTGTTTTGGGGAAGAACGAGAAGCATTGTGCAAATAACTGTTATATAGACGGTTACAATTCATTAGTCCTCCGCAATATAGTTCCTGCGCGTAATTGGTCATTCGTTAAGAAAATGATATCATGAATACCATCTCAAAAATGGTTGTAAATATTGTCAAGCATTCTTCGTCGTTGGGTTCGAACAAAAAAATGATATCCACTATAAATATTAATTAATATGTCACTAAAATTTCAAAAGTGTGTTCAAGACAATTTTTAGTTTTTGATATTTACTTGATCTCCTCATACAATGAACTTTCGCTGATCTTCTCTTTATAAAGCTAGAAAGCTTGATGTACATACCCTAGTGAAAAATGTGTGCTTAAATAAACTTAGACTGACTAAAAATAATATTGCTTGTTTTATATTTGTATGTTGGTAATAGTGTGATATTTAGAACATTATGTTTTCGACTTGCTTTGATTTTCTTTCTTCATTTACCGGATATACTGACAATTAATAATAACGTACGTGATAACATGACAAAATAATTTCGAAGGATCGCCTGGCTAACCTGTGTCATTACACCACAGTTGTTCTACAGTGAGGTGATGAATTTAACACAAACTAGATAAAATAACATATCTCAAAATAAATCATTAACATATAACTACAATATACCAAACATTGTTCACTCTATTAATGTTTTAGTGTTATTGTATGTTTCATAAGTTTTACTGAATGACAGTGACTAGCGTCTGGCGTATGTTATTATTGTGAGGAAAGAAAAAGGAAAGATGCAGAACGTGTGCTGAAGAGTCAATCACCAACATGTTTAAGTTGCCCTCAAGTACATGTAAGTGAGAATGTAATATTATGTTTAAAGGCATCGTTTAACAATGTTAAATATGGATGCACGGTCCTACGTGTTATCAGTGTCTATGATATGGTGTAATATTGAAGCCCTAAAAAAAATCTCGCTTCAAAAGGATCAAGAAGTGCCTCAAAAAAGTAAAATTCTTTGAGTAACCGGTTTTACCATACTCGCTTTCCCCAATAAACTGTAGTGTTATGAAAACCATTAGGAAAACGCAAAATTTGGTTTCGATTTCCAATCATAAATATCTTGATAATCAGGCAGGCGATCGGCTTGTAAAAGTCATGGGGTTCCTGACTGACCTAAAGGTTTATAAATATCATTGCAGCATGAGCTATATCCAGGATTTTGTTTCAGAATCTGAGACAAAGTTACCGGATCGCTTTAATAGGCTATGTAATGGGATACCTCTATTCAATGTGAAAGTCTGTTTGATAGAGTGAACATTATCACCCGCGAACACACTATCACATACCTACACCAACGATCTACAAAACACACACACTCCCATTACTAAAAGATTATTAATGGAAGTGTGATATAACCACACCCACCCACCCTCCGACACTTTTTTTTTTCTCAATAGTTTTTTTTATTGATTCCAAACAATACAAATCAATCTTAGAAATAAAATACAATTGTTTTTTCTTAACATGATTTCAAAACATTTTCATAACATAGATTGTACGATTGATGAAAACAAAAATGAAATCAATTGTAACATAAAACAAATGACCCCATCCAACCAAACACACTACTAAACCCCGTCCCTCCCCACCATGCAACACACACACACCATCCGACCATACTTCCACACATATACGCACACTGTCCCTAGCCCCCTCAGAATACCCCAAATTGGAGCGACAGAAAAACAGAAACAATCTATTTACAAAAAAAAAAATAACAAAAAAATCATTTAAACGAGGCTACAATAGCCACAATAGCCCAGTGTTAAAAGTTCATGAAAACTTCACTTGTTCCCACTTATGTAAATGTAAGGCCAATTTGCCTGCCCTCCCTGCAATATTCTTTTCTTCTTCCCTAAATTCCAACAGTTCTTTTGAAACTCCCCCAAAGACAATATTACGGACTTACCCCTGCATCTATATATCCAATATTTCATTGCAAAAATAATTGTATTAAATATCTTTATTCGTGGGGAATTACCGGACAACCCTAAATGAATATCTATCCAGTCGATAGACCTTAATTCCCTTAGCTCAAACTTAGCTATTACATTCTGCCATAACCTTTGAACCTGTGCACACTCCAAGAACAAGTGTAAATATGTTTCAATCTTTTGCTTACAAAGTGAGCACAAGTTATCTACAACACAGCCGAATCTGAATAAGTGTTCTCTAGTATATATTGCTCCATGAAGCAGTTTATACTGAATTTCTCTTAGTCTGTTAACAAGAGTACATTTCCTGGGCCTACTAAATATCTCCCTACATACCTCATTTGAAAAATCTGAAAATTTCCGTCCATCATGAATCTTCAAAACAAATAAATGTTGTAACTTCTCTATAAAATATTCATAAACCTTCCTCGATAATACATCTCTGAGGAGCTTCACAGTACTGTTAAACTGCATTAAAATATCATACTCTTTTACATCCACTAAACTCCAGTTATCCTTTTTTCCGCTTCTCAAAATAGCTTCCCCAATATTCCATACATCAACAATTTTGTTTCCTGTTAGCCCCAAATGTTAAAAATGAGATATTGCCCGCATACCATTTTCAGCAAAAATATCTTGAATTGAAATTATATTGCGTGTAAACAACTCCTCATCAAAAATCATTTTCTTTTCCAATAAGAAATCTTTATTGTTAAAAATAATTGGATTATTCTTTTCTTCAAAATTCCTAAAACCTTCTAACTCTTCCCATGCTTTGATCATTTCTAAATAGAACTTAGGTACTTTGAGACTTAATAACCTGGAATCATAGTTACACAAAAAAATAAATCTACCCCCTACCATCTTGAAGCAGAAATCAAAGTATAGCTTCCATCTCATAGATTTTTCTCCGTACAATAGTCTTTTCACCCACATTACCCGTTGGGTTTTACAAACGAGTCAAAATTAGTCATTCGTAACCCTCCTTCATTATAACCTTGATACAATATTAATCTCTTAATTCGATCTTTCCCATTCCATATAAATTCAAAACATATTTTCTGTATTTCCGATATGACCCACTTTGGAACCACTAGTGAAGCAAAACGTAATTTAATTTACATAATGCATATGTTTTTAATAAATGAATTTTTCCAAACACCGTAAGGTCCCTCTGTTTCCACCATCCGAGAAGTCTTTTAATCTTGCTTAAAATCTCTTTATAATTCAATTCCTCTCTTATTCTGACGTCTAACGCAAAATACACTCCCAAAATCTTAATTTCTTTAACCACATTCCCGAAGGAAAGTTTTTCTGATTTGTCTTTGATTTTCCCCTATTTCATAATATTAGTTTTTTTTCCGCATTAACCCGACACGCATACAATCACACTCACACACACACACACACACACAAACTCACATATACGCTAAAAGCTGAGTCAATGAAATTTTGTTTGATAAGCATGATAGACATTCTAAGGATAACAATATCCAGCCTTGTACTTACACACACACGCACTTACACTAGCACAATCATACACCCACATGCCTACCCACACACACACGCTCAGAAGTATCACACTTGAATTAATCACGGAAGTTTAAGCAGCTAGTGTCTTGTTTAGTATTAAACAGTCTTACACAACGAACAAAACTGTGCAATGGATGCAAAAGTCATTAAAAGCGCGGGAACAATTAAACATATAATCGCGTTTTGGTGAGTAAGCAAATAGCAGCTTTCGCAACTTAAAGTTAAATCAAAAGAAGGGAATAACGAATGAAGACTCTCCTGAAGAGAAAACTTGAACACTGTTATCAATTTATAACTACGATCCATAAAACACTGTTCACTCTATTAACATTAGAGTGTTATAATATGTTTGTATGTCTTAGATGTTTACTGAATGACTGTGACTATTGTCAGGCGTATGGAATTATTGTGAGGAAAGGAAGATGAAAGATGCGCAAAGTCTGCTGCAGAGTAAATATGCAACCTATCGAAGTTGTAAATTCAAATTATTCGAAAATTTCTTATCAATGTGATAGTTTGTTTGATAAAATTAACAATACCCAACCACTAACACTTACATTATCACATACATACACCCACGTTCGCACACGCCAAAAAAAAAAGAACGCAAACAAATACATTATGGACGTCATATTCCAAGATTTACCAATCAGAATAAAAAGTAGTCTTCAGGTCTTCAAGTAACCGTTAGAAGTGTCAAAGAATATTTTTTTAAATGGGTCATCCAATCCTGCCACAATCATGAAGCATTGACGTTCACTACAATGTCTATATAACGTCATTTTCTACAAAGCTCTTTGAAGTAATCACCCTGTTAATTGCTTTTTTCGTATGACCGAAATCCTAATTTGCTATCGAACTGACAGCTTATTTGTACACATATTATACATTCACTTAAAATCATGTCATGTCGTACAGCAGGTTAAAGTGTTTAAGTGAGGGAGGTAATAACAAATTAATGTTTGAATTCTTGTCACTTGGAAGAATAGAAATATTAAGTGGCTTGTCATATGTCTTTTCAACGAGCATCATGTTTCCTACCAACAATAGCCGCCACAATGAACACTGGTATAAACCTAAGAATTGTGCGGTTTACCGTTTTTTATTACGGATGATCATGAACATTAAGAAATACCTAGCAACTGAGCAGTGATTTCATAGATTCACAGCTACCAGCATCTTCATGACAGGCTGCATAACTCTTTTTTAAGAAAGAATAATCAACAATTGATATTACGGAAGGCAAAGGTTTACATATCAGTCACTGGATCGAAAATCTTGGATCTTTTCGAGGATGCTAAGCTATATTAGAAGAAATAATCACCTTCAGCACTTCGGTTCACCAATAAATTGACGGATATCCAGTCACTTAAAATTTTCATCTTACAAGCGTTAACTAGACGAGGCTAACAAAGATATTTATGTACAATCATGAACACCCTACGAATAACGCCTGAAACGTCAAATTTCAACTCTACGAATCATGGGTACCAAACGGAAGCTGGCCATGTTACTATTGCGAGTATTCTTCAGAGTGCATCATTTGCCGCAACTGGAGTAGTAGTATTGCTAAGCAACCTGTGTTCTATTATCATCATTCACCGGCAGCGTGGTGTCTTTGGAAAATCTTCAAGATATCTCTATCAAGTTCTAGCTGTTGCCGATTTGTGTGGCGGTCTGACCAGTTGCATATCAAATTCTATCCTGTTTATTCGTCACAGCTGGCCATTCAGTAACATCTCTTGTAAAATAGTCGCTTGGCTTTTCCCCGTTTTGCTACAAACCTCTATAATCGCACTATCCTGCATCAGCATAGACCGATACATCGCAGTCAGTAGACCCTTACATTACCCATCACTGGTCACTCCTAGACGTACCACAATATTGTTGTGCCTACTGTTACTCATTCCGTTGTCGATCTTTATCTCTGGTTTCATTCCCAATACACCGATGTATAATTTTGCAGGCTATTCATGTTACCGTTCATATGTTACATGGGAAAGAATGAAATTTAGTTTATCGTCAAGTGCAACCGCGGGTCTTTTGGCATATCTCTTCATCTGTGTTCCTTCTGTACTTGTGGTCATTCTAAACTGTGGTTCCATGAAGATTTCTATCCATCAGGCGCGCGCCGTAGCTGCACAAGAAGCAGTAGTCGGCGTTAACAGGATCAGAGATCCTCCTGTTGACTACAAAGGAGTCAAGACAGTTCTTCTGATAGGTATCGTGAATGCAATCTCGTGGCTTCCAGCATCTGTACTCTTCTTGTACCCCGTCTTAGGATTACCAGTCATACCAAGTTGGCTTCATTGTATCCTGCGTCTGCTGACGATGGTTAGTTTCTGGAGCAATGCCCTGATCTTGGCGCGGACAAGCAAGTCTTATCGTCGAGCAGGACGATTGCTCCTCCGGTCCATATTCTGCCGAGAGCCATCTTGGATGCAAGATGTTTACCCCTGATTGATTAAAGAACTTATTATTAACATCATATTGTTGCGTGGCCTTCGGTTTTATGCTTTGGTCATGTTGATATTTGTTGTAATATTATTAGATTTTACATACAATATGCTATAATAGCCAATAGACCAGATTACTAACTTATTCAAATTCTATGCATATTTGTTTTAACAAAGGTTGCTCTTGACAACTTGAAAGCTTGCTCGAGGCTAGACCGACATAGCAACATGTAACTTATTCAGACTGGATTCCAAGTATTGTTGCTCATTCATAAATAGCAGGTTAATGGAATAACTCGTTACTAGCTCCCCAGGGAAAAAAAAACATTCATGAATTTAATTATGTTAGTAAGCCGGTTTCTTAGAACTGTAGAGATAACAATGCTTATACAACCAAGTAAAGAAGACAGGTTGGAAGAGAAATATTAAACTTAAGCCTCGGTCACAAATGCCATTACGAACTGCTACGAACGCCGTAGGAACGATTTTCAGACAATGGAAATTCGGGAAGACAATGGAAAAACAGGGAGATTCGTACGAAATTATCGTTCGTACGGACCTTTGTGACCGTAGCATCACATACAGCAAAAATAACCGCCAAAACAACTTTGAATTCACCTGTCCTCATAATGTAAAGCAGACAATATCAAAAGTCTTGAGGTGTGGTAGTATAATAGTTCATTTACTTGGCTTTCAAACAAGAGACTGGGAGTTCGATTCCAAGCCGAGCGCTAACGTAGTTTGGCAATGTGCTAACACTCTCCACCAAGGTATGAATGGGTATCTGATATGATTAAGAGCTACATTTTTTACCGCTCGGCTATGACCGCGGTTAGGAAGGTGGAGCGGCCAGGTGCATCAGGACACGGTATTCAAAAAAACACCCTTAAAAATATTATTAATATTGGTAGTAGTAGTAGTAGTATTTTTATAATTATTATTATAATTTTTTTTTTATTGATATATTAATTACTATGGTGATTCGTCTTATTTCATTATTCTATTATTAAAGATGTTGTTAGTGTTGCTATTGGTTGTTATGGTTATCATCACTATCTTTAGTAAGATTACTTTAATCATTATCTTTCTGGTTTTAAAAAGGTGATACTTATCAGTCTATCCCTCCCCTTCATGACAGGAATATAAAATGACTCTTAATCATTAAGACTTGTGAAGTTATGAATCGGCAAAACCGAAGCAGTTTTTTATGGCGACGTCAAGTGTAATATTCTTCACATTTTTGAACGGATATTACAGCTCAGTGAGTACGCGCAAGTCCTTCCTTGCGCGCAGTTGCCATTCTTTTACATTAAAAAAACCGCAGCGTTTTTTGTTGTTTTTTGCGGCGGTTTACCGTGTCATATCCGATCAAACCTTTAGTCATGGAATAGAAAGGTAATTTGGGTCTATTTGTTTTGTTGTATAACGTGATTTCAATTTTCAGTCTTGTGTCTATTGTTACGCTTGCTGGTAATAAATAGAGGCAACTGACCTTTTCCGTATGTGTCTCTCTGAGATCGTCAAAAGCGTTGGATGTTCCAGGATGATTAAAATGTAAAAGTTTGATGTACAGCTCTTTTGTGGTTATATTATGCTTTTTTCTTTTCCTGTCTTGAATCCTTAAGGAGTTATAATTTTCTTGCGTGAAAAATAGTTTCTATGCATTGGGAATTTGGAGTTATATAGCTCCATTTCTATAATGGCTAATGAAGGCTAACCTCAACATAACAAAGGCTGCTACGCTAATTCTAAAATGAACAACAGATTCATAGCAACGTTCGAAAGCTATCGCGGAAATCTAAGTGTGACCGTCTGCTGGTTTCAGTGGCTCCCTAGTAACAACATGAACAATGGTATTTATAAGAGTTATATGATATTTGATTCGTAGGTCCATGGTCATATCAGCGAGCTGTCTTGTGTATATTGACACGAAGTCGCGAGATATCCAAGTCAATTAAACAAACTACTGTAGTTCTTTTTTTTCCAAGCAAATGGTTCTACGATTTCTGTCTGTCGTCAGCTGCGATATTAGATTTTCTGCTCGAAAGATCAGTTTATAGGTGAATAATGTTTCGTCTCTTTGTTCTTTATGTGTCTTTATTATTCATTATTTATTCTAAATCTCAAAAAGAGTTGCACATATTTGCAACACATTTTAAGTTAATAAAGCGTCCAAATAAAATATACGCATTAAAGGGCTGCAATTTAACCCGATCAAATCATTTGTCCGTGTACAACATGCAAAGAATTGAGATTTATCAGTTTATAATATATTACTTTTACTCTAACAGATGGGTTACCGCTGAAATACAGAAGTATTAAACAACTAGCCACTCTACAAAATGATCAAGAAGTAAATCAAATTTTCACTTGATTTGTGTTTGATGTTCAAGATGTAGCCATTTAATAATCAAATACCTCACAACGAGAAGTAATTGGTAGGTGGACAATATTTCCATTAATTTAAAGGAGGATTTTATCTTAATTCACAACAAAGTAGAAATGATCTCTAGACATTTTTCAATCATTTTGTACGCTTGGAGAACATGTGTCAAAATCAATTCAACAAAATCACCATTAACTATTGGCAATTCTCAAGGTGTTGATAATAAACTTATCATCACGTGATTACTAAAAATTAATATCGCTACGCCGCATACACGCTGTGAAATGAGCGTTTCAGGAAGAAAAAAATGTATGCACTGACTTTGTTTTCGAATATATTTTAGGACTGTGTAGAAAACACGCTTCAAAATCAATTAAACCTAATCAGTAGTACTATTTTTAAAGACGTTCTAAATGTTCTATGTGCAAAGTTTTGATCGAAACTGTGTTGTTCTCCGTCGTTATGCGTTTACTGTTTCCTGATTACATCTTTGCCAAATAATAAAGTTAAATAATCATAATGACAATCGTTACGATCGGAAAATAATGCTAGCAATGCTGGGTGCGAATCATAAAGGTATTGTTGTGTACTGATACACACATATTTTGTGGCCTCGATTTGCAAATAGTGAAGAAAAAAAGAAAAAATCTTATAGACCTGTTTACTTATTGCGTGCATACTTCTTACAGAAAGGCTTCCCTTGACAACTCAAAAGCTTGCCATTGCCTTTAATACTAGACATAGAAACAGCTAATGTATGCAAAGTGTATTCCATCTATAGATATGCCATTATGTATAGCAGGGCACCGTATTACAAAGAGTTGATATCAATCGCAACTTATCTGCGATTGATTCATTGATATCAATCGCAACTATGTACAAAAGAGATAGGAGACTGCAAACTTGCGATTGATTGGAGGACTTACGATTGATTTGGATCAATCGTAACTCTTTGTAAGACGGGGCCCATGTGAATGAAATAGATCGTAACCAGAGATTCTGGAGAGAAAAACACACACATTAGTAAACAGGGGAGTGTTTCACAAAGACTAAGATCAACTTTAAGTTGGACATAAGTATGGCAGGCCGTTCATGCCACTGTTTGCTCTCACAATTATGATCTTTAAATGATATTTTTTCCTTCAATAATGAATTATTAAAAATATAGATTCTGTAAATTTGTGACCATGATTTGTACGTCCCTTGAGAGACCAATGCCAGTAAATGGTGAGAGAAAACAGTGGCATGAACGGCCAGCCATATTTAAGTCCAACTTTCTTAGCCTTTGTGAAACACCCCCTGGTCTGTTAAACACTCGGAGCCTTTTTAAAGAAAATAGTACTATTTTTCTGTAAATATACTGTAAATCATATAGGTGTGTTTTCTTTGTATTTTTTAATATCTTGAATTGATTCCCTATTTTAAATCATGATCTCGCTTCCCTCAGAAAAGAAAAGAAGTTGCACAGCTTCGCAATCTCAGAACAATCTTGGTTGTACGTAAGGCATATCCACTATTAAACAAGACATGCATTTCATTGTTTTACGTCATTTCCATTTGTTCGAATTTGTGATTGTCAATTTTATTTGGGGATTTTTTTTCTTCTTTTCTTCTTGCAAATGCAAGACAAAAATTAAAAGAAGTTGTACACAAGGCGTTATTTTATCAACGTAGTTTCTTCGGTCATTTCCAAGATGCATTCTAAGAGGTGTCGTAGTAGGGTGGTTTAAATATAAAGTTGAGTTCTGGTCATGCGATTGCATTGTGAAAGAAACGGTATGGAATCGATCAGAAAAGGTTGATCATCTAGCATATAAGTATTGATGTGTACTGCAAGGTTCTGGAATCATCAAAATGATAAGAAATTTGGCCCAGTCTTGGTAAAGTTACAAGCACTGTACACAGAAATATGTATATGGGACTATACACAAACATGAGGCATAAAAATCCGTCCTGATTTTTTTTTTGCTGTTACATGCCATATTTAGAATATTAAGGCATTTGAAGAGCCATGCTTTTCAGGGAACATTTTTTATCTGATGTTCTTCCACACTGTATAATTAAAATGATAATGCTCACAAATTATTTTTCACCTCTTCCCAGAACTCAACCTCTTTAAGCCCTCGACTCGAAATGCTTACGTTGTGTGTTCGATGCCCGTGATGAAAGCCTTCGTGCTAGCAATTGCCATAATGCCTCATGGTGATCATATGGTAGGAATATTCCCCATGGCGTAGATATGGTGCACACTGTGCGTGTCGTGAATCCGATGACCGGGGTAATGATATTTGTAAAGCGCTTAGAGACGGTATTTCGTCTTAAGCGCTATACAATTTCAGATTATTATCATTATTATAATATTATTGAACTACAGTCAAAAAGAGCACACATAAAGGACGTGGTTTAAAAATGGTAAATATTGTATACGTTTAATTGATCGTACAAAGCCAAATGCTATAGAAAACTCGTCAAACATAGACTTTATAAAGACATGGTTAAATACAATGAAAATACAAAAATACATCGAATAGCAAAAATAAGGTTATTTTGATTAGAATTTGCAACAGCGATTTAGCAAAGTGAAACAGAAAAAAAAGATATATTTTGTGACACAATTCTCGTTAAGTGATCAGCACAACTATCATTTGCATGAAACCTATAAAGGAATCAATTCAAGCTTGCACACACGATAACAGACACTCTGTAAATATTTGTCATATAATGTACTAACTCATGGACATGTTGATCACCTGAGTGCAACGTGAAGGAAGAAATGTCTTTCGAGAAACAGGCAAACATTGAATGTCCTTGAATTATTTCTTCAGTTCTAACGACGGCAATAATGCTGTTCAAAATATATACATGATTAATAATACCTATCAAACTTGAATAAACCATAATCACCACAAGTAAGCTAAATATTGATATATTATTTATTAATATTTAGAAATAATGTGTTAGTAAAAATATGAAATTTGATATTTGAAGGTCATCGTCAATTCATTCTACATTTATTTTGGAATAGTTCATCAATACCCACTTCGATGTTGTAATGACGTTTTTAATAATATAACTTTTGTAAAGGTTTGGCGAAAAAACCGGGACATGGAATCCACGTTGAGAAGATGCTTCAAAGTGTTCACACTTAAAGATATACAGTAAAAGCTATAGACATACGTTTAAAATTTCAGAACGGATAACGGAATAAAGAATGATACCATTCTAATCACGTATATATCCTTTGCATGCAAATGAGCATCGCGCACATTTGATGCGAAAAAAATATATACTACTCCTCCTACGTGTATGTAACAGAAAACATTGTGCAAACGATATATGAAACGTGCATTGAATACAAATAAACAAACCAACTACATTCTAACATCAGAACACCATCTACCTATCATACAAACTGGATTCTAAACTAAACCTGAACTTGAAGGCACCGTGTGTTAATCTAGACTAATGCTAAATTCAGCATCAGGCTTTAAGGAATAATCTTGCCCACTAAAGTGCAGGGTAAATCTTGGAGTACTGAGCACTCTTTGTATTTATGATTGGCACTAGATGCGTCCTGTCCGAGTACTGAACAGAATATTTTACCACGGAAATTTCATTCATCTTATTACTCAGTTCCAACCGCCAAAAACGACTTCAAGCCGGTTACAAACCGATTGATTATTTTCATTCGGTGTGATGAATACATTATGTTCAGTCTCTTGTCGGTCTTGGGTAGGTCTCGTCGGTATAACGGTCACAATTCGTTTTCCCGAAGGTTCGTATTCCAAAGCCTTGTAATTCCAAAGGTTCGTTACTCGGAAGGTTCGTATGTTCGAAAATATCATAGCTTCCATAATTCCGAAGATGGATTAGGGTTCACAATTCCGAAAATGAAATAGGGTTCATACTTCCGAAAATAAAATAAAATACTGTGTCGTTTTTTCGGAATTAAGAACCCTTTTCATTTTCGGAATTCCGAAGCTGCGGAATTGTGAACCTTCGGAAAAATGAGTGCCTCTCGGTGTGACTGGGTTATGGGAATAGAACTAGCGTATACAGCAATGTGTCATCTTAATGGCTTACAATAAATCCCGAAACCTTTAATGAATCAACTATGACTATAAACAAAAACTTCATCCTCTTTGAATCATACTTTACATACCCTCGTTTCGGAGCCAGAAGGGCTTTAGATGGTACAGATTGAACGCCCTTCTGGCTCTGTAGCAAAATCCAGGTGCTGTTCCAGTTTTTGTTGTCACTTCTCCTGGGGGGTGTTTCATAAAACTGTTCGTAAAGTTACGCATGACTTTACGAATGACTTAAATATGAAAAGCCAAATGGGAGGCCCAATCATTTTAACTGCATCAACTAAAGTTGAACTGTGCAGATGTAGATTAACATTCTTATTATAACAAACATTTTTAATGCAAAGTATATTTTTTGCCATAATTTAATTGAGGTTATTGGAAATATAATCACACTCTGTTAAAACATCAGGAAAAATTTGGGGCATCCTATCTGGCACTTCATATTCAATTCGTTTGTAAAGTCATGCGTAACTTTACGAACAGCTTTATGAAACACCCCAGGATCAAATGCAGCAGTTCAGCTAGAGTAGTTACATATTTATTGGAAAATTTCTGACGTAATATTTCAATCGTAAGCACCGATTTCATGTTGTAAGTGTAAAACATATCGAGTAGAATGCATGCTGTAACAACGTTGAGCGCTCGTCAGCCGAAAGTCGTAAATACTGGATTTTGTTTTAATTAGGCAAACCCGACCCTGGGTATAAGATCACATTTTACAAAGGAGAATTTTGACCTCAGACTAATTTCCTTTGTTAACCCTATCTCAAACAAAATCTGTAGCCCAGCGTCAGGTAAGGTTTGCAGTTTATTGGAATACGGGCCAATGTTTTTTAATAATGAAAAGTATTGATAAGTCCTTTAAGAGCTGCCCGTCTTGTAATATCCTCGCTCGGTAAAATGTGATTTTGATTAATCCGATCGCTCACAAATCCTCTACTTATTTTGTTTACTGTTGTTTTGACTGGTTAATGCTTGGAGATTTTAGAAAATTTTATTTCAATAAAATGGCGGCTTTTAACTAGACAGGGCCTTATACAACCAGTCCTGACCAGCACTGACTTTACACTATCGTCACAGGGGGCATATCGTGAAAGTTCCGACACACGTTGCAGCTACAGGAACCTCCTGATCGAACATCATTTTTTTAAAAGAGTTCCACATCAAATGAATCTACCATAGTGTTTTGTTCTTTAACTATTTACCTTCTGATCTGATCAAGACATTCTAAACATAAGATTTCCTAAGTAATTCTCATCATTTTCATTAAGCCTTTTCCCTGTTGCAAAAACATGTGGTGCTTAAGCGCCCTTTGTCGGCATTTCTCGGTCAATAGTAACAAAACGCTATTTCGGGTGATAGTGGAAAACCCGTATTGGTCCTGACTGACAACGCCAATCACACAGGGTAGTCGGGTTCCGGGGTGGACCCAAACTAGCTTGGCAAATCGTTGTAGAGCGATCTCATTAAGAGAGCACGCAGAGAGAACTCATAGAGTCTATAGAGATCGATAAAACTAGTAATAACTTGGTAAAGATCTGGTCCCATTTCGGCAAAAAGTGAGCGACGGTTAAGTGGAATCGGGCAGTAAAATGGTATGAACTGGACGAGGAAAACATTCGATGTACTTGTTACACCTGGGCATCGGCTTCCTTGCCATTGGTGACGGTTGGCTCATGGGCGCCCTCCTCGCCTTCAACCTCCTGAATAAAGACAAATATGTGGGAGAATTTTAGTAAAATGATTTAAAGTAAAGTGGCCTAGACTATAATCAAGAACAGCAAAAATGATCATAGCAAAACGCGGACATAAAGGAATATACGTGGCGAACTACATACACCATGCTTGCATAAAGTCTTCGGGAAAATCAACCGAGGGCAATTTCAATAGCCCTGCCCATCACCTATTAAAACTGCGAACATTAAAATGAAGTATTACGTAATCCGAACATGATTCCTATGTGATATACAATAGGGTACTGAAATCGCCCCTGAGTTCATTTCTCCAAAGTCTGTGCTATCGCGTTAAGTACTGTTATGTCCAATGTGGACAGAGATGCAATTTCCACACACAAAAATAACAAAAGTGCCATCTGGTCAGAGATATTTTACTGGTCAGAAGAAGGACAGCCGCAGCTTATTACAAAATGCCATTCAAGATAAAGCCATTTGATGTTAAGTTTACGATTTGCTTTAAATTAATTTATGATTCATGGACAAGCTTTCATACATCGTAATTATCTAAAATAACAAATAATAAAATCACGATGTATGCTGAGAAGTCGCATTTCCAGTAAAGACGAATATATCAAATTCTATCCAAAACCAGTTTCTATGCAACATCCATTACAGAGCCTAATCAAACGATAAAAACATTGAAGCACAGAAAATAAAGACCAAACCAAAATATGAAACAACAATCTAAAATTTGTGTACTACGAATTTTAGAAGTACTTTTAGAGACACAGATATCAGTACCATCCAAGAGAGTTTACACAAGAGATGAAAGAGAGAAATCAATGGTTTCATAGGGCAAACAAAAAGTATGAAACAATGTTAAATGCGAATGGGGTGGGATATCAATCAATGCACATGCAGTGGTTAAACAACAAATGACACCATGATAGGGTATAGAAGACAGACAATCGAAAATAACTTACAAAAAGGACAGGATATTGGCAACAATACTTGATCATGATAAAAGTTAAATAAAACATATATCATGGTGCAGATTTGTGTTAGCACAGGAGAGAAAGTGTTTCAAACGAAAAGTAGGGATATAATAACGCTGATTAATGAAGATCTACAATTTTAAAAAATAAGATGTAAAATAAAAGATGTAAAATCAAAATATAAAATTTTGAGTGCCGTCGATTTTCAAGACAATGAAAACAAATGAAATATAGAACCCGTCAATGAAAATAACGCACAATATTTTATGCGTAAACGATGTTGGAAAATAGAGTTAATATCTACGAATTAATAAAGAATTATAAATGTGAAAAAATTGAATACTCATGGTTCTAAGAATAAAACATTAATTTCGATTCAATCATTGGAATTTAAATGCAATACAAAATTTGTAGTCATTATGATCTGCTCAAAAATTTAACAAATGTTAGCCCCTTAAAATCAAGAGGACTTGGAACTAATCTTATCTTTGATTAGGCAAAGGTAAGATAGAATGAAGTTTAATTTACAGCATTCAATGGAACGTTTTCAAATTACGTTCAAAGATTCCATTTAAACACTTTTTAAAAGAAAAAAGACTATTGAAAATAGAGTGATTATCACTACAATGATGTTAATTTGGGAATTTAGTGAAAAGTGTGGTTATTTTTAATCTACATTGGAATGGCATTAAATGAAAATTCATGCAATGAATAGAAATGAAAGTAGCAAAATATTGGGCATATTTGGGAAGAAGAGTAGAAGCTTCATTTTCAGTACCATGCAAATATCCAATTGCTTCTAGACAGTTTCTTTAACAATGCAATCGCATGACCTGGGCCCCGTCTTATAAAAAAAGTTGCGATTGATTCGAATCAATCGCAATTGAAATTAATCGCAACCCTTAATCTCATAGGTACACAGTTTTGATTATTTTTAAATTGTGATTGATTTGAATCAATCGCAACTCTTTACAATAATACTTTGTCTTCAAAGGTGCTGTACAACAAATTTCAACACGTGGCACAATATTCAAAACTTATACTACGTCACAGAAATCACAATTAAAATACAATAAAAATATGTTAATATTCCATTCAAATACAATCAATTTGATCATTGACGAACATGATCATTTGTTTAATAATCTGCGAAAAGAAGTGAATGTTATAAGACCATAAAAGGGGGAATGTGAGTGCACGAACCAGACAAACCAAAACGAAGGGATTTTTTTTTGTCATCATGAGCAACATCCAATAAAAAGTTCTAAAATAAAAATATGTGTGCAAAATCGGAGTAAATAGTCCGCCATCATTGATTTAAAATGCGTCATTTTTTTAATGAAATATAGGACATAGTATTTGTTTACATGACTACATAAGCATGAAATGTAGGTATTTAATCTTTGGTGTTTTGGGTTCACATGTGACATGATAATAATTATGCCGTAACTGAAAATAGCTTATAAGATGTAATTTCGTTTACATAAGATCTAGGTGTGAAATAAAATGGTGAAAGCCTCTATTTCGCCTTAAATTTCGGGAGAGTTAATTTCTATCAAATAGATCAAGATGACAAAAGAAATATGAATTAAGTGATGTATTTTCTGGCAAAAACTTCTCATATTTACAAATTGGTTTCATTTGTAGCTCTTCAGAAGTGAGGGTATTTTTGTTAATCATTCAAATGATATCCAATCATCCATATTTTGCTTACAAGAATCTATATTTACAATCTATTTGACCAACCCAGTATTGTCGTTCTTTGATATGCGATCAGAGGAGGGGTATTAATATAAAAAGGGCATCAAAAAAACGAATAACCACTTAACATAAAATGATCTGACACAACAATCCGCCCTCATGCTCCGGCTTCATTTGTACTGGCCTTTATTTTTTTCTCTATGTTTAGCAAGGGTGAGGACAGTAAAGTGGTTTTATGGATTAGGATTAGGTTCAAATATTTTGTAGGTCCGGGGTTGAAGTTAGGAATTTGGTTGGTATGACAAAGCGGTCGCAGAGCAACTGTCACGTGTCGTACATGTAAAACCCTACATTCAGGTAGATACAAATAAACACAAGCTATACAAGCAGGAATTTCGAAAGTCTGTGCAACACATCGGCACCAAACCCAGCTTTTAAAGTCTTTCTCTTGCAAACATAGCAAACAGAAAATATAAAAATACAGCCCACCTGATTAGTGATAATGAATGTCAGATGACAGTGTGCATTCATTCTTTCATATACATGAAGTAGGCAGAAATAATACATGTTTGATGAGTATTAAAATAGTGTAAGTGCTCTTTTGTCTGAATGAGATGAAAGAACACACGCATTTTAGTGTATCAGTAAATTTTAATATTTTGCTTTTGAGAATGGAGTGACATTGGTCTTGTTTTCATACCAAGTTTGCCCTCTGCTGTACCATATGATATCCTGTAGTTTCATGACTCGAATCATCAGCCTCGACCTCCTAGAAAAAAGGCATTTTGTGAGGCAAATAAGGTACAATAACGACAAAAATAAGTTGGGAGAGATTTCCCTGTTTGTGTTCAAACTTACAGCCCGAATGATAGCTTGACCAAATCTAGAAGTTTGCAAAATGCTGTAGGAGTAAGTTACTTTCAAGTAAGAAATATAATTGGAATAATAATTGGAAATTAATAATACAAGTCAGAGAGAATGGCGTTTTCGAAGGACGAAAAGAAAAAGTGCATAATTCCATTGCAGTGGTGTTTAAGTTAAATGTATCAAGCAATTGCAAAAGAATTGGTCTAGGAAGCGAAGAAATGGACAGAATGGCTACAAACATGTCGTGTGTGTTTACCGATGCATGACTCGTGTCGAAAACGGAAAACATCTATTGTCCTCAAAAAACGCCATTCTCCCTGGCTGATAATGCCCAATACGGTTAAGATGTCTAAACAATTTTGGAATACAGCATATGAAAACAATGTTGGAATTCAGCATATGAACACATTTAAAACATGACATGCGATATCTACCGGGCAATTTATCTTTTAAAAGTTGATTAAATGACTAGGTAAATCAATGGAATTTAGAAAACGTTTATTTGGGGTATTTTCAATTAAACATCAATTATACATTATTTATTCTTTACATGTCAAAATGTTAATTTTACGTCTTTCTACTTACACATCAATTACTGATTCTATCATGTGGATAATTGACACAATGTTGTAAATAAGATCCTTACTGCTAAAGGAGGGATATTTAAAGGGGAAGTCAACCCTGGTATTAAGTTGTTTTGAATAGAGCAGGCAAATGAGAGTAACAGGTCAGAGAAATTTTGAGCAAAAATCAAATACAAGTTGGCAGCTATGTGAGGTTTCTTGCGAGGTCCCCTCCCATTTGCCCTGAACTAAAAACTTTAAAACAATTATATTTCGATTATTTTCCCTTACGAAAATTTCGATCATGCAGTCACCCTAAATATAACTATTGCAAATATGTTTTTATACAACCCCTGTATAAAACAAATCTATTACGTCGTCAATAACTACGAAAATTAAAGTTTATAAAATTGTCTGTACATAGCAAATTCATAACTTTCCCTTTTTTAATCGAATATTGCTTAAATTATCACCAATTTGTTTCTGTCAATTTTCTGCTTTGATAAAAACGAATTAAATATTAAGGTGGACTTCCGCTTTAATTCATATAATGTCTTATATGCCTACTTGTGCTCTACACAGCAATAGGTTATCAAGCAATTTGATATGTAAGAGATACAGCAAACTTTAATATTTAACTTCAAGATAGATACACATTGAGAGGCCTTCATCTGCGAATCCCGAATTCTTAAAAACGATGAGTTGATTAAAGTTGGCCTACATATTCAAATATACTGCATATCACAATTTATATATATATATATATTAGCAGGTTAAACTAAGAAAAGAAACCAATGTCATTATACTAAAAACAATAAATAAGTACACCAAATAATATCCCGCAAATGATGAATATCCATGGAAAGGAATGGGTAGAAGAAAACAAGGAGTGAAATGCCAGACCTTTTGGCACAGGGAAATTGAATTAATAATGTTGCCGGCACTGCACAGAGCTGAAAATGGCAACCATTTGAAACATGTTTGTTTGCGATGAACGTGAAGACAAGCATATTTTGTCACGCATTAGTTGCTTCACACTGGTAAGGTATTGTGGGTGGTATTTAGGTAGAGGGATGTATTAATTTGACAATGAATAGAGATAATTAGGGATAGTGACTGTTAAGTTTGTTAGTTATAGAGTATCACCAATAATATGGGATAAGGGAAGGAGGGGGACACCGCATATATTGAATGAAAGTGTTATGGTGGAGAGAGTAGGAAGAGAAGGAGAACACTCTTTCAATGTATTTTTATTAAAACTATCTAAAATGAAACATAGATATATTTCACATCCGAAACAAATCACGAAGCAATATACTAAAAATTAAATAGGAATTACTTTGATATTAATTTCATCCAATAATATTGTAATTTAAAAAAAATTATATTCATCACGGGTTTGTATATACAAAGAATAACCAAGCAAGTAATACTCAACAAAATGAATTTGATGTTTTATGATATTCTAAATTCATATTCTGCTGGCTCTCTGAAGAATATTTGAATGATTTGTAATTATACATTTTGCTCACTCATTCGAGAACTTGACTGGCTTGTTTTTTATGTTTTATGAGTTCTTTGGAGTATAAAAAGGAGAAAGAATAAATCCTTCTATTTTCTAGAATTAAGCTGCAGCATGGCTGAATCCATTTCCATTTCTACAATGAAATTTTCAAGAAAAAATGTGCTCCTCAATATATTTCACTACTAGCAAAACAACACGTTAAAAAAAGTTTTTCCCCAAGAAGAATAAAATCTAAACAGAAATTTTCTATGAGGTATGTGACATCAATTTTATACTATTTTTCCTGCATACACACCAAATGCATTATTTATTAGCGTTTAATTTCAAAAGGAATAAATAAAGCCATATCAAACTATTCATATTCAGCCGAATATACTAGACACCATGGATATTTACTAGACTTTAAATATTCATTAATGAATAAACATTGAATCATGCATATTTATACTGACCTCCCAGAAATATTCATCCTCGAGCAGTTTCTCATCCCTCAGAGCATCAAGGCCAGGGACACAGCGGAGAATAAGTCCTGCATTAATGAATGCACAAACAACAAAAATAAAAAGAATAATTAAAACAAAAGCAAACACGAGTACTAGAATGATGAATGATTACGTAAGATTGTCTTTTTGTGATAAACTTTAAGGAAATTGATTTATATCGTCAGAAAATAATACAAGATTCTGCGTGCACTTCTAGCGAAACAAAATGCTTATGTTTGCTTCAATCTCAATCACAAGTTGTACCATAATTATGTAATTACCATAATCATCAGAGGTTTGTCAAGTCAGGCAAACTAGGCAAGATAAAAAAAAATTCGGCACCATACGCAACGCCAGTGACAATTCTAAGGGTATGGAATTGCACCAAATCGAAAAGTGTTGTTGTTGTTGGTTATTTATGGCGTTTTCTATCGTCGTCGTTGGATGATTTTCGCTAAAGAATTCAGAGGTGCTCTTTAATGTTTGTGCATTTTAGCATCCATACAGTCCCTGATGTTTTTTCATGAAGGTGTTGAAAATTATGCCCCTTTTTCGTTACATAAGTGCTGCACTACTCGAAACCTTCGGATTTTCCATTGTGGCATTATTACGCCTTTCACCAAATTATCTTCAGACGGTTACGTGTCGTTTTTTCGCAAGTTCGTTATTCTGAAATAACTTGGTTCGAAACCAAATCGATGCGCTAGTGCCCACTGGTAAGGCATTGATCCTCAATACCAAGTGCCTCGGAGAGGACTTAAAGTCGTCGGTCCCCCGGGGGGAGGGGTGTTTCATGAATGAACTATGCTAATGAGGGTCATTATTGTTTAAAAAAGAGCTTGGCCCGAATTGACCACAACTCCGATTCGCTCCAGTCATGTTGTTATGATTCAAAATGCAAGAGCTCGAAGTACATGAGCATTTATTATCATTAATAATAATAAGTTTGTTCTCCCACTGAAGCTTCACCAGCATGAATGTTGTTCCTCCTGCGGGCCCTCCTGCGGGCCCACGATAGAGGGTTCTATGGCATTTTCGGAATCATGAACCTTCGAAATTATGAAATCTATTTCATTGTCGGAAAGTAGAATCCACTAGTACAGGAAATTTTAGTTACGGAATAATGAACCTTCGTCAAAACGAGTGTCTCCCCATCAACCATATATCGAGGGCAAGAGGTTTGCTGTGTGTTACTCCACCTTTATATATGTTAATTGCACATACCCATGTTCATTTCAATAACAGTATGATATGAATAATCGAGTGCTACGCTAATAATATAATTCTCCAAGGCACAATAAAACGAATTTTGCTTTTTAAGCACGAACCCCTTTTCTTTTCATTTCTTTAATTGTGTTGTGCATTTGTCACGTTCTTACCTGTCTCTCAGTGGCCTACTTGATTTTGTAAGGTTAGTTTTATTTTTTTAATTCTCTGTTTTCATGATTTGTTTCCATTTCTGTATTTCGTTTTATTATAATGTATGTATTTCATAATGTATATGGTATAATTTTTGCTCCTTTAAATGTGTTGGAAATAAAGTTTTGAATTGAATGTCTTTGTACGCGTTGATGTCATAGCCATGACACTGGGGACTTTTAGATTTGCACGACGAGAACGTGGACTGCTACGTGGACATCCTATTAAGGCAATGTGATGTGGCAGTGCCCGGCAGTGCATTAAAAGGACGTCACATTGCCTTAAAATGATGTCCACGTAGCAGTCCACGTTCTCGTCGTGCAAATCTAAAAGTCCCTATTGAGCATGTGCAAACAGCCAGGAAACGGTTTTAAAGATAACGCAATGATTTGATTGATAACTTTACCAGGCTTTTGAAAATACCTGCTGCACAAGTTTCACACTGTGAACATGACGGACAAAGAAAGAGGACAAAATATACGGTTCCTTATTCTACCCTCAGCAATTGCTGTGGTAGACAAAGGAACATCCCTTCACTGCTACATGTATTATGTAAAATAAGTAGAACAGGTGAATATGCATGTGACACCTGTTCTACACATTTTTACATAGTACCAGTGAAGGGATGTTCCTTTGTCTACCACAGCAATTATTGAGGGTAGAATGAGGAACCGTATATTTTGTCCTCTTTCTTTGTCCGTCATGTTCACAGTGTCACCTTCTATCGAGGAATGTTTCAAGCTGCAATAGACCTGTTTACTAACATATTCAAATATTTGGTTGATTCTTTCTAGGCGCCCTACCGACAAGTTATTCCATTAATCGGTTATTCATGAATGAACTGCAATACTTGGAATCCGGTCTGCATACATTACTTGTTGCTCTATATATGGGAGCCTCGGGCAAGCATTCAGGTTGCCAAGAACAACCTTTGTCTAAAGAGTATGTATGAAATTGAATACGTTAGTAAACCGGTCTATTCGACCAATTTCAATAGCACATTGTTGTAGAGTAACAAATTTAATGCGTAAGTCTTTGTGAAGTGCCTCGATACGAATTATTTCATTCGCCTGTTATGAATAATGATATCGCAATAGTCAGAATGCGAATTGCATTAGTTGTTGCTAGGTAGAACATAACTTAAAGCTTGCCAAACCTTACAGTACATGATGTGCAATTTGCATTTTAACTATTGATAATACAATCAAAATAAGAATGAAATAATTCGTATCGAGGCACTTCAAAAAGACTAAAAGACGTATCGTTTGTTTGTTTGTTTATTTTATCTTAGCACGGTGGCGTACTTCAGCCAAAGGCTGTTCTTCAGCATGGCCGTATGCATTTAATTTGGTTACAGTACGAATTTTATTTATGTCTTGTGTAGCAAGATTGCAAGTTAGGCTCAGTATGAAAATTTCTGCTTTGAAAATGCATAGAGTACAGTAATATTCTATATCACGAAGCTAGATTCGGTAGAGGATCCAGGATTTGGGGATTGTTTGACCGAGGGGACAAGTCACAAGCTTTTGCTAACAAGCACAAGCAATTGCTTTTGCTAGCAAGCAATTGCTTAAAAACAAATCTTCTCGAAGGGTTACAAATACAAAGATTGGAAACCTGTGAACAATCCAGAGACGATTGCTATGGCGAGGATCATGACAAATAGTCGAAATGATTTATCAGTGTTGCCAATTTAAAGAGGGAAAAGTGGTTCAATGTGTAATAAGTGTTAAAGATAGTGAACCTGTGAGCAATCCAGAGACGATTGCTATGGCGAGTGTCATGACAAATAGCCGAAATGATTTATCAGTGTTGCCAATTTAAAGAGGGAAAAGTGGTTCAATGTGTAATAAGTGTTAAAGATAGCGAACCTGTGAACAATCCAGAGACGATTGCTATGGCGAGGGTCATGGCAAGGGCAGCTAGCTGCATCAGGGCCTGTTGACTGGCACTACGGACCTCAATGGGGGAGGTGACAGTTCCCCCAACGGGGGGATCTTCAAAACGATCTCCGAAGACGGATGGAAGACTGAAAGCAACAAAAGATTCAATTAGATTCAATTCAAATGAACATTTATTTTCTTCCATTCAATTTGACAACATATTTGACATCTGTTCAAACAATACAATTTATACTTAGGAACATACATATAATTTAAGAACTTGTATCATTACAAAGGAAGAAGGCGCGAATCCCGGTATTAAAGCAAAGCTTGTAATGGGTACACCCGAGTACACAACTACATAATATACATTATAAATAGAAGAAAGGAAGAAAGGGATAGGCAAGGAGGAGGAGAGGGTAGAGAGCTTGGAGAAAGAGAAGAGAAGATGACTGCAACACAGTAGCAATCGAGTGTATGGCATGCACAAACAACATAGTGACAAGATATAGGTGAATGGTATAATGTGGAAATAGTTGACTGCATTTTTATATGATAATACTGGATACTGAGAAACATGATACTGGACGATCTTCAAAACTATCCCAGAAGACAAATGAAAGATAAAAAGCAACAAAAGATGAGAGAAATGTTATTGATAAATAAATCATTGCTTCCTTTTCTGCGTTCAATAGTTATCTTGTTTTGTAATTAGCTGTTCTAAGAATTGGAGAACTACTTGGTATGTCGCGAAAGACTACACACTGAATGACGCCTGATGACGCCGTGGTTGTCGCAATATGTTTACTTTACTTTAAATAGTTGAAATTGAAATTATTAACAGCATGATATTACACATACAGGGATACACTATAACCTTGAAAACAATATGATTTACAGTAATTTATAACAGATTATGTTACATACTTATAACAGAATATGCGAAATATTCCAAATTTCAAAACTGTCAATGAGCAAGAAATAAGGGAGTTCTCGCCTCTATAGAAGGTAGAGTGCAACCTACAACGTCTCCCAATCCTCTGAGAATACATCCAGTCATTGACTTACACGTGACTTGTTGATTTTGAGAAAGTTGCGACAGTGGAAGTTGTTTCTGATTGGTCAATTATTTCACAGAGCTCCAAAGAGTTCTGTTCCATTGATATCTCACGTGGGGAGGGGCTGTGTGGAGATTCCCATTAAAATGGTAATCTAATCTGTTTTAAATCTTTGTAATAAGTTCATTTATATGAAAGAAGAAAACTAAGAGAGAAACAGAATGACACAGTGTGATATAAATCGGACCAATAAGAAGGGAGTTATGAATGTTTCAAAGATGAGATCACTAAATCTATGCAAATCTCAAATTGGCAATTTGGTCAGTAGATTGTGATGATGTAGTCATGGACAACTCTCCCGTTTATCAAAGTTAAAACATATATAACATTTATGTTTTTCTTCTTTAAATTATGGATAGCATACTATTATAGCCCCTCTAAAAGAAAAGACCCTCGCGAGTCGTAAATTTTGAAAAAGTGATATTTTAGTCATTATGTTTTTAGAAACAAATGGGATACTTTTCTGGCACTACATCACAGTGACATTACCGATTCACCCAATTTGGACTGATCATACCTATAGTGACTTCTACTTTCAAACAATCATTAGGCCTTCTTTCTTATTGTGTGTCAGATTTCATTCAAACTTTCACCAGTCTATACTTCTCTGATTTTTCTGCTATTTTTAGAGTAAAGTTGTCTATTGAGGTTGGATGTTCTTTTAACCTTTGACCAGGCTCGCGCGTACGCATATAGAAATGTCACAACTCTCTCTCTCTCTCAAAACGCTATTAACTTACCTATCACCATAAATGGATTCAGAAGCCAAGGCGGAAGCCACGACTCCTGCCAGTCCTCCCAAGATACCTGGCATTCCGTGGAGGTTATTCACACCACACGTATCATGGAGACCAAGTTTCTCGCAGAGGAAGGGCTGCGCGGGAAAAGGAGGTGTTGAAGTAGTCCCGGTCATAGTATAAAGGGGTAAAATTTCAAACTCAAAACACTGATGTCTATTAAAGATAGACGATTGTATACTTGGTTATATGGCCGGAGTACTTAATAATAGTTTGTAAATCATAACCTTCATAATAGCATCACAACAATAAGCATTATATTGAGCCATGTATCTAGTTCAAGTATTCCTAGGCGCATGAAATATATCACTTTCAAGGAATTTGTTATTACCGGTATCCGTTCAACTCTGGATCGAGTGTTGCAAATGCAGATTTAACATCGTTCAATACGACAGTAGTGCTGTAACAATGATTCAAACTCCATAACACTTGATCAACATTTTGATCATTATTTTACCCGATATAGATCACAACTCTTCAACATACCCCAGTACAGAGCAGGGACTTGTCATATGAGAGTCAATCATTGATGCACTTGGAGTGAACAGGTATGAAATAAGAAGAAAAAAATCAACTGTCGTCTTAATTCACCTGAGGGTGTTTCACAAAGATCCTAAGTTTAACTTATCTCTAAGTTGGACTTAAAAACTATGGAAAGCCGTTAGCATCTATAAAAATATTTTTTTTAAGTTATTTTAAAAGGCATAAAATGTTGATTCAGATTATTCATATTTTCAATCATTAAGGAGATTTCATGTTCTTGATGTGGAATTTATAAAAAGTCTAAAATACTTGAATTTTTGCTTTTGATTATATTTTATTTTAAGGCTACAAATGGCTCTCCATAATTTTTAAGTCCAACTTAGAGTTAAGTTCGATTTAGGATCTTTGTGAAACACCTCCCTGGATGACTTTGTATCAGAAGAAACATGAGGAAGAAGAACCCCAGTAACAACTCCAGCCACTGCTATTTCGTCACTAACAATGGATGATCGTATATGGATTGATTAGATATTTCTTTTTGTTACTTTGATAATATACCAAGAGCATTTTGTTGCTGAAGGTCAATGGATCGATGGATCCACAGTTACAACACCGACCATTGCTGTCTTGTTACTAACGAAAGAAGATTCTATTACAATGATGTATTTTGAGTGAATCGATATGAAATAAAACCTTTTTCGTCATAATTTACCTGGATGACTTTGTATCCGAAGGTAGAGAGGACTCCAGCAACAACTCCTATCATGATGGCACCCCATGGTTGGATCATCAGGTTGGCAGCGGTTCCCACGGCAACTCCTCCAGCCAGAGTAGCATTCTGGACATGGACCTGGAAGGAGAAAATGATGCTGTCACGTTTCCCATTTTCTTTGATAGCTGCTGTCACACCGCGATTTCATGCTGGCTGCGTGTGTATATGAGAAGCCAACGTGATCCTGCTTTTTAAAGTACGGTGATGACATTCCCTTTCTGGTGCTGTTTTTCTTGTAGGGCTGTAAATAAATTTCCCTGTATATCACGGCCATTCGTGATATATTGCAGGCCTTTCTAAAACTTTTTTAAACGGTAGAAATTTAAAATTAGGAATAGAAAGCTGATCAATTTATGGTAGATTCAGAAGCGGTTCTCGAGGAATATTTTTGGAGGCATTGGGCTGGGGGCTCAGCTACTGGGCAGAATGTGATTTTAAAAGAAACTTAAGAAACTTAACGACTTGTTCAGGAATGGAATCTATTTGACTTTGGTTGAGGTAGAACTGAAATTGAAGGAACTGAAAATTGACGATCTTGATTACCACGACGTCAAACTTTCTTTTTCTCCCGAGTAGGCTGGGGATGGCAAAAGTCGTGAAGCAGCACGAAGGAAATGTAGAATTGAATTTGAAATTAAATTGAAATCAAATTGAAAGGAATTTAAAAAAAAAAAGAATTTTAAATACCATGTCGAATTTTCCTTTCTTGCTGAGCAGGCTGGAGGTGGCGAAGGTGGTGACACAGCATGCAGCAAGGGAGAAGTATGTGTTGAGAACGGCGCGGTGACGCTGGTCATCGTCACCAAGGGCGCTGTTGAAGCTTGGCCAGAAGATCCACAGGAACAGGGTTCCTATGGTGATAATGGTGATGAAGAGGAGTGGGAAAGGAGGAGGAGGAGGAGGAGGAGGAAGAGGAATGAGGAGGAATAGAAAGGAGGAGGAGGATGAAAGTGTTGATTGTTATAATGATGGGGATGTTGATGATGGTAATAGTGATATGATGATGATGATGACGGAATGATTGGGATGATGGTGATGGTGATGGTGGAGATGATAGTGATAGGGATGATGATGGCGACGGCGATGATGATGGTGCAGTAATGGTGCAATGATAATGATGATGATGGTGGTGAAAAGTAGGCGGAAGAGGAGGTAAATGATTTTATTGATAAGGAAACAGTATCTATACACAAAATTCACATTCATGCTAAATGAGAGGGTTCATAACAAATATTTATTCGTCAATCACATTTTTGTTTCCTCCATCTTTAAAAGGAGATCATCAAAAGTGTCTATTCATGTATGAGGTATCTGTAAAAATGGATGATGGCTAAACGATAGCCTCGTAGCCAGGACGGAAACCAAGTCGAAGCCAGATATAGTACCCTATGGTAAGGCATGCATTAATTCTCATTACCAAGTCCTTCGAGAGGGATCTAAAGGTCGGGTGACATCCAAATATAAGTTGATTCCTGTTGATGTGCAGGGCTGCATACAACTCATATTTTGTTATTCAAACATCTAAATATATTTCATAGATTGTTAAATATTTGTTAAAATAATTTTTCAGACCTGCTAAGCTCCACCCTAAAAAAATGCTCCAGATCTCATTCATCATATCATCTGTCAATCTTTAGTGAGCTAACAAGAGACAGTGGTATGTAACTTTCCCCAGCTCAGCACATGCTCACAAAAGAATTGCATCCTTTCTTACAATACCTCCACATTACCTTTCTTTTCCTGATGATACTACAACACGTCTGACATAGCAACTTCTATGTTGGTATTGTATGGTCTATTGTAAACAGATGGTCAGCTCTGGTGAAGCTACATACCACTGTCTCTTGTTAGCTCACTAAAGATTGACAGATGATGTCACAAGATGAATGAGATCTGGAGCATTTTAGGAATGAGCTTAATTAGCAGGTCTGAGAAAATTGTTTTAAAAAATATTTTAAAATCTATGAAATATATTAAGATGTTTGAATAACAAAATATGAGTTGTATGCAGCCCTGCACATCAACAGGAATCAACTTATATTTGGATGTGACCCGACCTTTAAAGTTGTAGGTACGTCAGGCAGTTGATAATAATAATAATAATAATAATAATAATAATAATAATAATAATAATGTTATAATTACAATGATGATAATAATACTGAGAATGACAGTAATAATTATTATTATTATAGTATTCTGGGTATAAAGTGCTAATACATCTATGATATCTAAAGCGCTTTCAGCTTTACTACCCCAGTTATCGGATTCAGGCATGCAGGCACACACTGTTGCCATGCACATTCTCCACTCCCTGTGAAGCATTCCAGACAAGCGCCATTTACAGAAGCTCACAATGTTGAGCAATCTACAATGACTTTTGCATCCTATCGGCAACAGGTGGCATGAGAAACGTACCGATCATGGCGAAGAGGTCACTGTGGTAGACCGATCCTTCTTTGGGGCTCTCTCGTCCAGCCTGGCGGGTAACTATCAAGGATACAGCGAGACCGAAGTAAGCCCCGAAGGTGTGGACATACATGGACCCTCCTATATCCGTAGTCTAAAGAATGAAAGAGAATGTAATACTTCAATTCAATTCAATTTATTCAGCCAATCATTAAAAACAATTTGCAATCACACTGGTACTGGTACAATTATAATATAATGTCGGGCTATGGACCCCTGAGAAGCAAAGCTTGTAAATGGGGCCCATTAACATACAATTAAATACAATATAATAAAAAACATACCATAACAAACAAAACAAAAAAGACATATGTATATTCATACTTATTACAAAACAATTACAAATATCTTGCAAACACACTCAGCCATACCCACTCACTCACACACAATGCAATGCACTTTAAAGCATTTTATAAGTGAGAAGAAGAAAGTAGAATATTAAAAAGAAAAGGGAAGAAGAGGAAGCACATGAAAAATGCTAAACATGAGATTAAAACTTATAGTCCTACCCAGTTTTACAAATTAATAAATGATTTAAAGAACTCTCCAATTGATTTCATAATATTTCTATTTAATCACCAATATCTCAAACATCTTTTTTAAAATGTCACGAAGATATCCGTTATTAAACCCCTCAAAATAGTTCTGCAATTCAAGTTTGAGAGTCAATATCTCTCGTTACTGTATCATCAGACTTTGGTATCATTTAAAAGCCTGTTTATCCCCTTTACAGTGATGCCACATTCGTAGTGATTTTGTAATCATGGAATGTGCAGTATACTACAACTGAATACTGGGCTACGTCAAAGGAAAATGTTACAAAATGCATTGTTGTTACCATTAAACACAATCCATCCTCAAAACAAATGAAGAATTTACTGTCGACAATAACAATGCGTTTTGCTATATTTCATTTTTTACTTTGCTCCATATTCAAGTGTACGGCAGATTTTCTTAATAAATAATCATTACATATGGGGCGTCATTGTAAACGGAAACATGCAGGTTTTAAATGATACCCAATAAAGGTATGACAAAGCCGTAACAAGAGAGATATCAACGCTCAAATTCCTCCATTTAAGGACCGAATTTTAGATGGTAGTTATCCCTACATCGGTAAGCAGGGGTGGACTTGTTCCCGAGTTTAAGAAGTACATATTTTCTATTGGTCACTTAGGCGTCAGAGAACTTGTTTTCAAACAGCTAGACACTCAACATAGGGTGGGCCCGTTTCTCAAAACCGTCATAAGTCTAACTTCTTGACTATCCCATTGAAACGCGTGTTAATTCTATAACATACGTTTCAATGGGATAGTCAAGAAGTTAGACTTATGATGGTTTCGAGAAACGGGCCCCTGAGGTATAAATTATCATCGGTGATGCTAGAACATTTTAACACCCGCACCAAATTTAGCCACAATTGCCAATAATTCTGCAACGAGTGGGCACTGAAATAGGGTTAATATAAGATGTTGCAAAGCCCTTAATAATCAACATGTTTACATGAGCCTTTATATTATATAAGGAACTGCCCCAAAACTGTTAAAAGAAGGCGTCCCCCCCAGGTGACGCCATTTGTGTATTACACACGAGATGTGAAGTCTTACTTACACCGAGGTACTCGACGGCAATGAATTCGTTGACGAGGGAGAAGATGACCTCGAAGAAGGCCATGATGGTGAGTTGGAGAGGGGAGGTCTTGCCCAATAAAGCACCAAATGAGATCAGGATGGTGGCCGAGGTGAAATCCGCTAAAAGCATCCTGAAGAAAAACAGAAAGTTTGAATAATTGTTTAGCAAATTTCGACCACTAAAATCAATCTATCTTTATCAAGCTTCCAAATAAAAATAATCAAATATACTATGCACTGAGAGGCTCTAGTTGAAATTATGGATCGAGGTGGCAGAATAGCACTATTTTCTGAGGGGCGTAGCGCCGAAGAAAATAGTACTATTTCTGTCGCCGAGGAATCCATAATTTCACTAGTGGCTTGAAATAGTGCATGGTATATTTGCTTTATATTTTTCAAACCAACGTTCATTAAAAAAAAAAAAATAATAATAATAATAATAATTTCTGTCACCGAGGAATCCATAATTTCACTAGTGGCTTGAAATAATGATATATTTGATTTGACGACCGACCGGGCCGATACTGATAGCACATTGATCTTGATCGATCGCATATCTATGACGTCATCCATGGTATAGTCCTATGGTATAGTGCATGACGTCATGGGATAGTACTATTTTTCTTATCGGTAACATGATAGCAATAATATGTTTGGTCACATGATGCTATGTTGACCAATCACTGAACAGGATTCCATTCATCAAAAATATAATAAATAATAACATTTGTCACATTTGTATAGCGCTTACTTCTACGTTTCTAAGCGCTTTGTGTTGTAATCAGTATTACCCCGGTTTATTGGGACTAAATTGCTAATCTGCACATGAAAGTGCACACGCTCCGCTCTCAGGGGAGTACAGGCGCCTTTTTTACAATCGCACACATGCCGATCAAGCCACATTAAAGTTCGCATTCCACCGAGAAACCATTTAACACCTGGGAAAAGAGTGGCAAATCATCGTTAAATAAAGGGAACTTGTTCCACAAAGTCAATTTAGATTTGATATTGAGTTCTCCTATTGTAATTTTCTTACAAAACCTGATAACCAATTCTAATTGCTTTTTACGAATAAGAATAGGCCTATGAAATATATCTTGGTCATGTGCAATTGTTTGTACTTTAGAATTTACCCTCGGTAGCCACATCAATATTAATAATGCTCTTCCTGCGGGCCCTGTAATTATTATTACCCAAGCAATTGCCAGGTACCTATTTACACCAGGGTGGAGATTGGCGAACGTGTATTACTGTCTTGGCAAATGGCGTTACTGCCTGGGTAAAATTCGAACTCTCAACACTTGTATTGAGAGTCAAGTCAATGAACCACCGTACCACGATTACACCACGATTGAAATGATGAAATTAAATAATTAAGAGAAGTACACTAAACATAACTTAGCATTGGGATTGTGCAAATGGATGATTTATGTTGTATCTTCATGATCATTTGAATGGATTGCAACGAATATGCATTTAGTTATTACACTGTGTGTCATTATAGCGGAACTTAAAGCAAAACTTTTACAAATGTTCCTCATTACGTAGGTCACTACATGTTGTGTACCTCTGCAGCATAGCAAGTTATGGAGACAACGTAGCTTTAAATTTAACAGATTTGCCTTGAATTACATTCCAGAGCGATCCCTAAAGGAATTATGCCCAGAAATAGTCGATTAAAAGGGGAAATTAAGTCAACGAGCCCCATGGGTGATGAGGATGGCAGTGAGAGGTAATAATAATAAAAGGACCCCGAGTTAGTGACGTAACATAAAGTCCCTGCCATATTATGAAGAAAAGAAATCAAAACGCGATTGCAAAAATTAAGGCAATTTCAACTGTCCATCATTTATTTATTTCTTAAAACCATGCGAGTACCATTTTTCGAACATGATAAAACATTGGGTATTGAAAGCGCCCTCAAGATGAATTTTATAAAGCCTTGTCGGTTTGGTTGTTGTAACTGAAGGATAAATAGGTCACCGACTTTTCATCTACCATGTTGTTCCATTCTTCTTCTTCAGAAATTTGCCACTCGAGTGCTCATCCCCAAGGAAAACGTCCCGATGCAGATTATGATAATTTTCAATTCTACAGCTGCAATATCCCAATTTGTTTTAATTACGCAGGTCAGTACAGATTGTGTACCTGCAGCATAGCAAGTTATGGAGACAACATGGTAGATGAAAAGTTGGTGACCTATTTATCCTTTAGTCACAACAACTAAACCGACAAGGCTTTAGATCTATTTATCCTTCAGTTACAACAACCAGACCCACAAGGTTGTCTAATCATCATCTTGATGGCACTTTCAAAACCCTATGTTTTTATCATTTTCGGATCATGGTACATGCATGGTTTGCATTTTTCAATAACCGATAGACAGTTGAAATTGCCTAAATTGTTGCAGTTTGTGCCTTGTCTTACATTCCAGACGTTTCCAATCCGATAACCTGTCATTATACTCAACTTATTCTTCTTCTTACCAGGCGCAGTTCTAGAAGAACAATTTGAGGGAGCGAAAGGGATGGAAGGGGGAGGGGGCTTGGGGTTCTTGCATTTACAAAATGGGCCTCGCTTCGATTCGTTTATAACCAAGAAATGTTTTGGAGGGGGGACTTGGAGAAGCTTTTAAACTGTGCTTCTGGTCTGGCTGTATAACGAGATAAATCAAAGAAGGTTATACTCAACTGCTCATATGACTGCTTTAGTAATATCGCAACCTGTTGCCAACCAAATGTAAATGTACTGCATGTATACTAATGCATCCAGGCTGCAGAAATTGACCGCACGTTTTGCTGGGCTGAGATACGAGGTCAAACGTAGAAAAAGAGGAATTTATCCTTTAGTCACAACAACTAAACCGACAAGGCTTTAGATCTATTTATCCTTCAGTTACAACAACCAGACCCACAAGGTTGTCTAATCATCATCTTGATGGCACTTTCAAAACCCTATGTTTTTATCATTTTCGGATCATGGTACATGCATGGTTTGCATTTTTCAATAACCGATAGACAGTTGAAATTGCCTAAATTGTTGCAGTTTGTGCCTTGTCTTACATTCCAGACGTTTCCAATCCGATAACCTGTCATTATACTCAACTTATTCTTCTTCTTACCAGGCGCAGTTCTAGAAGAACAATTTGAGGGAGCGAAAGGGATGGAAGGGGGAGGGGGCTTGGGGTTCTTGCATTAACAAAATGGGCCTCGCTTCGATTCGTTTATAACCAAGAAATGTTTTGGAGGGGGGGGGGACTTGGAGAAGCTTTTTAAACTGTGCTTCTGGTCTGGCTGTATAACGAGATAAATCAAAGAAGGTTATACTCAACTGCTCATATGACTGCTTTAGTAATATCGCAACCTGTTGCCAACCAAATGTAAATGTACTGCATGTATACTAATGCATCCAGGCTGCAGAAATTGACCGCACGTTTTGCTGGGCTGAGATACGAGGTCAAACGTAGAAAAAGAGGAATTTAAAGGTCTGTAAACCTCGGACATTTAAAGATGGCGCCCAACAAGAACAACAGTAGCTTGGAGAAGGAAAGAGGACTGGCCAGAAAATTCGCCAGACATAAACCCAATCGAGAAACTATGGTCTATTAAGAAAGAAAAGGTATTTGAAACTCTATAAAACATACAATAACTCATCTTGAAGAGAGGATCCGGCGAGTAACGAAAAGCCTGGACATGAATTTCTTGCGTCATTAGTGGACGATAACTGGACCAAGTACAAGCGTGTTTCACACTGGTCAGGTGACCGACCACCAGGTGACCAGGGAGAGATAAATTTCAAATAAATTGGTAAATGACATCTCCACTAATGCTTAGAAATGAGAAAAAATAACAAAATAACCTGAAATGCATGGTGCAAATTAAGTTTTAAACACAATAAAACGCTTTTCTGTAGGGGGCGGAACGAACTTTCTGAACACGGTATAACAACGAAAGGAACCATGCTTGTCGAATTACAATGTACTCACACAACAATTCATTTTAGACACTCAGTATAATTGTAATTTATATTTACAGTTCGCGTTCAGGTGCGACTTGTACCGGAATGCAAGCTTTAACTTCAGTTTGAAAATGATGTTTGCAAAAATGGACAAACAAAAAAACAAATTATAAAAGGCGTTTAACTCTTATATCATAATGCTATTCTTTTTGACATCTAAAATGTACCTCTGGTTTCACACTATACATGCAATTTCTACGTCACCTTTATATATTTATTCCGGTCAAAAGCACAGCGAAAAGTAAAAACACAGAGAGGGTGCGTTCTTTTTTTTAAATGACGACAATATCGACTGAAAAGCAGGAAAGGAAATATGTAGTAATAAATCATAGTAGGCGGTCATAACCAGCTAATCAATACACCAAACTCTCATAACATTGACCCGAATATGTCAAAAAGGATATCAATTTGATGAATGGTTAATAACTGTGTTTTGAATTCCAGGCATGACCTAGATCTATTTTGATGATATGTTAATATAAAAACCCCTTTAGACTCCGTACCTGCGCGGGTCAATTTTTTTCTATTTTTCCTTCTTACATTGCACGGAGGGGTATAGGAGGGAGCTTGACTGACTAAAATGAATTAATGTCTGACATGCTAATATACACCACAATCACAATTATCATTCACGGTCTCCATGTAATAGAAATAACCTGCATTTATATAGCGCTTAATACGAGAGCATACTATAACTTATTATAACCTTAAATTTACCGAGGGCATGTCGGGTGTGTATCTTCACACGTTTGCCAACGTTAGTACTATTTGAAAATTCATATCCTATAAGTATACTACCAGAAAACTGTAGAACTTGGAAATTTCATAATACTATGATGGCTCTTTGCCAAGGTTAATGAACGAAATTCCTGCCTTGAAGCCTTGAAGCCTTGATTTTACTTTGCTTTTATGTAAATTTCCAAAACTAATTCTCTTCCGTAGTACACATACCATCATGATCCAAAATTATGTTCCAGGTCGCTGCGCATGAATCCGAATATTATTCGCTCAGACTCCCCAAGGAAAAAATCAAAATAATCCTCCCAATTTTGGAATTATAAGCTCAGAAATATGCAAGATACATATAATTACTCGTATGTGGAGTCAAGGTCGAGTTCTTATTGTGCCCTTGATTATACTACATTAAATTGAAGTTCATTTCGATGCCCTTCTTAAAGGCAAAGACCGGTATTGGTAAAATTGCGGTTCAAGGGTTTTGGGTGCAATATCCATTCAATATTGTTTAATTATTGCCTTCAGAGGTTTAGATGGCAATACTTCAACCTAAATTCGCAAACAAGCAGAAATATATGCCCAAATGTTCAATGTTGAAATGGCCGTCGCGATATCTATCCAGGCCGGATCGAAATGAAAATTTACCAAATATATCAATTAGTAGGCGGTTTCCCGGCAAAATTTGTATCACCACGTATTCACATGATCGGTAATAAGAGCTTCCATTTCATTTTTTGAAAGGGGGCGTTTCCAAAACTGGTCTATACCTTTAATACTGCATTGCGCCGCAGGCAATTCTTCTCTTATGTCACGTATGTCATTGTACTTTTAGATTATTAAGCAGAGTCTCGAATTTTCACGATTTTCTTCATATTTCACTGGAGTTTACTTCCAAGTTCGTAAATACAACGCTGGATAAAATAAAACACAATTTTAGAGTTATTTTCACAGTGCTAAAACTGACTTTGTATTTCTGTATGACTTATGAGTACCCATGTACAAAGCATTACATGTGGATTTCCACAGGGGAGTAACATTGGCCCCCTTCTATTTGTTTTATATGTTGATGACTTATCTAGTGTTCTCAACAATAATAGCAGAATGTCCCTCTATGCAGATGACACATGTATATACGTAGAAAATAAGAATGTGAACGTTCTGGTCAACAATCTAAGTGATGATCTTTCAGCTATTAACAAATGGTTGGTAAAGAATAAATTGGCGTTGAATGTAAAGAAATGGAGTTTTTGTTGGTAGGGAGTAGAAATCGGATTAGAAAAATAGATGTGCCTGATGTTTGTATAGGAACAAAGGTAATCAAAAGAGTAACGAAAATTAGATACCTTGGAATCTTATTTAAGTGATAAATACCTTGACTGGAGCAAGCAAGCAGCTAAGCTTAAACCAGACGTAAGGAAAAGTCTGTATTTACTATAAAAAAATCGTCCATTTATATCACAACAGACAGCATTGGTATTTTATAAGAGCCTAATCCAAAGAAAATTTGATTATTGTGGTGTAATCTGGGGAAACTTAGGAAAAGTACTTAACAACCATCTACACAAACTTCAAAATAGAGCTCTTCGTTGTGTATTAGATGGGGACTGGATGTATCCGTCAGAACTATTATTTACAAAATTAGATGTCAAAAGACTTGAGGAGAGGCGAAATATACGCACTTTACGTATGATGATATGCCACCAGAGAGTACCTGTAATCAATTTGTAGGCCTATTTAGTAACAGTAATTATGTTTTAAGACATTCATATTTTAAATTCAAACTACCACCAGTTAAAACTAACTTTAAAAAGAGAAGTCTGCAATACAGAGGAGCAAAACGATGGAATGAATTACCTAATGATGTAAAAGCTTTGAGCTTTTACAGATTCAAATTGAACGGTAGAGTGAGAGAGTATTGTATTGGCTCCTTTTCTCCATCTCTCTTCTTTTTTTTTCTCTCTCTCTCTCTTTCTCTCTCTCTCTGTCTCTCTATCTCTCTGTCTGTTATGCCTCTTGTTTGCAATCTGTGCAATATGCTGTACAATCACACTAGCTGCCTATTCAATATAGTTATAATCAATGTTTACCAGATTGCTAATTCGCTTGCTTTTCTCGATCTATAATTGCATCATGAGGGTTATCCTTTGTAATATATATCTATTTTTTATATTTTAATTTCCAATTCCCAATTTTACCTTAACGTTTACTTTATTTTTTATTTCATTTCGTATTTGTATGAATCAATTATAATATTATGTTATATATCACGTTCGTTCCATTTATTTTCATTGTATTTTATTCAATTGATTTTAAATCCGCTCTTCTTTTAATGTTGTAATTGTTTAATTTGTATTGCGTCTTATTTTGAATTGTCCATATTTTGTATGTGATTTGTATGTATGCACGGACTTGCAGAAGAACAGCCATTGGCAAGAGATCCGTGTTGAAATAAAATAAAATGAAATGAAATGTAATTCAATATATAACTACAAATAAATAAATAATCACGACAAACTTAACAATTCTCTTCATTTTGATTTGTTCGAAATAATGACTTTGCTAGAACAACTTTTCAATGTTATAAACATAAATGCAATGTTTGTTAACGTGTATTAGTCGATGGGCAATAATAAATAAAAAGCAATGCTCATATTAATTCTGATATTGCTTAACTCGTCGGGTTTATGCAGAGATACTCAGTAATATTCAGCAAAGAGATTTTAAGTAATGAATGGAGTAACTTTCCTTTCAAATTAAGAAAAGTAATGATTGTATTGCTCGACTCCTTCGGGTTATGGGGAAACGCGCCACAAAATAAAACGAAGCAACCCCACCAACCCCAAAAAAAAATGGTTTTGAGTTGAAAAATTGAGTACCTTTCAATTCAAATTTTTAAAAGTAATTCGGGAATATCCAGGTCAATTAAACTAAAAAAAGACATAAATCTTTTTTTCCTATGTTATGACCATCAGCTTATGATATGTCGTATGCATCATTGAATCGACTGACCTGAAATATGTTTTGTGTGTTATTTAATTGTCGATAATATGGCAATTTATTGCTTTTTTTATAGAAACCAAGGAATGTATCTTTTTGATCCATACACTATCGCGTACACAATAAAGTTTTTGTGTGTAATTTATATGACTATTTTATTATTTTATTGATGGAATTGCATGAACATAATCTTGCTGATGCATACGCCATGACTTAAATAGTTAATAGTCCATTGCACTACATCAATATTATAAAGTTCATGACGAAAGAGTTAAGACACATCTTTCGTGGATTTAAACTTTGACAAATTTATGACTGCCATTCCGTTCAGACGTTGCAATATGGAGGACAGATATACTGTATATGGATCGTATTTTATCATACATTACGTTATGAACCTAGATTGTTTTCTGTTTACTTAGGAGTCAGTTTGGAAGGTTCATGCACAATACGTACAACATGTAGAACACCGACGACCATTTTTGTATTCGTTGAAGTTATTTCTCAAAACTCCAATTCTTTTTCGTACATAACATAGAAGCAAAGCATTTTCCATAGTCTTAGTTTATACAAACTGAAAAATAATTATAGCTAAGTTTTTTATCATTTGATAAATGAACATTAATACAACATAATTCATTGCTCATAATTTCACAATGTGTATGACTAAAATATAGCACAATTAAATAATATGAAAATATTGTCGCACTTCACAGTTATTTCATCCCCCAAAACTGGAACAAGCATTGACTTTTTTCCAGAATAAAACTGAGTATTCTTTAAAATTTTGATTTTCATATTTCTAAACATATTATTATACCGAATTGAAGTTATGAGTTTTTCCTTTATTAAATTACACAATCTACCCTCCCTTCCCTATTCTCTAACTCCTTGGATTTAACCCACTCTCCCTCACCCCCCTCTCTCTCTCTCTCTCTCTCTCTCCCTCCCTTCTACTTGTGTGGATAAAACATCATTATTTTAATCGATATGAACTGGCTCAATGTCGTACATCAATTGTGATTAAGATTACCTTGAAAGGATAGTGTCTAACACCATGTGGTTAGGTAACTGTAATTACATAGTTGTTTGTTCGTTTGTTATTTTGTTTGATTTTAAAAGAGCCAATATCGAAGCTCCACGGGTAACAATTTATTTTCTTCCATCCCATTATCTGTTATCCATTTTTCACTATTTGCTTACGCTCAGCCAATTTTGTTTTCTTCCAACGAATTTCTTTTATCACCCGATGAGGATGAAAAGCGCGCGTGTGGCATGTGCGCTTTAGTTTTTCAGTCATGCCTGTGTGATAATCTCATGTTACGTATAATTCCTTCCTGCCTTCCTTGATAACTTAATACTTTTGTCAGTTTGACCATTGTATATAACCATTGTATAAATATCCTATCTTATGTGGATTAGAGGAGAGGTATTGCGGGTGATTGATCATGCAGTGAGTGGTATAATCATCACATCACATACAAAAAGAAATTGTATAACTGTAGTCTCATTTTTGTTGTATTTCCTTCTCCGTGTTCTCTATCTCTGTCTCTCCCCCTTTCTCTCGCTCTCTCCCTCTTTTTCTATCCCTCTCCCTCCCCTCCCCCTCTCTCTCTCTCTCTCTCTCTCTTTCTCTCTCTCTCTCTCTCTATCCCTCTCCCTTCTCCCTATCTTTCTCCCTCTCTCCCTCTCTCCCCTCTATCTCTCCCTATCTCTCTCCCTCTATTTCAATCCCTTTCCCTCCCCTCTCTCTCTCTCTCCCTCTCCCTTCTCTTACTTTGTTCTCTCTCTCTCTCTCTACCCCTCCCCCTTCTTCCTATCTTTCTCTCTCTCTCTCTCCCCCTCTCTCACTCTCTCCCCTCTATCTCTCTTTTTTTTCATCGTGAATGTAAATACATTATGTGGGCCTTTTTCAAAAGCAGAAAGTAATTAAAGCCATGGCATAGTATGCACCATTTAAAACTCCACGTTAGGAAAAGGTGAAAATAGATGCCCAACATTGCACATTCCATTCCGATTGTGATTTATCTTAGTGTAATCCTTTAATGGATAAGAGAGAAGTCTGAATTTGATTTTGATTAAAAGTTCAACAAAACTGATCATGTACCCAAAATAAAAAATAAAAATCTGGTAGGCCTGTTGGTTAATCATGGTCTTCGTGCACATGATAGGCAATTACAGTCAGGGCTTTCTCAGAAATAACCTTTAAAATAAGATTTGTTCTGCTTCCTACTTGTATTAATACCAATTTGGCTACACTAGGTAAATAAGCCCAAATAACCATTGTAACATAATTTTCATAATTAAATTTGAAATAGTTTTGCGTGCCTGCATTAGAGCAAGATACATCAATCATTCCTTTGTTTAAAGATAAAGTTGAGTTCTGGTCATGCGATTGCATTGCGAAAGAAACGATGTGGAATCGATCAGAAAAGGTTGACCATCTAGCATATAAATATTGGTGTGTACTATAAGATTCTGGAATCATCAAAATGATAAGAAATTTGGCCCAGTCTTGGTAAAGTTACAAGCACTGTACACAAAAAGATGTATATGGGACCACACGAACATGTGGCATAAAAATCTGTCCCGATTTGTATGATGTTACATGCCATATTTAGAAAATTAAGGCATTTTAAGAGCCATGCTTTTCAGGGAACATTTTTTATCTGATGTTTTTTCCACACTTGCATAATAACAATGACAACTCTCACAAAGTAGTGTTCACCTCTTCCCAGTACTCAACCTTCTCTTTATAAACTGGCATTATGCCAATTTTGTACATCGTCATTTCATACCTTGAATTGACAAAGGGTTTTGTTTATTTGTCTCCCCATGAAGGAAAATATCTTCGAAAATACATGTACCTCTTTTCAATAACACCGTATTCGTTTAAACCCCTACCCTGATAGGAATGTACGCTACAATGCGTGGAGACCTCCTGATAGAAATCCTTATCATTCAAACGTCCACGCTTGGCCCCACCCCTTCACGCTGATTGGTCGAAACCTTGCTCACACCCTCCACACACCCAATTTATGCCCACGTAGTTTATGTGCCACGCTCTATAGATCTGATGTGCGTGAGAATGAAAACACAAGTGGGTGCCTAAGGGTTGTGTGCGTGTTTGTGTGTGTGTGGGGGGGGGGTTCTTCCCAGGGACCCAAGTAATACTCTCTCTCTCTCTCTCTCTCTCCCTCTCTCTCTTTCTCAATTTCTCTAATTTTCTTCCTCCCTCTCTCTCTCCCCCTTCTCTCTCTCTCTCTACATACATAATATCTTACTCCTAAGCAATTCAACTTCACGAGATACAGAAAACAAGAGAAAATGGTAGTAGGCGTCTCATGCATCTCATCTCGATAATTAAACTTCAGAAAACACTGCATTCTACAGACTAAAGAACTCCCTAATTATGTTATGCACGATCGTCTTCTTAATGTTTTCAACATATTGTACAGTATGTGCAACAACTCACTGTGTAGAAACCGTGTGGTAAAAGTTAGTTGATTCTTTTTTAAATATTTTTTATTCACAACGGGATATTCGCAGAACATTTCGTACAATTTAAACAAATTTCGGAAATTTGTAGTTTGTAGAACTTGTGCACTTTTAGTTCGAAGTATCTTGTGTTAGTATTTGTTTGGGAGCAGTGTATACAGAGTCATCTCTTTTGACACTTTCATCGATTGACTTCACATTATATATATAACCAAAGGTATTCCACGGACGCTCGATGTAAAGAGGTTAAAGCTATATTTTTGTTTTTAAAAAAAGGGAATAATCAATGCTTAAGTTGGAACGTATTCATAGTCAGAATATTTTACCGAAAGGTAAATATCTCCTACCAGACAAACTAAGCACACTAGGTAAATAAAACATGGCCTCCTCAAAGCTCAAATTGAAAGAAATCCCTGCGAAATAGCGCAGCTTTTGTGGTCCTCTACCTTCAAGAACAATAAACAAAAGTAAAGCTCATTTCAATCCGTCAACGCCCTTCTAAGAAGGTGAATACATGCATAGCTATGACATATTACTTGTACATGTCTTTACAAAGTGCTAAAACGAATGCCGTTAAAGTGTGTGGTCTATGCTGAATTGTTTGTATCATCAGACCTGCTAAAATATTTTCCCCGTCAGTTATATAAATTTCAATACAAGTATATTCAGTGGCGTATCATAGCATTAGCGACTGAGGGGTACTGAAAAGGTGGGGGCACATCGGTCTTACGAAGTGGACGAAATACAACTCAACAAAGATAGCAATGGGGGATGTAGGAAGGGCCTATATTATCCTTCTCGGTTTCATTCTCTTTCTTCCTCTCTCCCTCTCTCTCTCTCTCTCATTTTTTGTTTTGTCTTTCCTTCCCCGTTTTCTCCATCGCCATTCGTTTGGGGGGGGCACCTTCCCCGATACCTCCTGTAGTTACACTGTTGGATAGATTTATCAATGCCTGACACCTCTGCAAACGAATGTCAAACAATGCTAGCTTTGTAAAATGTCAAAGAATTCATATTTGAAAAGAAAGCTAGTCAAAACAGAAAGGTGATTTATGATTGAAACTCCGTAGGAGGCGACTAGATAGTAACAAACAAAGCTAGATAGCCCCAAACATGAAAAGAATACCTGACTTCTTCAACGTCACGTGTTTATGAACCTGAACATGAATAGAGAAGAGGTGTACACAATGGAAGACGCATTAGGGTATATGCAAGAGCGGTGATTGGTTGAGGGGAATCACGTAACCACAATTCAATGCCGGTAACATGAGGTCACATCAGAGCACAAATATTCGGCTAAAATATTGTCTACACCATCTACACATTTTCTCCAAATTAGAAATAATCGAAACAAAATACTTGGTGACATTGTAATGACTGTAGGATTTTTCTTCTCAAAAAAAGTTTCTAAAGCAAATACCTTCGAGACAAATCCTTCGATGTCGTACACTAAGTGGGATATTTCTCCATTATCATTTATGTGTACAGAAGAGGTTTATATTTTTATAGTAATAATCTTTCTAAAGTTTTCAATAAGTTATATTATTCATAATTTGAAATAGTTTGATTTGCCATAATATATTTTTTTAATGCGACTAATGTTTTTTATCCAATTGGTTAGTATAGAAGCTCTGGTACTAGTACATTAATAAAGGTAAGTATTATAGAACTGTGTACAAGATTAAACGCCTTGGAACTTTGAAAACTGAACTTACATTCCAAGGAATATAGGCCTATTATACAGACATGACAGAGTTAATTTCTACATCCATACTTTGACACATGGCGCAATAAACCTCTAATTACAGGGGGCTTTCCCCTGAAAACATTAATATTTTTGCGTCCCAACTATTCAATTCAGTTCAATTCAATAGACATCGATTGTAATCAAAATAACGTGAAGCCAAATATGACCGTTGAAGCCATTTGTATGCTCTTTCATCTCAACATTTTAAGGATTCAGATTCCTTCTGGAAGAGCACAGGTAATGGTATCAACAATGGAACACCAATGGAACACCATAGGCTAAAGGAGGCATTATAAAAGCTAACAGCCTCAGTCTCGGCTTACGATAATTCAAAGTTGCCTTACAAATAGTCAAAATAACGTGAAGCCAAATATGACTGTTGAAGGCTTGAAGCCATTTGTATGCTCTTTCATCTCAACATTTTAGGATTCATATTCCCTTCTGAAAGAACACAAGTAATGGTATCAACAATAAAAGAATGTATTTATAAGTAGTCAACCGGCTGAGATTGTGCTTAGTCATGTGTTTGTATTGTATAGCCTACCAAGTTACTGGTTATTCAATTCAATTCAATTTATTTTTTGTTAAAGGGTGAAATTAAAAAAAATAGACATATCAAAAGACAACTACGAAGGAAAATGTCGAGGGAAATGGCTAGCTCTAGCGGGGAAAACCCCAATAAGGGAGAACATGGGTCTGGTAAATCACATTTTGTACATGCGTTTTGTAAATCGGGAAAAGAGAATGTAACGATGATGACCCTTCGACTAATCACTTTAAATTCCAATTCAAATTATTTAAAGTGTATGCATATACCAAGTACCAGCAGAGTGATCAAACAAAACTAATTTACATCGAAATGTGTTTAGATACTGAATTACATGTATTCACACTCTCGTAAATTTGATGTTTTTTGTGAATTTCGCAAGTCAAGAATGAATGGTGGGCTGGTTGAATTAGGGCATTAGTTTAGATGTGAGCTTTAAAGATACTATGTCCCTTTTGCAGCCAACATCAAATTCTGTAGAACTTTGCAGGAATTATGAATATGTCATGTATGTCCTATCTGTGAAATTTAAACGTTAGCAGTGTCCTAATATTCAAATTATGCAAGGAAACCCGTTTACTTGCTAGACTTCACTGTCAGACACTATTGAGTGACTGACTGGCTTTTTCATCTTTGGTAATAACATACATAAAATGAGCTGTAAAGGGTACATGAGCATTTGTCTACATCAATAACCCACTTCTTGTAATGGCCAAAATTAAACTGATTGAATCTTTGCGCAGCATAAAACGTACGACCATTCGGTACAATGGTCTGAAAAATCAGACTATTACTTACTGGCTCTATAGCTCCTAAGTCGATTCGACAACTAATAGTCGTTATTTTCCCACTTAAAGACATTTTCAAGCCCCCCTTTTTTTAGGGAATTTCTAAATTAGTATTGTCTTTCAAATGCCGTTGGAATTTAACCTTTTCAATTTTTTGGCCTGCAAATGGGACATAGTACCTTTAATATGTCGCAGTTTCAAGAAACATAAATCTGGACAAAATAATTTGTAACATACTTGAAAAATTACAAAAACTTGGTAAGGGTATGAATAATTAAGTTGTAAACTGTACATTATGAATGGAATAAGAGACGGTTGTCAGGCTGGTGTAGGTCTCATAATTGGTACGACAGGTCCATCAGTGTATCTCTTTAAAGACCGCATGTTGAGTATTTATATCTGCATAACAATGTCTAGCCCTAGTTGATGACATTGACGCTTACACAGATACAGCTCATTATTGTTCACAGCAGGTTATTGAGTGTGCTTTTCACAGGTCCGTAAAAGGTGTAGGTTCATAGGGGTGATAAAAATGAAAAAGAAGATAGACTTGAACAGCTGCCAAATAGCAACATGAATGGACGGTGCGAACACGTACTCCTGCATGGTGACATCGACATTTTATCTGAGTTTTATTTCATCGGAGGTAACAGGGTAAAGGGTTTCATTCGGGTTTTAGGCTAGGTTAAGGGGAAGGATTGTAATGATAATATTGTTGGTCTTATTTAAGCTGGATAGTCACGCCATTATCAATATTGCTCTTCTTGAGAACCCTGCAATTACCATTACCCCAGCTTTGTCGGGTTCCCGTTTACACATGGGTGGAGCAATGTCAGTAAAACACCTTGTCCAAGGATGTAAGCCCCGAAGCGGTGATGGAACCCAGGATGTCTAGCATGAGGGTCAAGACTCTTCACCAATAGGGACTTTTGGATTTGCACGTCGACGTAGTGGACTGCCACGTGTGCCATTCTTTCAGGGCACTGGCCCGTGCCCGGCAGTGCCTTAAAAGGACGTCACATTACCTTAAAAGGATGTCACCGTGGCAGTCCACGTTCTCGTCGTGTAAAATCTAAAGTCCCTAATACATGTAATATGCTGCAGTGCTCCCACGAGGACTAGGGTTTTGTGTAGTGTTTGCTCCAGGTTTAAAGTCAGAAATTTAGTCTCATTTCTAATATTAACCGTAAAGCATGCATTTGTAACCAGAGCACGAGTTATAGAACTGGCCTTCCAAGGTGAGACAGTTCTGTCTCCTACGTCATACAGAGCAGATGTCCACCCCCTCCTCTGTCTCTGTCTCTGTCTCTGTCTCTCTCTCTCTCTCTCTCTCTTTCACTCAGGTGTTCTGTCAAAGGCATGTCTACACACCAGGGTCTTCTTTAGATCTTTCTCCATTCCTCTTTGTATTTAGCAATCTTCTTCATTATGTCTTGTGATCTGTCACCCATCAGTTTTGAGTTTTGACACCATCCCATTCCCATTGCTTCGTCTTCCAATCGTTTACCATCCATCGTTTCTTCCAAGATGTCCCTAAGCATGTTACCCCGTAAGTAAGATGTATCGTATCCAGTTCTATATATGTATTGTGTCATATTTGTTTGTTTGTTTGAATGGTTTAATTTCTGCGTTCAAAAAGATACAAATTTAAACTCAAATTACAAAAATTCGAACAATAACAAATACAATGAATAACATGTTTACAAAAGTAATTAAAAAGAAGGTCATGTACAATTATATCATACAATAAACATGTACGAAGCATACACAAAAGATCACAAATACATAGTAAACATTTTTCAATAAATTAGAGAGGTAATTTAGAACGCAGGAGACCACCATCGTGAGCGGTTAGGCTGGAGATGGATGGCGGCCTCATTAAAAAAAATTTGGCGACATAACTCTCTTGGGAAAACTGAGTGATCAAGTGGGTGCAGTGCAAGTGCAGGTGTGGGTGCAGAAAGCAGTTGCATGCTAAAGTATAAAATAAGTCACGGATTTATACTAATTTAAAGAGTGGGGAGCGTATGATTGTATTATTTGTCGCTTAAGTGTAGCTTTTAAGGAGTAGATGGTTGAACAGGACTTTATGTTGTCGGGAAATTATTCCAAATGTCCGGACCAGAATGTCTAATAGATTTGTGATTTATTGACAATTTGGGATTTGTAAGGTGGAAGTTTCCAGATATGCGAGTAGGGTACGAATGAACAGAACTATTAAACCTAAACATGTTATCAAAGGATGGTGGAAGTTGATTATTAATGTACTTAAACATAATGACTGCTACTTGAATAGTGTTCAAATCGACAATTTTTAGTGTTTTAAGTTTGTAAAATAAAGGTTCAGTGTGAGCTAAGAAATGCGAACCTGTACAAATACGTTTGGCCTTCTTTTGCAGTTTAAAAATAGAATTAATTTTTGTCGAACCACAATTTGCCCATACAATATTACAATATGTTATATACGGGAGAACTAGCGTATTATAAAGTAGAAATAAGGTTGCATGGGGTAGAAGAAACATAGTTATGTCCTAATGAGCAGTTCATGAATATTGTAATCATGTCATTGGTGTTATTAATGAACTCCAGTGTCAGCTTTGAAACCAACTGTGCTTTCTATAGCATAATTAATTTGTTTTTAAATTCTACGTGCTAAGGAAGGGAAACAGGTGCATTTGTGATTCACAACACGATGGGTGACATTACCATCCTGTTCCCATAGCCAAGATGTAAACTTCGTTGCGCTTTCAACTGTGATGCACAACCCCTCCGATAATATTGCGCCATTAATTTTTACAGTCTTGTATTTGTCTATGTAAATAACGATCTAAGAAACTCGTCAACCCTAAGCTTACAGACCACATCCGAACTGAAAAATGAAATGGATGAATTATATATCAACGGAAAGCTTATAAGCCATAGATTACAATAATATCAATTATATGCCATTTTAGTGTCTGTCAGAGGAGTAACAGCTCTCTGAAAACTCAAAATCTAAAGCTTTGAAAATCGGAAGTTGTCGACCTAAAAACTTGGTATCGACTTAATGACATGATTGACATAATCATTCTTATGTGGAGAACGCATATTCACAATGACCTTGCACTAATTAAACACGGCTCATCCCCTCAGCTATATAGGTAAACCGATCGGGTCCACATGTTATGTGATATTTCGTCACTGTAACTTCGGCAAATTTGACCCCTGTTGACCCGTAATTTGGAGGGGTGCGGAAAATGAGGTTTTAATTTGCTTTTATGCAATAATGAAAGGGTTAATACTTTTTATTCCTCTATATTTGTATTCTACATTCATTCAGTTTTCCATTTATATCAAGTTGTATTTTCATCGGATTCATCGGTCTTTAAGCTACGACCCAATAGAACGGTTTAGTAACATATTCAAATTTTATGTATACTTTTTTGTAAAGGTCGTTCTTAACAACCTGAAAGCGTGGAGGCTTGCCCGACATATCAACAAGTAAATGTGATAGCTCCTGTGGACAGGCCTCAAACACTATACAGATTACAAGAAATGTCTACACCATTTGTTCACGCTTTGATAATTTTGTCTTAATCTTTCATGTCCCACATGCCATGCTGAAGCAGTGGGAACAGATGCGCAGCGAGCATAGGTGTCGGCATACCTTCATGTACCGTAAATCCCTAAAGCCTCAGGCAATTTCACACCCCCTAGAGAGTAACAGACACTCTCTATTTGTAAAGTGGTGATGCTTCATAATCGTGACGATAATATGTTAGAGCATGGTAGGTCCATGGTTAGAGGAACCTCTGAGGAACGGAGCATTCAGAAGGATCACACAGAGGATCACCCAAAGCGAGGGACAGTATTGACCATGTTTACCTCTTCCAGATTAAAATGAGTGCTACGTACATTTGTGCTCATGCTTTACATTATGTACAAACAAACAATTACCAAAATAAAAACCAAAAAATGCATTCTGAAGAAGAAGAACAAAAACAATAATGGACGTTCTTAGCGGAATCCGAACCCAAACAAACGAAAATAATTTAGCAACTTTGAGTAATGTATTGTAATCTGAGTTGCCCTGAAAATAGAGGTTGAGAAACAAACAGAAGTTTAATGTATGTTATCTTGATGATTGATGTTTCATTCTCGTATTTGTATCTGACTCTTAGAAATCATCTTAATTAGTCAATGATACATAGTTAAACGTGTCAAGAAGGACTTGAGAAAAAGAAATGAGTGACAAAGTATGAAAAATCTCTCTTTGATTTAACTTCACACTGAAACTGTGAGATTAGCCCAAGGACGAGGAGGTAAAAAAACAATATAAAAGTGCAAAGTGATAACGACACCAACAAATGACATAAAATGGGTCAATGAATCAGAATGCGGGAGGAAAAAATGGATTACAAACGTGAATAAATAGCAAGAAAAGGAACTGAACAAAGAGTGTAAAAATCAGAACTGGGTAGGGAGAAATACCTACCAGAGCAGGACACAAAAAGACTCACCGCAGATGGGACTCATGACAAAGGCTAATGTTGTGATTAACAGCTATGAACTTTTAATCTTGTACTGCAATTTGTCGAAAAGCTGAAAAGTCAAAGCGATTACAGATTCACCGAACCAAAAGCTGAAACGCTGAAAATGTTAAAACGCTATATAATAGCTGACAAGAAGTTGAAAATGTTGAGGAAGACTGGAGATACTTTGTATTTTTGTTCAGGATTACAAATCCTCTTTCCAGAAATCAGTTCTCTATTTTATTTGTTGTACATGTGGGTTACACAGGATGGTTAGAAGGGTTTCTCTATTCTTTTTAATCAAAGAGATGAATACATGTGTGTTTTGAATTCACACATCCCAAATTGCGACTAAATGTTAGACTTTAAACGTTGGGAATTACAAATGGAAATGTTCCAACACCCACAAAAGAGATAAAAGTATCCTCATCAATTCATTATAAAAACAATTTACTACACTTAGTATTATTCATTTTGACGTACACATCGAGGTAAGTACGCGATTCAAATTGATAAAAACATCGTTGGCAATTCAAAGAACCAGTCTTACTGAAGATACACGCACATTACTTTCCAAACCTGAGAGCGTTTCACGAGACCGTCATAAGTACAAGTTCGCCGACAACTCACAGAAATGCATGTATTAAGTTTAACATGTGATTCAATGGGATATCAGTGAACTAGTACTTATGATGGTTTCGTGAATAATGCCCAGTTAAAGTATCAGGTTAGGGGTGAGACCCTGTAAATCAATGATAGTTCTTTTCACACGTCAGGAAAGAGCATTTTCATAATGTAATAACAGTTAATGCTCAAATCTTTCTTAAGTGCCTCGATCGTTACAAATTATTTCATTCACCAGTTACGAATAATTGTATTTTAATAGTCAGAATGCGAATTGCGAATTGCATATATTAATTGTTGCCGGGTAGGACAAACATTATGGCTTGCCCTATGAATAGTATGATGGCTGACGGCCTCTAGACGGCCGTCAAGAATTGTCTTCTATATTACACCTCCACAATGGATCACGTACAAATTACGAAAGGCAACATTGAGTTACGAAGCTGTTTATCTTAAGCCTCGGTCACAAATACCATTACGGCCTGCTACGAACGCCGTACGAACGATTTTCAGACCATTTCGTAAGATCTTCTTAAGAAGGCCGTACGTAACCAGCGTTCGTAGACCGTTCGTTAGTTCGCAGACTGTTCGATGGTCTAGTCCAAGATTTTGTTCAACTTCGTACTGAACCCTCTCTTTGTAAGGCGGCCATACGAACGTCGTAAGATTATCATAAGAACCACGCACGATCTTCGTACATTTCGTAGGGTCGAGGGACAATTCTAGAAGCCTCAAATTCTTACGATGATCGTAAGAACGCCTTAAGTTGTTCATAGAGGGCTCTTACGGCGTTCGTAAGTTTGTAAGAACGCCTTACGAACGGAGATTCGTATGGCTTTCGGACGAACAACTCCTGGCGTTCGTAAGGCATTCGTAAGATGCTCGTAAGGTGTACGTACACAATTCATGCAATTTATGCATCGTTTTTTTTTTGCAACCCCACAAAATATACAAAAAATCCTAAGATCGTCTAACAAATGACTTGAGAATGCCGTCAGTTACACGTACGACCATCTTGCGAGAACCAAAACTCGTAAGATGGCCCTAAGTCTGACGTAAGAAGAACTCAAGGCATTCTTACGAGAAAAAACGAAAATGTAACGGCGTTCGTACGAACGCCGTAAGAAGGACGTAAGAAACTATGCCCCATCTACGAATCTCTACGAACTCTAAAATTCGTACGAACCTTTGTGACCGTAGCTTTACATGATCTTTCTATCAAAAATAACAAATCATATTGTCACAATCATTTCATGAAAAGAGGTAAGAAAAATATGTTCCAACTTGAAGGACAACATTCTATATAATTATCTACATGTATAATCATGGCTGACGGCCTCCAGACGGCCGTCAATAGAAGTGTCCTCTATATTACACCTCCACAATGGATCAGATAAAAATGACGAAAGGCAAAATTGACTTACGAAGTTACGTGCATTGAGAAATCAAAGAAAACCTCAAGATATTCCCCTTTCAGGTAAAAAAAATCCATTGGAATCTAGTCAATGATTTTCAGTCAAATATTACTAGAAAGTATGCAACAAATCGCGCCAAATGAGTTTGAAAATTCAATTTTCTTTCAACTTCAGCTTACTCCATTGTGTCCCCCCCCCCCATATTTAAAAAAAGAATTGACGCCCTTGGCCCTATCTAACAACACGTAATGTATGCAATTCGTATTCTGACTATTAAAATACAAGTATTCGTAACAGGTGAATGAAAGAATTTGTAACGAGCCACTTGTGCATTAAAGGGACTTGGTAACAGTGTTAAGATGGGAGCAAATGGTGCTAAGGTAGTGACTTCAATGCTAAATGTAAAATTAAAGATAATCTGAAAGTTTGAGTGAAAACAGACCATTATTAATAATAAAAATTGGGAAAAACTGATATGATCGATTCTTAATTCTCCCAACTATATTATTACAATTTAATTACATCTTAGGTGAATGTAAATCGTAACAAAGCTATGAATTGGCTCTATATACCATTCCAGACATTTAAGTGTTGAAAGATTTTTAAAACCCTGTCTTATGTCTTATTTTCATGGAAAAAAGGAAGGGAAAATTCAAAAATGGTTGGAAGAATTTATTGTTAGGTGTTGACCAGTGACGCCTTCAAAGAAAACCATAAATATCTTTGTGGTTTGAGAATTTTTTTCGGGATTTTTTGCATGCTAGGAGGGTTAGTACAGTAGAAGGAATATAATAAGTAACATTTCATAAAAAAATTACGCAGTTTTTTCATCAACCTTCAACAATGTTACTGAGTCACTTTAAAGAGTTGTTCATTAAATGTGATTACATTACGAAAATGGCGTCTTGAAGTATAATAGAATACCGAAGTGCTAACGTCATATTTGCTCGTCGTCCGGGTTAACGGTTCTAAACAACAGAGCCTGCGAGTGAGGTTCACCACGAAATCATTCAGGCAACGGCTTGGAGCAGGGTAAATTCAGTGTTTGGCGCTGGTGTGTTCTACGCCATTGTTCAGCAGAAATTGTTTGGAACCAGCATCCTTGAAAACTTGGCCAATGCCCAGTATTAAGTCATACTCTTTAAAACGGAACGGATGACTTCAATGAAATATTATTCAAGCATGCTAGGATACATTAAAATATTATTTGCATACCGATTATACGGTTCAATCATGTGTTTGCTAGGGATTATCATAGAGTCAGCCTCTTCAATGTGAGCATGTTCTTCCAAGTAATATTAACAGTGACGTGTAGCTCCTGGTAATACTGTCTGTATGTTCTTGTATACAATACAGAAACTTCCATAATTATTCAGGATTATCCATCATGTACTATTTGCATTAAGTATTTGCTTAAATTTCCGTGTACAGAATACCTCTCAATGTTTACTATTTTTACTGCCATGCAACAGCTGTACAAATCAACCACTTATCATAATCGATCTGAGCGTGTTCTGTTAGCATTAAAGGAAACTTCACCCCAAGCAACATAATTTAGTTATTCTGAGAGATTTATAGTAGTCTTACCCAATAATCTACAAGATTCCCCATTAAAGTACATGAGAGATATTCCTAGCATAATGTACAGTAAAGCACAACATGGGCATCGCCATTTTCTTGATAACGTGACGTACTGTGCGAAGTCATTTATCAACTAAAGGGGTATCTCACTGAGCGGCGAATGATTGCAAACGTACTATATCATCGCAAACACTCGCTCAAATGTTGCTAATTGTTGCTAAACATCGCTAACAGTCGCTAAATGTCGCAGAGGCGAACCCTGATTTTCGCCAACATTCGTCAGAAAAGCTGGCGAATCCAAAATTCGCAACGTTCGTAAGCATTCGCCGCTCAGTGAGATACACCCTTAAATGTATTCAAATTTACGGTGCTTCATTCTCAGGTGTGTGTGTGTGAAGTGATGAAACATTTCATTCACGTGCTATTATCCTCTGTACTGCAATTTATTGTCAGAATGCAAATTGCATAAATAAGTTGGTGCTCTTCAGCGGTGAAGGTTCCGAATAAATGAAATAGATTTGTCAGCTGCTATGTTTTAGTATTTTTTAATAAACGAGTTATAATAGTTCCCCTCTTATATGTTTTTCACCAAATATAATTTTTACCTTCTGAGTTATGAATTTCCCTCATTGGAAAGTAGAGGTTTTGTTATTTTTGAACTAAAGCTTGGTGTATGATACATGTACAAGTTCGCCTGGTACGCCTGGATCGTGAAAAGTTATAAACTTAAATTTAAAAAATAAGACAAATTGTACTGGGAGAGGGGTAGGCTTACGTTTGTGTATAAAATATAACACTAGCTTCTACCAGGGTATCAAGTACTCCCCTCCCCCCTCCTCCATCCCAGATCCCTCCATTCTGGATACGCCACCGATTAGATTGTGGTAATTGTCGTTACCCTTACACTTTTAAACTCATTTGCATGTCACTGTCAGGATATTCTACCGGAAAGTATTTTTAATCAGCGAGGTGCCAAAATGTTAGAAAAAACATCAACAGTTTAAGGGCCACGTGGCCTGGTAAATCTTATCTTGTATTGACAATCAAAGTCCATAATGATAATCAGTTACGGTACAGTTGTATTGCAGATACGTGAAAAATGTACGAGCTGCACAGTGTGTAGACCAGACTGACGTTCACATTAACCATTAGATTGTATACTATTCTTTTGTTAGCACATTACACATGTAGCGAAGAGCTATACATGAATTTTCGAGGGATAAAACAGTAGCTAGATTGGATAGGTAAACTTCTTTATGTACCTGAAAATGTTTAATGAGCGTACTATTTTTAAATCAATTATTTTTATTTTCTGTTTTGGTCATCCGTACCACCTCACAGCCTTCCATGAATGTTTCTATTTCAGTCCTGTTTCTATTTCAGACATTCCTATAATATCGCCTATAAGGGAAATCAAACAATGTATTGAATACAGACCCATCACGCCTGAATATTAAAATGTTGAGCCATTCCTTAAAACCTGCAATATATTTTGGGGGCGGAAAATCTAAGTTTCAAATACTAGCACTCTCTGCTCAAGAGGGAGGGGAATTCGATAGACCCCCTTGTCGCGGAGGCATTCCCCCTTCCCATCTTCCCCTACCGGAGTAACATAAACAAAACAATCGTCAATTGACAGGGGTAGAACCAAACTACCAAGCACCCCTTTAGGAATTGCTACGAGGGGGACTTTCTATAAAAACGGATGTGCCTCGATTTTACAGTTCAACCAGGGACAGTGAAAATATAAATGTAATAGAAGGGCGTTTATCTCTGTCCCTAACCGACAATGCGAAATGTTTTCTCCTTAGTTGAGTTATTACCGCTCTATAACACTGTCTGTGGTTCAACTGACATTTAAAGACACTGTCGGAAGTGAAAAATGAAATTGAGCTTGTAAGCCTTATAGATGTCAATAATATCAATTATATCTTATTTACGTGTCTGTCAGAGGAGTAACAGCTCTCTGAAAACTCGAAATCTAAAGCTTTAAAAATAGGATGTTGTCGACCTAAAATCTAGACATCCACCCCGGATAACCACCCCGAGTCAACTACCCCTAGGACAACTACCCCCTAGGACAACTACCCCCTAGGGCAACCACCCTCTAGGACGACTACCCCCGGGACAACTATCCTAGGGGTAGTTGTCTGGGGGTAGTTGTCCCGGGGGGTAGTTGTCCGGGGTAGTGTCCTAGGTAGTTGTCCGGGAGTAGTTATCCGGGGTAGTTGTCCTAGGGGTAGTTGTCCTAGGGGGTAGTTGTCCGGGGGGTGGTTGCCCTAGGGGTAGTTGTCCTAGGGGGTAGTTGTCCTAGGGGTAGTTGACTGGGGGTGGTTATCCGGGGTGGATGTCCAGGGGGTAGGTGTCCGGATACGCATAATCTCATGTGGAGTACGCATTAACACAACGGCTTTGCATTAATTAGGCACGACTCATCGCCTCAGCTATATAGGCGAGTCGATCATGTTTAACAACATATTATTGTTAAACCCATCGAGACGAATACTGGATTCGTGCTCATGAATGTTATATAATCCTCATTCATTAATTCACCGACCTCACCTTCTCTGATACACAGGTGGAAGTGTTTTTCTCAAGAGGGCAAACAAACAAAATTTCATGAACCACCTCCATCACTTTGGCAGTAATTATTCTTAAATTCACATAGTGGGACGTCTCCGTATGTAAACGATCTGTGGATATTTGGGGTCATCTGTACCAGATCTAACTACGAACTGACCTATTGATGTGTATCAATCTAAATGGCTAGTAAATGGAGGATATCTGTGATGATATGCATTATGCATCAATGTTATGGGGGATGTAGTTTGACATAATTAGGAACGATGTTTTATTTACTTGTTAGGCCTATCATCATAGGACAGTGGTTCTACATCTAAAGTAGATCAACACGTCCAGGACCCCGCTGCATAAGGCTTAGCATGAGTGATCTTGCCATAGTAATTAATACTGATGGCAAAGTTACCATCAATGGAAAAAAAGTTTTATGCAACGTGGCTGTTACCTTGATCTCTGGATGCGATTAGAAGCCGTAAGTCTCCTGCATTGTCGGGCTTGCTTCGAAGCATTTATTTACTTTCCTATTACTCTAATTAAATAGTCCTAATATTGGTTACAAGTTATCCACCACGAATGGTGCTCATGTCTATTAATATTACCCAAGCTTTAGTATTAAGGCTTCTAAATTATGTGCTCACAGCAACCAAGATTATTGTTGTTACCATGTACCCGCTTACTTCACCTTGGTCGAGATATTAAGGAGGTTAGGACATGTTTTTCCCGATATTTTTATTAAATTTATTTATCCCCTGAGATTTATGAGACTTTGAAACGACTCAGGGGCACCCCCGCAAGGACCAAAGGACATAGAACACGATCGCAAGGACCTTCGAAAAATCAACTACCATATATACCATAGAAATCGTGTTAGGATTACGTCATACTTCACTGTAATGTTCGGACATGTTCATAGGTGGTGGACAACTGGACAAGGTTTGTAAAGTTGTCATACTAGTTCGATCTTTCGGAAGTTTTAGCGGTCGTGTTGTAGACTCTATACGGGGACTAGAACCCATGACCTTTGCATGTCCAGTCACTGGGCGTTCAGACCACACGTTGCAAACCAACAGGGGTGTTTCACAAAGACTAAGATCGACTTTAAGTTGGACTTAACTATGGCAGGCCATTCATGCCACTAGTTGCTCTCACCATTGGTCTCTCAATTATGACCTTTAGATAATATTTTTCCTTCAATAATGAACTATCAGAAAAAGGTATATTCTGTAGATTTGTGACCACGATTTGTACGTCCCTTGAGAGACCAATGTCAGTTAATGGTGAGAGCAAACAGTGGCATGAACGGCCTGCCATAGTTAAGTTCAACTTAAAGTCGTTCTTAGTCTTTGTGAAACCAGGGAGATGAAAGGACCCAGGAGTGGGTATATACATATACTCACGATGTAATGTTAACGTGTATCTTGCCATCATCCGAATGCCCCAGCTCGATGAAACCGCGGAACAGCGTGGCCCATTGGATGACGAAGGCAGCCAGGAGAAAGTTGAAACCCACACTGCTGTAGCCATAGCGCTTGAGGAAGGTCATAAGGAAGCCAAAACCAACAAACATCATCACATGGACATCCTGGAAGTCTGCAGGAGAAGGGGAAGGAGAAGATCATTAGAAATTAGGTAACAATACCTGAATGGAGTAAAACATAAGATATAACTAGATTGTAAAGACTTTCAAAAAAATCATTTAAATTCATTTAAAGGGCCCCTGTCATCTAAATGCAAGTTTATTCCTATTGGTGTGTAGTCCTACATACATCTCATATTTTTATATGTAAACTTCCGAGTGTGTTTCATAGAATTTTAAATATTTTGTGAAATATTTTGTTTTCAAACTCGCTAAGCTCCACCCTTAAAAAAACGTCAGACATGCTGTAGCATCACCAGGAAGACAAAGTCAATGATGATGTATTGTATATGTATGAAATCATGCAATTCTATTATGAGCGTGTGCTGAGCTGGGGGAAATTACATACCATTGCCTATTGTAGAATATTAGTTTAGCCGACTGTTTAGTCTGAAATGTCTGATATTGCAATTTTTATGTTGCTATTGTTTGTTGTATTGTAACAGGTGGTCAACTTTGGCAAAGTTACATACCACCTTCTCAAGTTAGCTCATTGATGACTGACAGATGATGTCACAAGAGGAATGAGATTTGGAGGAATTTTGGGGTGGAGCTTAGCAAGTTTGAAGAAAAAAAACTTCAACAAATATTTTAAAACCTATGCAACACATTCAGAAGTTTACATATCAAAATATGAGATGTATACAGGGCTACACACCAACAGGAATAAATTTGCATTTGGATGGCAGGGGCCTTTTAAAACTATTTAATCATATCCCTCATAAATAGGCTTGATTGTTGATATCGGTCAATAATACCTTGCGTGATCAAGCACTTGACGAGCATATATCCTTGATAATCATGACTATTTATTCTCTCCTGTGACGCTAGAGTTAGATACTAAGCAAATATATCCCCATTATCCCGTATAACTGCGCTTGCTCTCATTATATGTATTCGAGATGAAAAAATTGAGATTCATATCCATTCCTTTCTGGATCGGTACAACTTTTGAACATGATTGTTCAAAAGTCGAAAGTAGAAATGAATACTATGAACACTGCAGCTGAAGAAGGTGGAGAGGTTGCTTTATAGGAACGTCCTATACAGCTGCAGACAGGTTGTCAGACAGCCCGCAATACCGACAGCTCACGAGACCAACCTTTTCTAAAGTCCTCTTCTTACATCTTCGTTTTGAAGAGAAAAATTGGTCCCTGTGACTCAAAGAAAAAAAAGGGACCTGATTCTGTAGGGGGTCTGACAATCTCCGGAAGAAAACTTTTTTGTCAGGTTTTTATTTTGTTGGTTTTATTTTGTTACGTCCCTTCTTGACAAAGTTTTATGGATAGTTACGCGGAAATTGAACCGATTTCTGGGGACTAGGTACGGATAGCAAACATTCTGTTAATGACCCAGATTTCTAAGGGGTCAAACCTTAAAGTCTAGATTGGATGACTATTCGGGACAGGCTCATAGGTTTGAAAATGAAAAATTCTGTTGGAGATATCTAGGCCAATTGTAATACATTCTTGTATTACCTATTGAAACTGTGTTCTAAAAAATGAGCTCACCTTTCAATAGAATATTCAGAGAAGTGCTCATTGTATTTCACGAGCTCGCAGTGGAAATATTTACGAATGGGCTGCCAGGGGCACGTTGAGGTATGACATGCTACCTGCATGAATAGACTAGAGGCTTAGCAATCCAGACTTAGTCTTAAAAATATTTTTTTTAACGAGATGGATGGGAAACGTCTAGGTCCAATAACCAGTTTCCCCCTTTATCTTTGTATTCTACGTGTATTCAGCTTTCAATTGATAAGTATGTATATTTTGTATTTGTAATGGAACGGGAAAATAAATACTAGTACTGTTACTACTACTACTACTATTACTACTACTGCTACAACTAATACTACTAGGTTTTAAACAACTTGAATGTAGGCCTTTGGGTTTCCCTATGACAGATCCAAACTGCCTTGGATATCAGTAGCTGATTTTGAAACATGAGTGAGATCATGGGCGTAGCCAAACTTGGTGAAAAAGGGGGAGGCACAGACGGAGGGGGCGATAGAAAAATGATAGGACTAACGTTTTTAACCCGAGGTTCCGTGGATGACTTTCCTCTTCCTCTTCCTCTTCCTCTTCCTCTTCCTCTTCCTCTTCCTCTTCCTCTTCCTCTTCCTCTTCCTCCTCCTCCTCCTCCTCCTCTTCTTCTTCTTCCTCCTCCTCCTCCTCCTCCTCCTCCTCCTCCTCCTCCTCCTTCTTCTTCTTCTTCTTCTCTCTTCCTCTCTCTCCTTCTTCTCCTCCTCCTCCTCCTCCTCTTCTTCCTCCTTCTTCCTTCTTCTTCTTCTTCTTCTTCTTCTTCTTCTTCTTCTTCTTCTTCTGTATAGCATATGAACAGGGGGCATGGTCCCCTGGTGCCCCCCAGATTGCGTCTATGAGTGAGATGTATAATTTGATACCCAGTCAAAGGTGACACCTCAGAGGATGTGAATCTGATACTTCTGTCTCAGGAGGAGTATCAACAACTATACAGAACGATATATCATCCGAGGATTGACATTACATTCTTTCGGCTCATCCATTTCTGTCTTACCGTCTGTAACACCATGCAGGCCTACACCCTGTCTCTGTTCTGTGTGTGTTCAGTTAGTAGGCTTATAATCCATCCTCATCCTCATTATTTTTCACACCCCCCACCATCCCCCACTTCCATTCCCCCTCTTGTCTTATTTTATTCATCCCTATTATACACCTCCACCCCTTCTCCCTCTCTCTTTCTTTCTCTCTCCCTTTCTCTCTTTCTTTCCATCTCTTTCTCTCTCTCTCTCTCCCTCTCCATACGTCTATTAACAACTTGATTTAACTTAGTTTGTCTGATTCCGAACCTAATATCCCTAACCATCCTCTATTCTCTCCCTTTCTCTCCTATTCTCTACGCATCCTCTCTCAATCGATTCCCCTCCTAATTTTCTTGTTCACAATCTCCGAATAAGTCAATTTATTTAATTAATGTAAATATTCCCACAAGGCGCCGAGTGTTGAGCCTTTTGAAATAGTTCAAAGTTTTATAGAAGGCATGAATGTCTATTCGATGTACAACATGTATTTACGAACTAAATATTTATACCCATGACATTTCTTGTTGATTATTGCAACATGAAAATACAGAATCAATACATTTTCTGAACAAGCATTTGCAAACTCAAAACTCTTACCTAAGATATTTGCACATGACGCTATTTTCAACATCTAAGTTATACTGAATGAAACTAATCAAATTAAAAGAAAATCTTCTATTCCCCTTTCCCTTTCTTTTTCTTCAACACAGTTCTGTCTTGTTTTTTATGTTTTCCAACAAGCATTTGCAAACTCAATAATCATATCCATAATGTGACTTTTTCTAACAATACTGAATCAATGAAACTTAAATGAAACGAAGTTGACCTTCTCACTTTCCCTTTCCGATTTTTTTTTTCCAACAGAATTGTATCTTGTTTTCCGTACAACATTTTGCAAAACTCAACACTCACATTCTTTTTATGTACATACTTTCACATGTTATAGTTAATAATTTAATGTGAAATTAAATTTAATTCTCCTCTTCCCTCTTCATTTTCTTTCAGCGGCCCTGCACAGCCGTGTCTGTCACTTTACGTTACACACGGACGGACCCCTCCATCGCTCCATTCATCACACCCTCGCGCATCAATCAAACTCAAAGTCTGTGGGTGCTCTCATTGGACAGAAAACTTGCAACCACTGAGAGACGGTGGGTGTGGCTACCTTTGGGTCAGAGGTCAAAGGCTCCTGCTGAGGTCACGTACCAGAGCACAGGCGGGTGGTGTGATTTGGACTCGTCTCGTTTCGATGGACATTCATGTCAATACAATCGTATACTCCATTCTCAAATGTTTTCCATAGTAATGCATTCAGGAATGTTCTAGGTGATTTTGTTTGTTTGTTTGTGTGTATGATTGATTGCTTGATTGTTTGTAATTTGTTTGATTGGTTGGTTGGTTAATTACTGGTTTGTTGGTCGTTTGGTTGGTTGGCCTCGTTGGTTGGTGTGTTGGTTGGTCAGTTGGTTGTCTGGTTGGAGGTTGGTTGGTTGGTAGCTGGCTGGTTGGTTGGTTGGTTGGCTGTTTGACTGGTTGGTTGGTCGGTTCGTTGATTAGTTAGTTCAAAATACTTTCGTTTTGTTTCTGTCTTCGATTCCTTCTTGTTAAGAGGGGCGCGGCCATTGATATCCCCACCCTACCTAGTACCTACATTCGAGAATCATTTCTCAAGCTTCTCCTTCACTTTCCATTTTCATCCCATTCCCAAATTTAAAAAAAAAAGTTGTTTCTTTTTAAAAACATATCTTTTAAAAGTATTGCTCATGGCTGCAATACATAACATAAAACTGTAGCCTTTTTTTGTTTTGCTAAGGTTGGTATGATCGAATGAACATTGCTCTGTTGTTGTTGATTTTTTTACATTACATGTTTTATAGGTCCTGGGGCCCGTTTCATAAAACTTTTTATCTGTAACAAATCCTAAATTTCTATGACAAATTTGCTCTCAGCCAATCAGATGCCATGATTTCAGTAGCTTATAACAGTAGCTTGTAACTTGTTATTGATATCAAGTTTTATGAAACAGGGCCCAGATCTACTTACAAGTAACAGTTCGAAGCGCTTGCTATTGTAATCAATGGTAACGGATTTCCTCCAAAATAAATGCGTTCGTAAATAATAAAACAAACGTTAATAAATAATTTAAAAATTATGAAACTATTTGTGTAGTAAGAAGATATCAATATAATGGTAAAATCGATTAATAAATGGATTCTCACCTATTTCAAACATATTGTCATTCAAAATTACAATACTATCAGTTCATGTACAGTTAAAACACTAATTATTTTGATGATCATTAGTATTTGGTCCTTATTTCCAATATTTTTCTTTCACTTTGCTCTTACTTTTCTCAGTATGTTTTTGGGCGGGATCGCATCCGACACCCTTCTAAAATCTCCAGCCTCTACCCTCTATTCAATGTACTTTTTCCTTCACATATTTTTCGTTAACTCCTGAACTCACTAAAACTCAATCCTCTCATATTTCGTCCAGCGATTAAAAAGAAAGTGGCCCAAGCGAAGCGCTGCCAAGTTTAATTTATGGGTAAATAGATCTAGGGTCTAGGAATTTAGTTTGAAGCCTCCCAAGACCACCTGATGAATAGAGTGGTTCGATGGGTGGGAGGGACAGGGTCTGTGGAAGGCAGACACTGTCAGCTGATCTTGTCACGAAACCAAGGAGATAAAGCTCCTTGACGGAACGGAGTTCCAGTATAGTGGCGTACCCTCTATCGAATGGCATACGAAGAGAGTGACAAGGTCAGAGAGACAGAGAGAGGGTAGAGAGTATTCTGTACCAGCCTAATTATAAAATATGTTCACATATTATTGACAATCGCAAACAGAAGATTAGCCTGGGGGTACAGGCATCATGGCAGCAGTTGTCTTACTTGGAAAGTGATGCAAATCAACAATGCTATTAATTAGTTGGAGAGCGTTACCTTTCCCCTATCCCTTTAGTCTCTCTTTTCTCCTTTTTTTTTAATTTCGCTATTTACAACAGTAACCAAACAAACAAAATAGTTGAACTTGAAGACTTAGAGAAGGGAAAATAGAAGGGAAAAGAACCTAGGTATTGGGAAGACTATTGGAACAGAAGCAAATACAGGGTCGAGAGTACTACTATTAAGAGTCCATTTAGGTACAAGATTTTTCTAGATAACAACCCGATTTACTCAACTATAAGCGAAACAAATCCATCTCTAATGGAGTGATATGACGTAATAACACCCCACTGAATCATAATAGAAATTTAAAAAAATCTTGTTTCAAACGGACCGCCTTGACTCTTCTAAAAACACTAACACCCTGCCCCCAATCGAACCAATCTCTTCATCAGGTGTGGTCTTGGCAGGCTTCAAATTAAATTCCTAGACCCTAGAATGTAGTATTCGTTCGTCCGTAGTTGATTATTTGTTTGTAAGATTTTGTTTGTTTGTTTACGTAGGCTGTTATTGTATCATTAGTAGAAGTAGTAGTAGTAGTAGTAGTAGTAGTAGTAGTAGTAGTAGTAGTAGTTGTTGTTGTTGACATTGTTATTGCCGTTGGTTTGGTTTCTGAGAGTTGCTTTACTTTACTTTACTTTTTTCTACTACACTGTTCAGCAAAGGTGAATACGAAACATCAAGGACAAGCTTTGTCATAATTTGTATATGTTTAAGCCTAAAATATTACATTTACGTTTGCAAGTTTCAAAGTAAACATCCCTCCTTTGATGTTTCCAATCCAATCCAAAAGGTATTGGTTATAACGTCTTTTCGTCGTTGAGACATAGCGCTGCACACATTGATCCACATTTCTGGGCCACTTGAATCACATTTTAAACAATTTACTAAGATTCAACAGATTGTTATATTGGAGGGAAACAATTTTTTGATTGCACTCGCTAGCGAGAAACATTGATGTCGGTCGAGTTGCGTGTGCATGCGTGATTTCAAAGAGGTTTAACCCCCTTTGATAACATGCAGCCCCACTGGTTTCAAAGTACTTCAGTGCTGTGCACTTCTTTGATACGGTTTTGAGAGACAAAAGTAGTTTATTCTGGTTCGAATAATCAGATATTAAATGCTTTGTGAGTGATACGGATCAATGTATTCGTCTTGCATCGGCTATAATGCGTAGCATGCCGGATTCAAAAGGTCGAAATCAACATCGTGTGAGAGCGTCACCCGTATAAAAGTCAAATACAATTGTCAAAATGTGGTTGTAAGTTAAAGCACGATCAGCAAAGAAAACGTTACAAATAAATCAGCTTTGTTCGTGGTAGTCAAACAAGAAGATTCAATTGAAATATATTGTACTTCAGTCGAACTTTATACAAGCTCAAACGCTTTTTATCTTTGATCTTTGCCTCTTTCTTCTCAGGAGGCGCGATAGCTCATGCAGTTGGTAGAGCAGTAGAGCAGTGGTCTCGTAATCCGGTGACCCGGGTTCGAAACCAAGACGATGCGCTAGTGCCCTTTGGTAAGGCATTAATCCTCATTACCAGGTCTCTCGGAGAGGACCTAAAGCCGTCGGTCCGCTGGTTGTTTACTAACAAGCATTTATGCTTTCTTAGCAGTCAGGTAAAATAACCACCACTCATCTGGGAGGATATTAGACAGGATTTTTTTCGGCTGGGTTGAGTGGAATGTACTCTTGTTCCTTATCCCCACCCATATCAATTGAAAATGAAGCGTCATATCGACTGCAAACGGGTCAAAAGGGCTGGATGGGGTATAATCGACCCGACTTCGGGGTCTGTTCGAGGGGCTCTGTGGGCTAAACCCGACATAAAGCGTCATACCATGGTAGGGTCCAATGGTCCATGGTCAGACTGACACCTTTTTTTGTCAATGCCTTTTCTGGGCTAAGCATGTATGGTCCATGGTCCAAGTAACTTTGAGGGGTCACTATTTCGGGACAGGGTCCTGGTCTAATAATTTTACAAGGAGGCTCCATGTGCATATGCACATGTAGCTACAAGGCGCGAAATAAAAGGAAAAGGAAGGATGTATGCAGTATATACTAGCTTGATACATAATCAGAAATCAGGAGCCCTCCCCTGTCTCTCACTCTCTCTCTCTCTCTCTCTATCCCCCTCTCTCTTTCTCTCTGTTTGTCTATCCGTCTTTCTCTCTCCCTAAAAAGGCTAAATCTCTTCCTCCCAACCCCCCTCTCAAACACACACACACACACATTCTCTCTCTCTCTCTCTCTGTTCGTTTGTTATGATATATACAGAGGGCAACAATAGGCATACAACAAAAAAATAATCCCCATTTTCTCATCCCATCCTCCTAATCTTTTCCCCAGCCGCCTCATTTTTTTTTTGTATTTGATATATCTGTTTTGAAATGACATAAATAAGAATCTGAGGACTTCTATACAACGGGGTCAACAAAAATATTGCTATTTCATCTTGCTTTAATCTTTGTAGTGCATTATACTAATTGAATTGAATTTACCAAATCTGTGTTAACTTCTAACGAAAGGGCATTTGTGTGAACAGACAAAAACTCAAATATCAATAGACCTTTTTGTAATGTAACCAAATCGAATGCATATCTTTGTGAATTCTTTGTGAATTGCCTCAATAAACATACTTTGGTTCACCTGTAATGAATAATTGTATTTCAATAGTCAGAATGCAAAATGCATATATTACGTTTTATTAGGAAGGGCAAGCCATAACGTCAGTCCTACCTGGCAACAATTGATGTATGCAGTTTGCATTCTGACTATTGAAATATAATTATTCGTAATAAAAAATTAAGTGTATGAGCGTCTCATTTTGAATTTAATAAAAAGTATAATGAGCTCACTGAGTTATATGAGATGAATTGGGTTTAAATGATATTGTTTGTACTCATCATTAAACTGTTAATCATACGACGACAATAATTCTTATATCGGGAGATGATGGTATATCTACCACACATTATCATCATTGGCGGACCCAGGGGGGCACAGGGGGCACGTGCCCCGGCAAAAAAGAAAAAAAAAGTGCTCACTACACTACACTATTATAAAGAGGTTAAATGGAACGAAGTAATGTGGTTACATTACGAAATGGTCTATTAAAATGGAACTCCTCCTCCTCAGTATAAAAAAAGTCCGGACAAGAAACTAGGAATCAATATTACTTGGCCTAATAGCCCTCATAATCAATTAATTCCTGAGAGAATGGCATAATAAACTAGAAATATCGCAATCTGTATTGCCGCACAATGCGAATGTATCCCCCGGCAGTAGCAGCGATTTTGTGTCGTCCTAATGTTCGAAGGAGGGACAAAGATCCCCTCTCCCCTCCCTGAAACAAAAGGATGATGTAGAGATTGCCAATAGTGGCCCGGACTATTGTCAAGACTAGCATAAGAGCAGCATCACCAAATCAATATGTGTGTAGATTAGAGTATAATGCATCTCTGTAGAAAATTTGAAAGAAATCTTTTAAGAAATGTAGCAGTTAGAGCGCACAAAAGACAGCCACCAAAATATGACCTTTGACCTTATAAAACACGGGACACTCGTGGCAGCATTACCAAAAACTATAGGTGCGTAGATTTTACCAACATACACTTCCATACTCAATTTGAAAGAAATCTGTTAAGAAATGATGTAATTAGACCACACACTAGAGTGCACACAAGATATCTATCAAAATATGACCTTTGACCCTATAAAAGACGGAACACTGGAGGCAGCATCAGCAAAATCTATAGGCTTGTAGATCGTACCAAGATACACCTTCGTTCAAAATTTGAACAAAATCCCTTGAGAAATGTGGCCTATAAAGCGCACACAAACCATCCACAAAAATATGGGCTTTTACCCTATAGAAGACGGAACAATGGGGGCAGCATCACCAAAAGTTATAGGTGTCTAGATTATACCAAGATACACCTCCATACAAATTTTGTAAGAAATCCGTCAAGAAATGATGCAGTTAGACCGCACACTAGAGTGCACATAAGACATCTATCAAAATATGACCTTTGACCCTATAAAAGACGGAACACTGGAGGCAGCGTCACCAAAATCTATAGGCTTCTAGATTATACCAAGATACACCTTCGTTCAAAATTTGAACAAAATCCCTTGAGAAATATGGCCTATAGAGCGCACACAAACCATCCACAAAAATATGGCCTATTACCCTATAGAAGACGGAACACTGAGGGCAGCATCACCAAAAGTTATAGGTGTGTAGATTATACCAAGATACACCCCCATACAAAATTTGAAAAAAATCCGTCAAGGAATGTGGCAGTTAGAGCGCACACAAGAATATGACGCGGCGGCGGACGCGGCGGCGGCGGCGGCGTAACGCTGCTGAATCCAAAGTACCCCACCGGCATACTGCCGGGGGATACAAATAGCGTACAGTCCCACATTGATATAATTATGTCGGGTATGCAATCACGATAATGATGTGTCTCCTCACTTGTGTCGCGTTTCTGTTATCTTTTTTTCCGAGGATAGTCCATGAATAATGTCTGTTTGCTCTTTTATATGTTTTTTTAAACGAAAATTTTAAAAACCAAACTCCTGTTTCAGACACAGGCCATTTATATAATAGTCTGCAAATCATAATGAGATAACACCAAGTTATAAGCCTATACGGAGAAATATATATCAAGTTAAAGTGTTTCACCATTTTAGGGGGTTAATATTAACTATAGCACTCTATTCCGTTTTACTCTTTTCAGGGGCGGATCAAGACTAATATTTTGGGGGCGGGGGCTTTAAGTTTAGTGTTATTCCATTCATTAATACATGTAACTCGCTTAAATGTATTTACAATAAAGGAAATATTTGGGGGGATGGCTTGAAGCTATTCTCCCCCTCCAGAACCGCTACTAAACTATTTGGAAATGCGATATATGTAATTATTCGAAGGCGTTCTCTCAAAACGCAATGTCAAATGGCAGAAAAGAGGGTACTATCGTCGGCTTTCACTATTAACGAGATCTCATAAAAACCTGCTTGTTGTCGGGATTTTTTGTAGCGGTTAAACAACCGCAGAGAGTCTAATGATACATGACGCGTCGGGTTAAAATTCAGGAAGGTCATTCCAAAGTTCAGAGATCGAGCTCCCGACGAAGCCTGGTGCTTTACAATCACAGAACTTACATTTGTTTCTCCTTAAAACGAACATGAATGTCAGTCTGGCAGCTATCTTACTTGAATCTCGTTCTCATCTCTCTTCGCACCTTGGTGGTGAGGGAGAAGCGAGAAATGAAGGTGGGAAAGACAGATACCGAACATTTAATTGGGTGATCCTACAATCATGCGCTCTCTATTGTTTCGTATACGAGATGGTTGTAAAATGCGATTCAACTAGTAGTTAGAAGAAATAACAAAGTATCATATAACCTCTCCCCCTCACATTAAAAAGAACTAAAATTATAGCATTCTCCTCAAGTTATTAGATGATGTATCGGGAGGATTTCTAGAGAGAAAGTGAAATCAAATTATACTCTGGGAATACAATCATGTAGATACTATAAAAGAAGTGCCAACAACACAAAACCTTTCAAACAAAATCTATGTCGGTTTAATATCATGATCACGCCATTTTTTGGGGTAAAACATAAGCCACGCGTGATTTATTTCTTTACATTTTCCTTGTAGGATTAAGGGCGCCAGAAAATCGAAGACTGGGAGTTGTCACAAAATGAAAAATATGCGAAATTGAGGGACCCGCCCAGGGACTGCGACATGCCACACATTCAATGGCTTCTATTATTATTATTACAAATATACGTAAAAGACGCTATTAACAAGAGTGCATTGAACAGGTGATTCGGTTGCCATAACGACGGTCCCTGGATATAAACCGGGGCCTGTGGCAGGGTCATACAAGGTCAAGCCGGGGCTTCTATGCATTCACAACAAGTTTTCCGATATAGTCCTTGCAGTTCGAAAGACGTATTGATCTATGATCTGACAGTATTGTATCCTTTATTTGGGGACGCTCGTAGATGACAAGTTATTATTCATTCGCTTTGTATCAGTATGTATCATGGAATGTATCATGGAATAGGCCTTAAAGGTACTATGTCCCATTTGCAGGCCCAAAAAATGAAAAGGTTAAATTCCAACGGCATTTGAAAGACAATACTAATTTAGAACTTCCCTAAAAAAGGGGGGCTTGAAAATGTCTTTAAGTGGGAAAAAATAACGACTATTACATGTGAAGTTGTCGAATCGACTTAGGAGCTATAGAGCCAGTAAGTAATAGTCTGATTTTTCAGACCATTGTACGGAATGGTCATACGTTTTATGCTGCGCAAAGATTCAATCAGTTTAATTTTGGCCATTACAAGAAGTGGGTTATTGATGTAGACAAATGCTCATGTACCCTTTACAGCTCATTTTATGTATGTTATTACCAAAGATGAAAAAAGCCAGTCAGTCACTCAATAGTGTCTGACAGTGAAGTCTAGCAAGTAAACGGGTTTCCTTGCATAATTTGAATATTAGGACACTGCTAACGTTTAAATTTCACAGATAGGACATACATGACATATTCATAATTCCTGCAAAGTTCTACAGAATTCGATGTTGGCTGCAAAAGGGACATAGTAATGGCCCCAAAGTTCAAAAATTTGTATACTCGACAAATTCAGATGCAACACAATGTCGAGCTGGATGAAATTAATAATTGGAGGGGAGGGCGGGGGAGGGGCGGCCGGGGGAGGGATGCGGGTCTCGGGGGCCAAAGAGAGTTGCCGGGCTGCTTGACTTTTCGACCACGCCCATCTAACAAACGTATCAACTGCCCAGGGTTTCAGTCATGTAGAAATACTGTAAGCATGCGTGACCACAGGTTTTCCAGGCACCTATATATATATATACGTCGATTTCTTTTGAAGCCAAAATACACCCTAAAAGAGGATTTCGCGTGTTCCCCGAATTCACACCCTAAAGGCCTAAACGGGTTATTTCACAAAGTGTACTCCTAAAGAAGTATTTTAAAATTGTAACCCCTTGAGCATTTTGAAGTGCGGTAGGGATTACCATTTAAGTTGTTGACAATGTACACAAAATTAAATTGTGCTTCAGATGTAAAATTCACAATGTAAAAATTTATTTCAGTAGAGAAGCAATAACATCAACCTGTACACTTCCAAACGGGTTTAATGCCAGCCACCATATGTCCTTTCTTCGAAAAATAATGATTAAATTTCTTCGTCCTCGTAACCCAGGTCGTAAACAAGAAATTCACATGCTGGTACGCAAATTATAGGGGTTTCTTCATTATTTTTTGTTTTAAATTAGCAAGCTGACGTTACCGAAAGTTATAGATAACCGACTTCGATCCCGACCAGCTTTCAATTCGGAGTTGGGATCTAGAAAAATACCCCTAAACGCGTACAGCAGGATTTTGACAAACTACCCTTTTTCTTGAATATTTACGTTTTTTAACCCTTTAAAGTGACTCGGTAACATTGCTGAAGGTTGATGAAAAAACTGCGTAATTTCTGTATGAAAATAATGTTACTTATTATATTTCTTCTACTGTACTCACCCTCATGCAAAAAATCCTGAAAAAATACTCAGAAAGATATTTATGGTTTTCGTTGAAGGCGTCAATGTGCAACACCCTCTAACACTAAATTCTCCCAACTATAAATCTTTCAACACTCAATTGTTTGGAATGGTATATAGAGCCAATTCATTGCTTTGTAACGATTTACATTCACCTAAAATGTTATTAAACTGTAATAATATAGTTGGGAGAATTAAGAGAATTAAGGAATCGATCAGATCAGTTTTTCCCAATTTGTATCATTAATATAATGGTCTGTTTTTACTCAAACTTTCAGATTATCTTTAATTGTACATCTAGCATTGAAGTCACTACCTTAGCACCATTTTCTCTCATCTGAACAATGTTAACAAGTCCGGGCGGACCGCTAGCCGATAGGAGAATACGTATGCAGGATAGGCCTTTATAATAAAGACAATCGGGTCTTATTTACCCTGTATTATACCACATCAGTATTAAAACTCATCTTCCTGAGGGCCCAGCCATTATTATTTCCCTAGCAATTGTCAGGTACCAATTCACAATTTGGAGGAGAGTGGCAAATGTGGATCAACGTCCTGCCAAAGAACTTGAGTGTCGGACTGGGATTCAAACCCTCATCCCACTTGGATTGAGTGTCAAGTGAATGAACCACTGTAGCAAAATGCGTATATCACGTGTTGTTGGGTAGAGCAAGAATATTTACCTATACACGAAGTAATAAGGATGCAATTCTGCTACAATAGCAGCACCCTCTGCCATATACGCGTAGGTGGATGCTAATCTGCACCCCAATTGCACCCTTATTTCTTATGCCTGAGTCACACCTTTGCGTATTTGGCTTGCGTATTGCTGCGTATTTATGGCGAGCGGCCGCGAGCCGTTTTAGCATTTATTCCTATTTCTTGATATCAGGAAATGAGTTCTTGATATCAAGAATTACCATTGCTTTACAACCGAAAATAATTTCTTGATATCAAGAACTCATTTCTTGATATCAATAAATAGGAATAAATGTTAAAATGGCTCGCCATAACTACGCAGCAATACGCAAGCCAAATACGCAAAGGTGTGACTCGGGCATTAGTGTGTAGCAACAGCCAACAAAATGTATACAATTCGCATTCTGACTATTGAGATATTCATGATAGGTGAACGAATAATTCGTATCGATGCACTTCACAAAAAGGTATACATTAAATTTGATTACATTACGATAATGGCTGACTGCTGGTTATTAGCGGGTATAGGGCCAAGATAAATATGTCCAACGTTTCACGAAAAAATGCGCGGAAAATGACATCGAAAGTATTATGATTTTCATGAGTAGGTCATATTTACGCTTTAGTAGGGCTGTTAATGTATGAATGATCACATTCACTGTTATCTTCAAACTGATTGTAATTAATGGAAACAGCACTTTTAATTTGGCCACGCCTAGTTTTTTTCCTGTTTTTTTTTCAGGCCCGCATTTCTTCGAGCGAACCATTCAGGAACCCGTCGGAAATAAACTTCTGTCTGTTCTCAGGTTATCCAGTCAAAGTATATATTTCTTGCAACGCAACACACTCCAGATTGCAAATGCATTCATGCTTGACGAATAGTAGAGAATCAAACTCAAACTCCACACAAATAGATTCCCCCCTCGTTTTATTTATAAATGTCTGGATACGCCATTGAATGATGATCAGGTGAAATCCAGCATCCTAACAAGTGCTATTTTTACTTGTAATCCACAATGATATCTAATCATAATCATGCAGAGGTCAGGGGCGACTCTTATACCAAACCCCATAGCCACTGGTGTCCCAAATAGAACCAGACACGAACCCTATTGCGGTGTATAGCCTTCTGGTATACAACCAGTTCGTCTACTACACAATTGGCCTATTCCCATATAGTCTACACCCATCCCGTCTACTATATATCCATATGGTCAAATATTAATAATCAGTTCGTCTACTTATCATTTGGTCTAATCTCCAATAACTCTACTACCCATTTGGTCTATTGATCATTTACTCTAATATTCAGTCGGTCTAACTGCAGGTTATTAGACTTAATAAACAATAGACTAAATGGATAGTAGACTAATTGAAGATTAAACCATATGTTAATTAGACCAAATGACTATTAGCCTGAATGGACATTAGACGAAATGATAAGTAGACAAAATGATTATTAGACCATGTGGATAGTAGACGGTCTGGGTGTAGACCATATGGGAATAGACTAATTGGGTAGTAGACGAAATGGTTGTACACAAAAATGCAATGCACCCAAACCCTATTGACACTGGTATCAAAATAGAAACAGGGACGATTAACACTGGTATCTGAATAGGCACTGGGACAACACTGTTCTACCATGGACCTATATGCTACGATGTGTGCGTGGTTATACCCCACCTCCCCTTGAATCAAAATAGACTTAAGGCAGATTGATATACCATGGATCCTGGTTATACCAACTTCAATGCCACTGGTATCGAACAGGGCCATTTAGTCATGTGCTTGGGCAGAAAGATCAACTTTGATGACAAAAGATGAAGGTGACCCGTCATCGAACAAAATACATACACACCCGTTTCCGCCCTCGCTTTACAATATTTCACAAGTGTTAGGCCTATTTAGTTTACACAGCGGGGAGCGACACTTCCCTCGTGATTGACATTAGGTTTGAGAATTGGTAGAATTTGAATCTTTAAATATGTAGGCCTTTTCTATCACTGGCAGATATAATGGAGGGGCCAAACTGCCCCCAATTTTCCCTTTTGTTAATCTAAGCTGGTATTGACAAAGATATCTTTTCACGCTTGTCAATTATTGTCGGAATTGTGCTATCCCAAGTAGCGGTTCTAGGGGGCTGAGAGAGGCTCAAGCCCCTAAATTTATTCAAGCCCACCTCCTCCCCTATTCTTTCTCTATCATGAAATAATGAGGAACATGTAGAAAATTAATGCACAAACCCTACAGCCCCTCCCCTCAAAAATAAACAATAATAATAATAATTTTTTTTTTAATTATGTAATAATAATAATAATAATTGTGGAGTACAGGATGAAGTTCTGCTTGAAGCAGATGTTTGTGATGTCAGAAAATAACATATATATATTTAGGAGTGTCGTGGTCGAGTGGTTTAAGGCGCTTGACTGGAGAGGCGAAGGTCGAGGGTTCGAATCCCGACATGGCACTAATATCCTTTGGCAAGATATTTACCTGCACTTGCTACTCTCCACCCAGGTGTTAAATGGGTACCCGGTAGGATGCGAAAGTTCATGCGGTTGGATAAGCAAGTGTGTGCGCTTGTAAAATGGCGACTGGCTAGAATGCTCCCCAGGGAGTGGAACATGTGCATACATTGTGTGCGGGTAAGCCTGAATCCGATGACCGGGGTAATAATATATCTGTAAAGCGCTTAGGCACATCGTTGGATCGATGTATTGGGCGCTATATAAAAGCGGAATATTATTATTATTATTATTATTATATATATATTCTTATAGAACCACTCCTGGAGTCCTGGCCACCCCACCCCCTTTTTTGTTAAGGATACTGGACCCTGATTGGCAGACTTGGTATATTTTATTATACCTATACCTTTACCAATCTCTTTAGCCTGATTGATAAATATGTATATCAGTAACATTAGTAATGTTTACTCAGGGAAGCCTCATCAGTATGCCCTTCACGAATGACCCTGCAATTATTATTACCCAAGCTATGCGGATCGAGTACACCCTTCTATGACCTAGGTAGAGAGGGTAATATATATGAGGAACAGCTGATGTCTAAGGATGGTATTATGGACTGATGTACATGAAAGGAGGAAACACAGTCATGTTCATCAAAGTGTGATGACTATATTGGTAATGAAAAAAATACGAGCTAGCATTGTGTGTGGGGAAAAGAGAGAGGGCGAGGGCGAGGACGAGGGCGAGAGCGAGGGCGAGATAACGAGATAACTATACACCTCCCCCTCCGCGACTGAAAGACGCTACATACGCCACTGTTCATAGGTTTACATTACTGATTATTTATTGCTTCCTCGATCACAGTGTGGCTGTCTATTCATCCTTTAGACAATGATGATCATGCGTATATCACATGACTTTTCATGTGCTGCAACCAAAGTACACTTCCTGCCATTCGTTTCATCAAATACTATGGAACACCAAAAAATTGATTAACACGGGGGGTAATGCATTTTACCCCCCAGTCTGTAGACTCATTCCAAGTAGCCCCTTCTCCTCCCCTTTCCCCTTCTCGGGCCTTCAACCGGCACTTTTTTTTATTTTATTCAGTTGTAGAGGCATTTTGTAAGGTTTGTTTTAGGTTTAGGGGTAGGGTTAGGAATGTGGCTACTTTTAGAAACAGTCATGCCTCTCCAACCGATTCAATTATGAGTACACCGCATTCATCCTTATTTTCCCCTTCCACATGGTTTTTTTTATTATAAAACAAATTTGAAAAATTACAATATATCTACAAATAGTATATACAAATATTCAAACAAGTCATATCCATATATAATGGCTACACAATGATCACGATCATCACGGCCCAAAACTCTGGGACAGAGAAAAACAAAAATAACAAAATGGATATTTCAATACATATGTTATTAGAAAATACAGAGCGAAATCATGTGATCACTCTTATGTTGTCACACTGTCATTACTCTGAGGACATTTTCTAAAATAGAACCATTTCCTTACCGAATTCCTTTCTTTTAGTTTCGTTTGATGTACATGTGTATGTATTTTTCCATTTCACGTATTTAATGTATTTAATGTATTAATGTATTTTCCATTTAATGTATTTTTTTCATATTAACATTTTACAGCTGATAAAATTTTGTCAAATGAAAGTCGTTGATTTCGTAATTTAACACAAAATATTTCTCATCTTACCACCATCCGAATCACAGTTAGGTACGTTATTATTGAGACCGCAAAAATCTAAACAATTTATTTCGATTTGTAAGCATATCTTGTTTTCCCCGTATTACGAAATACTTAGTTTCCAAATTTCTATCATATTTCATTTGAATAATGACAAAGGCAAAAATCGTGAATGATAGTTTCTTCATTGCTATTAAAAATAGCACATTTCAGCTCCTACACCAAATCTCAACAAAGTGTCTGTCACAATATTTGAATTTGAAACCACCTCATGTTGGTACATGTATATATTGTTGACTGAAATAGAATTAATTAAAGGGACTTGGCAACATTGTTCAAATGAGAGAAAATGGTGCTAAGGTAGTGACTTCAATGCTGGATGTACAATTAAAGATAATCTGAAAGTTTGAGTGAAAACAGATCATCATTAATGATAAAAACTGATCTGATCGATTCCTTAATTCTCCCAACTATATTATTATAATTCAATTAAATTTTAGGTGAATGTAAATCGTCACAAAACAATGAATTGGCTCTATATACCATTCCAAACATTTTAAGTGTTGAAAAAATTTTTAAAGCCTGTTTTATGTCTTATTTTTATGGAAAAACGGGTTGGGAAAATTCAAAAACTGGTTGGGACAATTTACTGTTAGAGGGTGTTGCACGGTGATGCCTTCAAAGAAAACCATAAACAAAAATTAAACATCTTTGTGGTTTGAGAATTTTTCAGGATTTGTTGTATGTTATAAGGTTAGTACAGTAGAAGGAATATAATAAGTAACATTTCATACAAAAATTACAGATTCGTCATCAACTTTCAACAATGTTACCAGTTTATTTTAAAGATACTATGTCCCTTTTGCAGCCAACATCAAATTCTGTAGAACTTTGCAGGAATTATGAATATGTCATGTATGTCCTATCTGTGAAATTTAAACGTTAGCAGTGTCCTAATATTCAAATTATGCAAGGAAACCTGTTTACTTGCTAGACTTCACTGTCAGACACTATTGAGTGACTGACTGGCCTTTTTCTTCTTTGGTAATAACATACATAAAATGAGCTGTAAAGGGTACATGAGCATTTGTCTACATCAATAACCCACTTCTTGTAATGGCCAAAATTAAACTGATTGAATCTTTGCGCAGCATAAAACGTACGACCATTCGGTACAATGGTCTGAAAAATCAGACTATTACTTACTGGCTCTATAGCTCCTAAGTCGATTCGACAACTAATAGTCGTTATTTTCCCACTTAAAGACATTTTCAAGCCCCCTTTTTTTTAGGGAAGTTCTAAATTAGTATCGTCTTTCAAATTCCGTTGGAATTTAACCTTTTCGTTTTTTTGGCCTGCAAATGGGATATAGTACCTTTAATGAACCGCAAAGTTCATATTGAGTATCTAAAATATAAATCCGCATTCATCCCATATTTTATTCGTCACTGAAGTGTATACACTATAATTTTCATTAAAATGCACGTAATGAACATCAAAGTTCAAATTGAGTACATGTATGTAAAAAATATATATACAAATCCGCACTCATCCTATATTTTATTCGTCACTGAAGTGCGTATACTATAATTTTCATTAAATACACGTAATCCTTTTTCAACAACAGTGCGCCGTATCGACCGATATAAAATGTGCCAACCTGTCTTTTTTATCTTCAGTAAACCACAAGCATAATTATGGAGATACGAGTCAAGGGCCGAGTCAATATTTAATTTTAAAACATACGGGTATCAATAGAACGCTCGGCACCCCATTGTGATTCTTCCGGGTAAACTTTGTGACTTCAAGTCGATGCAACAAACGTGATTCAAGTGTATGTGTTACGTGTGCTTTTAAACGGTGTACAAACAAATGACAATTGGTTAATTGAGGACAATCATATGGTATTGTATCGGTAAACAGAAGGTACTTTGGAATCGTGATTTTTTTTCCGACTCTGAAGAAAAAATCACGCTTAAGTTAGTCAACCAACAGATCCTAACAATCTCCAGACGTGTGTGTGTGTGTAATTGGGTTTTTACAGACGTGTATCAATCAGATATGATTATTTACGTCTGGGGACCGACCTTTAAACGTCACCATCCGAAAGACGTGACTCAGTTTCGAACCTGCGTCCTCGGCTGAAGCAGTTTGTAACTTCTCTTTTATTTCTCGAAACTGAACAAGAAAAAACACAGTTTGTCTACAAGAGTCATAAAGGATTCTCATGCATGGAAGGCTGATTGTTATAGCCTGCATCATGTTTTACTCGGACATGACATCTTCGGGGTGTTTTTTCTTGTTCAGTTTCAGTCAAATTTTTTGATTTTCACGTCTTGGACGTAAAAAACGAAAAATTTGTTGCATAGGTATACGTCAAATTTTTGCGTTTGCGTGTCCCTTAGGAGCCACCATACCCGACAGCAAGATTAATACAAATAAAATTCCCACTAATGTTTACAAACGTACGTCCCTGTTGACGTCGTTTTTTGTGGAAGTATTTCATGGAAACCTTCTTAATATGCCATTTTCGTAATGTAATCAAATTTGTATTTAATTGCCTCGATACGAATTATTTCACTCACCTGTAACGAATAATTGTATTTCAATCTTCAGAATGCAAATTGCATATACTACGTGACTCGGTAACATTGGTGAAGGTTGATGAAAAAACGGTGTAATTTTTGTATGAAATGTTACTTATTATATTCCTTCTACTGTACTTACCCTCTAACAGGCAAAAAATCCTGAGAAAATTCTCAAACCACAAAGATATTTATGGTTTTCTTTGAAGGCGTCACTGTGCAACACCCTCTAACAGTGATTAACAGTAAATTCTCCCAACCATTTTTGAATTTTCCCCAACCGTTTTTCCTTGAAAATAAGACATACGACAGGCTCTTAAAAATCTTTCAACACTTACAATGTCTGGAATGGTATATAGAGCCAATTCATAGCTTTGTGACGATTTACATTCATCTACATTTTGTAAAATGTAATAAAATTGTAATAATATAGTTGGGGGAATTAAGGAATCGATCAGATCAGTTTTTCCCAATTTTCATCATTCATAAACTTTCAGATTATCTTTAATTGTACATCTAGCATTGAAGTCACTACCTTAGCACCATTTCCTCTCATCCGAACAATGTAACTAAGTCCCATTAAGTAGGGCAAGCCATAATGTTTGTTCTACCTAGTAACAACGAATGTATACAATTTGAATTCTGACCATTGAAATACATTTATTCGTACCAGGTGAATGAAATCGTTCGTGTCGAGGCGCTTCACAAAGACGTATATGCATGAAAATGTTTAAACACGTATTACGAAAATGTTCTATTCCTGCGAGGGCGTAACATGTTTGTTTTGCATCTTGTGCTTCGGCTGGGTTGCGGTTTTATTTCATTGATTCATGACGTCAAGAACATTTTCAAAAGAATATCCGGCATGAATTCGAACTAAATTAATGTCTCAAATAAATCTGTTAAATATGACTTGTGACCGGTTTACTAACATATTCAAAATTTGTGCATACATTTTAAACAAAGGGAGTTCTTGACAACCTGAAATCTTGCCCGACATAGCATCGAGTAATATATGCAGAGTTGCAGACTGGATTCCGAGTATCGTAGTTCATTCATTAATAACGGGTTTAATGGAATAACTCGTCACTAGGTGCCCAGGAAAGAAACATCCATACATTTGAATATTTTGGTAAACCGGTCTATTAAATTCGATAGGCTAGGAGAATAAACCACGCCGAGATGAACCCACTATTATTATTACTATCATCCTCATCATCATCCTCCTCCTCATCACCATCACCATCACCATCATGCCCATTATTCCTTTTCTCATCTCCGTTGTTATTATCAGCAACCTAAAGCAGTGGCGGATCCAGGGGGGCCCGGGCCCCCTCCCCTAGAAAAAACAGGTAAAAACACCCTTTTTTAAAAAAATGAAGATGGGCCCCTCCTGGCGCTCAAGGGGTGCTTGTAAAAAAAAATAATCAATTTTCGGAGGCCAAAAAAAAAAATAATTGCTCACTACCCCCACTGAGCGGAAAATCGGTCGGCACGGTTTTCAAATTTTGGCACGAAGTGGGCCCCGTTTTCGGCCCCCTCCCTCGCCGCCGGCTGGATCCGCCCCTGACCTAAAGTATCTGTGATAACCCTATTCGTCAGTAAAATTTCATCTTTTGGAGAAATCAATAATATTGTTCCTCGGGATAAAATCATTTCTCCAACATTCTATTGTAATTCATTAAAGTCATTAAAAAATTGCTACAATTACCTAGCTGACTAGACTAATGAGTGTTGTTCGAAGGGGCATCGGCCGGTTATGCCCCCCCCCTTTAAGTTCATCACTTCTCGTGTTCATGATTATTTATTTTTACATGACCGTAATAAATTTGAGGTAAAGTATTGATCAAGGTTTGACTTACATCCATAGTACCTATCCACAGGGTAGTATCCTTCCTTGTCAGTTGCGCCGGGTGATGCGACATCGTCGTACCGGACGAACACGGCGAAGAGGACGATGAACAAGATCTCGAATAGGATGAGGAACGTCGTCAATTTGCCCCGAAAGAAACCCATGATGGCGGTGAAGTTATAAACCTTGTTTTCACGCTTTTCAACACGCTGTTACTAACAACACTAATCGATTCGGTGATCGACGACGACAACGATGAGGTGGAGATTGAACGCCTGGAGTTGAATGCCGTGGCGTTGGTGACAAGCCTGGCTGGCAGCGAGGTGCGGAAGAGCGGAATACCTTGGACTGAATGGCTAACACCGAGAGTTAGTATGTTGTTTATCAATGACTCTGGTAGCAGCTGGTTTTCAAGCGTTGGCATATTTACAAAAGGGCAGGTTAGGGCCTCATTGTAGCGAACGCGCCAGTGATAACGCCATCTGATAGTGGAGAGGCGTAGCTATCACCAGCTTATTACGCGGCGTAGCGACACAGCAAGGGGGTGTGGCTAAGCAAAGTTTTTTTCACCCGTTTATGAATTATTCAATATTTCTATAGATGGTGCCACATTAGCTCCCTATTCATAACATTCTTTATTCTTCACTTTGAAAAGAATCACAAAGAAAGAAAGATGGTTGCTGTTTATTGTAATTAGGTTTCAACCGTGAACTACAGATGTATTGTTATGATAAGAAGAGTAATTTTTTTACATTGGTTTTCATATATTATGGTGGTATTTCATTTGTCCCATTAATAATACCCAAATTGAATGAAATAATCTGAGGGTTGATCGACCTTCGACGGTTTTGTGTGTGTGTGTCGAGGGGGATCATCCTTGTGGGAATGTCATAGTAAACAGATCGGTATGTGTAATGATAATGAAGATGGCTTATCAGTGGCGGATCCAGGGGGGCACAGGGGGCACGTGCCCCGGCCAAAAAAAAAGAAAAGGAGAAAAAGGAGGGGGAAAGAAAAAGGAGAGGAAAAAGAAAAAAAAGGGAAGAGAGAAAGAAGAAGAAAAGAGGGAGGAAAGAAAAGGGAGAGGAGAAAAGGAGGGGAAAGGGGAAGAGAGAGGAGAGAAAAGGCGGAAAAAGAAGAAAGGCGGAAAGACGGAGGAGAGAAAAGGGGAAAAGGAGAATAATGAGAAGGGAAAAGAAAGAAAGGGGATGATATTATAAGAAGGTGTTTTTTTACCGGGTAAGGGGCGGGGGCATGCAATTTTAAGTCGAACATGACTAATACCAAAGATTTTATCTCCTTTATAACTTAGTCTCGAATTAATTTTCCGATATACCTATTCTAAGTGCTCTTTCAGCATGCAGATTGTCCCCGCCATTAATCCTGCCACAGTTGCTGGTTTCATTGTCATTGGCCGCGAAGAGCCTACCACAAAGTTTCTATCCGTTTCGCAAGCACTTTTTTTCCATCGCCTACATGTAATGCTTATTGCTTCCAGTTTGCAAAAAAATCCCAGTGGCGGACCTATGGGGGGGATGGGGAGGTTAGGGGTTTAACCTCCCCTTGGGCTGCCAAGTGAAAATGTGATGTGAATAGAAAAACGCCATCATGTGTCCAGACCCACACAGTATCCGCATCGTCATCGGGTCAAACCCCCGTTAAACTATTACGTGATTTAAAAAGATGTTATCATGCACTGCTTTTTATGGTCTCCATTGTGTTAATAGATGCCAGGAAAATATCACTTACGGGGGTTCAAAATAGCCCCCAAAAAATCGCCTAGCCGCTTCGCAGCTCGTGGACGATGCTCCGTGTCGTCATTGGGTCAACCCCCTCCCCTTAGCAAAAGCTAGATCCCATCATCCGCTCCTGGATCCCTACTCTTTGAGGGGGTAGGAGAAAGCAAGTTTACGTCATATTACTCCAGGAAGTGCCTGAAAATGCACCTAATGTGGTTCTAAAATTGCAAATGCTTCCTACTCAGGGAGGGGGTTCTGACCCCCTCCCAGACCCACCCCCGCTTGGTCGCTCCGCTCCCTCGCCGCTGACGCCTCGCTCCATATTTATTCATATATTTCACCCCATGCGATTTTGTGCCCCCCCCCCCGGTAAGAAATTCCTGGATCCGCCACTGCTTATGGCAGGTAAAATATATATATATAATGTATCAGCACAGGATATTCATCAAATCGGAATATACTTCTTGCGACTTAGCATTGACCCCCTTCCCGATAAAACAAAACTCATTGTTCATTGTCCTTTGCCCTATTATCTGCTTATAGTTTGGACAATTGTTATTCCTCCATTTTCTTATTTAGACATACCTGGTGTTTTAATCTGCATTGAAACATGAATCTGGAAATTATTAAAAACCGGGGAGGGGACATAAGCGCACTAGCTAGCCCATGCACATTCAACAAGTTTGGGAACCGCGATGCCCCTTGCCCGAATATTTACTTTCTCTTACACTTCGGGCATCTCACTGCCCGCATATAGGATCCTCGAAAATCATCGGGACTGCGGCCCCCAGCCCAAGTTTTGCTTCGTACGCTCATTGAGGGAGCGGGGTAATGTGGTTCGGCATCACATGCCCCGATACGATTGCTGTAGATCCAATTGCAAGTTTGCAAGTTGTACTGATTCTTTCCTGTGCGCTCGAACGGGAGGGGGCGCTATACTGTAGATGATCAATTTCCAGTAAAAGATGAAAGAAAACGTTTGGAAATATAATCATTTCATAACGTGACCCCATTCCAACTCCAGAGGGGGAGGGGTTTATTTTGTGTACCTCCAAAACTCACTATCATACGGATAAAGTTGTATGTAAATCAAATAATATCAGGGTTACTATTTGTGAATAGACTTTAAATGAAAATAAAATAAATTATTCTTCTCTCGTTGACCCACATGTTATATAATAATTGAGTAACATAGGTAGGCCTTTTTCAAGGGACAAACTCCCATGCAAGGAGAAAAAAAACTAAGTGCTTTTTCACTGGGATTCTGAAGTGCACTCCTAAAAATAACCAAGATCGAGTGATGCAGCACTCCTAGCACATCGGTTCCTAGGCCCATCAGTTTTTTTCCCAGAATTTAGTATAAATGGACGTTGCACCCACCCAAGTTTCAAATTCCTGGACCCTCCAATACTTTTATCATTCTTTTATATTATTTTCTTTCCTTGAAATTCACAAAAGTATGTTAAGAATGGACTTCTGTACAACTAAAACCCATTTCCAATGGACGTTCTGGCTACATCTGAAAAGTTAATACATGTAGTTATGAAGGGATTTGTTGTTATACACCCATGTAAACAACTGCCCAATGACAATGCAGTGCTATCCGGTAGCTACAAAATCAAAGAAGAAGGTTACAAATGACGTCATACAGTGGCGTATCCAGACCTTGGTCTCAGGAGGGGCAAGATATTTTTTAACTTACTGTGATCTATATACCTTAAGACATATTTTATTTATTTTTGTATTAAAAAAAAAACTGTTTAGCCCTCCAAAGGCTATTTTATTGCATCAAGATCAAACAAAACATTTAACAATTCAATGAAATCAAGTCTTACTTTAACTCAAATAAAACAAAATACTTAAGACAGAATGGGTCCTGGGCCCTGTTTCATAAAACTTGTTATCAATAACAAGTTACAATAACTGTTATAAGCTATTGAAATAGTGGCATTTGATTGACTGGGAGCAGATTTGTCATAGAAATTCAGCATTTGATATTGATAACAATTAACAAGTGTTATGAAACAGGTCCATGGTTTGCGTTACGACCCGAAAAGGGGGAGGGGGGCATTGCCAGGACCGGAATGACTTATTTTAGGGCGGAATCATTGTAAGTGTTTTAAGGTTATGTCTATAGAGTCTCCGTGTTTCCTAATCGACAGTGATTACTGCACTTAGTGAGACTCACTATAAGTAAGGCTACATTCTATCATCTCCCTGGTCGGATTTATCCCTCCTTTTCTTCGCGACACCGACAAGCTAAACAAATTTAAGTCAGGCCTCAAAACCCTTTTTTTTTAAACCTTATCCCGACAACTGAGCTGGCATTAAGTCATTGATAGTCCTTTGAGTTGGATGGTGATTTTTTTAATGCAGCCACCTGACTATTTTTTAAATAAAATACTAGATGCAAAAGTAATAATCTTCCTCTTCTTCCAGGGGCATAGCATGAATATATCAAATAAGGGGGGTGCCCGGTGGATGAAATATGTCATAAATGCAAGTTTACCCAAATTCAAAATGAAAATTGGTCCGGAACGTAACCGAAAGCAACAGGTTCATTCGAATGTTTTTGTTAATTGTCTACAAACACACACATAAGGACATAACCATTGCGTTTAATTATCTTTCCAGTGGCGTGGAACCAGCGGGGGAGAGGAGGGGCCGGTGATGGGGGGCCGGCCGGCCGGGGCGTCGGGGCAGTCGTCGACGCAAGTGAATCCTGAAATCGTATCATCAAAATTTGATTATTTGTGCCCCTATATACCCCGGGCTAATTTGCTCATTGCCGTTGTTGCTGTTGCTGTCGTTGTTGTTGTTGTTGTTTTAGTTTTCCCCTTTGTTCTTAATTGTTTGCTTTGTTTTGTTATATTTTTGGTGGAAAATAGTCCTAGTAAAATTTCATGACTACGTACAGCTAGGGCAGCCTTTCAGGAACGTCTTTAAATAGTTCATTTTGTAGCTAGGTCAAGTTCAGGGACATTCCTATCAATTAACTTGCGTTTCATTGGGATATGTCGTCATGCATGTTGATCAGTGAACTTGTACTTGTGACGGTTCCGTTACAATGCCCGGCCGCGTATTTTTTATTTACACGCTAGCGAGGGGAATTTCTCGATTAATTCCAATGAAACCGCTTGCGAAGAGTCTAGACTGGATCGGAGAGCTCGCTAGTGCTATACGCTAGTGTGAATTTACATCGAGGACAAAGTTTGCTTAACTTTTTCTTGAAACACTTGAATGGTTATGGACAGGGCGGCAATCCCGGGGGCGGGGGGCACGTCCCCTTCGATTTATTTAGGGGGGTTCATCCCCCCGGAAAATTTGAAAAAGATCCAAAAAAAATGTATAGCAAATACTGACTGCGAAGACTGCAACACACTTTTAGGCTCTGGAGGGCCCAAGCTTGCAGTGTTTAGACAAATAAAATGCAAAAAATCTTCTCACTCGGGAGCTACGCTCCCTTGCATAATATCCTTCAAAATGTACAAGTAGATATTGTAGAAAAGTGAAGTGTGAAAAAAGTATATTGCTTGTTTTTATACTATAGTTTTTTTAATACAACAAAACTTCAAAAACTGTGAGGGGTAGTCACTTCCGTCACCTTCACCCTCTCGTTCACTATGCTCCCCACGCTGGCGTACTGATGGGGGCTTGGGGCATTACCCTCCCCAAATAAAATTCATATATGTGGTTTATTTCTAATTCGATACCAGTGATTTACAAATGTTGCTGAAATGGCATGATGTTTCCTGAGCTTCCGGGGCTCCGCCCTGGACCCACAAGGGCCCTAAGGCGGGCCCCTGGATGCTCATCTGACCGTTATTAAATGCCTAAAACCCTGAGCTTTTTGGGTCCGTCCGGACCCCACTCTAGTTAGTGACCTGCATGCCGGTGACACAAATAAGGTATCAAAATATGCTCATCTGACCGTAATTAAATGCCTAAAACCCCCGAGCTTCCGGGGGTTCTGCCCCTGGACCCCACCAGGGGGCCTAAGCCAGGCCCTGGTTGCTCATCTGACCTTAATTAAATGCCTAAAACCCCTGAGCTTCATGGGCTCTGCCCCTTGACCCCCGCCGGGGGTAGACCCCACGTCAATTTACGCTCCACTTGCTTTGCTCTACCTGATCGTAAATACTTTAGCCCCCTTTTTGAAAAACGTTCATCGGGGCCTTCATATAACATGTAAGAATGGTAGTGATGCGGATTTTTTCTTCTGCCCCCTCCCCAAACGATTTTGGTCATTACGCCACTGCTCCCCATGTCCCTCGCATTTCGTCCCCCGGTCATGAAAAGAAATCGAAAGCACAACAATACGAAAACAGATGTTATATAAAATTGTCTTTAAGAGACAAAGAGAGGTTATTTCTAAAATGAAATGAAAGGGGCTATGTGACTTTCAAGGAGGAAATTACAATTTCTATCGCTCATGACGAATATTTTGAATTTCCTAATTTTTTTAAAATTCAAGAACTTCATGGGGCTCTGCCCCAAGACTCCCGGCAAAGGCAAATTATTTACACAATTTATTGCTGTCTGCTGCCTCGAGATCACTGGAGCGAAGAAAGGTAACAATGTATAGCAATTTAAATTGCACTGCCTTCATTCAGAGTGCTCTTTTCAAAGAGCACAAAAGCCCTCAGATTGAACATTCCATCTCATAAAATTGTCTATAAGAGAGAAAGAGAACCCTCTATTGTTGTGCTTTCGTCCGCAGACTTCTTAGGCACATGTCGAGCCAACTCAGTCGGAAATGTAATCTGTAGTAGCCTAAAGTGTCAATTCAAGTTTCATATGTTCTTCCTTTTTTTTTCTTTCTTTCTCTCTCTCTCTCTCTCTGTCTCTCTCCTTTTCCTCTATCCTCTATCTTCTTCTCTTTTACATTATTCTCTCTTTTCTTCTCATTTTTCTGTGTGTGACATGCGTTACGCGTACGTGTGACATCGCACATAAATGCCAGTTGGAGATTTCCCATCTAATTACATGTATTGATCTCGATTTAAAAAAATAACTTTCTCATTAATTCTATTTCCGATATTTCTAATACTTACACTAATCTCCAATTAATAAAAAAAATCGTCTACTTTCTCTCAATACAACATTATATAAAGGATTCATTAATGCAAGGCTATCTCGCGAGTCATCTCTCAATTTTAATAACTTCTTGCTTTCCTCATCTCCCAGTCTCCCTTGCTTTAATATTCCTCGTTACTTCCTTCCAATTGAGCTCCAACTTAATTGATTTCTCCACATCTCCATATTCCATTTTATGCACTGTATCTATTCTTCAACTAGGTCCGGTTACAGGTAGATGCAAATATTTCTTAAAATCCATTATATAAATCACACTCAGGATTCAGCAAATTGACGAGAATTGCTTCAATCTATATTTTACATGTATCATTAATATATGGTTTTACAATGGCTATGGTGATGAGATGTCTAGGTAATATGTTGATGTGTTTGTGAAAAGTTATTACCATGGTGCATCTTCTTGGTTTAAAAAAATATTTCTATGTGTTAACGTAAGTTCATGCCTTTACATACCACAGTAGAAATCAAATATTTTATATTTGATGCAGAAGATTAGAAACACAAATAGGTTCCATAACCATTCAAGTGTTTCAAGAAAAACTTTAAGCAAACTTTGTCCTTGATGTAAATTCACACTAGCGTATAGCACTAGCGAGCTCTCCGATCCAGTCTAGACTCTTCGCGAGCGGTTTCATTGGAATTAATCGAGAAATTCCCCTCTCTATAGCGTGTAAATAAAAAATACGCTGCCATGCCCGCGGCCAGAGGAGTGTGGAAATCAAAAAGGGATCGCTGCGGTATCGATCTATTTCAAAACAGTGTCATGTGTACGATATTTTTATATAGAAAGTCAAAGTGTAGAATTAACCCACTATTTTTGGCGCACATATGGACCGAACGGAAGTGTAACGAATCCTGTCAAGGGACAGGGTGCATAATTATGTTCACCCCTGTAAGGCTGTAGACCCTTCATTTTTTTTTTAAGTTTTCGTCTACTTGTTGACAAATTCGTCCCCGGGCCGCGTCTTATTTTTTTCGTACCACGGCGAGCCCAGATTCCTATTATTTCATGAATATTCATTACGCAGGGTCGGGGAAAGTCTCGATTCTCTTGAATATTCATGTATGATTGAGGCGGGAACTATCCTACATAGTTACGTAGCATGCGCAGCATCGAATATCGTGTGTAACACGTTGGATTAATGGTATAAAACGACATTAGAAAAGCAATGTCATGGTCATTTAGATAATACAGTCATAAATGCTGTGTTTAATTATTAATAAATTCCCCCCCCCCCAAAAAAAAAAAATGTCAGTAGACAAGATATATAGCATGATTCAAGCAAGAGTCAAATGATTGTTCTCTTGATAGGCAATTTATGAGTACTTTTCCCCCGGTGGGGTCACTCCTCCGCATAGGTGACACGTATGACCGTTACCACAAATGCAAATAACCCCCTTTTGCGGTCAATTTCGAGGACCGTTTTGTGATATTTAACCCCCTTTTTTACGTCAAAACAAGGACAAAATCGTACTTTGGAATACCCCTATTTAAAAGATTGTAAGGACACATTCGCAAATTTACCCCTATATTACCATATTTCAAGGACAACACATTTATACCTTTTTTACTCGACTCGGCTCCGAGAATTTTTCGACCGGTTTTCTCTTTTCCCTTTTCCTGACCCCTATTTATCAATTTCGAGGACACCTGTGCACCCCTATTTTCTATAATATTACGAGGAATATTTTGTCCGCGGACATTGCTTGAAATTGACCCCTTTTTCTGCGATTTTGGTAACGGTCATGCGGTCCCTAAGTCACATTGAGCGACCTCACCGGGACTTTTCCGAGATCCAGTTGAATCTAGTTCTTTTTATGAATGCGAAAAAAATCAGTTCTAGGTTCGCTTGTTTAAATATTGCAAGCAGAGGTTGAATTTTTGGTATTGAATATGTGATACAGCATAAACATGAGTTAATTTCAATTAGCAAAGGTGAATTTGATAAAACTGGATTTGACGTTTTATTCTTTAGAGGTGTTAGTGACAATTCAATCTGTATAAAATAAATAACAAGAATAGGCCTACATACAGACATTTAGCAAAAATAAATACCTGTGTAGGCCTATTGCACTTAAATTATGATCTATGCTCACTTAACTGCATAATATTACCACTGAATAATTACTTTAGTGCCTGCATGATGTGTCGTTTCACATACTATGTACCTGTCATAATAAATGACTTATGAAATCGAACTCTATAGCTACGTACTTCATCCTCGTAAAGATACTCTTTTTTGCTGCCTTGCGCCAACGAATAAGGATTTATTGTGACACACAGTGCTATACTTGTTCTCACCAATTTTAACCGGATTAAAATAACTGCTTTCTTTCGATCCTAAGCATCAAATAAACACACTTAATTGTTCAATACTACCTCTAAAGAATAAAACGTCAAATCCAGTTTTATCGAATTCACCTATGCCAATTGAACTTAACTCATGTTTATAATAATGTATCACATATTCAATACCAAAATTCAACCTCTGCTTGTAATATTTAAAAAGCAAACAGCGAACTGATTATTTTCCCTTCATGAAAAGAACTAGATTCAACTTGACCTCAGAAAAGTAGACCTACTCATAAATTACCTATCAAGACTCTTGCTTGAAATATATGCTATATATCTTATACTGACATTTTGGCATTTACTAGTAATTAAACACAGCATTTATGACTGTATTATCTAAATGACCATGACATTGCTTTTCTATGTCGTTTTATAGGCCTACCATTAATCCAACGTGTTACACACGATATTCGATGCTGCGCATGCTACACGCTAGGATAGTTCCCGCCTCGATCATACATGAATATTCAAGAGAATCGAGACTTTCCCCGACCCTGCGTAATGAATATTCATGATAAAATAGGAATCTGGGCTCGCCGTGGTACGAAAAAATAAGACGCCCCCGGGCCCCTGTCAAGAATATCGCCTCATTCTACATTTCTAGTCACTTGAGGGAGACATTGCATATTCTGCCTGCCTGCTCTATTAGTATTATTTTTTTAATTCTTCATTGGATCGTTTTAAATTTCTCTTGAAATTGTTGCTACCTTATATTGTTGTGAAGAGGAACCTGTTAGGATCATCACTGCTCGCTCATTTTACAATTTTGGTGAGTTTTTTTTGTCTTTGTTTTATTTCTAGCTCACTTTATGTGTTTAATTCGACCAAAAGGTAGGCTACAGCCCCACGCGTAGTTATTTGTGTAAGTGGATGTCAGTCCTTGACTCCTGCAAACAAAATCCAAAATCTGTCAGTAGAGACTAGAGGCAGAGTCACACATAGCTGCATTACTATCCTGGCTGTGTATTAAAAACTGTTCCATTGATTCTCAACATTTCAAACACCACTGTACAAAACTCGGCTTAACTTCACACATAGCTGCAGCTGCATCGCTATCCTGGCTGTGTATTATTATTAATTTTTTTTTTAAACCTGTTTTATTGATCTCAACATTTCAAACACCACTGAACAAAATTAAACTGATTTCACCCAAAATCGGTACTTTATTGACAATTGATGACACCTAAATAGCAGTAAAATACAATTGTTTCAACTCACCGATGTTAGAAAGAATAATTTAAAAATTAGAATCGTAAGTCCACTGTCAAACTTGCTTACACTAAGTTTTATCGGCATGATTGTGTGCATTTGTGTGTTGTAAGTCTATTGACTATTCACGTGTGAAATTACTGCCTATTAGCACATGGTACAGCGCTAGAGGTCCATACGCAGTATTGACTCTCTATGCTTTGCTGGAGTGGCTTAAATTTAGAATACCCCACCAAAACGTAGTATGTCCGCTGGTCCGACAACGCGCCAACTATTCCCGTCCTTTAGTATTCGTGACCAGTTTCTGAATTTGCCAACGCATCGACTCGAGAATGATAATGTGGTTATTTTTTTATGTTTTCACTACTTGCTCTGGTCTCTTACACATCACAGTATCTTATTTATAGTGTGTTGAATATGTGCACACGTTAGTTCTAATGATTTACCCTTGATATCGCTTGAAAATCATCAGAAATCAATGTAATTACTGTCGGAAAGTAAAGAAAATCTAGACGGGAACTTATGGTGTCCTCTAGATGGCAAACAACGTTGGGTTGAGAACTTACACTACCGCTCAAAGGTTTTGGCATCGGTTTCGTCTCGTGCACCGCACCGAACCGTAAACGGTGAACGGAGAACGGTGCCTCGCCGCAAAGTCAATACGAAATATTACGTTGCACCACAGAGATTTTGACATGACGTGCTTTAAACAGGTGATGCATTTCACACATAGGTGATGCACACTCAGCATTGTACACACATAAAATAGAAAAATCAACGAACATGTCAGTACAACTTGCAAGTTTGTACCTTAAATATGACGAAAATGAGAAATTTTCATACTTAAGACTTAGTTAAGTAAGACTTAAAACTTAAGTCAAATACTTAACTTTTCAAGGACACTGAAAAAATTGTAACAAATAGAAGATTTGACTAAAATATCATAATTTTGGTATCGGAAAAAACGGAAAATCGCAAGCCATCTCCTCGCACTAATGTCTTATATAAACATAGAGCCTATGGGAGCCAGCGATAGCCAATCTAAAGGGCCCATGTCGGCTCGGCTAGGCGCCAAATTATGAAAATGAGCTGAGACGGGAGGAACGTAATGTGCATGCGCTGGCTGTATCGCCGATGTAAGCTAAAGTTCTATGTGCCTAGATGATAGATCTAGATTGGACTAAAATTTCACTTTAGCGGATTCATATCCGATGCATTTATTTTTGAAAATTAGGTCTAGGCTAATATACATCGGTTCCACTTACCAGATTTACTGTATGATGCATTTAAGGGTCTTTTTTCCCGGTTTTCTTTGTCGAAATTTCACTCCGCTCCGTGTTGAAATTTTTGCAGCGCATGCGCAGTAACAATTCAATGAAAATTCAAATCGTGAGTCTAGTGTCAAGCTAGACAGAAATAACCGTCTGGTATGGGTCATTCTTTAATAAAACTGACATTTGTTGACATTCCCCATACACAGACGGTAATTAGTACGCCTCGCACTATAGGGAGAGATAGAGCCAATGCTGCAGCACTTTGCTGCAGCAAGTTTCTCCCCCGATTTTCTTTATTTAGATCTAATTTTCTGATTTATAAATGAGATTGTATTTGTATTTTTCTTCTCCTATGTACATTTGTATAAGTTTTATTACCTATTTCTAAATGCGAAATTTACGGACTTACGTATATGAATTATCCAATTGTTTATCTCAGAACCATGAAACGGCATTCGAACTGGTAATCTATGACATGACCCGCCGATATATTTCGGGTCAACCGACCAAAACAAGCCCAATGGCCAATCAGAGCACGTGTTTGATATTGGGCTTATGAATATTCAAACATCACCGGCTCAAGCCGGGCTGACTCATACGTAGCTATTGGACGTTCGAAAGAAAAAATGAATATTCATCAACTCAAACCAAGATGGCTGACAACAAATCTTGACTACAAGACTTTCTCGGATTAATCATTAATTTAGGATCTAAATGAGCAAGCTATCGTAAGTCAAAGTATATATTTCCGGGTTATTTCTTATTTCTAACAAAATTCAGTGTAATATTGCAGCCAAAGTGAATATGTGAAGACGTAAAGAGTGAAAAATCTCGTTGCATATCTCATTCATCTCGGTCCGGCTAAACCGAACCATTCGTTCCGCACACTACTGCATAGCCGTACTTCAGTCTATGTATAGAGGCGGTCAGAGGAGCCAGATGCAATCTCAGCGGAACAACCGTCGATATCAGAGACTGAAGCTTTCGGTCTAGTGTCAAACTTGCCGATCAGCCTCATCGTATTCATTGTGTGCATTAGTGTGCAATTGTGTGCAGTGTGTGTATTGTGTGTAATTGCTGCTTCTCAGCACGTAGTACAGCGCTAGAGGTCAATACGCATTAGCATTGACTCTCTATGCTTTGCTGGAGTGAGTAGAGTCAGTATAGAGTCACAATCACAATTATATGATATTAATTAGATCAAGAAATGCATTGTTGATTTTGTAAGTATTAAAAGCCTACATCTCCATCTAGAAATTGCGACAAAAAAAATCCTCTTCAGACTCAGAGTGACAGACTCAGAGTCAGACTTCAGTCTTCACTTTAACAAATGGACAATTTCAACTTCAAGTTGAAGTTCAGGGCACTCCTCAATCACTCCTACACATAGACTGAAAGCTTCAGTCTCTGATATATCGATGATTGTTCCACTGAGACTACATCTGGCCCCACTGACCGCCTCTATGTGTATGGAGATCGAAGGTTGACAATTTTCAGTTTTATTAAACTTACCCATACCATTACCAGACGCGTAGACGGTTATTTCCATCTATCCTACACAATGCATGCCCATGAGGTCTAACCGTAAATGGTATCGACCTCATACAGGCATTAGCACTAAAAAGTACAAACTTTTCACACACATCCTGTACATGTACAAAACAAATGGGAGAAAAATAAACACAAGTTATTGTTGAAACACTTACTTTTAGTTTTTAATTACGATGGCTGATTCTCCAAAATAATATACCCAGACATTGTGTGTCTGTCGGACAGGTTGTGTATCCGGTTGATTTAAAACAGCAATTTTAGTAAGTTCACAAGCAATATTTCATACACATTTTCTAAGACTTATGTTGTACAATATTGTAAAGGACTAATATTCATAATGGTTAGTTCTATTTGATGAATATTTTCCGTTAATAAATCCAAATGCAAAAAAGAAGTCTTTATGTTCATTCGTTCAGTGTTTGACACCCAATCCCCATCATACCTTTACTGTAAATGACCATAATAAATGAGAACGCTAATTTCCAGCCGATTCACAACTCAAAATCAAAAATCAAAATCCTGTTTCGCTAGCGTTTGCAATTCATTTAGTTTCAGCTAATTAAAAAAAAATTTAAAAAAATCGACGGCCAAAAACTAGGTCCCTACAGTCCGTTTTGCGTTCGCGTAAATTTATGCGGGACATTGTAAGGTATGGATCAAGTTTACATGGAGATTCAGTGCTCGTTTCCATCAAGAAATGTTCACAATGAATAGGAAGTGACTCTTCGCCAGGATTGACCATAGGTTTTTTATTAAAATTTTCAAAGTATTTTTTTCCAACATCAGTGAGATGAATTGATTGTATTTTCCTGCTATTTATGTGTCATCAATTGTCACAAAGGTGCAGATTTTGAGTGAATTCTGGTGAGTTTTTTGTACAGTGGTGGGAGGGTGTCTTACCATACATTTTTCTACACACAAAGTATAGTAATGCTGTGGCTTGTAATTTTCATTGTGACTTTTCTTGTATCTTTCGGAGATAATAGATCAATAAAATTCTTGTAATTTGTTATTCTGATAATTATCTTGCAATCTATTATCTCTGAAAGGCCCGCCTAGACCCTCTATATATCTTATCTTTGAGTGTTCATGATTGTAGGCTTTCGACAGTGCCAATTTATTTTAAATGATAGCCATTTTGAAAAGGTTTTTTTTCTTCTTTTTTTTTCTTAATTTTTAAAAAATAATTGAATTATTTACAAATTCATATTTAGGTTTGAAACCTCAGATCTGGAATGCGTGAAGTTGTGAAAATGTGAGGAAACCTGTTTTTTTCACCAGGTGTATGTAAACTTTTTTACCTAACTGTAGGTTTGGTTCAATGAGTGACTCTACCCTTGGCATCCCCAAGTCAATGTCATATTGTATTTGCATCGTTATCATAATTAAATTTTGACCGTTCATCTTTGTATCCCACCCACAGGACAATGGGAGTTCTTCGGCGATTGGACTCTGCCCTCGACTTTGAGAGAATTGGCACCCCAGTGTTCTCGTCATAATATTGAATTGTATTTTTATACATGTAGTTGAACTTTGACCTTTCACCTTTGTATCCCACCCACAGGACAATGGGAGTTCTTCGGCGATTAGACTCTGCCCTCAACTTTGGGGGAAATGGCTCCCCAGTGTTCTTGTCAAAATATTGAATTGTATTATTATAGTTGAACTTTGACCTTTCACCTTTGTATCCCACCCACAGGACAATGGGAGTGCTTCAGCGTTTGGACTCTGCCCTTGACTTTGAGGGAATTGGCATCCCTACCTCCGTCCTAGCCAGCTTCCTGGGCTGGTTCTCCCTCTACTGTGTCCTGTGCTTGACCAACTCCAAACGAAGCTATGAGTGGCATTGTCGGGTGGTTACCAGTGTGCATGCAGTCATCATCTCAACGCTAAGCTATATCTTTGGGATGTACTACAATCCCTGGTTCATTACAAATCCAGGTGAGACATAATCATAATCATCATCATAATATTGATAATGATGATATTGATAACAATGATGATAAAAATGATATTATTAATAATGATGATAATAATAATATTATTAATAATGATGATAATAATGATAGTTACAATTATAATAATGATAGTATTAATAAAAATTGATAATAATAATGACAATAATAAATAATAATAATGATATTAAAGACGTGCATGGAGCTCATGGCCATGTCTGACTTACTCGCAGGTTTTCTTTTTTATTTGTCTGGTCCTTTTTTCCTCCAAAGCCCTTCATCATTATTCTAGGTCAAGAATTTGTTGTTATTGATAATCTTGTACATACAAGCTGTGAGAAATGTATTTATTGTAGTCAATCAGGCTCTGAGGATTGATCAAGTTAATTTCTTGTTGTTTTGTTAATGTTGCACAGCTGGACGAAACAACAATCTAGAGATACTGACCCTGGTGATTTGTATGGGGTATTTCCTCTTTGATTTCTGCTGGTGTATCTGGTTCCAAGAGGAATTCTTCATGATCATCCATCATTTCTTGACCATCGCCTGCATCACTGCCTCCCTTATCATGGGGATATCTGGGACGGAGGTTGGGGCGGCTATCTTTGGGTCGGAGGTCAGCAATCCCATGTTGCAGGTATGGATGATTCTACTCTGTTCATAACCTTCAAAAATGAGTCTGACATTTCTGTCTTTTTCCTTTTTGTTGTTGTAAACTTTGACATAGACGTCAAAAATATTCACCGTGTGTTACACATTTCTACCTTTGTTACTTTCATATAATTTTCAATCATATTGTAACATGAGTACTTGGCTTGCTATTGTACTGAAATAATTTGCACAAAAAAGAACCAATAAATTGTGTAGTTTTGTTATATTTTGTTTTGTCTTATATTCAAGTATTCAACTCAATCCTAGATCCAAGCTAAATGATTCTTTGAGTGCAGTTGTATGTGATTCATTTAATTAGACTATCGCAATTTTGTTCATGAAAAGGCATGCAAAACACTGTAGTGAAATTTTTTTAACTGGAGTAGGGACTACGGATAGATCGTATAATGAACTCATTGGCGTGAATCATTTGCTCAGTAGTTTTCAGTCATCACCTGACTGGTCTATTTGCATCTAAGCTGAAATATTTTATAAGAAAATGCACCATGTGTATCATGTTTCCACAGGCGAGATACTTCATGCGTGAGACCGGCCACACCAAGACCCTGGTCTATGAAATCAACGACCTGGCCTTCATAGTGACGTTCTTCGTTTGCCGAATGGGGATCGGTTCCTTCTTCCTCTACTCCTATCTCCAGCACCCCAAGCCCCTCTTAATCTTTCGGATTGGCTCCGTAGGGCTGTACATCGTCAGCTTAATCTTCATGTACAGTATAGCTCGTCTTGCCATCAGGAAGTATGGAAAGTTCTTCATGAGATTGATACGGGTAGAGAGGAAGGAGGGAGCAAAGATGAACAATGGGGATGCCCCTAAAGAGCTCGTGGGACCTCAGGTCACAGGGGTCACGGAAGGTCAGGTCAAAGGGGTCACGGAAGGTCAGGGTAACGGGCATGCCAATAATCATGAACATACAGACTAGTATTTATATGGATCAATTCTTGGGCACTGCTCAATGTGCAATGGTAGAAAAATGAGAAATACAGTGTATGTTTTGTGTTGAGAAATTTATACATTCTAGGAGTTTCTAGCTGTACACAAATTATTATTTTGAGGTGATTGGTACACTTGAAATCATTGTCAAAGGGTATGCACATATACATGTAGTTAATGCTCTTCTGGTACTATGATGACGCAGCAGACACTAGTTTCACCTACACACGTTTAGGATTTACCATCCATAGAGAAATATGGAAGGAAGTATCTATGACAAAAATCAACTCTACTTTTAATAGAAATTATTATTGATGAATTCAAAGTAATCCATTTCTGCTGATGGGATGAGAGCGTAAACCAGGGGGCTGTAACATAAAGCTTAGCAATTGATTGTTACAATTGTTTGATTGATTTTATAATCGATTGATTGTATGTAGTGATCCATAGCACTTGTAGCAATCAATCGCTAATTGATCATTGTGTTAAGGGTCCTGTATGCCCCTGCCTGTACAGCTACTGACCCCTGGACCAACAGGCCACTAAGCCAACAAGCTTGGCGCATGGGCTATGGAGCTCCTGAGCTGTCGGTCCTGTTGACTAGCTGTCTACTGTACAGGGGTGATTCTGTGAGATTTGTCCCATACGACAGGTATCTTTCATCCAATAATCCATTTCATTCATGCAGTAATGAAAAACCTTTGATGCAACTATTGACTAATGGTTCTTTCTGGGATCACAACATGAGTCAACAGACATTTTTGTTTAAACAATTTTCTGATGAAAATAGATATATTGGACTCGTTGCCTGTAATAACCTGCATTTTGCTTTTATGGTCAATTGTCAGGTAGGGTTTGAAAGAGAGAATTTGAAGAAAAACAAACACCAACTCTATTTTGATAGAATATTTATACTTGCCAAATTTATACAATCAATTTAAATCATATACATTCGGTATAAGTTTATAAGCATTAGTGGATCATGTGATATAGATATTATACTTCTTCATATGCAGTAGCTCAAACTAAACTTGTATTTATGTTAAGAATGAAGCGTCCTTATGCCAACTGGAACTCTATACAGTGTATGTATATAATTTAGTATATTAATCTATAAGCTATGAGGCGAGGACAGCGCTCAATTTCAAATTTTCATTCAATTGTAAAATGTTACATAATCTAACTTTAACGTAATTTACAACTCATAGTGAGAAGTCCGTTATTTTACCAGAATTTGGGAAATAATTTTACTTACCAGTATTTGGTGTATTGGTCTCCTCCCACCATTCTTTCTTGCTGATTACAATCAGATTATAGGCATGGTTTTTACTTGCGCTGGACCTAGGATATTTTACTGTAAATTGATAAGTGCTTTGTCCACACACCATTTCTGCACTTCACAGCACTCCTTGCAGCTACTTGCCTCACCTACCATCCCTGAATAGCTTCCTGGATGAGCTACCAAAGGGATTACTACACCAAGTACCAAGTATCACTATAAATTGTTCTATATTTCATCCTGTAATCATGTAAATTTGAAAGAAATTTGATAAGAAATAGTGACATTTTATTCATATGTGCTGTTTTAGTACCAGGAGGTCTTTTAAAACATATTTTTCAAAGCAAAGGAAGCCATTTTTTTATATGTACATTTTCAATTTTTCATGGCAAGATTGCAGTATATTTTTGACATCTCATATTGAATTTTGCAATCATTTTTATACCTCTCTTCATTTTTCCCTTTTTTTTCTTGAATTTTATTTTTTTGATTACCTGTCGGGTATGATTAGAAGATGTTTTCAGGGGATTTTTATTGATTTATTAAGTTATTTATTTATTTATCTATTTGTTTATTTAATAGATATTTATTTATTCGTTTTGTTTGTTTTTGTTTTTGTTTTCTCCTGACCTATTAATCTGTACACATGACCTGAAGATAATTACTATGTATAATAGTATATTGCGCAATCATGTTGTTCATCTCGATAGAATAAGGGCCTAAACATTGTCAGCTACACTTTAATTCTGTGTTAAAGGGGAAGTCCACCCTGAACCTCAGTAGGTTTTAATAAAAGCAGAAAATTGAGAGAAACAAGTTAGTGTAAGTTTGAGCAATATCTGATTAAAAATAGGAAAGTTATGAATTTTTGAGGTTGTCATCAGTGAAACAAAAATTGGCAACACTGACGTATGAGCTCCTCTCCAATTTGCTCTGTTCATTTTCTTAGTTATTGATGACGGAATAGGTTTATAATTATATTTAGGGTGAAGGTATGATTGAAATTTTCTTAAGGGAAAATATAGATCTATGAAGATTTTTAGTACAGGGCAAATGGGAGCAGACCTCGCAAGATACAAGTCACAGAGTTGCCAATGTGAGTTTGATTGATTGCACGTTCAAAAATTCATAACTTTCTAATTTTTAATTGGTTTTTCCTTTAACTTTCACTGATTTATTTATCTCATTTTTCTGCTATTGAAACCAACTTAAAGGTAAAGACCAGTTTTGGAAACGCCCCTCTCTTTAAAAAATGAAATGGAAGCTCTCATTACCAATCATGTGAAAGAATATGTTTTGACTAATTCGTGATGATACAAATTTTGCCGGAAAAGTCGGGAAACCGCCTAATTGATATATTTGGTAAATTATTATATCTATTGGGACCAAATAGATATCGCGCACGTGGTCGCATAGTCCCATATACATCTTTCTGTGTACAGTGCTTGTAACTTTACCAAGACTGGGCCAAATTTCTTACATATATGCGTACGCGTTAGTCCATTGCTGCATGCAGCTATTCTATTAATTCCCACTTTCCATTTCTGTACGTATGTAGAGGTGTCGTGGTCGAGTGGATACGTCGCCGGACTGTCGATCACAAGGTCCACGGTTCGAGTCCCGCCGCGGTACTAATCTCCTTTGGCAAGACATTGATCTACATTTGCCAAACTCAACCCAGGTGATGTAAGTGGGTACCTGGCAGGAATTAATTCCTTGAAATGCTGGAGCGCTGTAATGGCAGCTAGGCTAAAGCTGGGGTAATAATAAATGCACCTCGGAATAGAATTTCTAGATAGGTGGTGCTATAGAAATGCCTATTATTATTATTATTATACCGTTACCCATAAAGTTTGAATAATTTATTTTCTTACCTCATTTCGTGAAAAAGTTAGAGTCAGAGAGAATGGTCAATAAAGTTATGAGAAGAAATAAACTTTAGCAATCAAGAATAAACCATATTGTCACAATCATTGCATGGAAAGAGGTAAGAAAATATTATTCAGACTTTATGGGCAACAGTGTAGTATGGAAACAAAATCTGCTGTGGTAAACTGCATGCATATGTGAAGGAGTATAAGGGAACATACAATGGACTGCCACTGTGCCACAGTTGACTTTATGGCCATGCACATTATACAAGATACTGCCAAAAATATGACAGTATGGTTTGTTATTTTATCATTAGCGAATAAAAAGTTAATGTGCTTCATTTAGATATTCCATTTTCTTTGTAGACTGCCCCTTTTTTTATCAGTGTTTCTCTAGGAAACATTGAGAATATTTATGACCAATTCAAACTGAAATATATTTAAATGGTCATGTGAACTTCCCACTTTCACCTTCTCTTAATACCAATTACCATCTCACCTATATTTCAAAATTGAATATATTGTTTTTTGACAATTGTAAATGTTTTCCTTTTTTCATGTAGTAGGCAATGTATCACTGGTTTACAATCAGGCTTGCCAGTGATTCTGAGTGTTGTGTGCGTTTTTGGTGATATAAACATAAGGGAGTTATGGTAAGAGTTGATTTGGGTGATTTTCCTTGGTTTTCATCACTATTTAAAATAAATGTATGTTATATACTGGATAGATTGTATTATCATGGGGAATAAAGGGGTAAGTTTGATGTGTTTGCAGAGCTCTATTTTGTAAAATAATTGAGTCTTGTGGATTTTAGTGTTTAAAATGCAGTGTATGAATGCAGGTGAAATAAAACCTCTAATTTGTATGGTATCAAACATGACAACGGGTGGTATTCTCGAAAGTGGTCTAATTTTAGTCCATGGTTTAATCCTCCGACTAAGTATGGAATGCCAAGTGTTCATATGAATATGTTTTAGAATAATTTAATCTGTCACTAAATTTAAATAAAATGTAATAACATAATTAATAAACAAAAATATAACTATGAAATAATTATGTTATGGTAATTTAGGGACATATCAAATTATTCTAAAATATTTTCATATGGACACTTGGCATACCATACTTAGTCGGAGGATTAAACCATGGACTAAAGTTAGTCTGATTCCGAGAATACCACCCAAATGCTTTATAAGGGGGTACATACTAGTACCTGTGTTAGAAAATGTGAGAACCAAGTTTTCATTAATTGTACAGTGAAAAGATTTCCCTTTTAAAATTACACATAGCATTATAGAACTTGCCTCATATATTATAAACATCTCATTACCAACTCTGAAATATGCTTTGAATTGGCCCTTTTTCTTAATGTACCGGTAACCAAGTTGAATGCATATGTCTTTGTGAAGTACCTCTATATAAATTATTTCATTTACCTGTTACAAATTATTGTATCTCATAATCTCAATAGTCAGAATGCGATGTGCATACATTATTTTCTGCTCTGTGGGACTAACAGGATGGCTTGCCCTACCAATTTGTTTCACAAATAGTGGCTCAGGTAGGTCTTTTCTGGTATAATGATAGTTTTTTTTTTGAAGGACAACTTCGATTTCAAAATTGTCCTCCAAAATGTTTACCTAAAAAATGTAAAAATACAATGGAGTTTATGTAAATCATCACTTAGACCACCTATTCACTATGAGCAACTAAAAGGGGGTGACAATATGAAACAATAAGATTTGTTCTTTTTATCTTTAATAATGGTAAATAAAAAGATATTCTCTTTGTTATTTGGAAAAGAAAGGTAAAAATTGATTTTCCCTGTATTTTTGGTAATGCCTGTCTTATTGCTAAGTTAAACAATTTTTTCCAGCCATATGAGACTGGACATTTTAATAATAATAATAATAATCTTTTAAGATAAATCCTTTTGATTGTGGTTTAGGTTTGGGCCTTTAAGTACCCTAAATGTTTCTCTGTTGAATGAACTTTATAATATCTTTTCACTGATGAATTGCAAATTGTTAAAGTGTTTTTCTTTCAATGCATGTTCCATCCAAGTATTATAAATTGTGTGTTTGCTTCTATTTATTAATGTATTATGCAGCTCATCTAATTTCATTATAATATGTGTATATAATGTACTACTCGAAAACTACAGGTGTATTTTATGCATGATTTATAAATATTGTATTGTATCTCTTTTGGTTTGTATTTGATAGTAGCTGCAATTACTCAATCTCAAGCACTCATTGTAAATCTATGCATAGTGGTCACAATACAAAATAATACTCACTCATTTGTACACAGCACATAATTGCACTCATGCACTTAAAGCCATATTGTACTCAGTATCCATGTGTTTTGTATCATAATTCACTGACACCGGTTTAGTTTGAATTACCAATCAATGTGTGCACAGGTGTGCATCAGGCAGCGAAACTCGTTGTCCAGCCGGAAAATACTTCCCCTTGCCTTCATATCTCGATGGCGAGAAGAATGCCTTATGGTGGTAGGTTCAGAACTTCAGGGCACAGTTCATTTCAAAAGACCTGTCGATCCTAAAAGTGATGTCCAATCTTTGTGATTAACAACAGCTTTTATTGGGTAAACACCCGAATGGTGTCAAATTGTTACAAGAACTCACTACTATGAGCCTTTAAAGCACCAATACTTTAAATTACCAACAATATGTACAAGCCAAATACAAGTCGAGCTTTCGGAATCTGTAGTACAATTACCCATATTTGTACTTTGAATAGTTACAATAGAAAAAGTTGCCGGTGGTAGGATGATTTTATACCAAACCCATCGTTTTTCATGGTTCTTATCTTTGATATATAAACTAATGCATTGCTAATTTTATGAATGACATTTTGACATTTAAATGCAATATTAGAGCTTGCCATAATAGATATCAACTCATTTATCTATTGTAACAAATAATTTAACTGTTTACTGTTTACTGTGATAATTTATTAATGCTGTCGTCATTTAACAATTTTTTTAAACAAAATGTGAATGACGGATTTCTTTTATTGGATTATCAAATATAATTACAGAATAACTGTTCAAGTCACCAATGTATTGCCCATCTTCTCTGTTTCATGGAAATGTTCGAATATTTATATATATCAGGTGAAAAAGTCATTATAAAGCCAGCCATGCGATATCACACTATTTTCCGCCTTGTTGACTTGTGAATAATGATTGATGTACTTTTTTTGTAGCATTATTAATACTTCATGAAAGAAAGTTTTTAAGATGATATCATAAGTATAGGCCTAAGCAACTGATTAATTGATTGATTGATTAGTTGGTTGATTGATTAATTGGTTGATTGATTGGTTGGTTGATTGATTGATTGGTCGGTTGATTGATTGATTGATTGATTGGTTGGTTGATTGATTAACTGGTTGATTGATTGGTTGGTTGATTGATTGATTGGTCGGTTGATTGAATGATTGGTTGATTGACTGATTGTTTGGTTTGTTGATTGAATGATTGGGTGGTTGATTGGTTGATTGATTAAACTATTTATTAAATTATTATTATATTAACACGATCACAACTGTTTTCGAGAAATCAAATCCAAGAGTAATTTCAATATATCTCATATAGAGAAATCATGTTCGGATTACGAAATTTGCCATTGTTTTGTTCACACATTTCAATAGGTTATTAATTAAAATATCTTTACTTTGATATTTCGGAAGTAGTTGCTATCATTTTATGATTAATTCATCTAACTATACTTATTCATCTGTTATGCTTCATTTGTTAATTATTTGTAGATTTTGTACAACAGGTTTGCCACTACTGCGGTTTATAATAAATTTAATAATTAGGTTTATAATCTTTTATAATTAATCATGAATTAATCACCTTTCATTGGTGTGTTGTGAACATGGCATGTTCCGTTTGATGTAGGGCGATACAAAATGGGTCTTAATTTGATAGTTAGGGAAACTATCTTTCTTTCTCTCTTCGTTCTTCTTTTTCATCTTCTTCTTCTTCTTCTTCTTCGACTTTTCTTGTTCTTGTTCTTAATTCTTGTTCTTCTTGTTCTTGTTCTTGTTTTTCTTCTTCTTCTTCCTGTTCTTCTTCTTATTCTTCCTTTTCTCCTTATTCTTCTTCTGCTGCTACTTCTACTAATAATAATAACACAAATGATAAAAATACGTGACTTTTGTTATGTTTCACGAAAACAACATTGAAAAAAATACAAGCATTATTGCTAATTTACTTCATTTGGGTCTCAGTGGAATCACGTGTAAAAGTACAATGTCACAATAATAAATCATCATTATATTTATAATAGTCATCCGAAAATGCATGAAATGTCCGTAATTCTCAGGTGACCTCTTACCTAAAAAGTTGCGATTCTGAAGAGAAGTTTACAAAAGCAACCATATATTATGATATAGGAGGGACTCTAATTGGTTAAAAGTTTGTACGCTACTACTACTATAGTAATTAGTATGCATTTAATAGCTATGCTGCATGCGCCGTATGCATTTTGTATCATTACGCCATATAGCCAGATCAATGAGTCGATGGATTGCATGCATTGTTTGAGCGAACTTAGAGAGGGTCTTCCATACCACTTCGTCCTTGGATCAACTCTCTCTACATCGTATTCGTGGAAAACTTGGGGAAAATCCTGTTATTTCTGCATGGGGCAGATTCGCTTTATAGAAAACATACAAATTGGATCAACATTACAACCCTGGATAGATAACATGCAGTTACTCTCTTGTTTAACTATGCCCCCGACAATTTCCTCGATGACAACTGCTTTTTAATAGGTTCCTCACAATCTACTTAATCTATTATATGAAATTAAGAATCATTGTGACGTGCTCATAACATGTATTGTATAATTTTTATTTTATATGTATGTCTATATCTTTGGTAAAATGTTGAACAAATATTAATTAGAAGCTGAAAGTAACAATTGAAATGATCATGATTTTGTTTTAAAGTTGTGTCCATGCAAACAATGATAATGCCAATTAAAGGCCGGAGCAGGGGTGCAGGGGCTATGTATGTATAGTACCCCCCGCTGGTGGGGTCACTCCCCAACAGACGGTGACACGTATGGCCGTTACCACAAATGAAAAAAAAACCTTTTGCGGTCAATTTCAAGGACATTTTGTGCAATTTAACCCCCTTTTTTACGTCAAAACATGGACAAATCGTACTTTGGAATACCCCTATTTATAAGATTGTAATTAAGGACACTTTTGCAAATTTACCCCTATTTTACCATATTTCAAGGACAAGACATTTATACCTTTTTTTCATTCAGTTAACATAAAGGTGTCCATAATGATGCTAATTACCATGCATAATGGTAAATGATATATATCGCTGGTCCCTGGTTATCGGGCCCCTGCCCCCGGTATGGTACGTGCATATTATCACATGTGGAGGATTTTTTCTCAACAATATGAATGAGCGAGTGAACGAAATAACGATGCCGCAGGCGACTCGGCTCCGAGAATTTTTCTTCCCGGTTTTCTCTTTTCCCTTTTCCTGACCCCTATCAATTTCGAGGACACCTGTGCACCCCTATTTTCTATATTAATTTCGAGGAATATTTTGTCCACGGACATTGCTTGAAATAGACCCCTTTTCCCGCGATTTTGGTAACGGTCATGCAGTCCCTAATATTTATTAAGTCACATTGAGTGACCCCACCGGGAGTACCCCCCTCGATCGATATGCTAATTCAATATTTGCAACATTTGCGCAAGGGAGCTAGAGCAGCTAGCTAGCTATATATAGAACTGACCAAGACAATTTTGCATTTTGTAATTTCGTTTCCGTTTTATAATCTATTTTTTAAAGAAAGCTAATATCCAATATGTAAAATATAAATCTTGAATGTGGTTAACAACTTACAAGGCACATTGAATTTGGATTATGTTTCAGCGAGTTGTCAAAAAAAAACGATGCGAATCTGTTACGTATAGCGAAAGGCATATAGGGCGACTTTTTCGGGGCAAATCGAATCGGCCCAATCCGCCATCTTGGTGAGCGAAGATCGGTGGTTGTTCATACGTCGATTTTCGTGGTTTCGATTATTTTGATCAAATTTTATTTAAGATGCCATCTTGTTCATATCTCTACTGCCGTAATTCAACGAAGAATTACAAGACAGCAGACGGCCAAAAGCTTTCTTTTCATAAGTAAGTGTTTTACCTTTCAGCTTGAGAACGCGCGATTTCTCCGGGGATTTCTCGTGCTGGCGCATATTGCCGTTGAAGCCGATAGGCAACACAGCCTTCCCTGGCTGCGCGGGCGCCCCGTTCCCGGCGACGGGCTGGAACGAGATCACGGATCACGGCTACCGATGCCGATGGGTTGCTGAACAGAGCTCAGCTCATTTCACAGCATGCTAGACCGAAAATTTCTGTCTTTTTCGTTCGTTAGCCTCTGATTTGGGTAGGGTCGGCTCCTCTCTTTTCTGTCTCTTTCGTTCGTTAGCCTCTGAATGATTTGGGTAGGGTCGGCTCCTCTCTTATAAATTTTAGTTTTTAGAGAGGAGCCATCGTGTATCGACCCTGGCCCTACCCAAAATATCACTATTATCAGAGGCTAACGAACGAAAGAGACAGGGGCCCGTTTCTCGAAACCGTCATAAGTCTAACTTCTTGACTATCCCATTGAAACGTATGTTAATTCTATAGTATAGTATAACACACGTTTCTTTCAATGAGATAGTATCATAGTACTAGTAGTCAAGAAGTTAGACTTATGACGGTTTCGAGAAACGGGCCTCAGATATCTTCGGTCTAGTCGAGCAGTGGCCTTTCCTAACCATCCGTGACATTCTCTTCTCCAGCTTTTCCACTTTCAAGTTTATAAACTACTACTACTAGTCTAGAGTCTAGGCCTAATAACTTAGAGTTAGACTAGACCTATATACATTTAATAGGTTTAAACCGTTTAGGGTCTAGATCTAGACCTATATTCCTATAGGCTATAATAATATTATTAATCTAGATCCAGACCTAGCCCCGCCGCTCGATGACTTTTTTCTTTCGAGTCTTGCGCATCTTTTAAAACAATTTTTTTGAAATTCGGACGTACAGTTACAAAGTCATGTGACCTTTTGTCTTTGCATGTCAGCCTGAAAATCACTCATTTTCGTGATTTGTGTACCGGTGTGTTGGCTCAGTCAGTAGAGCGTCCACCTCACAACCGGGAGGTCGTGGGTTCGAACCCCGGCCGCGTCATACCAAAAGACGTTAAAAGATGGGAGTCGCTGCTACCTTGTTTGGCGTTCAACAATAAGGGGATAGAGCAATGTCGATCTGGCGCTGCTCAGTGGCTGCCGGGCTCACGATCAATTGGGCACAAAGAATTTCCATTATCAGTTTAATAAAATTTGGAGTGGACTATAAAAGATTATTATTATTATTATTATTATTATAAAACATGGAAATGTAATTTTTCCTAAAAAGAGATAAAACATTGGTTATTGGGTCTTGTTTAAAGTTTAGGTGATTGTTTTGGGAGTCAAAATAGTTGAATTGTAGTTAAAAATAAAATTAAAAAACAAAACAATAAAATACATACATGTACATGTAAGTTAAAGATACTATGTCCCTTTTGCAGCCAACATCAAATTCTGTAGAACTTTGCAGTAATTATGAATATGTTATGTATGTCCTATCTGTGAAATTTAAACTTGAGCAGTGTCCTAATATTCAAATTATGCAAGGAAACCCGTTTACTTGCTAGACTTCACTGTCAGACACTATTGAGTGACTGACTGGCTTTTTCATCTTTGGTAATAACATATACATAAAATGAGCTGTAACGGGTACATGAGCATTTGTCTACATCAATAACCCACTTCTTAATGGCCAAAATTAAACTGATTGAATCTTTGCGCAGCATAAAACGTATGACCATTCGGTACAATGGTCTGAAAATCAGACTATTACTTACTGGCTCTATAGCTCCTAAGTCGATTCGACAACTAATAGTCATTATTTTCCCACTTAAAGACATTTTCAAGCCCCCCTTTTTTAAGGGAAGTTCTAAATTAGTATTGTCTTTCAAATGCCGTTGGAATTTAACCTTTTCATTTTTTGGCCTGCAAATGGGACATATTACCTTTAAAAAGACAATGAAATACATAAGAAATTATCAAAACAAGAGATAACATACGGAATAATCTAGTAGTGAAAAAGAATGCTTAAATATGAAGAATATATGATTTATGGGTAAAAAGGTGAATTTTATGACCTTATTTGCATAAATTACCATAAATATGCAAATGAGTGCATTTTTCAAAAAAATTAATTTACCATAAAAAGTCCATAGTATTCTATACACTTCACTTTACATGCGTGCAAATTAAACGGCCGAGATCTAAGGGGGGCCATAATGCCCCGGCTGTATTAAGACCTCAAATAGCCCGGCCTTTTAAGTGTTAACGGAGCTGGATCTTGAGTACCTCTTTCTTTAACTTTTTTAAAGCTTGGCAGAGAGGTACAGGTGACGGCGGCCTGGGGTAGTGAGTTCCAGAGCCTGGTGGCATCAGGAAAGAAACTCCTTTGCAGTACATGTACTTGTGTCCGGGCATATCGCACTTGGAGTTTCTGGTCATGGCCTCTTTATGAAGCAGGTAGCGATGGAGTCAGAGCTGCCAGGGGGATGGAAATCAGTGAATTCTTAATGCAGAACATCATCATCACATTCGCCTGGGCTCACCTTTCTTGCAGAGATGGCCATTTTAGCTGGTCAAGCATGGCTGTGACACTGCTTGTTCTGTGATGGTCATTGCAGACTAAGCGTGCATATCTCCTTTGGATCATCTCTAATTTCCTGATGTTGGCTTGGGTGAAGGGATCCCAGATGATGCTTCGGTATTCCATGACTGGTCTAAGCAAGGTTAGGTAGCAGAGCACTTTGACTTTACGTGGGCATGATCTGATGTTTCTCTGGAGAAAGGCTCTGGTGGAATTAGACTTTTTTGTTACTTGGTCGATGTGATAATTCCAACTAAGCTTCTTGTGTAGATGGATTCCAATATATTTTGCTGTGTCTGCATTCTCCAGAATGTGTCCATGAATGATGTATGATTTGATGATGGGCTTACGTTTGTTGGAGTCAAGAAAGACTAATTTGCTATTTGCTTTTGTTTGAATTTTCTCCATTTAGGTTTCCTCGTGTAGCTACAGTTCGACAACTCTGGCTTGAAAACCTCCGGAGGGACAGCTTTGAGGCGAAGTTTGAGCCCAATTCTAGAGCTGTGCTCTGTTCAGAACACTTCACGAATAGCTGCTTTGATGATAAATCCACCAAGTATCCTAGACTTAAACATGGTGCTGTCCCAACATTGTTTCTTAGAGAGGGATTTATGAAGGTAGGACAGGCTAATATCTTTAACTTAGAAAATATCATTAAATAAACAGTATCGTATTGAATACACAAACAAAGCAAAGTAGTGAACATGTATTAATTATTAATCTAATGAAACAAGTCAGTCATGTTCCTTTTCATGTTAAATTGTGAATATTCATTATTTTAGTTACCTACATATAACACAAAACCCTTTGAACATCATGCAGCATTTCAAGGAATTGTTAAATTGTGTACATTACTTATTGTAATATTAATTATCATCATTGTTTTTATTATTATTTATTTTATTTTATATTATTATTGAACTTTATAAAACTACTATTATTATTTATATTATCATTAGGGCAAATCAAAAATGAATTGTTTCTCGTCCCCTCCCGCCTCCTTTTCGGCCACCGCCTCCTTTTTTAAAAACTATTTACTATTCAGAAGAGAAAAAAAAATATTGTGATATACAATTATACATTTTGTTTAAAAAGCTTCTAAAGTGATACAAATCATTTGTTTTGTCATAAATTGCATCAGTATACTCACATATAGTGCTGTAAGTCAGGCGCCATGTTCGGGTTCGGTTCGGTTCGGCAGAGTTCGGCAATTTTTTACCCGAACTTGGTTCGGTTTGGGGTTCGGTAATATAATAGCAAGCAGCCTAATAGCTACGATGGTCGGCGCTGGGCGGGCCGGCCGGCCGGGCGGGCCCGACCAGCACCGAGGACTTCTGCCCCACTCCTGATGAAAAGCACTGCTTCCGACCGGCACGTATTTCACATTAAAAAACTGCTTTAAACGTAACTATTTTAGTATTTACATTCATATTTCCGTTTTTAATCGTGTTTTATTTGCAGTTTTACAAGAATCATGTTTTCAATTTGAAAATAAATGATATTTTTTAAAGATTTGCCGAGACGGTTGTTGTCTAATGTTACGAGTCATGAAAGCTGCCATCTTGAATTTACCGATGTATACGTTATAATACACAGAGATAGCAGCCCAGGCTCGTTCGATTGCCGTTATTATAAATGTTTATTTTTAATGGGGTAAATAATAAAATTCCTCATTTTCCTGAATAAATAAATTAGAATACTATAATATGTATTTATTTCGATATTTAGATGGTAAAATTTGTCCGATATTATTACAATTAATTTTTTTTGTTTTTTTGTATTGTTTGGGTTTGAGCCGAACTTGTTTTGATCAGTGCCTAATAGGCACGTGTATTCTAGCTTGTTTATAGCTTGCGATCGCGACGTTACAGAGGTCAGGGTTTGGGATTTAAATGGCGTCAGTGAAGTTGCGCCCACGACTGGAGAGGCATGAATCACAAAGGAGGAAAATGGGGAAAAAGTAAATATAGAATGAGCAATCATATCATGAAAATTAGGTATAAAATGACAAGTTAATGAGCCTGCAAAAACGTTTAAAATTTTTCTGCCGAACATCCGAACCAGGCCTTTGTGTTCGGTTCGGTTCGGCACGGTTCGGAAGTGCCATGTTCGGCGAACTTCCGTTCGGTTCGGCGGTTCGGCTACAGCACTACTCACATAGCACAATATACATGTACTGTGAACAAATAGGCTTGGCCAGCTATAATTAGCATGGCAGCCATCTTGGAAAAAAAATTGCAAAAAAATTTAGTAAATAGTTATGCCCTGCCTCCTCCTTTTTTTTTAAAGTCCGGACGGGAAACGCGTTATTGTTGTTATTTGGCCTAACGATTTATCTGTTTGTTTTTTCTATTTTGTTTGTACTCGTGAAGAAAGTGGAACATGAGATGGAGGAAGAGGAGGAATCAAGCGACGAGGAGCAAGAGACCTGGAGCGGATGGCACAGCTGGCCAGACAAGGAGGGGTCAACAGAAGAAGATGGACAGAACGACGATGGATCCAAGGGACTTGAGGAACTGGAAGAGCTCATGGAGGAGGAAGAAGAAGAGGGGGATTTGAACGAGGAAAGAGATGGGATGGAAGACTCGGTAGGAGATGACGGAGATGGGAAGGGAGCATCGGAGGACAAGACCGGAGCGGTGTCAAGCCCCCTGGAGAAGGACGAGGAAGCAGGGGCAGTAATGGATACAGAGACTAATGTACTCCATAAAGCTCTAGATAGTGTTCAAGGACATGATAGGATTACTCTTGATAATGTTACGATGGTAAGTAAATTGATGCTTTATATCTTGATCTTCTCTATCTAGGGTGGTTCATTCAGTGATTAAACAATGGTGGTGTACATCAGAACCCTGCTTACAACAACAAATGTGAACAGGCCAACTTAACCACTGATAGATCAATGTGTCACCTAACAACCTTGCTTCATGGCAATCGATTCAAAATTTTCTAAGCTGACTCTACCTTGTGGCAAGACTTTTCAAAAGATTTATGGCTTTTTTATGCACACACTGTTTCTAAGGTATTTTGTAAAAACTGATTGGCCCCACCCAGTTTTGTTTCATATAAAAGTAGGAGAGAAATCCATAGACCTATTTAACAAAGGGAAAATAAACATTACAGTAGTATAACCATTTTTAAAAGAGAAAAGGAATTCAACCCCATTCCACTTTTCAGTTTCAGTTTCAGTTTATTTTTTTCATTTCCAACAGAACAGTAATTGTTGCCTTTGACTTTACAGGACCCCACGTTGACATCAGTGAAAATTGGTGACCAAAAGATGATCTCTATGACCTTCCAAGATATCCTCAACTCTCTCATCCCAACACAACAGAAAGATTCCTCAAAAGTACCTAAAGAACCTAAAGGCAGTAATCCTACCTCCAATAAGGTCAAAGGTCACCCGGACAAAGGTCATCAGGACACAGGCCGTCAGTCGCAAGGCTGGGAAACTGTCCAAGGGAAGGGAACAGGCCTATCTAGTAATGCAACGCAACAATCGATAATCACCTCAGAATTCAAGGAATTGCTAACACGTCAGAACAAGGCTGCGCAGAAGACCAAAGATAAAGACACCAATAAGAACCGAAAGGACAAGAATTTGGTTATCTCCATCTATCGAAAGAACACCATGATGCGGATCATCTCCTCAAAGGATCTGCCGTACATCTGTGGTGATTGGGTTGGCTTTCACTCACGAGTGTGCTGAAAAACCATGTTGAAGCGAAACACAACTATTCTGAGCCCCCAGAGATCAAGGCAAATGGTGAAATATTGTCACAGGTAATTCTTTCTAGTACATGTAACATTATATAGCTAAGTTCATACCCAGAGTTGGTTATTGTTAAAGAATGATGAAAATAAATATTCCTTCCAATTGAAAATAAATTCTCTGAAGGTATCGCACAACGCTAATCAGTTTTCACTAAAGATGCAATTTTTTATAGAAAAGTTACACCACTCATCAAATTTTAAAATTTTTTAAACCAAAATTACCAAAATGCTTCAACCCAGGCAAGTAGGCAACATCATTTTGGAATGGCTTTGTAATTTACTCATACTTTTGACAAAAATTCCCTCATTTTCACCTCTTTACTCTTTTTTTTTTCCCCACAAGGTCAAAATCAACTGCTCAGACATTAAAAATATTGGTCATTCTCATCGTCAATGTAATCACTCTTAGGTAGATATTGCAAACAAATTTTGCACATTGGTTCCAATGATATTAATTTAAAGTTAGAGGGCATTCTGGCATAAACTACAACAAAAAGACCAGACAAATTACGGACATGCTTTAGTACAAGACCTGTTAGGGGGATGAGGATTAAAATCTACTATTTCAGTTTCTCGGTCTAAAATATGCCATTTTCCAAATTTAATTTAAGCCAAATTCGTAGATGTAAGATTTAACTCACTGGATGGGTTTACACGTATTATTGACTTTTAACAGTATGGGCTGGGAATTGTCACATGTCATTACATTTATGTTCAAGAGAGTGAAGTATTTAAACGATTTGTTCGCATAATCTTATGATGCATTTTTTTGCTCTTCTCATTGTTTATGAAGGTCGTCGTTCATCGAGACTTTGAAAACCGAAACCTCAAAACCAAAACCCAGGTCAAAGAACTGCGAAGAAAGTATGCTAAAACAGAATCTGGTAATGGCAACAGAGAGAGTGAACCTGCAGAACAATGGTTCCAGCAGGTTGATAAGTCTACCGTCTCTTTTTCTGATTCTGATTGTGATGATGCATTTCCAGTTGGCACTGATGGTGGTGATTCCAGTGTCCGCAGTGTAGTTGAGGGTGCAGATTCATTTCAGAGGACTTCATCCAAAAAGAAGAAGCGTAAGCGAAACAGAAAACCAAAGACTGACAGTGCCGGAAACGTTACTTCTAGAAAAAACAGAGACAGATGCCATAGGTGTCCTAGGTACTTTAAAAGTCGATTCCAATGGAAGCAGCATATAGCTGAAATGCATGGTGAGTACTCCTCTCAGGAAGTGGCTCAGGCAAGCTGGAACAATACAACAGATGGTTCATCAACTCTGGAGGTGCTCAAGTGCATCTACTGTGAGACCTTCTTCACGAGCAGGGAAAATGCTGAAGGACACCTGACCAAGCACTGCGGTTTGGACGGTATCAAGTGTGACATCTGTACAGAAGCCATTAAGTTGTGGAATGAAGGAAGAAACATGGAGCTAGAGAAGCTGCATGAGAAATATGACAGCCTCAAAGATGAGGCGCAGGATGGAGATGAGGGTAGGAAGGAGGAGACTGCAGGCGGCGAGGGAGCTACTGGAGATGATGCAAGGAAAGGTGATGAAGGATCTTCTGTAAACAATGACAGGAAAGAAAAGCTAGATGCTGAAGACCTCATCAGGCAGTCTCTGGAACGAGCCAAGAGACTTTCAAACAAGCATTTCGTCATTGCCAAATGCTTTGAATGTAATGAGGAATTTTTTCTACGGCATCATCTGGTCAATCATTACAGAGTGCATGAGAAGTTCACCTGCAAGGAATGTGGAGAGGAATTAAAGACAATGACAGACTACCAGGAGCACCTTGATGAAGTGCATAAGGTCGGTTTATGCTCCTGTCTGTACTGCCCAAAGAAGTTCCCTTCTTTAGGAAAACTAAATTATCATATGCTGGGTCACCTTGGATTGTTTCAGTGCATTTTGTGTGGGGTAACTTTGATGTCCAAGCAGTCACTGGAGATTCATATCCGAGGGGCAGTCAATGATCCATACCATAAGTCCCGAGGTAATGGTGAACGCCTCACATACTCCTCATCTAATCCATTCCTTGGTGCAAGTCAGAATGAAAATCGTGGCTTTCGTCGCGGGAAGAAGACAAAAGATATTTCTTGCAAGTTCTGTGATAGAAAATTTGGCTACATCCATGGTCTACGTAGGCATATCCGATTCCTACATCCCAAGGAGGAGGTGCCTATGAAAGGAGACGGCTTTTGCTGCGAGCAATGCGGCGTTGTCCTGGCATCAAAACAGTCCTTCAAGGCTCACTTGAAGACGCATCAAGAGAAAACTATTTCTTGTCCTAAGCCAGGCTGTCAAGCCATGTTCACAACAAAAATTAACCTTAAGTCCCATTTGAGAACCCACGGTCAAGCCTCCTGGTCACGAAGGTTCAGATGTGACATTTGTGGAGGGACATACAAAACACAATGTTATCTTGATATGCATATGAAATGTCATAGTGGGCATGTGCCATATGCCTGTTCGTATTGTGGGAAGACCTTCCGCAACGTCACCCACATGGTTTACCACGAGAGGCGCATGCACACCGGCCAGCTGGATCATACATGTGAAGTCTGCGGTAAAGGTTTTGCAGACCCATCAACGCTGAAGGTCCACAGCAAAACCCATTCTACCCACAGGCCTTTTGTATGTGAAATCTGCTCCAAAGACTTCCCCACCGAACTGTACCTCCGAGCTCACAGACGAGTCCACACCAAGCCCTTCAAGTGTTCCCAGTGCAACGAAGGGTTCTCACAGCAAGGCGCAAGAAGGAACCATCTCCGAAAGGCCCACGGTATCGAGATGCCAGTCGACAAAAGCAAATCCAGAGGTTCTGCTCAAAGCGAGACTGATCCACCAGGCGAGTACAGTCCTCAGATGTCAGAAGCTTCGTACAGGATATAGAGGGAACAGAAATGAAGGTTATTAGCGATAAGATCATTTCCAAGATTCTAGCAGGCATTTTCTAAATTAAACTTAAATGTTGAAGACAAATACAGACTCAAGGAATGTGCATTTCTTAAAAACATTAGTCTACAAAGTATTGTACAACCAGAAATTTTTCTCAAACTTTAAGTGCTTAAGATTTGCAAAAGTTTCATTCTGTGAAATAATCACTTCACAAGAGACAACATACAGTGTTTACAAATTGTGAACGTTTCTCGGATAACCAAGTAACCTTATCCCAGAAAACAGTCTGTCAAAGAAAAAAATATCAAACTGTTAAAGCGAAGGAAATGCAAAAATGTATCTGATTGTTAGCAAGCATGCCCGTAACTTAATTTCTGACAGCGTGGGATAGCTGTATTAGCTATTCTGTCTAGACAGTTGACTAAAATTTTGTAGTTAATAGCATCAAAGGCATAGTGAACATGTGTTGAAGGGTCTGACTGTTATAGAATATAATCTTGAGTTATCTAACTTTTTATGCCCCTGTCCAACTAAGGTGATGATTTAGCCATGATGTTCTGGGATTGTCCCTGGGTAATAGGTCCCTCATTTTCGTTATGTGATATCTTGAAAGGGCAGAGTTATTTTGGTGCTTTTCGTCTAGCTGCACCTGAATGGTGGATGACCTGGGCCCTGTTTCATAAAACATGTTATCAATAACAAGTTGCGATATCTGCTATAAGCTACTGAAATCGTTGCATTTGATTGGCTGAGAGCAAATTTGTTATAGAAATATTGCACTTGTTATTGATAACAAGGTTTATGAAACAGGGCTCTGCAGTTGCAGAGGTACCTCAGGAATATGAAACATTCTCATTGGTATGTAACGTGAGAATGGTACTTGCACTTTCCCTCTGTCAGAGACTAACAACAGTGAACCTGAGGGAGTCTCAATGCTGGCTGATTAATTATTCTGAATGTCCATATTATTTGGAAATGTAATGTAAAGGGTACACCAACCCTGATAAACATACAAATGGAAGTTTAGAAAATTAAAAAAAATTGGAGCAGTAAAAGTTTTTTTTTCTCAAGGGTATGAATCAGAATGTTTAAAATTGGAGGTCATATAATTGTTAAAAACTTAAAATGTAGTTATTGATCTGATTGTAATATCATTTTCCAGCTTTCACCTACCATGAGGTTTACCTGGAAACAGTTGGGCTATACACAGTGACATGATAGTATATCTAGATTCTAGATGGGAGGCATTGGTTTGGATATCATTACCCTGGCTTGAGTTCCAACAATTGTAGCTCTCAGTTTTCGCAAGGAATCATCCTGCCACATGTAGGTACCGACGACTTACTACAAATGGGTACAGTGTGGCAAATGTACAATTGTTCATGAATGGCTTACCAAATGACGTAATTGTTGTGGCAAGCAGCCATGGAATCAAATTCCAGACCTTGTGTTGAGATCAACATTGTGGTGAACAAAAGGAGTAAATTAGAATTAAAGAAAACAGAGAAAGATATTGAAAAGTCAGTTTAAAAATTACTGGAACCAATACATGTACAGGGTGTACCATGTATTTTACGGAAAGTGACAAATACCAGTAAATATTATCAAATTTCTTTGATACTATTCTCAAAGAATTCTCTTTGAAAACCCACATGAACTTTTCCCCATTTTCCATGCTAAACTTCAAGGTCCATATTCTACTACTAGTAATTCAATTAAATGTGACACTGGGTCTAAAATCATGTTCAACCGAAGGAAAAATTAGTAGATCTCAGACTAATTTCCTTTGTTGCCCAATTTTGAACAAAAGCCTCAGTCCAGCATATGGGCCCAAGTATTTAAAACTTGCAATGATTTATTTTCTTCTTTCTTGTTCTTAATAATATATTCTTAGCCAGCCAGATAAATGAACAAGTCAACAGCATGAACTGTTGAAATGTTTAATACATGTAGTACATTTATGTACTGCATGGTGCCATTTTTAGTTACAAACTTCACTTTGGCAAAGTTACATTTATTTGCTGTTCTACCTTGTGATATTTCCTTGATTTAACAATTATTCATTGTGAATGGGTTTCATAATACATAGAGTATTATGATTCATACCAGTAATTTGTATTTCTGACTTGGTAATCCGAATGATTGAGCTAACTTCCTTTCGTGACACATGTATTGTGCTCTTTCGCTTGTTTTAATAGTTATGAAAAAGAGTAGGTTGAGTTCTGGGAAGAGGTGATAAATAATTTGTAAGCGTTATCATTGTTATTATGCAAGTGTGGAAGAACATCAGATTAAAAATTTTCCCTGAAAAGCATGGCTCTCCAAATGTCTTAATATTCTAAATATGGCATGTAACATCGTACAAATCGGGACTGATTTGTATGCCACATGTTTGTGTAGTCCCATATACATCTTTCTGTGTTCAGTGCTTGTAAATTTACCAAGACTGGGCCAAATTTGTTATATAATTTTGATGATTCCAGAACCTTGCAGTACACACCAATACTTATATGCTAGATGATCAACCTTTTCTAATCGACTCCACAACGTTTTCTTTCACAATGCAATCGCATGACCAACTCGTCTTTATCTAAAGTCATACTCTTGTCGAATTCCTCAATGGTTGCAGAGTGAGCTGATTTCACGCTGTAAAACCAGACTTGTAAACGAATGTGTTTATTTTGTTTACCACTGCAAACAAACTCTCGTTAATAATAAAAAGTTACGGTAATGTCATGTCAGTTGTGATTCAATTACAAATATACATGTAGTCATGTACTTAACGGCATGAAAATTTCGCTTGCAAACTTCACCGTTTCTGAACACACAAAATATTTGGTTCAGCAGTAGTTTATGTACTACTAAACTTGTAAGAGGCCTTGTAAAATTTATGGTTGTTGATTTTTTGTTATTGTTGGATTAATTTTTTAAATAATTATTGTTTGTTATTTGAGGTTTTCTGATAAACTTGACCACTCATTTTTGGCTTATGCATTTGGTGTTTATATTGATTATAATGGTTTGTTGTATATATATATATTTCTTTAAATAAATCAACATTTGTTTTAAGCAAATAATTCTTCAAGATCTTATGGTCAACCTCTAGACATCAAGTCTCTCATACTCATTTCATTTTTCTCTGCTCCTACCCTGCCCCTGTCTTTCTTTGTTTGTGTTTTTCTCTCTCTCTCTCTCTCTCTCTCTCTCACTCTCACTCTCACTCACACATTCGCCCACATATATGTACACACATAATCCCTCTCTGTCCTCCCCCTCTCTCTCTCTATGTTTCAATGATAATGGTATATCGCACTTTTGTTGCTTTCATTATCAGTGAAAAGGGTCATTTATGAGGGAGGAAAAGGTCTCTTAATCTTATCAGAACTTGGAAAAAGGGCACTTATTAGAAAGGAAACGTGGGGCCTGTGTCAAAGTTTTTTTTTTTAAAGGAATCATCAGAGATGTAAAGGGTACTTCTCGCACCTGAAAAGGGGCACCTAGAGAATAAAAAACATTGAGGCATGTATCAGATTTCTCAATGGTATTTATCAGAGGTGAAAAGGGGCATTTATGAGAAAGGGAAGCTTTTTTTTTTTTTTTAATGAAAAAGGGCTCTTACAATTATTATCAGAAGGCGAAGGGGTGCACTTCTGACAAAGTAGGAAGTGGGAGTAGGAAGCATTTGCAATTTTAGAACCACATTAGGCGCATTTTCAGGCACTTCCTGGAGTAATATGACGTAAAATTGTTATCTCCTACCCCCTCCAAGAGTAGGGATCTTTTGCAATTTGAGAACCACATTTGGCGCATTAATGTCTACCGGCACTTGGACCTGGAGAAAAAAAACGAGGCCTTCTGATTGGTTAGAAGTTAGAGAAAAGTGATCTGTCACGTCGCGAGACGTTGTACTTGTATATGCTTCGTTGCTGCACAATGCACACAAACGGTGGTCTAGTACTTCACCAACAGAACTTGCAAAAATTATCTCGAGTGTATAAACTGCGTTGTTATCCCATTATTCTTTTAAAAGAAATGCAATTCCTCATGCTCTCGCACCTCTCTTCTATCGTTGTTTAATTCTCTTTCATTTTTTTTTCCTTTCTTCTTTAACTCACAAAAATTCTCTCTTTCCCCCTTTTTTCCCATCTCTTTTTTGTTTGTTCTTCTTGTGCTTTTTTTTTTTTTTGGGGGAGGCTACACGCCTGGCAAGAGGGAGCCCATATTTTGTGTGTTGTAATTCTCAAATGAAAGTTAATTTTGAGTTTGCTTCTCGCTTAGTTTGATGTAAAATAAGAAGGCCTCCTCTCAAATTGGCCCAAAACATCTTTATTTTCTTGTAATAGCGATTAATATTTTTATAAAGACAACGGGTCCTTCTAGGGTACGTAAAACGACAAAGAAGTTTGATTTCTTGTTAAAAATCATTTGCATGAATAGAAATAGATGCTTTGTGTCAATTAGATGGAAGATCTTTTCAAAATATTATTCTTAATTACAGCACGTATAGACTCAAGTATGTTTTCATTTCAGAGTTATGGTGTGACACAATTAGGGATCTGTTATATCTTAATTTCCTTCCAGACATTTTCATCAATTTACACTCTGAGGGGGAAATGTCTGGTCCGGAGGTCTACCAACATATTAATATGATTGCAGCTGAAATCCACTTCTTCCCGAACATATTTCCGTAACTTCCAGCCAGCATATATCATTCATCCCTAATGTGCCAGCTTGTAGAAAGTGGATAAATGAAATGAAACCCTACAAATGCTGTGAACATAGAAATGAAATATGAAAGATGAACAAAAAATAATGATTTTATATTATGCTTTTTCTATTTGCAAAAACACCAGGTTCCACGAAGTGAAGATATCACAACAAACATACGTGTATATATGTCCCACATGACATTGTTTGTTGCATAAGGATGTGAGGAGTGAGAGTGTTTGCACGAGTAGAAATCTGTCAACATGGATAATATGCAAATGATTATATGCCCAAGAGATCCACAACTATGTGAACAAATCACAGGAAAAGATGCTCTGTTCATCAAAATTTCATGAAATTTGATATCCAAACACAATTTCTTTATATCATTTTCACTAAAAAAGATAAAGAATGTTGAAATAGATATCAATATTTTGCATGTGCAAAGGATTTGTTTTTCCAACAGAAGAAAACTACAATAAACTTTGAATACAACTACTGGTAATGGTATTTACTTGAAATTAAAAAATTAACTCTTGTCCTCCATGTCAGTAAATTTGAGAGAACTCAACTTCTTTCACCACTAGACATAAGACAAATACATGCCAACAGGCCCAACAGTATGGGCTTACTGCAGCTGACATTTCTGGACCCACATGTATGGTTAATTAGCAGTTTGCATCAAAATACTTTAAAAGTATACTACAGTAAGTACAATTTCCACAATCAATCACTTCTAGATCTAGAAATGGTTGAACTTCAAACTGGAAGCAATTAAGCATTACATGTATGCGATGGAAAAAAAGTGCTTGCGAAACGGATAGAAACTTTGTGGTACGCAGAATTGTACTCTTCGCGGCCACATGAAGGATGACACAAAATAATATGACAATGAAACCAGCAACTGTGGCAGGATTAATGGCTTTTGACTATTTGCTGAAAGAGCACTTAGAATAGGTATATATCGGAAAAGTCATTCAAGACTAAGTTAGAAGTTAGAAGTTATAAAGGACATAAAATCTTTGGCATCAGTAGTCATGTTCGACTTAACTTTGTCCTATAACGCATATTGACTGAACAGTATTAGGCATAAGTATTTGTCGTGAATGATTTAGAGCAAACCAATATACACTGCAGTAGGCCTATATACCTCGATCAGACACATATGATATGACAACTATAACTTTGTCCTGCAGTAACGTACGTACAATGTACGTCACATTGACTGCACATATTAGGCCTACATATATTTTCTCTCCTCCGTCTTTCCCCCGGCCTTTCTTCCTTTTCCGCCTGTTCTCTCCTCTCTCTCTCTCTCTCTCTCTCTTCCCCTTTCTTCCTTCACCCAGGCTCCTTTTTCTCCTCTCCGGCCCCTTATCTCCTCCTTCTCTTCTTCTTCTTTCTCTCTTCCCTTGTCTTTCTTTTTCCCCTCCTTTTTATTTCCCCTCCTTTTTCTCCTTTTCTCCCTTTTTTCCCCCCTTCCCCCTTTCCGCCCTTTTTTTTTACCGGGGGCAGGTGCCTGTGCCCCCTGATATCCGCCACTGACTGAAGTATAAATAAAGAGGGGCACTTTTGGGAGCGCCGCCTCTGCTGTTTTTGAAGTTTTCTTTTTTACTTCGAAAGTCGGTTTGGGTTCAAAAGGGGGCACGGGCCTCGTGGCCGGGGGCATTTCATCAACATTTGTCCACTGACAACTGTCAGCGCTGACTAAATTTGACCAATCAGAGGCCTGGAAAATAGTCGGTGACAATAAAATTGTCGGTGAAAATGATATTAGTCAGTGAAAACCACCGACTAATTGTTTCATGAAACGCCGCCCGGTTGTCCCCCGTGCCCCCGACCCGTGCCATTACTTCATGATTAAAAAGACTCCCTACTCAGAGCTATTGTCGTAATGGAAATCATGCTTATGCAATGGAACGCGCGCCAACATTATTACATGTGCGTAGGGACATTGTTCGAGACCGCGTATGGAAGGCCATCGCCGCCATAAACTTAACTAGTAACGTAATCACTAAGGCAAGAATAACGTACACTTAGTATCCAATGATTTTGCAGAGTAGTGTTTGCGTTAGTGAACAGTTACGGTACTAAAATGATGTAAAACTAACGTATACTCATTTTTAACATTATTTTACCTACGTAAGCTCTTTAGTTTTCATTAACGCAATTGTCTATCTAATTTAGTACCGTAAGTAAAACACACTAACGTTAGTTTAATGTTGACCAATCATACCCCTCGTTGCATGTCATAAACCCCATAGAAATTACATGCAGCGCGCGCAAACCGATCTTTATTTCTATACTCTATAGCTAGGCTAGCTAGAGATCGGTGATCATGCATAATATTTATCGATATCCACCACGTTAATCGCTCGGCAATATTTGTTTTTTTAACTTACTAGTAAGTTATATATCACGAGTATGCCCATTTGGTTCCAGGGATATACTCGTGATACAGTTGCGGGGCCCGTATCACGAGTACACTATACGCGTCTACTACAGGCCCCGCCAAGTGACGGCGTTGCATCGGTTCTACAACACGGACATGGGGGCTGGGGCCTGTATCACGACTATACTGTATACTCGTGAACAAGGCCCCATCATCCTTTGCATTTTCATGACGGACAGCACGGTAGTGGGGCTTCTTTCACCGAAGTATTTAAGGGGCGTTTCGAGGTTTAATAGAGGGAAAGGATTAAAAAGGGAGTTAAAGTGAGTTAAAAAGGGGGTTGAATGTGACCTATTTTTGTACTTAAAAATCAGGAGTGGGGGGCAACTTGAAAAGATATTAAAGAAAGAAAAATATTGAAATAAAAGATAAATTTAAAGAGAAGGGGCCAACATTCGAGTAGAATCCGATTTCCGCCCCCATAGTATTTATTTTAATTGTCGGTATCCTCCTTTAGAATGCAAGGGGTTTCCTGTTCCCCCTAACCTCATAACCTGATCACCCCTCGTCCAAGTTGACACCCCTATTCAAATTTCGGGAAATAGAAAGGGATGTATTGAGTGGCGTTTCAGGGTTTAATAATGGAGTAGGAAAAGGGGTTAAAAGGAAATTAAAAAGGGGATTGAAAGGGACTAATTTTATAATTAAAAATTCGGGGAGCGGCCCAGGTCAAAAAAACAGTTGGGGACCAGTTAAAAGCAACTGGTACTGGTACCAGTTGATTCCAGTTAAGTGAACGGGTTTCAATATGGAAATTGGTATAGTGGAATCAACTGGAATCAACTGGTACTGGTACCAGTTGGAATACCAGTTGTCAACTGGTACCAGTTAGGACCAGTTGGAATACCAGTTGTCAACTGGTACCAGTTAGGACCAGTTGAAACCACCAGTTGATTCCAGTTTAGTGAACTGGTTTCAATATGGAAATTGGTATAGTGGAATCAACTGGAATCAACTGGTACTGGTACCAGTTAGGACTAGTTGAAACCACCAGTTCTGAACTGGTACCAGTTGATTCCAGTTAAGTGAACTGGTTTCAATATGGAAATTGGTATAGTGGAATCAACTGGTACCAGTTGGAATACCAGTTGTCAACTGGTACCAGTTAGGACCAGTTGAAACCAACAGTTGTGAACTGGTACCAGTTGAAAAACCGTGAGTAGATATTTCCAGTTGATTTACCAGTTGAAAACCAGTTGATCATTTAGTAACTTCCAGCAATCAACTGATAATCAATCAATAATCAATAATCTTTATTGCATGGCATCTGGCGACCAACTGAACCATATTTATATAGACTCTTGCAATTGCTCCATCACATAGATCATTTGAAGTGAATTACAGTTGTGTATTTAAATGAGTGATGAAGAGTTCGTACATACATATATACAAAATTGTACATGTTTTTACTGGTTATTAATTACATATATCAGTATTTATATATTTTTACGTCTTAAATTAGATGTAAAACATGATCAGACATATATAATATACTTGTCAATGATTGACTAAGAAACTATAAATCACAAAATTGATGTGCATTGTCACATTTGCTTGTTAGATCATGATAATTACATTTTCTGTGAAAGCATGCAAATTAATCATGAATATGCATAAGATACATTGAACTGGTTTTTCAACTGGTATTCTACTGGTTTTAACTGGTAAATCAACTGGCAATCTTCAATTGGTTTCAACTGGTAAATCATCTGGTAATCATCTACTGGTTTCAACTGGTAATTCAAGTGGTAATCATATTTTGGTTTTCAACTGGTAAAGCAACTGGTAATCATCTACTGGTTTTCAACTGGTAAATCAACTGGTAATCATCTACTGGTTTCCAACTGGAATCAGCTGGTATCAAATGGTCCAGTTTGGCCACTGTGCTGCAACTGGAATGAAGTTAAGAACTAGTAGATTTACCAGTAAGGCCCATTGGTTTTAACTGGTATCAACTAGGCTAATAATATACCAGTATACGCCTATAGTTTTCAAATGGAATCAGCTGGAAACACCCATTGGGTTTCAATATGTTCCAATCGGAAACAACTGGTCTCAAATGGTCCACTTTGGTTGTATATGGGTTTTAAACTGGAATCAACTGGTAGATGTACCAGTAACGCCTATTGTTTTTAACTGGTATCAACTGGTGTAACAATATACCAGTATGGTCAATTGGTTTCAACTGGAATCAACTGGTTTGTTTTCAGCATGTGCCAGTAGAGTCAATGGGTTTCAACTGGGATATACTGGTGCATGTGAAGTTTACCAGTTGTGTCAACTGGTTTCAACTGGTACAACTGGTACCAGTTGAATCCAGTTGAAACCAGTAGAATAAACTGGCACATATTCCAGTTCCGTCAACTGGATTCAACTGGTACCAGTTGATTCCAGTTGATACCAGTTGAAAATCCAACTGCGATTTTCCCGCCAACAAGTTGTGGATCTGGAGGGGGGCAATATGTCCTTGCCTCTCCCCCACTCCCCAGATCCACAATTTGTTGGCGGGAAAATCGCAACTGATATCCCCCTTCTTTTGTTTTCTTCTTCCTCTTTTTTTCCTTCCCTTTATCTCCTTTTTCCTTTTTCTTCTCTTTCCTTCCTTCTCTCTGTATTTTTTTTTTTTTGGGAGGCAACAGCGTGGGAGGCAAGGCCTTTTCGGCGCCCTCCGATCTCATTCTTTCCCCCATTTTCTTTTTTTCTTCTCCTCTTCTTTCTTTCACTTTCTCTCCTCTTTCCCTTTCCCTTCCTTTCTCTCTCTCTCTCTCTCTCTCTCTTTTTTTTGGGGGATGGGGCAAGGCCCTCTGTGCCCCCCTCTCCCCTGGATCCGCGCTTGGCTTACGCTGGGTTCATGTGCATTCCATCTCCTATTTTACAAGTAATTATATGAAATAGAATATCAGTTCAATTAAAGATTAACTAATGACATTTCATTAACAATTTCCATTGGATTTAATGCGATAAACTGAGAAATAATGAAAGTTTAATATTTTCAAGCATCTCAATAAAGGATTCAAATGTCAAGGGCTCATATGCAATTAATTGGTAAACGGTAATCTGTTCTTGTCAAGAAATATTAAAAAATAAAGGATTATAATTTTTGGATTCCAAATTATCAAGTATGTTTTATTATCTCACAAAAAAAAATATTTTGTTTAGCGCCCTCTATACTAAAACTCAAGTATACATGTAAACCCCATTTTAGCTCAGTTGCAATTCCTGTTTAACTCCTTTTAACTTTGTTACCCACCCTGAGTTACAAGATTACACACTGAAATTCGATCTCATTATGTAGCTTTATATTTTCTAGGTAAGAACTGTCATATAAATGAAAATCCTCTTTTCTTTTCTTCTTTTCGTTAACCATAATAAGGCGGGGGCTATTATAGCCCCCACCTCCGTGGTTTTTCTGATTGTTCGGGAACGCATACGGATGGCGCCCCGCCGCTCGCTGACTTTTTCTTTCGAGTCTTGCGCATCTTTTAAAACAATCTTTTTGAAAATCGGACGTATAGTTACAAAGTCACGTGACCTTTTGTCTTTTCATGTCACCCCGAAAATCGCTCATTTTCGTGATTTGTGTACAAAACATATTAAAATGTAATTTTTCCTAAAAGAGATAAAACATTGGTTATTGGGTCTTGTTTAAAGTTTAGGTGTTTGTTTTGGGAGTCAAAATAGTTGAATCGTAGTTAAAAAATTAAATAAAACAACAAAAACAATCAAATACATGAGTTAAAAAAACAATCAAATACATAAGAAATTATCAAAACAAGAGATAACATAAGGAATAACCTAGCTCTTCCAATTTTTTTTTTGTCGCATTATTGTTTCAAATGTTCTAACGAATACATGTAGTGAAAGAGAATGCTTAAATATAAAGAGTATATGATTTATTGGTAAAAAGGTGAATTTTATGACCTTATTTAAATTACCATACATATGCAAATGAGTGAATTAAAAAAAAAAAAAATTACCATTGTATTCTATACACTGACATGCGTGCAAATTTTCGCGGCGATCGGCCGTTTCACGGCCGAGATCTTTGGGGCGGGCCATAATGCCCCGCCCCCGGCCGTATTAAGACCTCAAATAGCCCGGCCCTTTTAGGGTTAAAAAGTATAAGGCTTCTGGATGTCAATAATTATTATTATTGCTATTCCCTTATGTACTAGATTTGTTCAATTTGCGTTCACTATAGCCCACATCGATATATAACTTCTCGACAGAATTCACGAATTCTTTTAGGCCATCCTTCGGCGTTGGCTGGTTTACTCTTTATTTTTCCTTTATATTGTACTTTGATTCTAGTACGTAATAACTTCAATCAATCATTTCTCAATGTCTGTTTTTATTTCTTGCCTGGGAATAAAATACTATTAAACAAAAAGGCCTAAATAAAAATTAAAAAATATTGAAAAAAGACCTACTCCCAATTAACTCCTTTGAGTTCCCTTTCAGCCCACGCCCTTAAAATGCAAAAAAGCCTGAAGCCCGTAACTAAGGGGAGGGGGCTGCGGAGGTGCATCCGCGGCCCCCCTCCGGCCTCCCCCGCTCGCGACAATTAAGACGTATTTAAAAAAAGATTATAATGAATTGACAGGCCAAGTCGGGATATCTAAGAGTTAAATGCCCCAAGACACTTTTAGCTCCGTCTCGCGCCACATCTGTTTTCCTTTTTTGGTGTTCAAATTGTACCGAAACTTGATTTTCAGAGAGTAAAATGCCAGAATTTTCCCCATTTGAGAAAGATACAGACCAGTGTTATAAATACTATAAATAGTACGAACTATACTGTAACACTAACACGTAGTATACTCGACTCGATCATGTACCTTTGCATAACAAACTTCGCGACACGGGCGCGGCGACAAGGCTACCCGGCGGCCTGCTATAACAAGTGCTCTGATTTGCCGGAGTTAAATATACGTACACACGTTTAACATGCGGTACTGTCTATCTCGTTTTGTGTACGTAAACGATAATCCTGCACAGTCATTGGCCGACCAATTAGCGCAAGTAACCACTCATTAATAACGTAAGCACTACAACTAACTATCGCAAGCTACTACTCAGTACCGCAAGCTCGCGTGCGATATATGGCGGCGATGGCGTTCCATAACCGCGCGCTGTACGTACACGTACGTACTCATACAGTATACAGAGCGCTGATATAATGTACATGTGCGTTACGTACGTACGTATACGACAACGGCACGAATTGAAGAAAGAACGTACTACTGTAACAATTTCGTCGATTATCTACGTTTGATTAGGTAATTTTATTGAGTTATCGTAGTGGATAGTAATAATGATAATATGATTTTGCTATTTCGTTGTCTGAAATCTATCTACAGTCGGCAATCGCCGGGAAAAGTAGAATCTTATCCGCGTGAGTCAGTGCGTGGGGGTCGTTTTGAATTTGATTCCTGTATAGGTCTACGTACACGTCTGTGCTGTGGTGTGAATCTTGTGTTTGTGCTTGTCTTGTGACATAGAATCTAGGCCTACATCACATGTAGGTTGAATACTAGTAATAGTAGTATGTATAGTCTACATGAATTTTCTATGGTAGACCGATGGCAATGCATGGACAAAACAAACGACTCTCATTAAATTGTATAGTCTAAGAACAATTTGCATGATTTTATATCGCTTTCATATTAACATGATTAACAGCAATTAAGAACTCTTCAATAAAGTGAGAGCTTGCCTTAGTTAGAAGTTAGAGATCATGAATGATGAAATATTTTTGAAATAAATTTTTGGTTTTTATTTTTTCCTTGCCCAATTTAGATAGATCTAGATCAACTTAGCTTAGAGTACTCTATGACTATGACTTGTGATGGCGTTAAAAGGATAAAATGACAGGTTTGGAGTAGCACCAAGTCTTTTGTAGGGGAAGTTGTCGGGGAAGTTGTCGCTTGTCTTGGCAAATACGGTTTTGTGAAACACTTTGTGACTTAAGCCCCTTTCACACCGGATCTGCGTAGAGTTGCAGAGTGTGGCGTACCAACTACGCCGAAATTAGGCTGCATATTCATTAAAAAAATGTTGCTTTGGCGTAGTCTGTGTAGGTTATGCGTAGGCTGGCGTACGATGGCGTATGGTTACATACCCTGTACATAGCACCGCGTACCTACGCGTAGGATTGCGTATAACAGGTGTAGGGTTAATTACGTTTACGTAGGCCTGGCGTACAGTAGCGTAGTGTTGCGTAAACTTGCATACGAAATGCGTACTTCCTGCGTCTAGTGTCTACGCCGAAAGTACGTGAAAAAATTAAACATGTTTAATTTTTTGCGTCCCTCAGCGTATAGTTACTTAACGCGTAGGGCAGCGTACTCTCGGCGTAGTCGGTACGCAACACTACACAACTCTACGTGTGGCCCGGTGTGAAAGGGGCTTAAGCAGTGGAGAGATGTTGTTGTCATTCTTTGTACTATACTAGTACTATTAAATGACGGTTTCTTGAAACGATCCCCCAAAGGTGTTTAGTGTGCCTGCATACAAATGCAACTGGTAATCTTCATGCAGATCTTTGTGTTAGGCTGAAACTTGCTGAATAGCCCTTTGAAGATTAACAGTAGAAGAAGAAGAAGAAAACTATGTATAGATAAGTTTACAAAGGATTGTATTACTATTGTATATTATTAGGGTGTCTGAACGATTTTTCAATTTTCCCTTTTGGATCGTTTTTCACCATTATGGTTGGATAATTGAAAAAATCATTCACTCAGAATAATACATTTTAAATTTCAAGACTCACCGTTGTTTCTATCAAAAGATACAGCCCCTTCAGCAAAGAAATATTCATGCAATTTTTGTAAGGATCAACGAAAAAGACGTACACGCAGAGTTATGTTGTTTTGCTAAATTTAGCAAAACAGCTGAATTGCGCAATATGCAAGCGTACGCGTGCAATCGTACGCGTGTTGCTTAGATGCATGCGCATCTCGATAGCGACGGCAATCCATTGTCTTCAATGGGCCTTCACTCCGGGTCTGTTCGCCACGCGGTCCTATGCATATTCATGTGCAGTTTTTACGCGCTATCACCATGGGTTCGGCCTGCGCGGAGCTCACGCCTCCCTACTTAGCTGATCCAAAAAATGGGGGGAAGGGTATTTTCAAACTGTAATTGTTTGTGATCCCTGGGGGCTAGCGAAAAAATAGCGCATCAATATATTCCTTACGACTGGGACTGGGACTACTTATTGATCGGGGCGTCATATCTCAAAAGTGGCAAACGTCAGAGTTAGCCAGGGCACAATGTTTAAATCGCTGTTTTGACCAAGATATTTTTAGAATTCCGAGATGATGCCCCTTTGGAAATATGGGGATTCACCTGCTCTTTCATATGACACCTCATTTATTGAGTATCACCTTCAGGATCACAAAGAATAAAGGTTTGAATTTCAATTAAAAAAAAAAATTTGACCAATTTTGTATGAAGGCGCAATGCACGTAGACCGCATAGGGATGCGTGCAATCTCTATGGGAAGAATTTTAGCACACAACATCGGGTGCGCGATCAGACACCCTAATATTATTGAGATGGTCATGCATTCTTTGAAGAATGATACCTGGGGGTGTTTCACAAAGATCCTAAGTCGAACTTAACTCTAAGTTGGACTTCAAAATTATGGAGAGCCATTTGTAGAATTCAAATAAAATATATTCAAAAGCAAAAATTCAAGTATTTTAGAATTTTCATAAATTCCACATCAAGAACATGAAATCTCCTTGATAATAGAAAATATGAATGATTTGAATCAACATTTTATGCCTCTAAAAAAAACTTTTACAAACTATTTTCAAAGATGCTAATGGCTTTCCATAATTTTGAAGTCCAACTTAGAGATAAGTTCAACTTAGGATCTTTGTGAAACACCCCCCTGTTTTGAATGATATTTTTAAGGTGGTCATTCATGATGATGAAGTGCAATATGTTTTTTTTTTTACCTTTTGTTTGGAAGATTGTGAGATTATCATCGTGTTTAAATATCATACACAATTCATCATCCAAACAAATCTACCATTGACAATAACAATGCATTTTGCAACATTAAAGGGAGTGTAGCATGACGAGACTATGTGTCTTTCCCGTGGCCCTACTCGGGGGTCAATCGGGTATACTACGGACGACGCGACCGCAGCATTCACGTGCGTGCAACATACGCGAAACCGAAGCGTGAGGAGAACTTCGGTCTGTTTCGCGAACGCTAGCGCGCGCTGACCAAGTAAAGATTAAGTCGCTGACTACCGTTAATCAAGTCCATTCGTTTACGTGCAGTTGTCCAAAAGAAGACGTAGATGGCGTTAACCAGCATTTGCCATGCTACACTCCCTTTAACATTTCACTTTGACTTAGACCCACATTTAGCTGTACTGCACATTCCATGATTACATAATCATTTCAAATGGGGGTGGGGGGCTTCCTTTTAAAGGGAATTAAACAGACTGTTCGATAAATACAAACATCAAGACAGTATGCTAATACATGAATACGATGTAGCTTACAAGAAGAGAGATAGTGCTCTAACTTGAATTACAGAACTTTTTTGTGGAGTTGACTACTTGACTGTAGCCAAATGGAACCCCCTAGGGCCCTAACATACAGAACAAAATATATTTATGTGACTGGAGAGTGGAGACAATTTATATAACCCATGTTGTAATCTCTTGTCAGGTGGGAAGTTGGAATTCTAAATAAAGGACCACGGTAGACTCGGCAAGATGTCCGACGTACCATCAGACAGCGAAGATCAGTCTGAAGAGCTGACCAACTGGCAGGCCAAAGAGCGGTTCGTAAAGGAGAAAGTCTCCAATATGCACCGCTTTACAAACGATGTGGACATTCGCAGGATGCCGAAAGAGACCTTTGTTACAGCAATGGCCGACCGCGCCGCTCTGGCACTCTATGCCGACCAGATAAAGAGCACAAACAGGGTGAAGCGAATGTTTGAGACGACCTCGGTCGTTTCAATCCACAGTGGAGATAAACTTGTTCGGGTGGTAAGTTCTTTCATGTCAGCTATTAAAGGGAACTTAGTGAAAGGAAGTCCTACGTAAAGCACTGTCTGGAATGCAAAATGCAGAATTGTTGAAAAGCATTCTTTTTTTGCACGAAGGTAGAACCAAATCGTTTTTTGTTTCAGAATCTGAGGCAATGTTACCGAGTCACTTTAAGGCTCGTTCAGATATATATATAAACTGGCACAAAAATAGGCGGGGTTTTATGCTGTTGAATGGCAAATACGCAAAGGTCCTGCGCGTAGTCACTGAGCTCCGTGAATAAGATACATAAATGTGATGCATATTACACTGTACGTCATTAAAAAAAAATTAAAAACGCCATGGTTTTGCTGCCTCATATCTGAACAAAGCCTTGTGTATGAAAGTGTCATGACTTTGCTACAGTGCTTGCTTAATAACTGTAAATAATGTATGCTATTCTCCTTTAATTGCAGGTACTAACCGAGAATCTTCCCTTCTTGTGCACTTTGTGTGGAGAAACCTTTGTTCACACCCAACCACTGCAAGATCATGTTGAAGAGAAACATGGCTACTTCCAGAATAACATAGATCAGCGGTCACAAAGGAAAAAGCCAGTAAGTTAAACCAGAAGTGAATTTTGTTTTAAAGTGGGTCGTCAGTGTCCATGAGCAGGAGGTCATAATTCGCTGACACCAGGGGGTGTTTCACAAAAATCCTAAGTTGAACTTATCTCTAAGTTGGACTTAACAATTATGGAAAGCCATTAGCATCTATTAAAATATTTTGTAAAAGTTATTTTAAAAGGCATAAAATGTTGATTAAAATCATTCATATTTTCTATTATCAAGAAGATTTCATGTTCTTGATGTGGAATTTATAAAATGTCTAAAATACTTGATTTTTCGCTTTTGAATATATTTTATTTTAAGGCTACAAATGGCTCTTCATAATTTTTAAGTCCAACTTAGAGTTAAGTTCGACTTAGGATCTTTGTGAAACACCCCCCAGACTTTGTTAAAATACCATTAATGGGTCTACATTTCTGCACGTATAGCAAACTGGTCGGTCAATCAAGAAATACCCCCTCGACTCTTGGAGAGTCTTCAGGCGATGCAAATGTCAAATATGTATTTTACCATATGGGGAAAAGACAGAGCATTACATAAAGCTTGTTGGTCATAAAACTGAAGGCTAATCCTGGTGAACAACAACACCTGTTATTGGGTAAACACCGGAACGGTGTCAAATTCCCCATGAGAGCCCACTTCTGTGTGTCTTTAAAAGTATTTCTCACTATTTTTCAAGTGGTATTATGGTCTAATGGATATGTCAGCAGACTATGGCTCACATGTTATGAGAGTGGTCCTCAAGGGGATTAGACAAGTAACAGCAACATACAGTAGGCTTGCGGTTGCACCATGAGAGAGAGGGAGGATTGGGGAGTCATGAAAAAGGACTCTTGGTAATCTATTCTTTCTTGAGTGTGTGTAGTCCAGGACTCCCCAATCCTCTCTCTCTCTCTCACATGGTGCAACCGCAAGCCTACTGTATATCTACATCACCATGCAAGCCAATACTTATAAGCAGCATCTAACAGCAACATGTTTGAATCTTGAAAATCAGCAACAGGTTAATATTCAGTCTCAACCAAAATTCTCTATAAGATATTAGTCATAAAATGTCCAAATGTACATTTGCCATTCTATACCCAGGAAAGAAATGGGGACCCGGTAGGTTGAAGAAACCATTAGTGTTAGTAATTGCCATATGATAGGAAAACTCCCTAGGGAGTGGAGATGATGCACATTGTGCGTGGATGAATCCGATGAACGGGGTAATAATATCTGTAAAGCGCTTAGAGACGGTATTTCTTAGTAAGTGCTACATAAATCCAGATTATTATTAGAGTACCTATTATTTATTTCTCTGCTTGCTATTTCTCTTCTCAGATCATCATTGCGAAAAACTTTGGACGGAAAGAGAAGAGTGTCAAACCAGAACAAGACACAGCAATGGATCAAGATGATGCCTCTGACAATGTAAGTAGAAGGCTGTTCGACACATGCTCCAGCAACAGTTGCTCAACTATATCAAAACCTGCACTTATTGAATCCCTAACTTCATCCCTGGACTGAATTTGCTGACACCAGACTTGATTGAAATACCAGTAATGGGTGTACAAGTCTTGCACACAGCAAACTCGTAGTCCCATCAAGAAATATCCCCTCCCCCAGTCTCTCAAAGAGGCTTTGGTTGAGTGAAATGTAAGATAATGACTTTTCCATAAGGGGCGATAGGTGGAAAATGCAGAGCATTGTATTATAAGGCATGTTGGTCATAAAACTGAAGACTAATCCCGGTGACTGACGTCACCTGTTCGTGGGTAAACACCGAATGGTGTCGATTTCCCAATGAGAGCCCACTACTCTGCGTCTTTAATGAAGTAAATCCCGGAGCAATTGACACCAGAGCAAGTGCTAGAGCGCCAAGTAAACACCACAGTTTATTGAACAGTTAACTCTGCACAAGTCAGATCTGTTGGGGCTGCCAAAAAGAAGTGTAAATGACACATATTTTGCATTGTTTGGTCCAAATAATTGATCTGGCATAGGGACACTTGGACTTGTATAAATCAAGTTATGCAGAGTTACGTGTATGTGGAATAGTGTCAGACTGTCAGTTAGTTTTGTATCTAGCTTGTCTAGTCCCATTTACTTTATTCCCATTTCCTTATCCAACTGCTCTTTTTATCTACTGAGTACTGACACTAAATGTTAACATACAGTGTATGTTAACATAAAATGATGCTGACCATGATAAAGATTTTGATGAATTTGAATTATATCCACAATATAATTTCTAAGCAATGTACAAAAAAGACTTATATAATGTACAAATGTCATGTAATAGTTGTAACATGAACACTGTACATTGGCTAGTCAGATGATACACAACAAGGGGAAAAGGTGTGATGATAGTGAAGGACAGAGATATTTAAAGTGTACAGTGTTACGAGTTTTTGATATACCCTAAGGTCCGGGGTGGAGAATAAAGGTCAGAGATTTGGGAACAGATAAAAGCAACAACTATCTTTAATCCTCTTTTGTGTTACAGTATATTTCTCTTGATTCTTGAGCTCTTTATGACTACCGGTAGTAAGTATGTAGGATCGTAACAACAGCTTAAAAAAGCATTGCACTAAAACAATTGTTTTCTTTCTGTTCTCTGCAGGAAACCATGGATGAGGGTGCGCCAGAAGTACCTTCAGATGCAGCACTGGATGGAGATGGTGCACAGAAGGAATTTCTGATACATATTTCATCCAGTGGGATTAATAACACTTCTGATCCGGAGGACCGCGTTGAACTCATTCTCTCGCAAATGGCAAATCAAGAAGAGAGGCCAATGCAGAACACGGCGAGAGAAGAGGATTTGGACCAATCCAACACCAATGAGGCTACAGTTTCCACAAAGACCACTACCCGCAATGTCCAGGTGGTTGGAAAGAAGCAGAAGAAGAAGAAAAAGAAAAAGCGGAAACAGAAGTACACTTTGCACAATGCAGAGCATATTATCGAGGAGAACGAAAGGCGCAAAAAGCAGAAGCTGGATGAGAATGGTGAACCACGGGAAGTGAAGAAACTGAGGCCGTTTTGTGTTGTTTGCCATCTGCACTGCATTAACAGAGTCACCTGTCGGAAGCATCTCGCTGAAGCACACAATATCTTTCCTAGCATGGAGGCTGCAGAGAAAGCCAGGGAGCTGATGAAGGAACAAGAAAAGGATGCTGAGGTGAATGGGTCTGATGAATGCCGAGATGAAGTTTCCAATGAACAGAACAACCAGGGTTCGGATGAGCAGCAAGATCAGTCAGAGCGTTCCCTCGATAATTCAGAGAGTGAAATCATCAAATGCGAATTCTGTGAGTCCTATGTCTTTGATGAAATCACTTATGAAAAGCACATGCGCGCCCACTGTGGTAACCCCGGGATCAAATGTGATATATGCCGGGAGGGTATTCTGCTGTGGGAAAATATGAGGATGGAGGAATTAAAAGATCTGGGTGAGCGAATCCTTTCAAGAGACAGAAGACCTCAGGATGTGGATTGTGATCCCGGCAAGTCCATCCCTAGAAAATACCCCAATTCCAGAGTAGTCTCAACGTGCTATGAATGCAACGAGCAGTTTTACCACAGTAGCCACATGGGTAATCACTATGCCAAATCGCATGCAAGCATCACATGCAAAGAATGTGGTACCACCCTGCCAAACATGCAGGCCCTGGCCACACACAGTCTCGATAAACACAGACCAGGGGTCTTCCGTTGCCCGTGGTGCCCAAGGCGATTCCACGACAGGGGGAAGTACAACTACCACCTTGCAGGTCACATGGGGCAGTACAGGTGCCCAGGGTGTGGGAGAAACTTTGTGGAGAAGCCATCTTTGAATTATCACATGAAGAAATACGCGAAATTTCCATTGCACTTCCAGGGGTGCCAAACGACTGTACAAGAGATTTCATTTGAAAAGCCATTTTTATCCAGTGGCGCCACAGATCATCAAAATAGGGCTCTCACTGTCATGGTGTGCGATCTCTGCAATGCCACATTCATCAATAAAGGCACTTACACAAGGCATATGAACAAAGTCCATCCAGGCCATCAAGGACGATCAATGGACAACTCCTTTGTCTGTGATATCTGTGGCAATGTATTTTGGTCCAGACTGAACTTGACAATGCACAAGAAAATCCATGACAAAAAATATCCTTGCACGTATCCAGGTTGCACCAAGAGGTTTTGGGCTCGGAGTATGATGAGAAAGCATGTAGAGACCCACGAGGGCGCCCCCACGTATTTCTGCGAAGATTGCGGAAAGACCTACAAGCATTCAGGGTCACTCCGCCTCCACAAGAGAACACACACAAACAAGAGGAGCAAATGTGACATCTGCTTCATAGAATTCAAGGGTCGCTCCAACCTGGCCAACCACATGCAGGATGCTCACAACCAGGAACTCCATTTCACATGTGGTGTTTGTGAGAAGCAGTTCAATTCACGGCGACGCCTCCTGACCCACGCCAAGGTCCACAGTGAGCACCTCAAGGACTTTGTCTGCGAAAAGTGCACCTGTTCATTCCCTGACGAGCGGCTCCTGCTGCAGCACATGCGCGTCCACAATAAGACCTACAAGTGCAATTATTGCCACGAAGTCTTGGGCACTACCGACGCCCTAAAGATCCACCACCTCAAAGAACATGCATTGCCTGCACAAACAGTTCCAGCCACTATTCAGAATTTCATTCCCGAGAGTATTCAGATCGAGGTTCAGGATTCTGAAGGTGTTGTCATTGTGGAATATCCCGGTGATGATCAAGAGGCAACAGATAGAGCAATTGCAGCCATTGTGTCAGAGTTACAAGGCTAGCAAGGACCCAGATTTATTCAAGTTTACCCTTCAAGTCCCTATCTATACAAGCATATTCTCTGCTGGTGGTTTATTTCATTCAACCAAAATCCTGAGGTGTATTTTAGTGATATGAAATCACATACTTACTTCACACAGAACATGCAACACCCCATGCTTTTTTGTGTCGCTATGTTCTGTAGATAAGAGAGGCCTATTTAGAGTACACAGCAAGCTTAAAGAGAAGGTTGAGTTCTGGGAAGAGGTAAAAAATAATTTGTTAGCGTTATTATTGTGATTATGCAAGTGTGGAAGAACATCAGATAAAAAATGTTCCCTGAAAAGCATGGCTCTTCAAATGCCTTAATATTCTAAATATGGCATGTAACAGCATAAAAATCGGGACAGATTTTTATGCCACATGTTCGTGCAGTCCCATATACATCTTTCTGTGTACAGTGCTTGTAACTTTACCAAGACTGGGCAAAATTTCTTATCATTTTGATGATTCCAGAACCTTGCAGTACACACCAATACTTATATGCTAGATGATCAACCTTTTCTGATCGATTCCACACCGTTTCTTCCACAATGCAATCGCATGACCAGAACTCAACTTTATCTTTAATTTGAATATCCATGAGTTATCTCATGAACTGATTATCATTGGAAATAATGCAGCCTTTATGTAGTTGAACAAAATGATCTTCGATTAAGCTTATATTGAGCTTATTGTGAGGTCTTATGAGAGAGAGTTCTGCTTCTTTGAGAAAAAATGGTTTAACCCTAAACCACTGTAAAGAAAGCTACTGCTTTAAAAAAAACGTTAATGGCAAGGACTTGCACGTAATCACTGAGATGCGATATAGAAATGTGATGTGTATGACACTTTACATCAATATTAAAAAAGCCACGTTTTTGCCACATCTGAACGAGCCTTTACTGTACTGCTGGAGGAGGGTCTCACAACATTCATAGCAATCAGTGGCTTGTTAGTTGTCTGATAGGTCAAAGGTGAATGCTATTTGGCTAAATTGGCTAGTTGGCTAGTTGGCTCCTTAGTGTGCAAAGCCTCCAGGAAAAGACATGTCAGACATTTCACTTAGACGCTTTAAAAGGAGATGCATTGGTAGCTAAAACAAGTCAGTAGTGTTCATTTTGATTCATCGAAAATGTACATTCCAAATTCAGATGACAGACTATTTTGCTTTATGTTTGCGAGATTTGTTTGTCTTTTCTGTGCCTTCAAAGATATTGACAAGTTTTTGTTGTTATTTATTAGTGAATAGAGAAAACTTACAGGAAACTTCACCCCAAAGAATAAGTGTAATTATTCTGAAAAATGAGATGTATTCCTGCCCTATGTACAAGAGATATATAAATGAAGATATTTTGGGCATTATGTGATGCCTTTTAGCATGACATGGTCGCAGCCATTTTCTTGAAAATGTGACTTACAAATTGAAGCTTTAGTTGGAAAACCTTTAAATCAATAACAAAAACTTTCTTTTTTAGTGAGGAAAAATGATAGCTGAGAAGATAGAACTTACATTTGGTGAAAATATAATAACAGGGGAACAATTGTAACTGATTCATTTTTAAATACTAAAATATAGCAGTTGCACGCTCGGGGTAAATTTAGAAACTGAAGAGTTGATATTCGGGAAGAGGCTTCAGCCGTCGCAAAAATGTGCTTGTACATGTTCACATATGGATAGTGTGAACGTCATTAGAACAAACTCCTGGGAACCAAGTAATTACTTTGTTCCATTGAAAGCTTGTCATATGATGGTTATAATGATAATAATGATAATAAAGAGTGTATTACAGACTGGAGAGTCTGTCTATGAGTTTAACAAGGTAAATGCAGTTATGATAAAATACAATTTCATGCTGACAGATTCTTACAGCTTAATTCCTCTACGAAGGCAAAGGATGATGTACTGCATTTATATCATATTGATTATATTGTAATACATACATTATAGTATTAATTATAATGTAATACATTAATAATCAAATACATGTATAATGAACATTAAAGTCATGTAATTCCTTTTCTTACTCGGTCATTGAGAGAAAAGGAAGAAAACTGTAGAGAATAAAAAGATGGTACCAGCCAAATAATCTTTTGATGATAAAAGTCAATGGTACGCGTTGTCCCAAAGTTACATGTACATTTACAGCAAGTATTTCTATTTGTTGACAATGGTGATAAAAAGGAGAGAGATTGGAGTCTGCGTACTCTAGGCACCTGTAGAACATTGATTTTCTGAGGCTCCATATGGACAGTACCCCTGAGCTGTAGTCGTACAATAATATGGAAGTATAAATAATTTGTGAGGATTATATATTTGAAGAGAACTGTCAAATGAAGAATGCCATGCAATTTTTTTTTTTTTTTAAACCTTTTTTTTCTACACCCCATTGGTCCTATTCTGACATAAATTATGTAAACCCGTTCACACATGGCCTAGTAAATGACCATTTTTATTTGTTTGTTTACTAAATGAATGGCAGGTAGAGATGTGAAAGTAGCTGAACGCAACAAATGTCTTGTGAGTTTTGAGTACTCACTTTATCCATGTCTTATAATATCCAAACATGTAAGGCGCAATGTGCTTTGAAATAAGCCTATATAAACCAGGGACAGTTTAATACGGCATCTTATTATGCATCATGTGATTAAGGGGTTCTGCTCGGTTTCCAGGTATACCCAAATCTAAACCAAAATGTGTAACCTTAATTGAACCTTATCCTACCCTCCCCTAGTTTGCAGGCACAAACCCTGGTCAGTCGTAAAAGAGAGTCTGCACTACATGACTACCATAGGCCATGTACTATAGCTGCTCCTGATATTGACACAACCTTCTTCTTCTTCTTGATTTGATTTTGTTTGGCAATTAGTCACAGTTGACTATTTTTGCCACACACTATTTTATGAATTTTTTATTCACATATACATATAAATATGTGTACAATTACATGTCATAAATGACTAATTTTAGAAATTTTCCCCCTCCAGTCCAGTAGGTAGCTGGGCTAGGCTTCTCTCAAGGCACAATGATTTTTTGATAAAGTGTCAAATTAGGGTCTGTGCTTGCAGACTACTCCCCTTGAAAAGAGAGAGTTGATATCAGACTGGTAGGCCTATATACACTTCTTTTTGTTTTGATGGTACTCTGTAATGATGTCAGTAATTAAAGGCGTATTCTCTACATTTAGATGTTACATTTAGTTGTTAATAGTACATGCTCCGGTATTTAATGCTGATGCATGTTGGCGATCGAGCTTTCTACAATGATCAAACATTGTACATTGTATATACTGTAATACTGTAGTATTACTGTAAATGTTCTTTTTCAAAAAGACTATGGTGTACAGTTTTCATGAATGCATTAATAAATAAAACAAAAAATAAACAGTGTACTTTCATTTTTTACCCGGTGCTCTTGTACAGTCTTTGTAGTTTTGAATTAAATGAACTAGAGTGGAAAAAAGTAGTAAATCTGGGAAATAGAAACAGAATAGAGACAGTTATATGAACAAGAAAGTCATCTGTAATTTAATGTTATTGGTCACTAGTGACTGGAATCTATTTGAAATGCAGAGATAATAAGGGATGTCATTGTCATACAAGTACAGTGAGAACTCTCCCCTTTGATTAGTACAAAATAAATCGTACTGATATCCCCTTTGGAAATTATTAGATCAAATATGAGTATATTTTTTCATGGTAGGGCCTACATAATATGTTATGGGTAACTTAACCTTTGGTGATGAAATATAACAAACATCTGTAAGAATTGAGGAGAGGTGTACAATTTGGGTGCAGATTTTCTGAATGATCAGGGGGCTGTTTCACAAAGATTAAGATCGACTTTAAGTTGGACTTAACTATGGCAGTCCGTTCATGCCACTGTTTTCTCTCACCATTTACTGGCATTGGTCTCTCAAGGGACGTACAAATCATGGTCACAAATCTACAGAATTTACATTTTTTGATAGTTCATTATTTAAGGTCCGAAAATCTTTGACTCGATCTGAAGCAAGAAATATATATAATATATTTGTTTTTATAAATTTACTCTTGTCTGTGACTCGCTTCTACAGGGCTTAAATTAATCCAAGGCCACCAAGGCCATGGCCGTGGATGCCCTTTTGATTGGCCTCAATGCCCCTCTCATTGGCCTTGGAGATTTTGTGTGCCCTTTCCAATTCTTCCTATTTGTGCTGTAATATAGGAATGTGCCCTACAGAAAAGTGGCCTTGCCCTAGAAATATTGAAATTTAAGGCCTGCTTCTGTATAGCCTATATCTATCTTTATTTTCTTCCTTTCCTTTCTTTTCTTTCTTCATTTCTTTTCTTTTCTATCCTTTCCTTTTATTTTCTCTTTTTCCTTTTTCCTTTTTTTTTCTTCTTTTCTCGATCATCTCTTTGTTTTTGTCTTCCCCCCCCCCTCCTTTTTTTTCCTTCTCTTTTCTTTCTTTTTTCTTCTTCCTTACCTTCTTTATGACCGAATTCTCTGATAAGCCCCCAAAACTATTGCATTTCAGATGGGCCAATATTGCTAGATATCAGGGTGCAGGGCTACATGCGGTGCTGCCCCCCATCAGTTGTATACCAACTTTGTTATGGGGCCCATGCATTCCTAATTTTTCCTTGATTCATGCAGGAATCAACGAGACTTGACTATCAACCACTAAGAGATAATGGTTGCTAGAGTTTGCGTGACTGACTCATATATACAGTACGTGCGGCGCGCATATAAAATATATATATATATATATATATGTGTTTTTATTATTTTATTTTTATTCATTTCATATTCGTATATTTTGTATGCAAGCTAGAAGCAATTAATTACCGGCAATTTTGTCGCAGATTCAAAGTTTGATACAATCAACCCGTGTAGCCTAGACTGCATGGACGAAAGCTTAGTGCATTTCCAAAGTGGAAACATTAATATAGGCCTATATAAGCCGGCCGGTAGCCAATATATATTGTACACAATATTTTGCGAACTTACAGGAAAATCTTTAATAGATTTGTGTAGATGAGACGGGTGATCTAGCAAATCTAGTAAAATCATGGCAAAATTATGAACTTGGAGTAAGAGAATGATAAAAACCCTTAATAGTAGATAATCTATATCGCTTATCACGAACAGAATATAGATGCACCAATTACGGTAAGCCAGAAACGAAATAGACCAGTTTTGACTTCTAGAGCTATAATAGCTAGACTATAATAATACTCCTGACGCATCTATAATGCCCTTAGCCTTATCCCATTGAATATCATTTGTCTCCCTAACACCGCTTGTAATCTTTACTTTATCTTCGTGATAGGCTGCCTTTGAAGATTGCCAGGCAAAGAAAAGGTGCTAATTTCTTCTTTTTTAGAAACGGGAGTCTGGGACGCGCATTCTGAAGTTGCAATGTTGAGTGTCGATGTCAAAATCAGTGGGTGTTATAATCAGTGGGTGTTATAATCATTAAGCCTTAAAATTGACCTTAAAATTTGTTTTTAAGATCGAAATCAATTTTATTTGATGAAACATCCCCAGCGAATTGAAATATGGACAATTGTTGGTAAATGTTCAATCATGTAGCCCAAATTAATAATGAAAAGAAAATCCTTAATTTCTTTGAGGATACCGATTACATCTCAAGGTGTTATCGATCGCGCCAATTCGTCGCAAATCCAATCAACCACAAACTACATAATGACCAAACTGTGCTTTATTGGTAAGAAAAGAACAAATTATATCGCTTATTGTGATTCTTAATTAGTAGATAACAATATTTCCCAAATTCTCAAATGATTGAGAGATTGAGTGTGTTTTGATATTTATTTTTCCCCTTTTCATTATTCGCTTAATCCTGCGGTGCGTGTACATTTGTATTGTGTGGTCCCACATGCTGGGATTTGTGTTATACCAAATTTATCTTTGACTTTGAGTTTGAGAGTGTCTGTTCGACATGTTCTTTCTGATGATCAATTTCTATTGAAATAGACGATAGTCCAGCAACAAATTCATAATAAAATTCCATAAAATTGTACATTTCGTTTTACATATAGATGTAGAGCAATTTTAATACTGGGAGTTGTGAAAGAGTGGCAATTAAGTCAAATGTTCCATCAAATATTGTGTAATTAAAAAATGATATGATTTTGACACGACTCATGAGTCATGATCATGAAAATGTTCCTGCTGGTATTACTTAAGTTTAGATCTAGACCTATTTGTCTGCACTTCTTTGCAGAATCTAAAAGATTGTCAATGTATTATTTAGTTTTGTTTTGTTAACAGGCATTGCCATTAATTATACATGTAGATTATACAGTCTAACTTCTAAGCTGGTTTGCAGTTTGCAAAAGCAAAAAAAACTTTCATTCATGCCTTTTGCAGATGATTTTCTCTTTTGAGTTTTGGGCAGGTGCTTGTTTTTATGTTTGTTTATTTGCTTTGTTTTGTTTATTGCAATTATTATTTTATACTCTGCAGTGAGTCTGCTCCTGTCTGTATATTTTCTTTCGCTGCAATGTCAGTGCCAATATTTTTGATAGAATTTTCTTTCCTTCACATTATTTCTTAAAAATAAAAAGTAGACCTAGAACAACTTTGCAACGAAAGGCTCTAACCCATTTTAAAATTTCATTGGAATACAAAAAAAAACAAAAAAATAATAATTTCCTCAGCCAAGCAAAAGCTACTCTTATAAAACACTATGCACAGTAAACACATTCATCTGATCAGTACTTTTTACTGATTCTTTTCCTGGTAATGAGGTTAGAGACTAGACAGAAATAATTGTCTGATATGGGGAATTCTTTCATAAAATTGACATTTGTATACTTTCCCCCATACACCAATGTTATTCCTTGTTGCACGCACAAGGGGCTGGGGTGGATTAAACAGCCAATTTTTGCCAGAATTGGGGGGAAACTGGGAAAGTTTGCCCTCATCTTTTCTTTAAACAGTTTGATTTAGAAAAAGTGATGAATGGAAAGGAAATATATCTAATTTACATATAATATAAAAAATTACATTGAAAATCATAGTAAAACATCAAAATATAACGACTTACATACTTTCAGCTAATCTGTCCATTTACTTGTTCAAGCTACTGCATGCGATAAGATGGACAATCGCACACAAGCTGCATTGCATAACCTCCCTCTAACCTGTACGATGTACTTCAGTCTCTGTATATACTAAAGAGGCAGTCAGTAGAGCTAGTGGAACAACCCTCAGTATCAGCGACTGGAGCTTTCAATCTAGTGAGAGACATTTACTTTGAACACTTCTCAAACTCCTTATGTCTCCCATGTCACCTTAGCGATTGCAAAGAAACAGGAAGGGTGTTTACTTTCTAACAGTATTTTAACTTTTTGAAACTCCATTTGTACTATGTGTACCATGCTGTTTAGTGAAGGAAAATCATAAGAATTTTAAACACAAAGTACAGCATTTCTCAAAGTCCTAGATGTGCTGACAACATGTATCAATTTTATGATTTTTCTAATTTTAATTTCAATTTTTTTTTTTCAATTCCCCTGCCCTGTTTTTCAAAGTGTAGACCTATGTTCTGCAGATCCTTGTTTTTGATACTTCCACTACACTTGATTTTTTGTTTTAAACAGTTTCTGTATGAATTTATTCCAGCATATATATGTAGAGAGACAAATTCCACACATTTCTAAGACATTTTTTTTTCATCTTCTTCTTTTCCCTGATGCAGTTTTCCAAATTGTTAGATGATGGTTTAGCAAAGCTCCATGTAGTGAACTATTCTCAGTGGGATGGAGCAGGAGGCCCCATCAAATCTCTTGGTAAGTAATTTTATGTTTGCATTTTCAAAATAAAGAGTAGTCTTTTTTCTGGTAATGACAGAAAGTATATTTTGACTGATTTTACACTAATAACTTACATATCTGAAAAAAAGTTGTGGTTGAAAATTTATACATGTAAAAATTTTAAATGTAATAGCTGATTATTGAGGAAAGAAAGATACAAATTTGTAGTAGAAGTCAATATTGTTTGACAGTGAATGTGATTTTCACCAAGTTTTTATATATTTTTGTATATTTTGATGGTCCAGACTTAAATCGTATAATATTTAATCCTAATTCTTATCTCTAATCCTGGGATCCACACTATACCTAATCATATACCTTAAAACCGAATAGAACGTTCCTTTATCTCTGTGTCAAAATTCATGAAATATAGCAAATTGTGAATCAACCGTAATTGATGCAAAGCTGCCAACCATTCATACTTTGAAAGATTTAGCCCTCAAACTAATGTTATGAACCAAAGATTCCTTTGTTTTTGTTGTTGTAGCTTTCTTTCTTTTTTTCTTCCACCCCCCACTTTTTTTTTCTCTCTTTTTTCTTGTTTACACATTCTGTTTACAAGTATGAATATACCAGATTGCTTTTTCTACATGTACCTCCAAAGATTCTTAATGTTGGCAGTGGAAAGTTAGCAGTTACATGTATATGTATTGATGTTCCTCTGTTTTAAATTACATAAATTTTCCATCTTCACCCCCTAGACTAGGCTGCTAGTCAACGAAGCAGCCGGTTTGTCGTTCACAGCTCTTGCCCGTAAGCTTCAACTCTCTCACAATGGTCGACTGGTGGCAGTCTTTGGTATTGACGGTCAACAGACACTCAAGGTCATCCACGACAAGCCCTACCTGTGCACGCTCTGCGGGGCTTGCTTCACACACACCACACAACTCAGATGCCACGCTCAGGCGAAGCACAACTACATGGAGAATATGTCTTCAGGAGGTAATTGTCTAGTTGCCTACTAGAACCAGGGATGGAATTCGGGTCCTTGTTTCATGAAACCATCAGAAGTGCAAGTTCAATGACATCGCATTGAAAAGGGAATGAATTTGTATGTGTTTCAATTGGATTTCAGCGGACTAGTACTTATGATGAGTTTGTGAAATGATGTCCTGAGAAGCATCTTGTCTTGTATGTTAGTGAAACTATTTAGTTTGTCAAAATATATCAGAATTAGGACAAGCCATTGGTTTGGCTAATGTTTGTGCAAAGCTGGCTACATTCTTGAATAGTTACTAGAGAGATCTACCAATAAAAAGTGTCTACTCAATACAATTTCAGTTTGTAATGACAATTTGTTACCCATTAGCACAGAACCATTAAACATGGGAGCGTTCATATTTTAATCCAGACAAAATTTAACTTCTAACCCCTAAAATGTCAAACTCGAACAGGGGTCCTCTTCACACACACCATGAAAATTCATATCTTGCTGCCCCTGTGAACTTACTGTGAATACACTTATTGTGGAGCCATTACTAATATAAATATTTATTACTTCTGCTTCAAGTAGATATGAGTAATTTAGGCTTAGTGATGTTTCATTTACAAAACTTGATAAAATCAGTGGGAATTTTCATCAATACAACAACATTGAAATTTGCCATGTAAGAAATATATTCTTTCAAAGAAATTTAGTGTAAGTAAAACTGCATCTCTTTCTTTATTTAAACTTTTTTTTTTCCTTCTATATTTGAAACGTATTTCAGTGGGAAATATGTCATTGATACAACTTTGAAAGACATTTTATAGTAATGTTACTTTTTTTAACAATGTGGTGTACTATGAGTTTTCATTTTCTTGTTTTTTATGTTCTTAATGCAGGTGGAAGTCTTAGTCTAGAAAGAGACCTTGACATAAGCAATCCAGGTCCTGCTTCAACCGTTGGGACAAGACGAATATCAACAGAACCAAAATACTCTGACACCTACGACACCAAGTTAAACTCTGAAAGTAGTGAACTCCTGAAGAGCGCGTTGACCGGGGGTGATTCGTTACCGTCATTTCCTGAGATCGAGTCGAAGAAGGTGAAGAAGGAGTTCGCAGCGTTAAGTGATGGAGAAGTGGAAACAGACAGGGAAGGCAGTACAGGAGACCTACCGGAGTGTTCCCACTGCTCCAAGAGCTTTGTTGGCCATAAGAACCTGGAAGCCCATGACATCAAGCATTGCGGCAAAGAGATGCACAAGTGTTCTGCATGTAAAATGGCGTATCTACCCAGCGCAAAAGGAACAAGCACCAGCGTGGATCAGCCAGAGGAACCTGTGAATCAGCAGTACCTGATGAACTCGGAGGGTTCCAACTTCACTCATAATAATGATGAAGGGGAAGGCGCCAAGGTAGATGTTGAGCTTGAGGATGGACTGGGCATTGACTGTGTCCTTTGCGGAGAGACCTTTGGCATCCTACAACACATCATCACGCATATCCATGCATATACCTCATTCCCATGCACGTTTTGCGACAGCGAGTTCCCATCCATGCGAGAACTTGGCTGGCACTGCAAGCAGAAGCACGACCTTCTGTTGGTTCGGTGTCCATTCTGCTCACGTGGCTTTAGAGAATATTCCCATCTAGCATTCCACATGCGGGAGCACAAGGGCCACCTGTTCTGCAAGATATGCAAGGTGCAGTGTCTTTCACGAACCAGCTACAACATGCACTTGGAGATTCATGAGATCAATACAGAATTGGATCTGTCGGATGATGATGGAGATGAAGACAGTGACGAGATGAGCGAAGGCAGTTCACAGAAGGAGAAAGAGAAGCACACCTGTCACATCTGTTCCAAGCCTTTCAATTCCTTTTATTCCATCTTCCACCATATGAGAAGAGAACACCCAATGGAATCTCTTCCCTCCTACAACCAGGATCTCGTCAAACGCCGATTCGTCTGCAAGAAGTGCGGCTTTGCCTTCCGCCGGAAAGACACCCTAGAGCGGCACGAGCTGATCCACAAGAGAGGGGACTACCCTCGACGAAGGCCTCCTTCAAAACCTATCATCAAGCCAAGACCTGGCAACATCCTGTGCACGATATGTAATCGAGCATTCTTGAGGCCTACAAACCTTGATGCTCATATGGAGGAGGCGCATCCAGAGGAGTGTGATGAGGCTTTCAAAGAGAAGAAGAAATACTGCTGTGACCTTTGTGGTAAATTACTGATGAGCCAGAAGAGTCTAGACCGCCATATCCTAGTGCATCAAGAGCCAAAATTCACCTGTCCTATTTGCGACAAGAAGCTGAAGCATGCCGAAACCCTGAAGACTCACATGCGGACACACACCGGTGAAAAGCCTTACAACTGTGACATTTGCAAGCATTCATTCGCACAACGCTCTTCTTATGTCCAGCACATGTGTATTCATTCAGGAGAGCGCCCTCATGAGTGCGATGTCTGCAACAAGAAGTTTATCCGGAGGACAGAGCTCAGGCTGCATCAGGCAAAGCACTCCAATGTTCGGTTGTTTCCTTGCAACTTCTGCAGCAAGACGTTCAAGACAGAAAAACATCGAAAGGTTCACGAGACGCAGTTGCATTCAGCAAAAGCGCAGTCTTACATGTGCGAGAAGTGCGGGAAATCGTTCACATGGGCGGCAGGTCTGAAGGCTCATGCTTGCAGTCATATTGGTGATGCCCCTTACAAGTGCCAGGAATGTGACAAGGCGTTCTCCCAACCTCTCTTCTTGAAGAGGCACATGCATATTCACACAAAGCCATTTAAGTGTGAACAGTGCTTTGAAGGATTCAAGAACAAGACGGATCTTAAGAACCATACTGCCCAGATGCACGGGTCAGGCACTACAAGCAACCAGACACAGAGTATGGTACCAACTCAAGTCCAGGAGCTGATTTCAGATCATAGCTGGAAACCTAATAAGATGATGATGGATATGCCTGTGGACCCGAACAGTCCCCTCTCAAATCCAATGTCTGTTCCTGGCCCCAGTCAACACACAGTTGCAAGCCAAATTCAACAGCCCACCCTCCAACAAGGCCAGTCGTCCCATTCACCTCAAGTCCAGGTCTCAATGCCTGCCCCGGTCCAAGGAACCATGTCACACCATACCCATGTGCCGACACAGGGTCAGATACAAGGTCAAATGTCAGGTCAAATGTCAGGTCAAATGCCAGGTCAAATGCCAGGTCAAATGTCATCTTCCCTTACAAACCACACACCTGGTCAAGGTCATGTCCGGATGTCCTACACCAATCGTGCTCCAATGCCACTGCAAAATCAAGCCACAATGTCACTTCCAAATCAAGCTACAGCATCTCACCCAAACCAAGCCTCATTATCTCACCCCAACCAAATCCCAATGTCCCTCCCAAATCATATTCCAATGTCTCGTTCAAACCAAGCTGGGCCAATGTCTCTTTCTAACCAATCCCACATGCACCGGATGTCGCATTCAGTGGCGGTTCCTAATCAGATGCAGCAAGCGCTCGCCAATCATATGCCTCCGTCCCACCCAAGTCAGGCCCTGTCATCGATCCAACATCGAACCCAGGTCCCAAACCAAGCACCAATGTCTCTTCCGCATCAAGGCCAGACTTCTCTTCCAGGGCAGGTCCAAGCCCCAATGTCTGGTCCAGGTCCTGGTCCAGTCCTTCGTCAGCCCCATCATCACTATCTCCCCAATCCAATGATGCAAGACAGGAACATGTATGCAGAACAGCAGTATCAAGTCCAGGACTCAACAAACCAGGCCATTGCAGCTATGCTTACTCATATGTCTTCACTGTAATGCATAATGGCAGTTGTTGACATTGTGGTTGCTCCACCCGGTATTTTATTTTTGAACAGTAAGTATAATGAAAGTTAAAACTGTATTCATTTTTTCCCCCTCCTCTAAACCCAATTTGAAACGATGTTTATTTGGTTTAACAGGCACATTCCATAACATGTCCACAAGCTATTTTAGGCCTTGTATTAAAAATAGATTAGTTCAGTGGTCCTTAATGTAAAATGAAATTTTCAAACATTACCAATTTTACATGGCATGTATCGTACAAGTACGTATGTAACATATTGTTGTATGTGTAACATATATGATTACCAACAAACAACTCAAGACTAAAATGAAAAATGATTTATGGTTTGTAAATTTCTGTATTTTTGTTTTAGTTCAAATTTTATTTAAGTAGATACTAGCAGGTAAACATTTATGTATTAATTTGTTTTTTGTTTTTCTAATACATGTACATGTACATGAACTTGTATTATATTTTTCAATCCAAGTCTTATCACACGTGTGATACTGTATTCAAGTCTGAAGACTCTACGCCTTGGATAATTTATGTTTATTATTTTGGTATCTTGTTCTATTTTGCATACCTTTAAAAAAGGTTTGCTTTATAAACGAACCTTTAAACGGGTTGTACAAATTTGGACCTACTAATGAGGTCTTGATGATGTTTATGACCAAACTGTCAATCATGACAGAAAATTAAGCATTCAATGATTTTGACCAAAACATATTTTGTTAGAGGTCTCTCATCTGATTTCTTGACCGACAATTTTTTGCACTGGTGTCAAAAATCAACTTTTGAGATTAGACTGTTTCAATTTCAATGCTTTGTTTAATTGATCAAGTGTGCATAGAATATCTTCCAATTATATAAACTTCACAATAGAAGTAATCATAACTGTTTCTTGGAAAATAATGTTGACCTTCTTTGTCCAAATGCCTTGTTTGACTCTCTAACTCTTGGGCAGGAATTGCTGTCCAAGGCAAGGAGAGGGTTATTAATTTAGATACATACCGGTACACAAATTGTTAGGGTGTGGTATGTTCTAACAACAGAATTTTATTATGAAACCAGGCCAGTAGGGGGTTACCCCCAAAAAAAATGATTGCTGAGACGAATCGTATACCACACCCAGATAATTGTATGCTTGCTATACAATTGCAGAAGTATAAAACCAAATTCTTCTTTTTGTACAGAAATTTTTGCTTGCACCCAGTAAATAAAGATGGTATGCAAGATCTTCTAGGAAGCCTAACGTTCAAAGCTATCCTATTATCCTAATGATGGAGTGATGAATATTAGTAAGTTCAGAATTAGGAGAGATGAGGTTTATGTTACCAGTTCATGGTGTCTGTGCTATGGACCAGTGATGGCCTGGTGATATAGTTGATGCCCAGCAAGCAGTAGATGGCAGGTTAAAATCTCACTGGTTCCAAGACTATTAATTTTCATTTGTTTTTTATTACAAGATTTTTCTTTACTGGGTGCAAGCCACAATTTCTGTACAAATTGAAATTACTCCAAGGAAGCCTATGATTCAAAGCTTGCAAATACTTCTTTTACTTTTTGTGGATTCCCATTACATGTACAAGCATATTGAGTTTGCCGTAAATTATTGATCAGTTTGGACGTTAGGAAAATGGTTCAAGTCGACTCAAACAACGGGTATGAATTTCATAATATGCTTGTCCTCATTGACCATCCATTATTTCTGATATAAATTTGCTGTGTGGCTGGTGTTAGCACACGTGAATACCATAAAGCAAATTTCTTGTAATAAGTTTGGTTGCTTTCTAGTAAGTGTTACACTGACCGTTTTTTAAACATGACATGGATTTATTTATTGCATAATGAAAAAGTGAAATTGGATGGTAACTACCTAATTGGAGTAGTTTGTGTCAAACGAGAACATATTTCTGAAGCTACTGTCATTTTTACACAAACAGCTTTCTGCTTAACTCGATAGTGTGTGTCCACGTTTGGTTTAAGAGCCCAGTGCGCTTGTCATGCCCTTTCGTGAGCCGCATGGCGAATGGTAAATGTAGCATCCATGACTAATTTCTTCAAAAAGGGATGTATGGAATGTGATTTTATTTTTAATATCCAAAATTTAAATCAATTTTGTAAAGTAAAAACTGCCAACTTTGTATTCTTTCTTTCTTGGTATTCTAATTTGTATTTCATTAATGCATATTTATTTGGAGAATTTTTCACTAGACAGCTGTATTCCTGGATTTATATCATGCTGTCCAAAGCACTATTAATATTTTGCATCATAGCCCAGAATCTGTTTAAAAAGTACTTTTGTGCATTTCTCTCAATGTCTGCCATGGCTTACAGAAGAACTACAGTCAAACCTGTCTATAGCGACCGCTCAAGGGAAACACAAAAAGTGGTCTTTGTAGACAGGTTCCTTTAGTACATGTTTCAATGAGAAACCATTTTCAAGGGAAACAAAAAATGTGGTCTTTGTAGACAGGTGGTCACTAAAGCAGGTTGGACTGTAATTACTTTGTTAGGATCTCGGCAGGAATTCGTTTACCCTTGGTCTAATTTGAGTGAAATGTCAAGTGGCATCGCAGGGGGTGGGTTGTGAAGACAAATGCTATTTTGCACATTGAAAGAATGCACTGGCAGATTACAGGGTGGTCTACAAAAAGGAAAAGTAAAACATGTGAAATTGCAACTTGGAACGAGTAAGACCAGGGGAGTGTTTCACAAAGACTAAGATGAACTTTAAGTTGGACTTAACTATGACAGGCCACCATTGTTTGCTCTCACAATTTACTGGCATTGATCTCTCAAGGGATGTACAAAATCATTGTCACAAATCTACAGAATTTACTTTTTTTGAGAATTCGTTATTGAAGGAAAAAATATAATCTAAAGATCATAATGGTGAGAGCAACCAGTGGCATGAAAGGCCTGCCATAGATGAGTCCAACTTAAAGTCGACCTTAGTCTTTGTGAAACACTCCCCTTGATGTGTGCAAAGCCTGGAGTTCCGTACTGGGGTCCAAGGTTTGCTGAAGGGCTCAAGGGTTCTTAGATGCTCTCTGAGCCGTATTGCGAAGCATTTCAAACAAATATTTTATGACTAATATTTAATTAATCATTAGTTAACCTGTCGCTGATTTTCAAACCTGCAGAATCGAAAATTCAAACCTGTCACAGTTCCATGATTATACCCCTTGTGGACTACCCTGCCAATTCATTACCTCTACCGGTACCCTTGTCGGAGAGAATTTGCCCATGGTATTTTTTTTTCATCTGAAATCCCCTGCGCTTTATACATGTATTACCACTGAAGGTGTTATGCACTTTGAGAACCAATATGGTTGTTGACCAGTATGGCTGACATTTTGAGGAAATATACCGTTATAGTATTTTATTTATGGAAGGCAATCCCTAAATTGCTTTTCCTCGTCTCCTTGTCTTGCAGGAATTGCTAATGGATAATGTATAATGGCTGAAGATGTAGATGAGTTTTAACCTTGTACAGTGTTACTCTTCAAACAAATCAAATTTTATTATAATGATTTAGCATGAAATGTTTAAAATGCTGTGATTTGATTTGAGGATTAGCGATGCTGTATTTTGTCTGTCAAGGGTCAGAAGGGTATGAACTCAAGACTATAAATATTCCAGCCATCGCCCCTTCTGGTTCTCGGCAGACTGTATGAAATATAATATGTGTTGCCATGCTTGTACTTAAACTATTTAGGGTAATTTGAACGTCAATCAATAGACCGGCTTATATAACATATTCAAATTTATGGATGTTTCCTTCCTGGGGACCTATTAACCTGTTATTAATGAATGAATTACACTACTTGGAATCCAGTCTGCATATATTACTTGTTGCTATGTCGGGCAACTTTCAGGTTGTCAAGGACAACCTTTGTTTTAAACGTTTGCATAAAATTTGAATATGTTAGTAAATGAGTGAAAGAGATGAAATTTATTACAGCATTCCAATGAAATAGATACAGCAAGCAGATAAAGTGCAAGCATAGCAAACAAAGTCTTTTTTTTTTAACGATAAGCAAAAAAATCAATTGGAAGAATGAATTTGGAAAAGGCTGAAACACACTAATCATCTTGTCCAGTGAATAATCATGTACTAAATTAATTCATACATTTATGTGAATTCATGCTTTGTATCGCTGTAATAGTGCTCTTGTTTAATCTGTTAACCCATTCAGGACTTTGATTTTTTTTTACCCATTGCATTTCAGAAGTTATTAAGCTTTACAGCCACAAATTGACAATTATTATTCTTATCATTCACTTTTACAAAGTTAGAGATAAATTAAAATGGTTATTAAATGAACTAACGTGAAAGAAAATGCCACATTAATATGCTAATTTGTACTAATAAATAGTGACTATATACTCCACTCCACATCATCGCCAATTTTAGGACTAATGCTTATTTTCAATTAAATTGTTCTCTTTCATGAACAATAATGTACCGCAATAGAAATGGTCTCCTTTTATTCTGCAATTTTGACTCTTTCAGCAGGGGGGTGTTTCACAAAGATCCTAAGTTGAACTTATCTCTAAGTTGGACTTAACAATTATGGAAAGTCGTTAGCATCTTTAAAAATATTTTGTAAAAGTTATTTTAAAAGGCATAAAATCTTGATTCAAATCATTCATATTTATGTTCTTGATTTGGAATTCATGAAAAGTCTAAAATACTTGAATTTTTGCTTTTGAATATATTTTATTTTAAGGCTACAAATGGCTCACCATAATGTTTAAGTCCAACTTAGAGTTAAGTTTGACTTGGGATCTTTGTGAAACACCCCCCTGCTGATGCACTAAGCTTAATCCGCATTCTGGATGAAGAGATGCACAAAACATAACTGAACGGCAATACTCAATTGCTATGGGGTTTTTTTCTTAATAAATGCAGGGGATTTTTTTATATAAATGTTGTGCCACAAAGATTGACAGATTTGTTGGTAATCCTTAAATATGTCAGTACTAGTGTGTTTTTTGTTTTCTGAGAACGTTGCTTGCCCACTGAATCAACTTTTAAATTGTATAGATTTACCTAAGTGCATGCATCGAGACTTGTATTTTTTTATAACATCATTTGAAATCATCATTTGAAATCATCATGGCCAAATGTTTTTATTTAAACAATGAAATTGATTCCATAATTAATCCGTGTATGTATATTTTATTGTGAATAATCGCCTCACTATGTAAATAATAACAAGGAGTTGTAAATGTACATCAAGAGAGAACTGAGCAGACTGTATTCATGAATTATTCATACTTTAGTTCATAGCGCCAATGTAGAATCATAGCAATAATGAATATTTGTGATATTTGTTGCTTTGTCCGTTAGTGTAGTGATAAATGTCTCATTTCATAACCTTCGTGTTTTAGTCCATGTAATTATTGTATATTCCATTTTTGACCAGCCGTTGATGATGTCCATATTTCAGGTATGACTATAAGTCATGTAAATTTCTTTTGTATTCTGTAAATAATGTTACGGCTGATGTACTTTTTCACTAAAAGTAGAACAATGTATTATGTGTATGTACAAGTATTTGTAGTAGATTTCTAGGGCTGAAACTGTATGTTATAATAAACTCAACCAGATGCCATAGAATTGAAGTCGTAATTTGATGTTTTATTTATGTTTACAAAACCCTCTCCAGGAAAGTTGAAAATACAATGGAACCTTGTTTTACGTGTAACAAACTCTTTAGAATTTAAACGAAAAAAATGCCTAGTTCAAGGATGACATTTTCAGGCTATACAGCCTGATTTCATGCCCTGACATCTCCCAATTTTCAGGCTCTATATTAAGCTATCCATGATATTTTGAGTAGTGCCCCAAGGGAGAAGGTACTTGGGAGAAAAACAGAAATTAAAGATATTTTTTAACAACAAATGGGAGAGTTACTGACCCAAATTGCCAATTAGAGATTCGCATGTAGATTTAGTGAACTCGTATTCCAAACATTCATAACTCCTTTCATTATTGGCCCAATTTATTTCAAACTTTCGCCATTCTGTTTCTCTTATTTTTCAGCTTTCATACAAATGAAGTTATTACAATGGTTGGATTGCCCTTCAAGTCGAGGTGTAGACCCCGACTAATGTGGTATATTATAGTCCAGTGATATATGATAGGCCCAATGTCGACCTATTCAATCAATTATATAGAAAAGCACCATAAATTCTGACTAAATAAATTAACAAAATCATTACAATACAAAGTCATTTTCTCATTTTCATATCATGACCTTATGTTGTTTGATATAAAGAGGTCAACACTTGGCACTCGGTAAATAATTGGACTATGTATCAAAACCAGGGGGGTGTTTCACAAAGACTAAGATCGACTTTAAGTTGGACTTAACTATAGCAGGCCGTTCATGCCACTGTTTGCTCTCACCATTTACTGGCATTGGTCTCTCAAGGGACATACAAATCATGGTCACAAATCTACAGAATTTACAATTTTATTGAAGGAAAAAATATGATCCAAATATCATAATTAAGGGACAAATAGTGAGAGCAAACAATGGCATGAATGGCCTGCCATAGTTAAGTCCAACTTTAAAAGTCGATCTTAGTCTTTGTGAAACACCCCCCTGGTCTTATAAGCTAATAAGTTTCTTCTCGCTCAGATTCCTCGACTTCAAAGGAATAAACACAAAATATAAATCACAATTCTTCTCTTGCATGTTTATCCTTCTCTCTCTCACTCTTACTTCCATCCTCCTACCTTTGTTCTTCTTTCTATCATGTCACAATTCTCATCTCTTTACACGTCTTTATATTTTCATCTACTTCTTCCATTTGTTTAGCAATTCCTCCTACCCCCAAGTATTCCCCCCTGGCTTTTCTCCTCCTGATGTTGTCGTTTCTCCACTCATCCATCACATCCAGGTTCCTCTTCAAACTCTTTCACTTCTCTCTTCTTTCCCTCCTGTCTTCCTAAGATTCTGTCTCCTATTTTCTCCCATCATCTTCCACGACACCTGGCCTTGCCATTTCATCTCTCTCGCTTCCAGTTTCTGTCTTCTCTTTCTCACGTTCCTTTCTCGAATCTATCCAATACCTCTTGCCTCGCTACCGGTATGTCCTCTCTCTCTTCCAGTTTCCTTCTCTTTCTCACGTTCCTTTCTCCAATCTATCCAACACCTCTTGCCTCGCTATGTCCTCTCTCTCTTTCAGTTTCCCCTCTATTTTTTCTTCCAATTCCTGTTTTGTAGAAGCCTTTTCTCCTCACTTCAACATCTCCTCCGACATCGAACCCTTTTGAGGGTAAAATCCACCCAGAAATTAAGTTGATTTTAATAAAAGCACTTAAATAAGAGAAATAGATCAGTGAACCATTTTGTCTGCATTTTTATGAACAGACGAATCCATCAAATATATCAATTTACGGATGTGTAGGTTCATAATATCGATGACGAATTAAGGAAATCTTGAATAAGAAAGTAATGAACTTGTTTGTTATCAAATAAATGCAATTGGTAACTGCAACTGTGATCACCTCTCCCATTTATTTGCTTGCACATGTACTACAAATTTATTTATTTATTATTATTACTATTTTTTTTTTTTTTTTTTTGGGGGGGGGGTGTTGGAAGAAATAGATCTACCGGTATATCATAAAGGGGGTGTGTAAAAGCACATGGCAATACTTTTCTCTTGGAAGCATAATTGCATATATCTTTTGATATTTTTATTAGAGAATATACTGAGAATTTCCAGTACAGAGTAACAGCAATGGAAGAGGTGCTTGTAGGGGAATTCACAGAGTGCCAATTAGCGTCCGATGACTTTGATCCATTAGAACTTTACAAATGATAAACTTTCTGTATATTTCTATCAGATTTTGCTCATATTTCCGGTCACCTGCAACTTTTATTGTTATGCTTTTTATTGAAACAAACTTCAGGAGGACTACCTTGTTCAAAGAATTGTATGCAGAAGTACCAGCTAGACCAAGGTTTAGTGAAAATTGAGAAAAATTACAAATGTAATTTTAATAAATGAAATTTTGAAAAGAATCAATATACATGTACATGCAATGTATAATCTTCCATTCACAAGTCAGTCAAGGAAATGTCATTTTAATAAATAAAATTTTGAAAAACAAAATTATATACAATGTAAAAAGTAATCTTGCATATGTACAAATCAGTCAAGGAAATGTCTTAAACTACATGTAGCAATGAAGAAGAACAAAAATTAGGCAGTATTACGGCTACTCACCAGATTTAGGGTTCTCAAACCAAACCAAATTCCCAGATTTTACCCTCATGGAGTTTCTAAATACATCTACTACGATCATTATTCAACCCATTTCAGGTGTAAAATATCTTCATACCCAATGATCCAATGAATACATTGTTTCAACACGAGATGAAATACAAGAGTCTGTATTAAAACTATACCCAATAAATTATTTTGGGGCTAATGAAATTGCCTTCTTTTTGTCAGCGATTTCAGTGACTTTTCTCAAACTCCCTGGCTTATCCCTTCCTGGAAAAAGGGACTTGTATTCAATATTTTCCTCATTTGCCAGGATAGCAATTTCGAAGAAGAAAAAAATTCTTGTAATTACATGTGCAATTCATCTTATTACATGTACTGCAAATCATGTCTACAGTATATACCCCTTTTCAATCAAATTGAATTGGATAGCTGGGAAGCCTGTATAATACAAGGATCATGAATAGCATTTATAAAAACACTTGATCAGGAAGGTGGACCTGAAGAAGAATTTGTATTTTGTTTTTAAAGAGATGTATAATACAGAAGCAAGACTTCTGTATATAAATTGTCACACCCTAACTGAATTCTCTGAAATCACTCCTCTAGCTATGAATTATTAGTTATTGGCACTATGGTATTAATACAATGTAGAATTCCTTACAAATTTACCTGATAATCATTGTTAATTATCCCTTCCTATATAATTGAACAATTTTTCTCAGAACTTTCAGAGATGTTTATTCTTACATTCTCATATGAGTTAAACAGTTTAACAACTACATTTGCAACTAATGGAAAAGGTATTGCAACTTATTATTCAACATCTTTAAGACCAAGTCAAAATGTTGAATACCTGCAAGGCTGCAAGCTGTATCAAGAAGTTGAGGTACCCTAGTTTTATTTTCCAAGGAGCTACATGTATATCCCTGATGAAGCAGCAAATAATTCAAATATACAGTTGGATTTTCAAATATTTCTTTAGATGATTTGAATAGAAGCAGCTTCTTCTAATATGGGCTGTGTAACACGGAGGTCTTCGTTGGATTCAGTGACGCCCTGCAGCTGTAAGCTGGAAGAGGCAGGGGTGAAAATCTTCATACGAAACCTCTGGACAGGTTCGAAGATGCCATGCACTTTGGACAGGTGACGTCGTCTCCCTCCCTTCTGGGCGAAGCCCTCACCACAATGTTCGCAACGGAACGGTTTGGTGTGTGTCCGCTGGTGCGATTTCAGCGAGAACCTGTCAACAAAGGATGCCTCACAATCATTGCAGTTGAATGGCCGGATGCTGCTGTGGATATTCCGATGGGTCTTCAGTCCTGTAGCAGTGGCGTAACCTTTGCCACACACGTCACACTTGTGCTCGCAGTCCCCGGTGTGCACGCACCGCTCATGCTGAAGCCTTTTTCTGCTCTCCAGGAATCCCTTCCCGCAGTAACGACACTTGTATGGAAGCACACCTAGATGACGTATTCTGTGGTTTTTCAAGGACGGGTAGCTTTTCAACCGCTTCCCACAGAGCTCACAGATGTAATCACGATCCTTCTGGTGGATCTGGGCATGCATCCTCAAGTTCTTGTCACATCGAAATGTCTTTAAACAGCCAGGAAAAGGACAGGCTACAATGTTATTCTCTGAAGTATGACTCTGCATGTGCGTTTTCAAGGAAGTGCTATTGCTGTAAAATTTGCCACACTTTTCACAAATGAGCTGAGGGGTTTTCTTCAATGGAAGCCCAGCTGCCTGGTCCTCGTGCCACTGGAACATATGTTTATGGAAGGAATTTTTTCTGACAAATTCTACTCTGCATATAGGACAGGTGATTGGCTTTTTCCCTCTAGCTCTAGATCTTTTCTCGCTGGGTGTTAGAACTTCGGAACCAGGACAGTAATTGGCTATATGGAGATCCAAACTGTTCAAAGTCATAAAACTCTTGCCACAGGGATTACACTTGAAAAGACCAAGATGGCCTTCCAAGTGATAGTGTAGTTTCCCAGCAGTGTGGAATGCTTGATTACAGTGGGTGCAACGGAAAACTCCTCTGGTCCTATGTTTCTGCATGCTATGTGATATCAATGCTGTCAGCGTTGGGACCACTGCATTGCAGTCTTTGCAAGTGATAGAACGATGTGCGTGATGATAATGGTTCATGGCATGAGCACGAAAGAAGAACTTCTCACCACATTCGTAGCAGCTAGATACAAAGGGAGGATAAGCCTTCACTCGCCTGGTTCTAGGAGTTACTTTGTTCTGTTGTTTCTTGTTTTCTGCTTTGGAGGCATCTCTGTCCTCTGTGTCATTACATTTATCATCGGCAGCTGCAGTAGCTTTGAACATTACTGCATCCCCGCCTTCATCATCCTCAACTGATCTACTATCACAACTGGTTGTTTCTGCCCAACTCCAACTACCGTCTTTACTGAAACTGATTCGATCCCACCCTGATCCTTGATCGTCATCCTCTATCTCTTGAAGCTTGGTGGAGAGGGCCATTAATTCCTCGCATCTGTCATTGTCCCACAGTTCTATGGCCCCTTGGCACAAATGGCACTTCACTCCATCCACCCCACCGCAATGGCTGTCAAGATGTTCCTTCAGTGTATCCTTTTCAAAGGAGAAAGATGTGCAGTGAGGGCATTTATGCAGTAATTTGTGCAGTACAGTTCCTGCTCCGGTCTGATCCGTCTGGAGGCTATCTTCACCTCCCTGAAGCTGACCTTGATGTTTGGGCATATAAAATGAAGCCTCAACAGCGTTCCGAAACAGCCTATGTTCCTGTGCAGAGTGGACGTAACGCTGTGCTGTGCTGTCACATTTGAAGCCACATATAGAGCACTTTGGTCTGTACTTCCGCCTCTTTCTCTTTTCCTTTCCCTTCTCCTCCTCTTCCGTCATCGCATCCTCCTCATCAGATGGTAAGGACTCTCTTGAAGGCGATCCGTCTACAGCAGACACATTCTTCCTGCTTGAACTCTGCTTTTCCATTTCACCATCTACCTCTTTCTTTCTGTTTATAGCCTGTAATAAGAGAGATGCTGCACCTACATGTACCTCAGAACTCTTGGCAGATACACTACGGGTCTCAACTCCTTTGAGAACTTTGCTGTTGTCACTGGCATTCCTAGAATCTTTGGTAAACCCTTTCGAGTTCATTACTAGTTTCACAACCATTTTTTCCTTGCGTTCATTGTGTGCAATCTTTCTATAGTGTGCAACTTTTTCCTTGTCTGCAGCTTTTTCCTTGACTGCAAATTTTACCTTCACTGCAACTTTTTTACTGTCTGAAACTTCTCCCCTGTGTGCAACTTTTTCCTTGTGTGCAACCTTTTCCGAAGTAGAAATGTTGCTGTTTTGTTGAATGGCAGGCTTTGCGTTGTCTTGTCCATGTTCATCTTCCCCGGGCAGATACACGTCTTTCAAGAAGCATGATTCAAGAACGTTGCTCCGGTTTGTTGACTTGGTTATAATGATCTGGATTAGTTGGGAGAGAAAAGGAATATAAACTCAAAATCCAGAGGTGATCTAGCATTTACTCCTACAAAGTTTGCCCCAAGCAAAGATAAGTGGTTGAAGCATCAGGTGTATATAAATTTTAGGTTAGATTTGATTACAGTTATAAAGGGTAGCGATGGTGCTGGGTCCCAGGGAAAAAAATGTTTAAACCATTTTGGGGGCTACTTTTCAAGCTTGCTTGCATAAAAATAACACTCTTAATTTGTTTTGCATTGAACTCTATGCAATTTTTTTTGTTGTTTTTTTTTTTTGTTTTTTTGGTTTTTTTTTTTTGGTGGGGGGCTCTTTTATGACTTTCGGGGCGATTTTCGCCCCGAGCCCCCGTGTAGTTTTTTCCCTGCTTGGTCCAGGATTCAAGTCATGAAGTCTATTAAAATTAATTTTATCACAAACCAACAGGCCACCAGAGAATATGTCAAACAATCATGTGACATTTATTCTTTTATTTCATGTTGGTATAAATTTGTCAGCACTTTTCTTTAAATGTTTAGTGATGCTATTGTTCACATTTTGCAAGCAACATATAACATAAAGAAAGAGATAAGATTATTGCCTAAACTACATGTACATGCAATATGTAAATGTATCAGGGATTGCATGCTATTATACTATTAAAATGCTGTACATGTACAGTAGCCACTTTGTTATTTTTTAGTTTTTTTTATCATGAATGGTGCTCCTTTAAAAAAAAATGACTGAAGATACTACCCGTCATGAATACTTCAGAAGTTTGCTTACAACAATACTGTTTTAAACTTTGTTTAAACATTTTTTTCCTCCTCTCAAATGATTAAAAATACTGAACAGCCAGAAACTTTCACACAATGAAAATGTTGTGGGTTTCAAACACCGAAATATGATAAGACCATAAGGGTAACTGGCAAACTGGATTTACATACAGATACATGTACAAGCAAAATGATATATCAGTTGGATAGAGGATAGATTGGGTATACCGGTAAACATTTAAGGAAACAAAATAAGCAGAATATAGTATAAAATTGCACGAGACCAAATGCCAATAAAGGAATTTAAAATTTGTTTGAGAAAATGGAAGCTCTATTTGTAGTTGCTGTAGTACCAAAAAAGTTAATTGCAGACATTTTTATTGTTTTTGCCAGAGCACCTCAATCACTTAATTTATCACTCCTGTTCATTTTTCTTTTCACTGCAATAATAAAACTAATAATAAATCTGAATTTCTATAGCACTTAATACCAAATAATGTTGCTAAGTGTAAAGAGACTACCCCAGCCATTGGCATTGTTTGTTATCCATTCATGTACACAAAATGTATGCACCATCTCCACTCCCTGGGTAGTAGCAATTTACTAGTAAACCTCTTGAACTATCTCACCTCGTTCCCTCTCCCTCCATTCTGCATCTTCTCTGCCTCCTCGTAACCATGGATATCCTTCCCATGCTGTTTGAGTGTTGTAGCATGCGTGAAGGTCCATCCACACAGAGGGCACATGTAGGGTACACGGTCACTCAGCAGAACCCGCAGCATAAGACCGTCCTTGTTGATAGTCACCACCACCTTGTCTTCCTGCCAATCCTTGACTGGACCTTCTGAGGAACTGCTCCGATGGTGCTCATCAGTTGTGGGTTGATGACCACTTTTTAAATGACCATCTTGGAGTTGGATCTCCTCTGTTTGATGACCTTGCGCTTGGTCTTTCTTCACACATTCATGTCTAGATTTTCTACATCTATCTCCATCTTCTTCAGTTTTTCTTCTGGTTTCAGATGACTTTGGTTGTGTCTGACTTATGCAAAGATCCATTATGTCTCGCCAAGGACTGAGCGTCCAAGTCTTGACTTTGATTCCTGTGAATGAATTGAAGAAGAGGGTCACCGGTCACAAGTTATAGTCAAAGGGATTTTTTTTTTTGTAATCCTTGCACTTACTTAAATTTTCACCAAAATATTTGGAGGATATATGATGTAGACCCTACTCTAGCTAAATTATTAACTTAGATTCATTTGTAGCAAGTTACATTGGGACTTGGGACTTGGGCGACTTCACTCTTCACGACTTCATGAACTTGATGAAGTTCAGCCCAGGATTCGATCATGACGTTCAGCCCCCAGGATTCGATCAGGAAGTTCAGGCAAACAATCAGAGAAATTGGGGCCGTATTCAGAAAACAATATTATTTTTAACTTAGGGAAGATGATTTTAATTGTCATAACAAACTCAAATGGCGCAGAATGCCAGAAGTAATACTAATATACCCATAAACATGATAAAAGATGCATAGAAAATTGTCAAATCGTCCCGTCCTGGTGATGGCCGGTGTGGCTACGCAACGCGCCGGAGACCCCGGGCGCGCTCCGGGCATGATTTGGCCGACGCCGCGCAAGCTTGTCACGTCAAGATCAAGGGCTAGGCTTCACTAGAAACACTGTTTCCCAACCCCTAATTTTCCTAAAATTCTTACTCACTCTTGTCAATAATGCAGGTTTTATGGCCAACTTACACGATAGATAATTCGAGTCGATCGAGTGGCGTAAACATCAATTCCAGGAAAGTATCTCTTCTATCACACACTCAAACACTACACAGGCGAAATTATTTCGGTGATATAATACTAAATAGAACGAATTTGTCGCCCTCTTGAGATAAGATGGAATAAAGGGGAAGTTCCCTTTCCGCCTTTTAATTTTGGGTCAGGGGCCGGGGTGTCAACTCCAATTATATAGGCTACGGCCAACTCCCCATTCGGAAGTGCCACACAATTAATTACATGTTGTTAATATTGAAATCAAATGGGCACACAAAACGTGCCATTTCAAACAAAACGATCCCTTATAAAATGAAATAATTTTTGTTCCCGTGTCAGAAAAATGATATGAACTTCGTCATGTCTCCAAGTATTATTGTTTTCAAGAGGACTGACACCTCTCGAATATAACATATCAACTTTGAAGTGTTTAAATTAGTTAGCGAGCTCAAAGAAAAAGAAGGGGGAAAGACCTTTTAGCCGAGCCTTTGTCCTGGCATCCGCCCTGATACATTTTAGGGGGCGCCCGGTGCGTAGCCGATATATCGGATATTGCTTGATGAAATTACAAATTTAGAACTTATGTGTGAGGAAATCCTACTCTCTCTTTCTTTCGTGAGTTTTGAATTTCTCCATCATATTCGTTATGACTGATGCGTAAGGCGTAAGCCGTACATGAAATAAACTTATTCGCACTATAATTTTACTTCTAATCAAAATGTTTATTTCTTAATCTCTCTCTTTCTCTCTCTCTCTCTCTCTCTTTCGTCTGTCAATCTCTCACTCGAATCCCCGAGCTCCTCGCCCAAATCATGTTTACGATATCTAATTGTTTCCATGCTTTTAATTTGTGAGCCTACATTAATTGCACTTCCGCCCCCCACTCAGTGTTATTTAGGTTATACGATCTCAGGACTGCCAACATTTATGAACACCCCTTTCGAGGGCTTTTCCTGCCTTGGAGACCCCCTATCCGGAACACTGCTCAATGTAACCCCTATCTATGACATTCTTGATATTTTTATAACCCCCTTTGTTTATTTCTCAGGAGTCAAAAGAGAGAGAGAGAGAAAGAAAAAAAAAACCCTTTTAAATTGTTTATAACCCCCTTTTTAAAATTTCTCAGGAATCCAAAGAAAGAGAGAGAGAGAGAAAAAAACACCCCCTTTTTAAAGAAATCTCCGGGTGAAAAGTTAAATACACCCCCTTTCTTTTTTTTTACAATTCTCGGGCCGGACTTTTTCACGCGAAAAGTACCTCTTTACCGGAGATTTGGGGAACAATGCGGTCCCTTCGACCCCGGAGGTGGGGGGGGGGGCGGGCCTAAGCGCTTTACAGATATCAAAGATAGCAAAATTTAAGGCAAATATTACAGGGTAACTATATCTCGGGACAGGCTCCTATTACTTTAATTCACGGTCGATACAACGATTTTAATCGCTCGATAAATAGTAGTCTCCATCTCTTAAATTACCCCGATGCACTCGCGATCGAACGCTACTGAATTTCCCCCCTAAAATAATACTCTGCTTCCAAAGTACAAAATGAAGTTTGTAATCCTGCGACGATTATGTTTAGTTTTGATAACTTTCATGACGATAAATGTAATTGATTACCTTCATCTGACCGCCGCCCCACCCCCTTATACTCGGGTACGTAGCCTACTGAAGGACGCGGGGCACGAGGACGACAACGAATAACTTCAAACATGTCCTGTATCAGAGATGCCACTCGCATAATTAGACAGCAGAAAGAAGGACACGTTCCATGCAGGGGCGGATCCACGGGGAGGGGGTGTGGGGGTCGCGTGGGGGGGGGGGGCGCACCCCCTTTTTTCCTTCCAAAAAAAAATAGCAGGATATACAGCTAGATGAAGAGACTCAAAAAGAGGGAGGGTGCGTTTTCTGAACCCTTTGTGCACATAATACAGACAGATCTAAATTATATCTTAACCTATACTCAGCAAGAACACTCTGCAAAATGATTATGCTGTATATGTGTCCTCATTTGGGGTAACATAATATGCTGTAGATTAGGCCAAAAAAAAAAATGTTTAGTGTCCTGCCTTTTTGACAAAAAGGAAGGAGCTAGGAGACCCTTTTTTCCTCTCTTTTTTTCTCAAACTGGCCGCTCGGTACATTTTCCCTGACGTCCAGCCAATCGGGCTATTTTCAAAAAGGCCGCCAGCATTTATGTTTTTTTTTTTTAAATTCTGAAAAGGAACATTTTAGCAGTATGTTTTTCATGTTTTTTCATTAAAAAAAAAACGAAAAACGAAAAAATACGCATACACTCAGGCGGCCTCATTGAAAAGGAAACATGATTTGTTTTTCTTCTCGCCCATAAAGAAAAATGCTCCCAGACCCCATTATAGCAGGGCAATCGGGCACGCTTACAGCCGCAGCCTATACTGTAGGCGCCATGCACAACTTGCCTTACCATTTTGCTGATGGGTAAATTTCACGGGCCCCTCGATCCACCCCCCCCCTCCCCCTTTGGAAAATAGATGTTCAAACTTCGCCATTGCTGAAGTTGTCATTTGATTAATTTTTCGGAGAAATGCAAGAAAAAAGCTAAAAAATATTCACATAAAATAATGTTCAGTTTACGCAATCAGAAATGCCTCAGAATGTACTTAAGGCATCTTAAGGTTCACATCTTCCGGGGCCCTTAAGTGGGCCCCGGACCCCATACTGTGAAGGCTTCGCGCTTTTTGCTCTCAATTTCGTGCATTTCACCCCACCCCCTTTGGAAAATCCTGGATGTGCCCCTGCGTTCTGATATGTAACGATACGCAAGATTCTGACATGTGAATTTGATGGATAGCCCCCATCCCTCCTGACGTACATCCGTTTGTCCACTTTTTCACTCTCATTTTTTAATAATGAGCATTTTGGCCTCATTATTATCTTCCTAATAAGATTCACAACTGCAGCGTATTTATTTTGGTTATATTATTATTGATTATTACACAAAGTGTTTTTAAGGGTTTAAAATAGAATAATTTTCCGAAAGGTCGGTTGTTTAGCGTACTGAAATTGCTTCATTATGATCTCATGAATTCGCACACCAATACATTCTAAATAGGATTCAAAACTTGGCTTAAATATTAGAGAAAGAAAGTGTTATCCTCGTTGCTTTGCTTCCCAATACATCAAAGATTCATCAACCTCTAATTTACGATTAGATATTGCGCCCCGAATAGGTTAACACGTATAAAATGGCATTTACAAAGGTTCAATACTATTTTGTAGAAAACCATCTAAATTCCTTTACAAGATTTTTGCTGGGTTTTCCTTAATTATTCAATTTTGCGCCTCAATTAGGCTAATAAAGAAGTGAACGGAAAACTGATTATCCATCTTCAAAATTCAAAGCTCTACCATTGACTTGCAGTGCTCCTCTGCGAGATTCCTGGGCCTGGGTGTAAAACATTGAAATTGCGTTTTTGAGGGTTAAGAAATGAAGGGGAAAAATGTACACCACTTCGTCGCTTTGCCCCCTCACTTGGGCGGGGGGGGGGGCAGCGCAGTGTCATTCTTTGCCCTTCGGGGCCACTGAACCCCTGCATACGCCACTCTGGTTAGAGGTGCAATATATGGCTTTAACTTAGGATAACGGATTAGGGTTAGGGCTAATTATCCAGTGATGAAGTTATACGAATTCGGTTGAAGGATGTTGTCGCCGGACCCGCCAAGACTACGTCTGTCTCCAATATATAGATATTTTTAATCGTTCAAAAAAACAACCTCCGTTTCAACCAGGTTTTTCTGCCTATCTATTATAGACCTCATACTAGTATTATGGTCAGGGGCGGCGATCCCGGGGGGGGGGGGACGAGAAAAGTGAAGTGTTAAAAAAGTATATTGCTTGTTTTTATACTATAGTTTTGCTAAGGAATGTATTTTTTTAATACAACAAAACTTCAAAAACCTGTGAGGGGGTAGTCACTTCCGTCACCCCCTGATGGGGGGGGGGGGGCTTGGGGGCAGTTCCCCCCAAATAAAATTCAAACGTGGTTTATTTCTAATTCGATACCAATCTACAATTAATGTTGCTGAATTGGCATAATTTTTCCCTGAGCTTACGGGGGCTCTGCCCCCTGGACCCCCACCAATAAAGGGCCCTAAGGCGGGCCCCTGTTTGCTCATCTGACGGTAATTAAATGCCTAAAACCCCTGAGCTTCCGGGGGCTCTGCCCCCTGGACCCAACCAAGGGCCCTAAGGCGGCCCCATAGATTCTCATCTGGGCTGCGTCTCGCGAAACCGTCATAAGTACAAGTTGAGCGACATCCCATTGAAATGCGTGTATTAAGTTTAACACGCGTTTCAATGGGATGTCTGAACTTGTGGTTTCGTGTCGTAATTTCATGCCTAAAACCTCTGAGCTTCTGGGGGCTTCGCCCCCTGGACCCCACTCCAATTAGTGACCTGTATGCAAGAGTCACAAATAAGGTATACAAATATGCTCATCTGACTGTAATTAAATGCCTAACCCCTAAGCTTCCGGGGGCGCCGCCCCCTAGCTGGATGCTCCGATCTGACCATAATTAAATGCCTAAAACCCCTGAGCTTCATGGGCTCCGCCCCTTGACCCCCGCCGGGACTTTGCCCCTGGACCCCGGCCACGTCAATTTACGCTCCACTTGCTTCGCTCGATTTGCTCTACATGATCGTAAATACTTTAACCCCACTTTGAAAAACGTTTAGGGCCTGCATGTAACATGTAAGAGCGGTGGTGATGCGGATTTTTTCTGCCCCCAAAAAACGTTTTTGCTCATTACGCCACTGCTCCCTCGTCCCTCGCATTTCTTCCCCCGGTCATGAAAATAAATCGCCGTCCCTGATGGTCGACCGACAGTCACACCCATAAGCCACGCCCTTGATCGATGGAGCTCGCTCCATTTTGCCGGTAGATGGGCGTGGCCGCGACCCCTTTTTGGAATTGGATGTTGAGCCTTGTTAAGTTGAGGCCTAGTTGTTCATCACATCGACACAAACTGAATGCCATCAAAATAAATACACCAATATAAAGAGGCATTAAATTGTGTTAAGGACGAAATGTCATGTTTTTAATTAAAAATAATATTTATTGTCGGAGACCGAGACAGCACTGAACATACATGTAGAACTAGCTGCGGCACTGCACCGTATATGAAGAATCTGCAGAACATAACATGTACAACACGCATTGCATTATTTCGTACGTAAATATCGCATTACAGTACTAAAACACCACGAAAGATGGCGGCCCAAAGAGGGAGAGATCGGAGTTTCTGCTCGTATCTGCTGGCTTTCATCATCATCGTTTGGTCAGCAGAGATCGGTGACTTAAAGGTATGAACTCAGTGAAGAAGAGAGACATGAAAAGCTAATATGTCCTTGGTTTCTTAGCTTACATTCGAATGTTATTGAACGTTTTGTTTTGCAGGTGCACGGTCAATTTATTTTAGGGATTGCAGAGCGACGGACTTGTAGTTGTATCACTTCACTTGTTGCGGGCTCAGCTCGGCGAGCTGAGCTTAGGCGACTCCCTGCAGACTTGTTACAATTTTGTTAGAAAATAGAAGCGTAATTTCTAAAAGACGAATGAGGTTTAATGTTCACATTTGTCTGAAATATCAGCATTGTTTCTTCACTTTATGTTGTACTAATACTATCTGCTCAGAATTAATGTGACTCACTTCAAACTTTTTACTGTTTTGTAATTTATAACTGTTTTCTGGATTTTGTTTTTGCCCGATGAAAGTATAGTAATGTCATTAATGATTAAGTTCTAGGCCAAGGATGCATAAAACTGAAGTCTAGCTTGTTCACATTTTAAATTCCCCAGAGCCCGTGGTTAGTTTCACACGAATCAAATCTTAACAAATTATAGAACCTTAGAAGTTGGACTCTAGAGCTAGAGGTAAAGCTATGGATGTCATGATTTTATTTGTCCATGCACTGCCACTTGTTTAATACAGAGGCTCAAAAAGTAGCAAGGTGAAAGTATACAAATTAAATTATATGATATTTTTGTCATCCTGAGATTTGTCATAATTTCTTATAAATACAATAAAAAGTCTACCCTACTTGTTACTTAACCTTGGAGCTACATGTAGCCTTTGACAGGCCTCTGGTTTCTGCTGTCTCCTCTATTAAGTTAATTACCCCCCCCCCCTTTGATGTATGTATGTGTTTACAATATATTAATATTTTTAATTGTATCTTTTTACGAGTGGAAAAAGAACATTTTGCCAAGAGCCAGAAGGAAGTTGCCCCATCTCCTTCCCTGCAGAGTTAATGCCCTTTTGCCTCTCAAACAGGCAATATCTCCTTTTGCTTGATCCTAATTCATAATCAATGACTCAGTGGTGTGTATTTGATGAAGTTAGGATAATGTGCATGAAGTTCAAGTGGCTTCCAGCCTTCCACATGCATGATTTCAACGCAATCACGGTTGTTTACCAGTCAATAATAAATCAGTGTCCCAGATGGTAAGAATGGTACCAGCTGTACTTGAAAGTAGTCTCGCTTTACAAACTCTGTTCCCCTAGCTGCCAACATTTTCTATTTTGGAAGAAGGAGCTCTAGTTTTCTGCTTTAAAGCCCCTCTGCACTAGTTTGGCCAGGAGGGATAAGAGGGATTAGCGTGGTCACTGACAGGTGGTTATCTCATCAACTCAGCTGTCAATTAACATAAGAAAAAGAGGATCATGGGGGACCAACAGGCACCACTTATGCATTGTTTTCTATATAGGTACAGTGGGGCTTTAAGACTAAGTTTAATAAACCCTATATTCATCTTCTTTTTATGAAAACATTGATGTATTTCCTAATTTGGCCTTAAGGCCTCGTTCAGATATGATGCTGCAAAACCATGGTGTTTTTTGATGATGACATAAAGTGTAGCTTCACTAGTTTGCATCCCATTTCTGTATCTTATAGCACAGAGCTCAATGATTACGCGCAGGATTCCATTCATTTAAACATGTTAAAAGAAAACGCTGCAGGCTTTTTTTTGCATTGGTTTACTGCGTCATATACAGTCAAACCTGTCTATAGCGACCGCCCAAGGGAAACACAAAAAGTGGTCTTTGTAGACAGGTGGTCTTTGTGGACAGGTTCCTTTAGTACATGTTTCAATGAGAAACCATTTTCAAGGGAAACAAAAAATGTGGTCCTTGTAGACAGGTGGTCTTTGTAGACAGGTGGTCACTAAAGCAGGTTTGACTGTATATCTGAATGAGCCTTATGAGATTCCTGATTTCTGTTGTGGAGAGTAGTCAGATTTGTATTCTAAATGATACATCAAGTCAGTGGCAAAGAGAACAAGTTTTGTATGACAGTTTGTACATGTTTCTGCCTTAGGCCAAGATCGATTCCTAGTTTCCTGTATTCTCTCAAACTTGGTTAGGAGTGCGTTCCTTGTCATCTGATATTTTATACTTTTTGCATATATATTACATAGAGAATTAAAAACTGTGCAGGGATATGTTTGTCAGAAATATTGTGGATGAAATGTCAATGCATTTCAGAGGTTCAACACAAGTTGATGACACTTTTTTATGCCTCCGCTACAACGTAGCCGGAGGCATTATGTTTTCTGGTTGTCCGTCCGTCCGTACGTACGTACGTACGTCCGTACGTACGTCCGTTCTCGTGATCGCGTTATCTCAAGAACCAATTGATGGATTTCCGCCAAACTCGGGTCATGTATGTATCTTGCAGAGCTAATGAAGTAATTGAAGTTAAGAAATAAAGGGAAAAAATGTACACCACTTCGTCGCTTTGCCCCCTCACTTGGGCGGGGCAGCGCAATGTCATTCTTTGCCCCTCGGGGCCACTGAACCCCTGCATACGCCACTCTGGTTAGAGGTACAATATATGGTTTTAACTTAGGATAACGGATTAGGGTTGGGGCTAATTATCCAGTGATGAAGTTATGCGAATTCGGTTGAAGGATGTTGTCGCCGGACCCGCCAAGACTACGTCAGTCTCCAATATATAGATATTTTTAATCGTTAAAAAAACCTCCGTTTCAACCAGGTTTTTCTGCCTATCTATATAGACCTCATACTAGTATTATGGTCAGGGCGGCGATCCCGGGGGACGAGAAAAGTGAAGTGTTAAAAAAGTATATTGCTTGTTTTTATACTTTAGTTTTGCTAAGGAATGTAATTTTTTAATACAACAAAACTCTTCAAAAACCTGTGAGGGGGTAGTCACTTCCGTCACCTTCATCCCTCTCGTTCACTATGCTCCCTAGCTTGCACTTGCATACTGATGGGGGGGGGGGCTTGGGGGCAGTTCCCCCCAAATAAAATTCAAACGTGGTTTATTTCTAATTCGATACCAGTCTACAATTAATGTTGCTGAATTGGCATGATTTTTCCCTGAGCTTCCGGGGGCTCTGCCCCCTGGACCCCACCAATTAAGGGCCCTAAGGCGGGCCCCTGTTTGCTCATCTGACGGTAATTAAATGCCTAAAACCCCTGAGCTTCCGGGGGCTCTGCCCCCTGGATCCCACCAAGGGCCCTAAGGCGGCCACGTGGATTCTCATCTGGTCGTAATTTCATGCCTAAAACCCTGAGCTTCTGGGGCTTCGCCTGGACCCCACTCCAATTAGTGACCTGCATGCAAGTGTCACAAATAAGATATACAAATATGCTCATCTGACTGTAATTAAATGCCTAACCCCTAAGCTTCCGGCGGCGCCGCCCCCTGGATGCTCCGACTCTCTGACCTGGACCCCACGTCAATTTACGCTCCACTTGCTTCGCTCGATTTGCTCTACATGATCGTAAATACTTTAGCCCCACTTTGAAAAGCGTTTAGTAACGTTTAAAAACGTTTAGGGCCTGCATGTAACATGTAAGAGCGGTGGTGATGCGGATTTTTTTCTGCCCCAAAAAACCGTTTTTGCTCATTACGCCACTGCTCCTCGTCCCTCGCATTTCGCCCCGGTCATGAAAAGAAATCCGATGGCCGCTCCTGATGGTCGACCGACAGTCACACCCATAAGCCACGCCCTTGATCGATGGAGCTCGCTCCATTTTGCCGGTAGATGGGCGTGGCCGCGACCCCCTTTTGGAATTGGATGTTGAGCCTTGTTGAGGCCTAGTTGTTCATCACATCGACACAAACTGAATGCCATCAAAATAACTACACCAATATAAAGAGGCATTAAATTGTGTAAAGGACGAAATGTCATGTTTTTAATTAAAAATAATGATATTTATTGTCTGAAACCGAGACAGCACTGAACATACAACTAGCTGCGGCATGCACCGTATATGAAGGATCTGCAGAACATAACATGTACAACACGCATTGCATTATTTTCGTACGTAAATATCGCATTACAGTACTAAAACACCACGAAAGATGGCGGCCCAAAGAGGGAGAGATCGGAGTTTCTGCTCGTATCTGCTGGCTTTCATCATCATCGTTTGGTCAGCAGAGATCGGTGACTTAAAGGTATGAACTCAGTGAAGAAGAGAGACATGAAAAGCTAATATGTCCTTGGTTTCTTAGCTTACATTCGAATGTTATTGAACGTTTTGTTTTGCAGGTGCACGGTCAATTTAGGGGTTGAAGAGCTCGGGGCGACGGACAGGACTTGAATCACTTCACTTGTTGCGTGCTCCGCGGCCGCGAGCTGAGGCGACTCCCTGCATACTTTTTACAATTTAGTTAGAAAATAGAAGCGTTATTGTGGAATGTGTAATTTTTCTGAATGAGGTTTAATGTTCACATTTGTCTGAAATATCAGCATTGTTTTCTTCAGGTTATACTAGTATACTTGGTTAACATGTAGGCCTACACACTGTAGTTAGATCTCGATCTGTTAGTTAATCTGTTTAGTTATTAATTATTAATATTATTAAATAATTTAAACTGTTTTCTTGATTTTGTTTTTGCCCAATGAAAGTATAGTAATGTCATTAATGATTAAGTTCTAGGCCAAGGATGCATAAAACTGAAGTCTAGCTTGTTCACATTTTAAATTCCCCAGAGCCCGTGCCGTGGTTAGTTTCACACGAATCAAATCTTAACAAATTATAGAACCTTAGAAGTTAGACTCTAGAGCTAGAGGTAGAGGTATGGATGTCATGATTTTATTTGTCCATGCACTGCCACTTGTTTAATACAGAGGCTCAAAAAGCTAAAAGTAGCAAGGTGAAAGTATACAAATTAAATTATATGATATTTTTCTCATCCTGAGATTTGTCATAATTTCTTATTTATAAATACAATAAAAAGTCTACCCTACTTGTTACTTAATCTTGGAGCTAGCCTTTGACAGGCCTCTGGTTTCCGCTGTCTCCTCTATTAAGTTAATTACCCCCCCCCCCTTTGATGTATGTATGTGTTTACAATATATTAATATTTTTAATTGTATCTTTTTACGAGTGGAAAAAGAACATTTTGCCAAGAGCCAGAAGGAAGTTGCCCCATCTCCTTCCCTGCAGAGTTAATGCCCTTTTGCCTCTCAAACAGGCAATATCTCCTTTTGCTTGATCCTAATTCATAATCAATGACTCAGTGGTGTGTATTTGATGAAGTTAGGATAATGTGCATGAAGTTCAAGTGGCTTCCAGCCTTCCACATGCATGATTTCAACGCAATCACAATTGTTTACCAGTCAATAATAAATCAGTGTCCCAGATGGTGAGAATGGTACCAGCTGTACTTGAAAGTAGTCTCGCTTTACAAACTCTGTTCCCCTAGCTGCCAACATTTTCTATTTTGGAAGAAGGAGATCTAGTTTTCTGCTTTAGTTTAAAGCCCCTCTGCACTAGTTTGGCCAGGAGGGATAAGAGGGATTAGCGTGGTCACTGACAGGTGGTTATCTCATCAACTCAGCCCTCAATTAACATAAGCAAAAGAGGATCATGGGGGACCAACAGGCACCACTTATGCATTGTTTTCTATAGAGGTACAGTGGGGCTTTAAGTCTAAGTTTAATAAACCCTATATTCATCTTCTTTTTATGAAAACATTGATGTATTTCCTAATTTGGCGGCTTTTGGCCTTAAGGCCTCGTTCAGATATGATGCTGCAAAACCATGGTTTTTTTGATGATGACATAAAGTGTAGTTTCACTAGTTTGCATCCCATTTCTGTATCTTATAGCACAGAGCTCAGTGATTACGCGCAGGATTCCATTCATTTAAACATGTTAAAAGAAAACGCTACAGGCTTTTTTTTGCATTGGTTTACTGCGTCATATACAGTCAAACCTGTCTATAGCGACCGCCCAAGGGAAACACAAAAGTGGTCTTTGTAGACAGGTGGTCTTTGTGGACAGGTTCCTTTAGTACATGTTTCAATGAGAAACCATTTTCAAGGGAAACAAAAAATGTGGTCCTTGTAGACAGGTGGTCTTTGTAGACAGGTGGTCACTAAAGCAGGTTTGACTGTATATCTGAATGAGCCTTATGAGATTCCTGATTTCTGTTGTGGAGAGTAGTCAGATTTGTATTCTAAATGATACATCAAGTCAGTGGCAAAGAGAACAAGTTTTGTATGACAGTTTGTACATGTTTCTGCCTTAGGCCAAGATTGATTCCTAGTTTCCTGTACAAATTCTCTCAAACTTGGTTAGGAGTGCGTTCCTTGTCATCTGATATTTTATACTTTTTGCATATATATTACATAGAGAATTAAAAACTGTGCAGGGATATGTTTGTCAGAAATATTGTGGATGAAATGTCAATGCATTTCAGAGGTTCAACACAAGTTGATGACACTTTTTTTTTTTAATGACTTATGTGTGTGTGAGTGTGTGTAATTAGGTTTTTACAGACGTGTATCAATCAGATATGATTATTTACGTCTGGGGACCGACCTTTAACGTGACCATCCGAAAGACGTCACCAAAATGATGTTACCTCATTGTCTTGCCTCTCTCCCACAATCCTCTTTATTTAATGTGAAAAAACCTTTAAAAATATCATAAAATTGAAGGTACATATAGGTTGGAAATAAAGGAAGCGGATGGGGAAGAGAAACTGAGGTTCAATCAATGTTTGTAAAAGGATCTAACTGTCATATCAACTCAAAAATTAGGAAACTTAATTGGTTAATATCAGCAGAAAGCTGGCTGCTTACAGTGTGCTAAAAAGAAATAGACATCTGCACAAGCACCAGTAATACTTGTGCATTTCCCGCAATTTTAGGTTTGTCTTGACATACATACATGTATAACATCATTTTCAATGGATAACTTTATGCTTTTTACTTAGTTCAGGCAGCAAATGGATCAACAACAACAAAGAATTCTGAAGAGTTATTTGTCATTTTTAGCCAATAGAGGTGTCACCTGAAAGTCTGGAGCAGAAGACTAACCCTCAACTAGTTGAGCTTGATTGATTAAATGTGTACTCTTCACACACCATGTTTAAACATATGGATTCTGTGATCACCGGTAGTCTATTAGACGCTGACGAGTGTTTTTCCTCTCCATGTTTTCGTTCAAGTGCTGAATTGGATTGAAAATAAATGCTGACATTTAAATTTGTGTGTGCATAGGATAGTATACATGCACACGTAGATTTACATTTACATTAAATAAATAAGTGACGTGTGTATATATATGTACACATGTACATGTATCATGTATGTGTATATATTCAGATTCCTCTTGTAACCATTTTCAGACAGCTTATTAACCCAAAGCAGTTTAGTATCAACTTTTGGTGATGGTTCATCTTTTAATTGATCAAGAATTGCTCTGAATTACAAAATGAACATGAGCTGAAAGTGCAAAATAATCACTGGAAAATTTGAGTCTATTTCTGTTGCAGTATATTGTGCCATTCATATCAATGAGAGCAATTTAATCGAAAATAATCATTGGAGTCTCTAAATTGGCAATGTTCACAGAGTCTAAGGTTGTACAGAATGGCAATTTCTTGATGAATTTTCGTAAATTTCATTTCACTGATTCATTTAATATACATTTTTTTTTCAACTATGAAAGAGTGGCAAATATAATTTATTGTTGCCAATTTGAGGAAGAGAAGCTAATTCATTAACAACCTATAGAAAACTCTGAACTGCTTTGGGATAATTATTTTATCTTCATTTCATATTTCCTGAAATGATACATGTACCTGAAACGGTCCAAGCTCCATATACATGTATGTGTGTGTGATACAGTAGGCCTGTACTATAATAATTACCCCCGAATTGATATTACAGTATCATGTTACTTGATATTTTGTATGAAAGCTGGTGAAATTTAGTGCACAAGAGTCTGCAAGTTACAACCAGCCTACTCAATATAATTAGACTCTTGTACCACTTTTATGAATGATAATCATGTCGCATTTTGCTTTTAAAAGAGAACGGATACTTACTATAAGAAATACCCCCAAATTGACTTCAAAGTATTTTTAATGTGATATTTAATACATTTGAAAACTGCTGAAATTTAAAGCTTTATAGTCTACATGTGTAGTTTGACCCATTTATCCTTAAAGGTGAAGACCAGTTTTGGAAACGCCCCTCTCTCAAAAAATGAAATGGAAGCTCTCATTACCAATCATGTGAAAGAATATGTTTTGACTAATACGTGATGATACAAATTTTGCCGGAAACCGCCTACTAATTGATATATTTGGTAAATTATTATATCTATTGGGACCAAATAGATATCGCGCACGTGGTCGCATAGTCCCATATACATCTTTCTGTGTACAGTGCTTGTAACTTTACCAAGACTGGGCCAAATTTCTTATCATTTTGATGATTCCAGAACCTTGCAGTACACACCAATACTTATATGCTAGATGATCAATATTTTCTGATCGATTCCACAACGTTTCTTTCACAATGCAATCGCATGACCAGAACTGGTCTTCATCTTTAATGTTTGTTCTTGAAGTTGCCATTCCAATGTTTTTAGATATCAGGCATTATTTTTTCTGTCCTTTATTTTTTCGATGCATTCAGATCATTAGCGTAGGCAGTTTAAAGCAGACCGGTCGAAGAGGAACTTCACAAGAGGTGTACCGCCATCTCCGCAGTCAGATACCTCCCTCTGTAACCAAGGAACAACTCTCCCCGCCCCCACACTGGTCCCACTACGAGACGCTCTCCGTCGTCATGGAAACCAACAACAAACGCCAGAACCGCTTCATCCAAGTGCAGTCGACCCCCTCCATCTATCCACCGGACAACGTCCTCCTGATTGAGTATGAATGCTTGCCGGGCGAGACTGCGGGCGTTGACGTCGAGGTTTGGACGGTCTACAACCAACGCTTACGCCCAGTCAGGCACGACTGGAAGTGTAGCGAGCACTCCAAACACTTGCGGAAAGTCTTTCAAACGTTACAGCTACCCGACGGCATCGTATACCAACCAGATTACTTAAACCGGGATGTGCAGATCATTGACAGGATTGAATTGTCTGTATGGATACTAAGCACAGACCTTTTCAGGTCGAAGAGGAGAGGGTATTATGAGGCGGCCACTGCGAAAGCGAGGTACGGCGTGCAAGTTTTGTCCATGTATGCCAGGCCAAGGAAGAGACATCACAGCATCGGGTGCTTGACATGGGAAGCAGAGATGATGCTGAGATACAGCCAACGTTGGAACGGAATCCTACAGTGCAATAGAGAAAAGGGTAAAGTGTAAAATATTCAAGTCACCCTGTTTTAGGATTCAAAGGGTACTTGTATGCAGTGGCGGATCCAGGAGGGGGGGGGGGCCCCTCCCTAGAAAAAAAACAGGTAAAAACACCCTTCTTTATAAAAAAAAAAGAAGATGGGCCCCCTCCCCTGGCGCTCAAGGGGGGGAGGGGGTGGTTTTAAAAAATTTCAATTTTTGGAGGAAAAAAAAAAAATAATAATTTTGCACTACCCTGAGGGGTGAAGTCTGTTTTCTTTGTATCCATTTCACGCAATTTCTTAGGTAGGGGTATAAATAGGATACCAAAACTGCCTGCGATACAGTACTAACTTCAAAATCAATGAAGATTTGCTAAATTACGATCGATTTTGCGGTAAACTTATTTTTTTACTGTAAATTTTATAAAAATTTTGATGAATTTAGTATCAGTTTGTAGAAAAAATTGTTTTCTACACGAAATTTACGATAATTTTGTTTAGTCCGTTTGTTTTTTTCTCCTTCCATTTTAAATTTTTTTTTAGTCTATGAAATGTCAAAATCGGGGGTGCGGCCTATGCGGCACTGCAGCCTTATCGCCGGCAAATACGGTATACTTCGGAAAAACCCCTAAAAAACATATTTTGGGGGAAAGGGTAAAGGTCACTGAAAATTTTGTTTGGTGATGTGGTGTGGTTACCTTATACTTTGAAAATAAACCTAATAAACATGATTTGTTTAATTTGCTACTGCTACTCACATGACATCATTAAAGGTGCTAATTTGACAACCTAAAGCAAACAAACTACAGCTGTGTGCATGATTTTTAAAGGAATACACTTAGTGTGCATGTACGAAATGTTTTGCTGCTCATAAGGTTAGATTTTGTCATTTAATTGTATAAAATCTGATGGGTTTCTTCAAAGTGCGCTTTAGTCGAGAAGATCCAAGCCTTGTCAGTAGGTGGATTGACAACTTTATAGAGGTAGCAAACTTATCATTTTACTATACACATTTCTTATTATAATAATATATTGATGTGATATAATATCTTATAAATGTTATCTTTAAATGTACTCTCATAAGCTTTATGTATTAATTGTTTTAACATTGCTATGTATATCACAGGCTTTTATTGTAAACTGAATGTAATTCAGCCCTCAGGCTGCCATTTTCAGTATTCTCAATAAACCATTCAATTCAATATAATTCAATTATTTCAACAGAGGTCATTGACCTGATGACCTTTCCAGTAGCCCTCCACAATGGTTTACACGGTCTTTCAAGAAACATCCCTCCTTATAAGGAACCAGGCCTGAGACAGCTCATGGATGCCAACATCAATAACCCCAAGTGAGTAGTAGGCCTACTATCAAACCTAGTCTGCAGGCCCAGCCAGGTTCTAATACCTCAGTCGCACCAACGCAACACCAGACCTAAAAAGACTATGGGTGGTATTCTTGAAAGCGGACTAAATTTAGTCCATGGTTTAATCCTCCAACTAAGTATGGAATGCCAAGTGTCCATATGAATATGTTTTTGAATAATTTGGTCCGTCACTATAAGATTAAAATAAAATGTTTTCATTAAAGAAATATTTTGTAATAACGTAGTTAATTACAACAATATAACTATGAAATGATTTTGTTTTCATGGTAATTTAGTGACATATCAACAACAAAAAGTCACAATTTGCAATTTAAAAAGAAAAGTTTTTATTGGTATACTTCATATCCATATTTTATTGTCCAGGTTTACAATATCTGCATACATCTACGTCACCGAATACTGCAAGCATTCCATGTGTAGCCTAATTCATCGCAAGACACAGTATACCAATAGATATGTTACTCCTCTCATCTTTTTAAGAAAAGACGGTAAGTTTGAAACCTAATGAATAATTCTTTTTAAATGAAATGCGTTGGAAAATATCACTGGAGCCACCTGAAAGTAAGCAAATACAAGTATTAGAGTTAGATTTAATAGAAATATGTTAGATGATAAATTTCTTGTTAAAGAAATCAAATTAAAGTTTTTGATAGATCTCAATTAAAACATACAATTATAAAAGCAGTTCAATATAAAATACACAAGAACGTCGAGTCCAGTAAATTAAAGTAAACTGAGAATGAAACGAAGGAAAGTTGACCAACTGTAGGAAGAATGTTTGAACTTGTAGGTATTGGGTTCTGATAAGAACAAAACAACAACAAAATATCACATTGTTGGTCTTTGTGTACGTCTTCGGAAGAGTTTATAAATTCATTCATTTTTTCCCATATGCCATAAATTATAGTTATGAACACGAATTGACATGAAAGTTGTAATTTTATTGCATGAATTGAAAACTACTAGAGTGAAATTACATCATTGCTGCCATTTAGTGTTCAGAAAAGCAAAAGAGAACAAATAACTATGGATATTCCTATTACTTTACACCATGGGGGTGTTTCACAAAGATCCTAAGTCAAACTCAACTCTAAGTTGGACTTAAAAGTTATGGAGAGCCATTTGTAGCCTTAAAATAAAATATATTCAAAAGCGAAAATTCAATTATTTTAGATGTTATAAATTCCACATCAAGAACATGAAATCTCCTTGATAATAGAAAATATGAATGATTTGAATCAACATTTTATGCGTTTTAAAATAACTTTAACAAAATATTTTCATAGATGCTAACGGCTTTCCATAATTGTTAAGTCCAACTTAGAGACAAGTTCAACTTAGGATCTTTGTGAAACACCCCCCATATTTTGTTTCTTTCATTGTTGTCATCAGGTCAAGTATTTGTTCAGATAGAGGATGAGAAGAAGTCTTACATGAGTATGATCAACAAGATCAAACTACCCTTGAAAGAATGGCTGCACATGGTGTATGTTCAGGATGGAAGAAAGGTATCATCTATAACACTGTTCATTGTATCAATACAGGGGGTGTTTCACAAAGACTAAGATCGACTTTAAGTTGGACTTATATGTGGCAGGCCATTCATGCCATTGGTTGCTCTAACTATTGGTCTCCTAATTATGATCTTCAATAATGATCTATCAAAAAATGTAAATTCTGTAGATTTGTGACCATGATTTGTATGCCCCTTGAGAGACCAATGCCAGTAAATGATGAGAGCAAACAATGGCATGAACGGCCTGCCATAGTTGCGTCCAACTTAAAGTCGATCTTAGTTTTTGTGAAACACCCCCCTGATCCTGCTATTAAAAGCCCCAGTCCTGGGACCTGTTTCTCAAAGCCTTTTTTCAATGACAAATGACAAAAATCAGTGATAAATCTGCTATTAACCAATCAGAAGCAAGGATTTCACTAGCTTATTTCAAAAACTGTCTTTTGTCATTGATGACAAGTTTTGTGAAATGGGGCCCAGTTGCATTATACTGTGCCATTCATACGTATGAGAGCGATTTAATCGAAAAGAATCATTGGAGTGTATGAATTGGCAAGACAGAGTATTTGCATGTACAGAATGGCGATTCCTTGATGAATTTTCTTACATTTCATTACACTGTTTAATTTGATGTACATTTTTTTTTTTACTATGAAAGAGTAGCAAATGCAATTTATTGTTGCCAATTTGAGAAGCTGATTCATTAAAACCTTTAGAAGACTCTAAACTGCTATGGGTTTTTAAAGTTTTTTTTTCATTTTACATTTCGAGTATGGATACATGTACATGTATGTAAATTATTGTAACTGTACCTCGTAATGGAGTTATGTCTATTCAAATTGTTTTGGAAATCCAGATAGCCGATCAATCAAATATACTCTTAATCTATTTTCAGAAAAGTTTTTTTTAAGGGGGGTCAATTTTGGAATATCCTCAGCAGGCTCCCAAGTGTGTTGATTTATCATGGTTACTTGTAGTTTTTATTGGAAAGAATCAATATACAAAGAGAAATACATGTACACCTGTACAGTCAAACCTGTCTATTAAGGCCATCCAAGGAAAACCCCCAAAGTGGCCGCTGTATTCAGGTGGCCTTTCTCGACAGGGTTATTCAACATACATTTCCTTCTAGAGGGAGGCAATATGGGTGACCACTGTAGACAGGTGACCATTATAGAGAGGTGGCCACTAAGGCAGGTTTGACTGTATGCTCTATCTATGTTTACCAGTTCAAAACATTATGCTAAAAATCCCACTCCCCTTCTTTACCACCCCTTCCTCCCCCCTTCCTCTCTATCCCAAACTTCCCCCTCCTACCCTCCCAAACTTCTACATGTACCACAATTCCTCGAAACACCCCATCCATACAGTGGTCAGTCCAATTCTACACACAGTCTTCGCCCACGTTTACCCATCTTGTCGGGAGGAGTGCATTCGCCAACGACGTCCACTATAACGAGACCAATGCGTTCTATAACCTGGGAGGAAGCAGTGCAGTGAAGTCGTTCAGTGGGTTCATGCTAGAGGCTAAACTCTGGAGGCGCCAGGCTCTAGACCCTAATAAAGTAAGATACAAATATAAGTATGGATGCTGCTTATAAGTATCGGCTTGCATGGTGATGTAGATATACAGTAGGTTTACGGTTACACCATGTGAGAGAGGGAGGATTGGGGAGTCGTGAAAAGGACTGTTGGTAACCTTTCTTGAGTGTGTGTAGTTCTGAAAAGGACTAGTAGTATAGGTATATAGACGCATAGATAGACAGGTAGATAGATATATAGATAGATAGATAGATAGATAAATACATGGTTAAATAAATGAATAAATGAATCATTAATAACGTAATGACTTAATAAACAACACACAAACAAATAAAGAAATATGTGCATTAATATATAAAGTAAACAAATAATGAAATAAGGAAAAATGTGTAAACAAGTAATATTGTCAACGTTATTTCAGACTGCAGTAAGGTAAATATCAGGGAAGGGGGCGAACAAACAACCCTTCCCCTCCATCCACCCCCCAAAAAAAAGAAGAGAGAGAGAGAGAGAAATAAGGAGACATTATCTTCTTTGCGAGTGAGTGATGTGATGAATTTGACAAAAAATCTTCAATGTAGAAACCCAGGTACTTGATGTCCCAGTATTTAAATTTGATTTGTTTTCTAAATTACCTTCACTTTATTGGGAGATTTAATTTTTGTTGTTCCCTTCCATTATTTTCTTTACCACACGTTGCTTTCCCCAAGATTTTCAAGAGAGTTCTATTCTGCTTCTGAATGCTATCAACCTGTTTGTACATCTTTGATAAAGAATGAATTTCCCACCCCAGTCAGAATAGGCCATTTTTGTAATGTACCGTAATTAACGTTGTATTAACCGCCCTCGTGTATAAACCGCACCCCTCTTTTTCGCCCTTTAAAAAAAAAAAAAAAAAACTTTTTTTTCGTCCGGGAAGAATTTTTTATATTTTTTAAATCATTGATTTTACCGGCTTTTACGACACAAAGTAAGCCGACGAAAAGAAAGAAATGAATGAAGAAAATTATTGCCGAAACCACCATGGCAGCATTTGAGGAACAACATAAGAGACAGATCGAGGGAGAGAGAGAGGGGACAAAAGGCATGCCGACGGAAAGCAAGAAATGAATGAAGAAAATAATTGCCGATACCACCAGCGTTTGAGAAAAAACAGAGACATCGCGGGAGAAGCGAAAACAATCGCTGATATTTAATAATTAGGCTTTTAATTTTATGACAAAAAATAAGCCGACGGAAAGAAATAAAATATGAAAACTAAAAGTAAGATTCAAAGTTATCACTGATACAAATTAGTACGGCACATCGCGCCAGGAAACAAAGACGTCTTGTGATAAACAAAAATCACAATCTAAAAGCAGTAACGACTAGCATGCGCCAGCCCAACAAGAATTTTATTCGGCTGTGAAATAGCCTGCTATTGATTGTATTACCGTAGCTTGATCAATCGAGCGGGACGCCGGCGGAGGTATAGACGGCCATATTGTTTTTATTGTTATTGGGAGATTAACTCAACACAAAAGGTTGGTGAGTCTTAGCAATGTTTAACATGAAACAATGAGATCTCGGACAAAACATAGGGAACCTTTATCCCATGGGATAGCGTCAGTCTATGTCTAATACACGTTGTCTCTTTTGTCCTTCTCTCCAGTTGGTTACGGATTAAGAGGAGATCGGACTTGTCTAGGCACGCCCGACGGCTAGGGGTGGCTACGGTGTGCGATGGGCTGCCAAATACCCGCTCTAGAAAGCGTGGCTTCTCGGCCAGAATGTGCCGTCATTCCACTGATATTTCTCATTAAATTTAGTTTACTTATTAAATAATAATAATAATAACACCGGTGGAATAAGTAAAACAACATTAGAATAGACGGACTTCACACAATTTGCACTAGCCTAGATCTAGAATCTATGATTAGTCTATGTTACACAAAAAAATCGTAAGAATGACCTAGGCTCACATCAATACGAAATACGAATCATTGAATTAATAATAGTATTTAAAAATTATACAACATAATCCCCTTTTCGAGAAGTCTCTGAATAAAATGTTATTTATAAATCATCAAATCTATCTCTTTAAATTAAAAAACATTTTCCCCTTTATTTTTTAAGAAAGGAGGTTGATTCATGATTATAATTTTATTCAATTATTGAAAGAGCTCTGAAGACGAGACTATGTATCATGTAACCGTACCGAAATACACTCGAAATCCCAACGCCCACCACCCGACATTTATTAAGAATCGACAAACATCTCTCTTCAGGATAGTTAAAATCATCAATCAACCAGAAATATTACCATAATAATAGTTCACAAAATAAAATATTGCATATTTGTAGGTTGATGACAAGTATTTATATACAAAATCTCGCTAGAAAGACAAACATGTTTTTCCATCGTCACGGATTTCTTCATATGACTACACATATTATTACACATGGGGCAATGGACATTCTTATCCACCGCACGTACGTCAACTCTCCAACACAATTATGATCGACTCGGTAGTGACAGAGCACAATTATGGGCCCAAAATTTCACATTTCGCATCATAGGAATTACATGAAAATTATTAGATCAAGATTAAAATATAACATTCACATTAGATATATTTTTTCTGATGTTAGAACTTCCAATGGATGATTTGAAAAGCGTTGAAAACGAGTGTCACTTTCAGGACGATGGTTTCTAACTAAACCAGGAACTTCAGGATATTTGTTGCACATCATTTTGAAGATTATATTTTCCTTTACTTAAAAATATGACGTAGTATAAGGAATTTCCTGCGATAACCAATGACAAATCTGCATTTCGGGGGACATCCCCATCCTCTCCTTAAGCGCGAGCACTCTCTGTGACACAATTTGACCGCTGCTGAGCGGAGATTGTAACATACCTGGAATTTTCAGCATGATGCATGTCTGTATGGGTGTATAAACCGCACCCCGACTTTTGATGTTTACCGACGGTAAAAAAAGTGCGGTTAATACACCGTTAATTACGGTAATCAAATTTAATGCACAAATCTTTAAGTGCCTCATTACAAATTATTTCATACATTACGTGTTAAATGTTTGTCCTACCTAGCAACAATTAATGTATGCAATTTGCATTCTGACTATTGAAATACAATTATTCGTAACAGGTGAATGAAATAATTTATAACAAGGCACTTAAAGATTTGTGCATGAAATTTGATTACATTACGAAAATGGCCTATTGGTAATGTTATAATTCATTTTGTAACAGGTACCCATGACTCCTGTTGACAGGCTGAATTATACCACTGGCATCTCAAAGTACTACCGGGAATGTGATCGCCTGCACGTATCCATGGAAACGGTCTTTAACAACTTCAAACTTATGCAACAGGACAAGCTCAAGAAGAGTAAGTGGCGGTATTACTTAATTGACCATTTTCGTAATATAATCAAATTTAATGCATAAATGTTCGTTAAGTGCCCTGTTACCAATTATTTCATTCACATGTTACAAATAATTGTATTTCAATAGTAAGAATGCAAATTGCATACATTAATTGTTGCTAGGTAGGACAATCAAGGCTTGTCCTACCTAACAGCACAGAATGTATGCAATTCACATTCTGACTATCAAACTGCAATTATTTGTAACAGGTGAATAAAATAATTTGTGCTAGTGGAAATATCATAATTGTTATTAATTGTATTTATTCATATCAAAGTGTCTTTAATATTTTCTTTCAACGTTTAGTGACTTGTCCGAGCATTCATTCATTCCTTGCCAACAACGTCGCTGCTGAAGAGCCACCACACTTACAACCTTCCTGCAATTTATGGCAGCAACCTGCACCCAGGAGACAACTCAAACTGTGGAGGTTGCTGCAACAAAGTGCTACAGTCAACAACAGCTACGCTGCAACACACGAGTGGATTGGGCACCAACTATATCAGCATGTTCTAGAAACACTGGTAGGTAGACTATTCCTGTTATTCAGGAGACGTGTTCTTAAATCTAAGGGTTCCCATGGTTTTGGAAAAATATATTCTTCTTGAAAGTCAATGACAGTCATGGAAATTGATCCAGTTTGAACTGACAATGGGCATGGTATTAGTACACCGCTTGGATGCCGGAATCCATACCAAAATGGGACTTTCTGCTCATGGAAAAGGCAAAAATTGGTCATGGAAAGTCATGGAATTTGGTTCTCAAATTTCTGTGGTAACCCTGAACTTTTAATGACAGGCAAGCACAAAGAAATACTGATAAAACTACTCTCTCGTACATCCATGCACATATTTTGAATATCCTGAATATTTTGGAAATGAGAGAACAGTTCAATATAAATGACTAAATCTGTGAGAGTAATAAAAGTTCAAAAGTATATATTTTGTCTGCTCAAATCCAGATGGGTGTTAATTGTGTCATTTAATTTTGTCATCTTTCCTCTTTAAAACCAGCATACTGAAGGCCTTGGAGGTATGCAAGCAAATATACCATGGCTTAGACAAGCTAGTTGCTATGGTGACATGAATGCTGCAGGTTTCCTAGCAACAGTATACAACACAGGACTGGGAGTACAGACCAATGAGTCTATGGTAAGACCTGTATCATCAAAATTAATAGCTCTATGTATAACGTGTAGTGACTGGACCTATACAGGGTAGCCAAATAAAAAGCAACATCTGAGATCTGTAATTTTAGTGACATAATTAGCAAATTGTCTGATTTTTGTTTCAATGGGTAGAAAATTATTTCCCTGAGTAAAATCAAACCAAAGCCATAAATTTTAGGTAAGGCATTTTTATACTACAAATTGGGTTATCTTCGTGAGGCAGTGTCGTTCTAAAAATTGGCTACTTTTGCAACTGTAGTCATGTTTGAAGTAGCGAGAAATCAATATTGAAAATTCTTTGTTATAGAAATCAGTGATTGAAGTCATATTTTTCTTTTCAATAAGGGAGAATTGCCTACCATATATTGTGATTTAGAGCTTAATTATATTTTCTATGTAAATGAATCATTCTAAGAATATTGTAAACAACGAAGGACCCTGCTATATATCTCTTAAAAGAGGAATTTAAAATAAAAAAATGTTGAAGTCTTTTTTAATTTGGAAGGATCCTTTACCTTCCGAGCCGGACTCCTTATTAGCTGCAGGAGTCTTGTGCTGTAGAATATGTGCTATAAATTAGTCTAAGTCATGAATAATGTTCAATCAATCTTTTTGCTGATCCACTTAAACAATATTCTCTTCATACATTACCAAAGGCTTTGATCTACTGGCTGGTAGCAGCACAAGGAGGTAGTCGTCTTGCAATGGTAGCCCTAGCTAACAAGCATCACCAAGGTGTGGATGAAGTGCCTGTCGACATGGACTATGCCTTCAGTAAGAATGTATTCTGTATTTCAAAGTCCATTCTAGTTCTTTCGCGTTGTATATCTAATGGTTATTTCAAAGAAGAAACATTCGTAATTATGAATACATATAGACATGTCATTTTTCTTTGAGATTATTAGATTGAAACTTAGTAGTTTCCCCATGTTTTCTTGAAATTCTACTCCTACAATATTTCAGTTTTGTTCAGGGGTACATGTTTGATTGTGATAATTTGCTTGTGTGTGTTTACTGTGAGCATTGTAAGATGTAGATATCATAAAAATGAATTACTAATGAACGTTACACATATGTATAGTAATAAAAGAACTAATGATAATTCTGTATAAAACCTCTTTATGGTCATAATGTGATTGCATATACTTTAAATTAATCAACAGTGCATTTTAGTGGTGAAATTTCTTTTATAATAATAAACATATATGTTCTGATGCAATGTCGTTATGATGTTGGGTCAATCTTCATTTTTTTCAAACTTCCTAATGTCCCTATCTAATCTGTAATTTGCCATGGATCCCATTTTATTTAGAGAAAAAGCTTTGCTAGATGATGGAAATTGCTTGATTTGAATTTTCCCCTCTTTAATGCAATAAATATTCAATTCAATTCAATTCAATTCAATTTCAGTTTTATTGTAAAAAATAGGACATGGCAAAAGTCTGGGGACTTAAATTGTCATATTTAAAGTAAAATACAAGAAAACATGAAATAAGGTTATAAATTGTAAATTTACATACAGTAGTTCAATATCAACTGAAAAGAAGAACGCGACTTCATGCATTAAAAAAATAATATTAAACAGTAATGATTATATTGAATTAAATTGGATAGAATCATCCTTTCTTTTTATTCCTCTTTACAGATTATTATTACCAGATTGCACTGGAAACTGTTTTGGACAGAACTAAGCACACAGAAAGCGATGTAAGTTACGTTGTGTTTCTTTATTTGTACAGTGGAACCTGTATATAAAGAGAGCTCTAGGGGAACATGAAAAGTGGTCTTTATTGGCGGACGGTCTTGATGTACAGGTTCCTTCAGTTCAGGTTTCAATGAAAAACCGTATTCAAGGGAAACACAAATTGTGGTCTTTATAGACAGGTGGTCTTTCTGTACAGGTGGTTGCTATAGCAGATTTGACTTTATATGATTAGTATTGTGGTTGGTTTTATTGATGGATATATTGTTTTTTCATTACATTATCCAGTACAATGCCATGGGACCTCTTTTTCAGACATTATTTAAAGGCATTTGTTTAACAATGTTCAATCTGAGATGCATGGCCCTACGTGTTATCAGTGTCTGTGATATGGTGTAATATTGAAGCCCTACAAAAATTGCACTTCAAAATGATCATGAAGTGCCTCAAAAAAGTAAAAATCCTTGAGTGACCGGTTTTCCCCATACTCATTTTTCACCAATAAACTGTAGTGTTATAAAAACCGTTAGGAAAACGAAAACTTAAATTTGGATTTCCAATCATAAATATCTTGATAATCAGACAGGCGATCGGCTTGTATAAGTCATAGGATTCCTGACAGACCTAAAGGTTTATAATTATGACTGCAGCATGAGCTAAATCCAGGATTTTGTTTCAGAATCTGAGGCAATGTTACCGAGTCACTTTAATGTCACTTCTTATTTTGACCTTTATTTTCATCCAGACTTTCTTTGAAGCGATACGACTGACCGATGAACAGCAGCTCCAAACCCAGACTGGTGAGACGGGAGACTACTTTAAATGGCTTAAATACCAAGCCAAACAAGGCGTTGCAGATGCACAGGTAGGATCACCAGTCTACTTTAATACAAGGGGCAGATCCACAATTTTGTATTTAGGTGCGGGGGCATAAAATTACCACCAAAAATATTGTCTTGAAGCAAAACAAAAATTAAGATTAAGCTTTACACAATATATGGAAGGTGCCTTTTCTTTTTGGGCTATTATAGGGGGGGGGGCCTATTTTGTGCGTTTAGTTTAATAGTCAAGCTTAATTGGGTTTTAAATGAGGGGCATGGGCCAGTAGTACCCCCCCCTTTTTAACCCTGCATCTGTTCCAAGTGGTGTTTATTTGCATCCCTACTTGATTTGAGACATACAAGGGTACTTTCCTTGTCCAACAAAACATAAATTCACATCTTGTTGGACTACTCGGCAAAATATCTTTGGTTGATTGGCGGTATCCATCTTTGACAATCTTGTAGGAAAAAATTTAACAAATTTCTTGCAACTACTTTAAAGCCCCTCTGCACTAGTTTGGTATGGAGGGATTAGACCTCCCTGCAAGGTCACTGACAGGTGGTTATCTCATCAAGTCAGCTCTCAATTAACATAAGAAAAAGAGGATCATGGGGGACCAACAGGCACTGATTAGGCATTGTTTGCTATATAGAGGGCGCAAGTAGCTATGTAGTGCAGTGTGGCTTTAAATTCAAAAGATGTTCTAGCTTATAGACAAAGTTGCCATACTTTTAAAGAGACGGTTGAGTTCTGATAAAGATGGAAATTAATTTGTGAGCATTCTCGTTCTTATCATGTCGGTTAGAAAGAATTTTGTGGTAGATGTGTCCAATAAGTACAACTGATCTTCAGAAATGCTCCTATTTAAAATGTGACAAGATATAGCTGGGAAGTTGTTTTAAATAATATCATTTTGGGTCATGGACAAGGGGATTTATGTTACCAAATACAAAATTTCTTTCAAGAGCAGCATTATTGGAAGTTATGATTGAAATATGATTTATGCATCAAGTCCTTAGTTGTTCTGTACATGAAATGTTTTTTGGTTAGCTACCTTCTGTTTTGTCTTGTTTTGTTTTGTTTCCAAGAATTTAGATTGATTATTTTCTGTTACAGTCTGTATGTGTAAATGCATGCCAAAATGAGTTGTTACTACAATGTATTTGCATTTTTCTTGCTACTCACTTTCATTCACTTAATTTGCCATTGTCATAGTTTTATTACTCTTTCAAACCGCAAGTCCTTTTTTCTTCATCAAATGAAATTTCATATTATTACAGTGGAGAAGACTTTAAAGATTGCATGTACATGTATGTAGTTGCATGGTATACAGAAAACCATCAATGCCACATAGAAGTGATGAAACTTTTTTGCTTGTAACGCCCGGCCCACACTACACGATTCTCCTGCATTCCGATTTTCGTAGAAAGGGCGGTTATATTAGATATAGAAATCTAAACAACCACTTTTTCCCTGAATAATGATAAGAATATTAACAACTGCAATTTTAGAGCATTAGATTCTTGTAGTCGGAATACAAATCTGTGGACAAGCGAACTACTTGCCTGCAGTAACTACGATTCTGAGCCAATTTAGCTTTTTCCCCTCCAAGGGTGCATGAAATCCCTTGAAAGATTTTTATTAATCATATGACTATTCATATCCTCAGTCATTAAGAATTTACGTTTGAATGTTTGTATCAAATGCTATCACAAAATCTGATCATGTAGTGTGCGCCGGGCTTACGGCTTAAAACAAAGCAGACTCTGCAGTGGAAGCTTTCTTTCCAAGCAGTATAAAGGGCAGGAGTTTATGACTCATGGCAATAGTATAGTACTAGATGTACATATACAAGTACTCATGTATAATCATTGTGAATTGAATATTTTGATCTTTTTAACAATCAATTAATAAAACAAACAATGTGAAATGCTGATTTTGAAAAGAAATAGTAGCCTTATAATATATCATTCCAAAGACAAAAAGTGTCTGGAAGCCATCAGAAATAGCCTTTCTCATTTTTTAGTGCATGTAATTCATCCATGTATTTTCTTTCTTCTTTTTTCTCTATCTTTCCGATTTCCTCCACCATTTCATTTTCCTCATAATGTTTCTTTCCATTGACTTCTCGTCTTTATGCATTTCTCTCTCTCTCTCTCTCTCTCTCTCTCTCTCTCTCTCTCTCTTTCTGTCTCTCCCACTTTCTCCTTGTTTTTTCTCTCTCTCTTTCTTCTTTACACTCTTTTCTCTCACCCTCATGTTTCTCCCTCCCTCCCTCTCCTCTCCTCTCTCCCTCTCCTCTCTCTCTCTCTCCTCTCTCTCTCTCTCTCTCCTCTCTATTAATCTCTCTCTCACACACACATACATTCTCCCTCCCTCTCACCCTCTTTATCTCTCTTTGTTTTGTTTTTTTCTCTCTCTTTCTTCTTTTCACTCTTTTCTCTCACCCTCATGTTTCTCTCCCTCTCTTTCTCTCTCTCCTCTCTCTTAATCTCTCTCTTACACACACATACATTCTCCCCTTCTCTGTCACCCTCATTTGTCCTCTCTCTCCCCTCTCTTTCCACCCTCTCTTTCTATGCTTTATCATTCCTCCCTCTCCTCTTCACCCCTCACCATATCTGCTCATTTCATTTTCATCACCATTTCCCCCACCCACTGACCATTCTTCTTGAATACTCATTTCTCTCTCTCTTTTTTTCTCTTTCTCTTCCCCTCTCTCTCTCTTCTTTCACTCCTCTCTCACCCTCACGTTTCTCTCTCTCTCTGTCTCTCACCCTCATGTTCCCCCTCTCTCTCTGTCTCCCTCTGTCACCCTCTCTCACACACACACACACACACATACATTCTCCCTCCCCCTCTCTTTCCCCCTCTCTCCTCTCCCTTAATCTCTCTATCTCTTTCTCTCTCTCACACACGTACATTCCCCCTCCCCTTCTCTATCACCCTCATTTGTCCTCTCTCTCTCTCCCCTCTCTTCCTACTATATTTCTATGCTGTATCCTCCATCTCCCTCTCCTCTTCACCCCGTCACCATAGATCAATCTAGCTCGCATGTATTACCATGGTACTGCTGGGGTTCAGAGAGACATGGCAGCCGCCGCTCAGCTCTATCGCCTCAATGCTGAACAAAACCCTGCCGATCCCATTGCACAGTATGACTATGCTGTACTTCATCTCAGGGTGGGTATTCCTTGGTGGAGGTCAGAGGTCAAAGGTCATGCACAGTTTTGGTCAGATGTATGGTAATAAGCGCTCAGCTCATCTGTATTAAACAGAGATGTTAGTAGCTTTGATTCAGTTCTCTAAATATGGGTCATTACGAAAATAAAAATAAAATGCTATATTTAAAAAATGCTGTAGTATTTTGCCTCATGCTGTCCTTTCTTGGTTAGCCTTGCTAATGTTTTTTTTATAAAGCTTCAACATGATTATCAGATTATTGATGATGATTTAATAGAACCCAGTCATATTACCTGAGTGGGGAGCAAGATATGCATGAGGCAACCACCCCTCCCCTTACCAGAACAGAAGAAAAAAATTCCATGTTTGAACCCAACCAACATTGTCCTACATATTAACTTGAGTATCTATTGTTCTTTATTGATTTTTTAAAGATATCTAGTTCGCTTGGTTATTGTTAAGTTTTGGAACACTTGTAGACTGAATGGGAGAGCTAAACAGCGCATAACCTCAGAACACCCAAAACTGTGCCATACCTTTACCTCTCTCTATCAATACATTATAACATAGTTGAGAAAAGATTGCTTTAAATTAGAATTAGGGAATCTACTTATAGATATACTTGCTGACTCATTTGGTACTTGTTAGTGCCTAGTTATTATAAGGTAGACCATTTTAAGGTAAGTATACACAGCATGCATGTAAAGACATGTAGTTGCCAGGTGAAATACATGTAGAGGATACATTGATACCATGCTAAAAAAAAGGTACACACACAAACACACACACTCACGCACACCTTCATTTTATATTGGGCTTTCAGCATCTGTAGCAGAAATGTTGATAGCCTGAGTAAGTGCTCTATAGCTGGGGCACTTCAGGTTTTAGGTTGTCACTTGCCCAACTCTCCTGATTGCAACTGGAATATAACATCGTGGGGTCCAGGGTTACATCATTTTTATTTCAAACTTGCATGCTACAATTTCTATTTCAAATTCAAAATGACTGTAGTATTCTGCACTATACCATCCCTTCAGATTACATCCGTGCATGAGAAAATATAGATATAATATTCATTTTTTCTATACATCTGAAGAAAAGAGAAATGAAAATATTTCATTTTAGCTTTGAATAAATTGTAATAGATTTGAATAGTTTGAACAAATTTGATTATATTTCAATGAATTGGAATAGATTTGAATAAATTTGAATATAATCATCATACCGGGCTGCTGCAGTCCAACATTGCCCAGCATCTATTCTGGGGAACGCACGGAGTCAAGAGAAATGTGGAACATGCGGTGTCCTATTACGCCGAGACGGCACAGACGCATCCCATGAACAAGATCGCCCTCTACGACTATGGTATTGTGTTGCTTAGGGTGAGACAAGAAATGATCGATAAAGTTCTCCGTAGGAATATATTTTTTTTTTTGCCCACATCAATGACACTGATGATGATTTCTATAGCTATGTATTTCGTCTATGGATAAAGGATATTGGATCTGAGAAATTTACTGCTGGAATTGGCAATCCACCCGATATCAAGTTGGTTTTAATAGAAACAGATGAATGGGAGGGAGGGGGGGAGGATCGTTTAAAATTGTCACCTGAATAAACAAAACAACCTACCTGTACCATCAGAAAATGAAAAGTGGCACAAAGAATCTGGGTAAATCCCAACAGATTGCATAGCAAAATCAAACCAACAATAACAACCTGTTTCTAAATTCCTATAGATCTGTTACATTATCTTCAAGTCTTATGTACTTGGAAGATCCTCGTTCATCTAGAAATCATTGTGAATTCAACGATCTTACTTGTAACATCTTGTATTTTTGTCTCACAGGGGCAAGGAGTGGAGAAGGACGAGGAGAGAGGGATGGAATACCTCAACAAATCGGCTGCATTGGTGAGTTCAAAGAGGAATGAAACTACAGCGAAACCTGTATATAAAAGACCACTCTGGGGAAACATGAAAAGTGGTCTTTATAGACAGGTTATCTTTCTATACAGGTGTGATCGCTAAAGCAGGTTTGATTGTACATGTCATCTATTTCTGATTTTCTGGGCCATTCTTAGTGATGTGTGTGACAACAAAACAATTTTTTTCCAGTATTACTTGTTTTCATGACAATTCTTTTATTAACCCTTAACCCTCAAGGTCACAGTACAGCATGTACTGCCCTTGTCTGGTACAGGTTAAATATTGTACATTGTTTTGTCCGATGAATGATTTGTCTTGATCTGCCTTTCTAACTCTCAACAGACGATATGCAACTCTAAATGTTTTCATGTCAACTCATTATTTGACCTTTAACATCTAGGGTCACGCTCCAGCATACACCGCCCTCGGCTGGTATAAGTTGAACATTGATCAAGACGATACGGCGGCTGCGTACTACTTTGAGAAGGGTGATGCGATGGGGCACAGGGATGCCGCTCATAATCTGGGATTCATGTATCTGTTTGGAAGATACCCTGGAGAGCCAGTAGACAGGGTGAGTGTGACATGTTATTCAGGAACTGTGTACCATGAAATGATGTACATAGGGAACGAAATTGGAAAAGTATGTTTGCATTCCAACCACCTTCATCATCATCATCATGACCATCAATGCCACCATCATCATCATTGTCGTGACCACCACTGCCATCATCATCATCATCATCATCATTGTCATTGCCATCAATACTAGCATCAATAATATCATCACTACCACCACCATCGTCATCATCATCGTCATCGTCAAATATTGCAGTTCCTTTTAATTTCTTTTATTCACTTTTTGTATGTATAGGGTCTACCTCATTTCCGGGGTCCAGTTATTCCAAATCATTGCAATTCACAATCCTGAACATGTCGATTTAGCTTTTCAGTGTATATGTTAAGGATACAAACTAAGCTCATACTCTGTTCAATACTACAAATATGAACAAGCAAATAATATTTGCTGAGTTATGCTGCTGCTGATGCTGCTGCTGCTGATGATGATGATGATGGTAGTGATAATGATTATAGTAGTGAAGATGATGTTGATAAGAATAGTGATGATGATGATGACAACGATGATGTTGCTGCTGATGATGGTGGTAGTGATGATGATGGTAGTGATAATGATGATAATGATGATAAAGGGGCTAATGATAATGATTGGAACTGTCATGGTGATGTTCAAAGGATCACTGAGCTACAAATTTTTAGTCTTTTCTCTCATTTTATATATTACTTGACTTGTTTTAGATGAAAGCATTTGAGTACTACTTGAAGGCAGCAGAGGCCGACCATTGGGATTCGGGTGTAAAGGTCGCTGAACTTTACAACCAAGGCAACGAACAGATGGCAAGAGATAATATCATGGCTGCTGCGTAAGTCTTATTGTAATGTTTACAATTTAGTTTACAGCAAACTGATATTTGTTTCTTTGTCTTATAATTAATCTAGAGTTTAACTGGAAGGACCAGAATTGTTAATAATTGGTGGGGGGGTTAAGCATTTGCAGAAAGTATGCCTATTTGGCAAGCAAACAACCAACAGAAAAATATTGAATTTTATTGAGGGAATTATAAAGTGTAACAAGTATCTGCGTTATATGGGTCAGTTGGTGTGCCCCCCTTCTGACCCCTTCCTCTTTATGCACCATTGAATCCATTGTATCTAGACATATAGATTACATCTACAGTACATGTACATTTCTTTCCAAAGGTCTTCAATTATTAACTTCCTGTATCAAAATCATTCAGCAGTACGTTATTAATTACATGTCCATGCATCCCATAAAACTAAACAAAAAGTTGTTTTTTTGAGAAATAACTGTAATGATAAAGTGGGCATGGAATAAGCAGAACAGAAAGCGATTCTTTACATGTACATTAATAGAGGTGTGGGGGCAAACTTAAGGGGCATATCTTTTCATTTTGGTCTGAAATGTGTACTTGAGGTATACCGGATTTTTGCTAGAACCGTTTGAGCATCCATTTCTCTTGATAGACTAGTTTACTAACATATTCAAATTTATGGATGTTTCTTTCCTGGGAACATAGTGACGTGTTATTCCATTAACCTGTTATTAATGAATGAACTACAAAACTTGTAATCTAGTCTGCTTACATTACTTTTTTGCTATGTTGGGCAAGCCTCGAACAAGCTTTTAGGTTGTCAAGAACAACCTTTGTTTAAAAAGTATGCATAAAATTTGAATATGTTAGTAAACCCGTCTTTTGATTCTGATTCTAGGATTTTGAATACATTTGTTTTTAGATGGGCTCGGTATGTGGCTGAGAAGAACAGAGATGTTGCCTGGGTCCTGCGCTGGGGTCTAGATGCCTACCTCAAGGGTTCCTGGTCCGAGAGCCTGGTCTACTATGCCATGGCGGCTGAGGCTGGTCTAGAAGTGGGCCAGTTCAATCTAGCCTACCTGTGTGAAGAAAACTATGTGAGTTTTGTTGTTAATTGATTGATTATTTCATTTGTAAATTGATCAGCTTAATTGATTGATTGACTGAGTGAGTGAGTAATTGAGTGATCCATCTATTTATTTATTTTTGTATTTATTCATGTATTTATTTATTTATTCATTCCATTCATTCCTCCATTCATTTATTCTTTCATTTACTTATTTATTTTCTCATTCATTCATTCATTCATTCTTGCACTCAGTTATTTTGTTACCTTTTTATTTATTTATTCATTCATTCATTAGATCATTCATTTATATATTTACCAACACCAAGATCATTTTTAATATTTATTTGCATTTTTCTTTCTTACGGGTTCATTCAGGATGGTATTGCTGAGAGACATGTAGATAAGGACTGTGCTTGGAAGTATTGGAAACTAGCTGCTGGTTCAAGTTACCCCCATCTTACATGTAAGTCTAAGATTCTTTTCCTTTTTTTACCTCTTTTAATGTGTGTGGATACCGGTAGATGTTATCTTTCATATCATAAACCAGATGTTGGTATTTTTCCTCCTTTGAAATGTTCTTGAGCTTTGGCACCAGTCCACTTTTCATCTTACTCAATGGTCCACCTGGGCCCTGTTTTTATAAAACTTGTTATCAATAACAAATGCTGAACTTCTATGACAAATTTGCTCTCAGCCAATCAAATGCAATGCTTTCAGTTATTTATAACTTGTTATTGATATCAAGTTTGATGAAACAGGGCCTAGGTGGACCGTGCTGATAACTATTTTTAAGAAGTCAGAAAAAAGTCTGATTGAATGATGCTAAGCCTTGTTTTATTTTATTTCATCTCATTTCTTTTCATCTCCAGGAACATAAAGGAGTGTATCAATAACAAAGAATACAAAAAACCGAAGTACAATAACAAATACACTAACAAAAGAAAAGAAACTATCAACTCAGTTAAGTTCATTTCAGTCTTTATTTTTCACTCTCAATAAAAACAACATACTGTAAATAAAATATATAAATAACAGAGCATCATCAATAGAATACAATACAGAGCAATTAGAAAAAAGACAAATTATGAGAATGAGGAGTCAACAAGCAAGAGCAAATAGTCTTATAATACGTTGACCCCAAAATGAGCAATACATACATAATTACAACAAGCAAACAGACAAACAAATAAATAAGGAAACAAACATGCAATATATGACATTTCACATTATGAATACAAACTTAAAGCCCCACTGCACTACTTATAGCTACTTGCGCCCTCTATATAGCAAACAATGCCTAAGCGGTAACTGTTGGTCCCCCATGGTCCCCTTTTTCTTATGTTAATAGAGAGCTGAGTTGATGAGATAACCACCTGTCAGTGACCACGCTAATCCCTCTAATCCCTCCTGGCCAAACTAGTACAGATAGGCTTTAAAATATGAGGTTTTAAAAGAATTAGGGTGCGTTCAAGCGATTTTTTGAAGCTAGAATCACAAACATGAATCACAAATCAAAACGCCGTTAAAAAACACGGTTACTGCGGGAGAGCGTTCAAGCGATTTTTCATCGACGCTGATTCTCGCTCATTTCAAGCCCAGCCACTGCTCATCAACACTGTGCAGTTTGACCCAGGAAGTATAGGTCAACTTCGCCGCGTGCTTTCTGTCTGTGTTTACGGTCGGCTGTTGGTCAAACCGGAAGCAGGCCAGGATAATGACGTCATAGAATCATGATTGAGATCTCCGTTCGTTCAAGCAAATTTTAGCGACCGTGATTCTGCAGAATCACGATACAAAACGCATCTTTTTCAGCATTTCATGTTTGTGTTTTTAAACACGTTTATTTTTACGGCCAACGAAAAATCGCTTGAATGCAACCGTGTTTTAAACTAAACGTCTTTGAAAACCGTGATTCTAGGGTGAAAAATTGTCGATTGAACGCACCCTAAAGTGATGTGGATTACCTTTAAAAAATCGTTTATTTTTAATCCCTTGTTCAGCAATCTTAAGAGTTGCTGACTACCACTGGTATGGCTACAACAATGTGTCTAATCAAGAGAAAGCAGTCCAGTATTACATCCAAGCTGCAGAAACAAAGCAACCTCATGTAAGTCTATCATAAACACCCCTTTTACATGCAAATGGAATATGCCAATGTGATGTATTAATATGGGTTGGAGTAGCCCATTTTCATCTGAAAATGGGTGAGTAGCTTTTTTTGTTTGTGTCACCTCAAATGTTATGTTTAAATTATGCAGTACAGTGTTACAACCAAACTGTAGAAACAAAGCAACCTCATGTAATAGTGATAATAATGATAATAATGATGATAATAATAATAATTTAAAAAAAAATTACAATAATGATGATGATAATAATAATAATAATTTTGAAAAAATAACATTAATAATGATGATAATAATAATTAATTACTCTCATGTTATGCTCAATGTGATGTATTAATATGGGTTGGAGTAGCCCATTTTTATCTGAAAAAGGGTGAGTAGCTATTTTTGTTTATGTCAGCTCAAATGTTATGTTTAAATTATGCAGTACAGTGTTACAACCAAACTGTAGATACAAAGCAACCTCATGTAATAGTGATAATAATAATAATAATGATGATAATAATAATAATAATAATGCCAATAATAATAGCATTCAATTGATTTAAGGCATAATAATTCATTACTCTAATGTGATTCTTGGTACATTCAGGCTCTGTTCAATTTAGCTAATATACTTGAAAACGGTGTCAAAGTGAAGGATGATGTTTTGGAGCGGCTTGGCGTATCATCCCATGTCTCCAAGAGCAAGAATAAGATGGCAAAGGTTCTGGAGCTGTATCGCATGTGAGTATATTTTGGTAGCCATTTATAAACAATACAATAATTAAATACCAGTTTCTTGTTCAGACTTTAAAATCTTTGTAAACCACACTACTTCCTCTATACATCTCCTCACTCTTTAAGCAACAGGGAACATCATATTCATTTTGATCTACATTACCTCCTTCCTTTCTCATTCCCACATCCCCAAAACAGACTGGCTTCAAATTCTTTCAATCCGTTCGGAATTCGACAACTTTGTGATTGATTGGAAGACTTGCTATTAATTCACATCAATTTCAAGTCTTTATATAAGGCAGGGCCAGACAAAATTTACCAATTTAGCAGTTAGCTTTCGAGTTGTCAGGACTTTTGTTAACATAGTGTACTTTAAATTTGAATACATTTGCAAACTGGTCTATTCTTTCAACAAAGTTTATGAATATTTAGACTAGATGACAATATTTACATGCACCTCTGCCCTTGTATTACCTTTATCACCTGCTTTGATATTGGAAATACATGTAGATGACATGATTTGAATATTCTAGATATATAATTCTATTAAAGGGCAATCCAACCCTTAAAATAAGTTAATTTGAATAAAAGCAAAAAAATCAGAGAAACCGAATGGCGAAAGTTTGAAATAAATTGGACCAATAATAAGAAAGTTATGAATGTTTGAAGTATGAGATCACTACAGCTATGCGAATTTCAAATTGGCAATTTTGTCAGTTGATTGTGACGTAGTGACGGATTACTCTCCCATTTGTTGTGAAAAAAAATATCACTTATTTCTGTTTTTCTTTCAAGTACCTTCACCCTTGGGGCACTAATCAAAATATATTATGGAGTGTATATTATTAAAGGTCCTCTAAAAAGAAAGGACCATCCCGAGTCATACATTTTTTTTAAATTGAAGTTTTAGTCATTTTGTGTGTTGGAACAAATGGGAAAGTTGTACGCCACTATATCACAGAGACATTATCGATTCTGTCAATTTGAAGAGCCCATACCTATAGCGATTGCAACTTTAAAAAAAATCATAACTTTCTCAATTTTTGTCGATTTCATTCAAACTTTCACAAATATGCTTCTCTGATTTTCTGCTTTCTTCATGAGAATTTTACTATCAAGGTTGGATTTCCCTTTAAGAATGACAGGCAGGGAGTTCCACAAGGAAGCATTGTGGCACCTAGTGTATTTAAAATCATGTCATTGTTGTGTACGTTTCTGCAGATGTCGAGATAGCTCAGAGGATGGTTATTTTCCATGTGGATTAGCCCTCCTCAACCTACAACTCAGTCAGGTGTGGAAGGAGCACAACTTCTCTATACAGGTAAATAGGAGTGTCAGGTTGGTGATGTTGTCATAGTGATAGTTGATGCTACTGATGATGATGCTGATCGTGATAATGGTGGTGGTAATGATGATGATGATGACCATATAATAATAATAATAATCTTTTAAAGTCCACTCCAAATTTTATTAAGTTAAATCGAAAATGGAAATTCTTTTTGCCCAATTGATCGTGAGCCCGGCAGCCACTGAGCAGCGGCAGATCGACATTGCTCTATCCCTTATTGTTGAGCGCCAAACAAGGTAGCAGCAACTCCCATCTTTTAACGTCTTTTGGTATGGCGGCGGGTTGAACCCACGACCTCATGGTTGTGAGGCGGACGCTCTACTGACTGAGCCAACACACACACATGATACTGATGATAGTCTTTATGATAAATGGGATGCTGATTTCAGTAGCGTTGATGGTGGCGATGATAATGACGATGGTGGGGAAGGGAGCAGTAAATTTGAAAAACATGATATATTATGACATATTTTTATAACAATCATAGCTTTCTGTAGGCTGTCCAATACTCCCTCTGAATATTCCAACCCTCCTAAAAACTCATCCTAACCCACTTTTTTTTCAGGTGGCCAGTGGATTTATGGTAGGTCTTCTGGCTGTATGCTGCAGCAACGTTCCTTGGATACCTCGGAGGTAGCAACACATCCAAAAACGTCAACAACAACAATAGCAACAACAACTCTGATGCTTCCACGGAAACCTCCACAGACCAGCAACAAGGTACAGAATCAGATCCACCACTTGCAAATCAAGGACCACTTCTAAGTGTTGCTACCACTGGTACTACTTCTTCCACAACATCAACTTCTCTGTCGTCAACACAAGATATTGAACAGGAGCCTGCAACATTGGATTCTCCTTCTAATTCGTCTTGATTTGAAGGCAAGGTTGCAACATCAGCAATAGTACTTACCACTCCTTCCACTTTGCCAACCACAATGTAATCACATTCAATAAGCATTTTAATTTTTCTTTTATTACACAGTGCAATATGATTGATTTATTGATTTAACAATTGGGTATCAATAACAGAATATCAAGTAGTCTACTAAATAGCCCACAGCACACACTATATACAGTCAAACCTGTCTACAGCGACCGCCCAAGGGTAACAAAATATGTACTTGTTGTAGACAGGTGGTCTTTGTAGACAGGTTCCTTTAGTACATATTTCAATGAGAAACCATTTTATAGGGACACAAAAAATGTGCTTGTTGTAGACAGGTGGTCTTTGTAGACAGGTGGTCACTAAAGCAGGTTTGACTGATGTATGATGCAGCTGCAAACCAAGTTTGAAAGAATTGTGTCATTTAATATGGACATTTCGACAATAACATATTGCTGATTAAGGTTCATATTTGTCTTGTGAATTGTAATAATTTATAATGTATGATATTGTAAGACTATCCTGAATTCGAAGCCAGTTTGGAATTTCCTCCAACTGAAATACCCACAAAACCATGCATTTTCATTGTTATAATTTGAATGATCAATATCATCCCCAGTCATGAGGGCCAAAGGTCACATAGTAGTCAGTGTTGGTGTGTCTTGCATTATAAGCCACTGACACAAGATTTGCTTTGAATTACCAATTAATGTGAGTACAGGGGGGTGTTTCACAAAGACTAAGATCGACTTTAAGTTGGGCTTCAGTATGACAGGCCGTTCATGCCACTGTTTGCTCTTACTATTTACTGGCATTTGTCTTTCAAGGGACGTACAAATCGTGGTCTCAAATCTACAGAGTTTACATTTGTTGATAGTTTATTATCGAAGGAAAAAATATTATCTAAAGATTATAATTTAGAGACCAATGGTGATAGCAACCAATGGCATGAATGGCCCGCCATACTTAAGTCCAACTTAAAGTTGATCTTAGTTTTTGTGAAACACCCCCCAGGTCTCTCAGGTACCGAACCCGTTGTCCCACCAGAAAATACTCCAGGTTGCCTTCATATCTTGAGGGTGAGGGAAGTTTTATTTTGATGAGAATTCCTTAGGTTCAGAGCACAATGCATTACATAAACCATATCAGTCCTAAAAGTGATGTCCACTCTTGGTGACTGACAACACCTTTTATTGGTTACACACCGAATGGTGTCAAATTCCCCATGAGAACTCACTACTATGAGCCTTTAAAATGTTAAAACCTAGCTATGTTGCAATACCTTCTAAAGTAAGATCATGGCAGTCAGATCATACTGTGTTTTGTGGGTTTATGATGTGACCTTTTCATGAAAATGTATTTACGATACATATGGATTTGTGTTGTTATCTCTCCTGTGATATGGTTTATAGTCAAATCATTTATTTATTGAAACTGTGTTACTACCACCTCCTTTCAGTACTAAGTCTTTCTGATTGGGTTGTATTATGCTTGTGTGTTGTGACTTTCTTCTGTATAACCCAGTAGCGATCTGTTTTCTCTGTACCGGTATTGAACAAATTCGATATGGCATTATTTGCAATATAACCTTCATTACACAACGAGTATTAAATTCAGGGTTGCTTAACTCTGAGAAAATGAGAAAGAAAAAGTTATAAAGTGCTTGAAAACCTGATTTACAAATAATCCTTATATAAAGACCCCCTGGGTACTTTAATGTCTCCCTTGATCAGTCTTTTAATACAGGATTTACTGCAATTTGCATTAGACTGACAGAAGAGTGAATTGTACAGTTTGGAAATTGAAGGGTCTAGATCTAGTTAAAGCTAATCTTGAGCTCTGGTATGGGAATCGTATTTTGAGAAAAAATTGCTATGAATAATTCTGGATTATCCTGCAAGTAGATTGGTTGTTTGAACCAATGAAATAAAAACAAACTCACAAAACCTCACTGGGTATCATCTTTGATAAAAACCACAACTCCCATTTGCACATAGCGACCTGTGTTAAGCACATGGTGTCGTGCCTACTTACCCGGATTTCCTTTTGTTTCTATGCTCATTACTCAGCCACTATACATTTTCTACCAAAATCCCGTGGCACATGTCATTTATTTGTAATCTTGAACATTCAGTGTAAGTTTCGTTGGATTCTGTGAGAATTTATTTTCTATATTTACCAGAACTCAAGTTTATCTTTAAGTATTTACTTTCGCTCTCTCTTCCAGTGTACTTGTGAAATGTTCAAAGTTATATACAAGACAGATGAACGATCTTGCGTTGTGCAGTACACTGTCATTACATGGGAAATTCAAGGCTCAGTATTTTATCTTATCAATTCTCTCTTTCTATAAATATAGTACTTTTTTCGGGGGGGGGGGGAGGGAGGGGGCATTTCCAAAACCCTTTGCATTGTGAGTAATTAAAAAAAAAAAAAAATTATTATTGCATAGACTAGAGCTCACATTAAAAGATGCACATTCATCTAAATCATTTAAAAACACATCAAACGTACTTAATTTTGAAAGTACATGTTATTCCATTTGCTTCATGTTTCGTAGGCAGAGTTGTATAAGTTCTTTTTGTCTGTAATGATTTGCTTGAAGAGTTATACACATATATCAAATGTACCTGGATGGTGGTTACATACATGTATGAAAATGACTTATTGTTAGTATAATGGTTTGTATTCAGAGTTTTGTTATTCTCCTGCAGGTTGTTTCAGTTCGCATTGTGTGTAATTCTTATATGTTTGATGATATATCTCAAATATCTATTTTGTCAAAGTTCACATGATGTTCATTTTGTTAGTTTCATAGTACATGTATCTATTTATGTTATAAGAGTGGGATTGCTTCTGCAGGGTTCAAATCTCTTTGTTCAGATTTTGTATAATTCTTACAGACTAGAACTGAAAATATATCAAAAGTACCTATTTATAATAATAACCGATCCGTCTTTGTAAGATATCATAGTATGTAAATCAGAATGATGTCTTTCTTGTTACAAATTCTATAGATTAACTATGCTTGTATATATAAACATGTACTTATTTATAATGTAAAGGTGTCATTTTCTCTTGTGCAATACATTCCAATGCTGTAGTTAAGTTTATCTTTAAGTGCCTTGTGTTGCACAAGCAACAAAATCACACATGTCTTCCAGATTGTGATCTTCCATAGGGCCATTTGTGCCTTGTGTTACTGTAAATATACTGTATTATAATAGTGACTTTTGTAGTTAGATGTACATCTTGCTAACTTGACTAGATTAATAACATTTATCTTGTACTGCTACATATCGTCGCCTGGCTGGCAGAAGGGCGTTAGCTCGAATTTCAGGTAAAAAATGAAGCGCTATAAAGCAGAAGGGCGTTAGCACTAAATCGCCTCAAACTTTTATTAAGCTGACTTATTTCCGAAAAAAATTTGTGGCCGTGTTCTACTAAAACATTCCTATTAGTCTTTTAAGTTTTAAACCATTTTCGGGACGGAAAGCAGTTTAAATATAAAACAAATCTTTAAATGCGAATATTTCGAAAAGTAGTTTTCGAGTCGGTCGCGTGCTAACGCCCTTCTGCCAGCCTTGCGACGATATGTTCTTATGTTACAGTAAATATTTTGTATACGGTAACAGTGACTAATACAAATTTAGTTAGCTACCTTGAGTTTTGATTTTTCCTACATGTCACTCTTATGTACTGTCACTCATATTCTTTCTCTCTTTTCTTGTCTACATATAATGCTCTCTCGCTCCCCTCTCTCTCTCTCTCTTTCGGTATGTCTGTAAATATATACTTATGTCTGTCTTATCTCCTTATCTGCATTTAACACTTCTCTCTCCCCCTCTCTCTTTCTCTATCTCACACTGATGTGAATATATCTCCTCTTCTCTCTTTGCTTTCTTCATCTGCATCTAGTATCATGCTCTCTTTATTTCTCTCTCTTTCTCTCTCTCTTTCTCTCTCTCTCTCTCTCTCTCACTAACTTACACTACATGATCTGTATATATATATTTTTTTCTCCTCTATGTTTTGCATCTCTTCTTATCTCTCTTCCCTCTGTCTTTTTTCTCTCTCTCTCTCTCAAGCATTGTACAGTATAATGTAAATAGTACTTGATGATACCTTTATTACTCTATTAAGCTGTACCTCTAACTAGCTTACACTACTCGTGTATATTTTTCTCTCTTTTTCTTTTCATCTCTTTAAAAACAATGTTTCTTTTCTCTCTTTTCTCCATCGTTGTATCGTGTAAATAGTACTAGATGATACCTGTATGACTCTATTAAGCTATACCTCTAACTAGCTTACACTATCTGTATATTCTTTCTCTCTCTCTCTCTTCTCTTTCTTTTCATCTCTTTTTTATCTGTTTCTTTTCTGTCTTTCCCTCCATCATCCCTTGCTTATGAGATGGCATTGGAATACTATTCTACATTGTAAATACATGCAGTACTCGATGATACCTCTATTACTTTACCGGTATTACTCGACTCTTATCATCTGTAGATATATATTGGTGTTGGATTTAACTCTGTTTATCTTTCTTTGCTGAATGGGTCTTCCTTTTCTCGGTTGCTTCCATTGGTCACCAGACGTGCCTTATGAACAAATATTTTCTAGAGTTGAGTCACAGAAGGTTGTTAGGACCATAGAGTTTGTACATAGGACATTTAACATCATTTTGACACTCGACTACATGTACCAATGTAACAATCTTAGTGCATTTTATCATTATTATATCGTAGGCTTATTTGCATTGTGAAATGTTTATTCCATGTGTCACATGAGCAGTAGATGTACAGTATTATGTATACAAAGTTTATAAGTAAGTCTGATGGAATTTTTTTCTCATTTTATCATGTGCTTGGTTGAAGGGTGCAAAAGAATATACCGTAAATCTCCGTGTATAAGCGCACCTGTGTATAAGACGCACCCCTATTTTTGGGTCAAGAAAAAAAAAAAATTGTACCTGTGTATAAGACGCACCCCCGACTTTCGAAACAAAATTCGGCGGGAAAAGGTGCGTCTTATACACAGAGATAACGGTACCCAGCCTGCGGATGGGCATCCTTTTAGAAAAGCTAGAAATATGCGTTTTATAGTTTAGATTACGTGATCCATGTAACACATTGCATTCAATGATCATTTTGCGTTTATGATCATTTCTGTGAGAGAAAACAATTCTTTCTCTACAGAGTTATTTATTTATTTATTTTTTTTTGCACCCTTATGCCAGGCACATACTGAATAATATTCTTCAAGGCTCGTTCAGATATTTTTGGCAATGTGTAAATGAATGGCAACTGCTTGCGTTAAAGGTCCTACACGTATTCACTGAACTTTGTATCGCAAGATACAGAAAAGTGAAGTGTGTTAACTTAGGTCATTACAGAAGAAAAGAACGCCATAGTTTACCACTTCATGGCTCCGTTTTAAGAAGAGTTGATACTAATTGCAACTTACTTGCGATTGATATCAATTGCAACTATGTACAAAAGAGATAGACTGCAAACTTGCTATTTATTAGAGGACTTGCGATTGATTTGGATCAATCGCAACTCTTTGAAAGACGGGACCCATATCTGTACTAGGCTTTACAGACATACATGTGTATGTAAAGGTCTAAATTATGAGAGAATTTTTTATTTCATCTGCAGTATTTCTGCTTGCCTTTTAACTTAAAGTGTAGTGTGGCTATACGAGTAGGGTATTGAAACACTTAAGAGGGTTAGCCTTAATGCTATTGTCTTTTGGAGCCAGAAGGGCGTTAACTGTGGGTAGAATGGTACAAGTAATGCCCTTTTCCTCCAAATAGACGCTATATTTTGCTTTATGAATACTGTAGGATAAATTGAACTCTCATTGTATTGTCAAAATGTTATACATGCACTACACTTAGTACTATATGTACTTACGTTTTCTATGGTTTTTGAAGTACAATTTATGAAGAAAAAGACTTTTATTGTAAAAGGATAATTGCAACTTTGGATAGTACAAATAATTTGTTTGCTTTACCTGACTGCTAAGAAGCATGTGTATGCTTGTAACTAAGCAACCAGGGGACCGACAGCTTTAAGTCCTCTCTGAGGGACTAACATAATGAAATTTTTACTACACTTTCAAAATAATTACATGTTTACCACTAATTTGATATATTTTAACAACCTTTAAGATGGAAATGTATTTATCTTCAGATGTAAAAAGCAATAATATAATAAATGTTATATTAGAGAAGAAAAAAATATAGAAAAATGTTATATTCAACATGATTACAAGGACTTTCATGAAATTAACTAGAGGGCAGTTTCAATATGCTTTTGTATTGCCCTTAATAGTATGTCCATTGTTATGTTTGCACATTAAATAATGACAGACAAGGCTATTGAAATTGCCTTAGGTTGATTTGTATTGAAGTCTTCATGATCATGTTCGTAGTATTTAAGATTGTTTGGTATATCCATGCCAAAACACCGAAGGGTGAACAGTGACTATTTCATCATCTTGTAACTTACAGAGCACAGCCCAATGGGCGGTGCAGTTACATGTACATGTATATATTCCATTGTGTAAATGATTCATATTTTTGCTCATAATCCGAATGGATATGTGTAGTAGTAGTATTATAGTCAATGTTTGTAGATGTGGTTTTAAAATATATATCTCTAGGTGCCATACATTTATATAATATGGACTGGCCTTGAGGGAGATACAACATATATTTCCCAAACTAGACTCATATTGCCCGAGTCAAAGCGAGGGCAATATGGGTCTTGTGAGGCAATATATGTGGTATCTCCAGAGCCAGTCAATATTGTTATTGTTATCCAAATCAGACATCTAGAGCAAATACATAAATCAACCATGACAATCTCATCAAACTTTGTCAAACCAGCACTGGTCATCCAGTGTTTGATGAAATTTTCGATACACTGCCAACAGTGTACCTAATTAGGTTTGATTACTGCGTCACAATAGAGTGCGCGCAAAGTGCGCAGGTTCTCGTCTGCGTAATAGATGCGCAATGAAAATGACAAAATACGGCGCGGTGAATATGAAACTTTATTCCCTGCTTTTTTAACATGTAAAGTCCATAGGCTTTCATGAGAGGGTAATATGGTCTCATATTTACTGATTATCTGTTTTAGGATTACAACAAGTGTAATATGATTTTGTAAAACCACTGCTCAGATGTCTGATACGGGTAATAATTACCTATAGACTTTGGTAATCCGATAATGTTGTTTCACACCTCGTTTGTTTAGAGCCTTCGCCAAGAATAGCTTGAAGATTCTGATGAATGTTTTCATAATTTGATGTTGATGTCATTGACAATGACATGTAGATTATGAGAAATTTATTTTTTACATAGGCCTACATGTATTACTACATCATATCTCTCTCTTTCTCTCTCTCTCTCTCTCCCTCGTTCTCTCTTTCTCTCCCTCGTTCTCTCTTTCTCCTCCCTCTCCCTCTCCCCCTCTCTCTCCTCTCTTCCCTCCCTCCCCTCTCTCTCTCTCCCTCCCTCCCCCTCTTTCTCTCTCTCTCTTTCTTTCATTCTCCTGAACCTTTAAAGAGAAGAATGGAAAGCAGAACAAGAAAATATTAAGATGCAATTATGTAGTGAAAATAAACTATAAAAAGAAGAAAAAATTATCACTCTCCATGAGTATTGAAAATATATGCTTTTTTCACAGATACTAGAGCAATAATATTTACATGTTTATGGATTAATTCATTATACACAAAAAGGCTGATACAGTAGTGCTAATGGGAGGCTGTGTACAGTTTTCAAGTGCTTACAGAACTTTCCTCCACAGGTGCATATTAAGCTTTTGTAGGTTCTGCCAATATGGGGAGCAATTATGAAAATTATTCGTTTTCTCTTTTTTTTGGACTACTGCACACAGAATAGCATAGATTGATGAAAGAATGATTAATAACTAGGACAAATAATAATCGTGTTTACAATTAGAAACAAAATGTTGATATTCGCTTCCTTGTATAGTAATCATAGCACCTTTAAAGATGAATAAATAGAAACAATTTTGATCAGGATTGTAAATACATTGTGGCATTGTTTCTTGTGATGTTTCTCTAAAAAATTGTTGGTGTTGGTGATGCTAATGATGCTAATGAGCTGGTGACTAAAATGGAATAAAGTGCTGTATGTTGGTTGAATTAATTAACGGTCAATGCCACCAGGGGCACCGGTAGACCAAGTTTTTGGAAGGTTGTGTAGGAACACATTTTCTAACAAGACATTGAAAGACGAAAAAATAGACATCTTATAGTAGACCAACGGCCTATACGAGCTACTGATAGCCTTTAAATAGAAGACCGACAATGTCTGACATTTTCCTGTGATTCCTCAGAAAAGTCAGAAGACTCGCGAGACTGTCATGGCGGTTGGTAGGTTGTCGGTCTTTTTAACTAGCTGTAGATGCATAAAGGTCTTCAATTATGACGATTTACCGAGAAGACTCAAGAAAATTAAATATTACCGACTGAAAATTTTCATTGGGAAGTTGTCTTCCCGCCCCTTTGAAATTAAAACATTCGCCATGGAATCAACACGTACGCATGCAGAGATCCAATTCAATTCGTCTTTATTTCCAATTACTAGATAAAAAGTATACAAAACAGACAGAAATGTTTTTAAAAGTGCACACAATTGACAGATACAAAATATACAAAAATAAATGGATATAATAAAATGAAAGTAAAACAAACAAACAAAAAGTAACAAGATAAACAAATTGGAAAATGGCAGGCATTTATAAGTATGCATGCCGCATAGCAAAATATTCTATATACATGGTATGTTTGAATTTGTATATTTGAGATAGAATCATAATGTAATGCTGTATGGGGATATCTATTTCTGAGTTATTGGCAATTTCCCTGACAAAATCAAAATGTCCAAGCACGTTTATAAAACTGGAAGAGTGAACAAAAAATGATCAATTATATTTATCATTCTACTCATGCGCAATGCAGATATATTACTGTTTTCGAAATACATGTACAGTCATCATAATCATAACAGGCGCGGATCCAGGATTTCCTTGGGGGGGGGGGGGGCCAAATTTGAAATTATGCGAGCCAAACATTGGTACGTAACGGTGACCAGCAGTGGGGTAATGAGCAAAACATTTGGGGGCAGACAAAAAAATCTGCATCACCCCTCTTACATGCAGGCCCCCCTGAACGTTTTTCAAAGTGTTTGGGGAGGCTAGCTAAAGTATTTACGATCATGTAGAGCGTAGCGTAAATTGGCGTGGGGTCTAGGGGCAAAGCCCCCGGGGTCAAGGGCGGAGCCCGGAAGCCCATGGGGTACGGGCATTTATTACGGTCAGATGAGCATATTTGGTACCTTATTCATGACACTGGCAGGTCACTAATTGGCGTAGGGTCCAGGGGGGCGGAGCTCCTGTAAGCCCATGGGTTTTAGGCATTAAATTACCGTGAGATGAGCATCTAGGGGCACGCTTTAGGGCCCTAGGTGGGGTCCAGAGGGCAGAGCCCCTGAAAGCTCGGGATTTAGGGCATTTAATTACGGTCAGATGAGCATATTTTGATACCTTATTTGTGCACTGGCAGGTCACTAATTGGCGTGGGGTCCAGGGGGCGGAGCCCCCGGAAGCTCAGGGATTTTAGACATGAAATTATCGTCAGATAAGCATCCCGGGGTCAGCCCTAGGGCCTAGGTAGGGTCAGGGCGGAGCCCCCAGAAGCTCAGGGGTTTTATGCATTTAATCACGGTCAGATGAGCATATTTTGATACCTCATTGGCAGGTCACTATTCTTTCTTTCTTTCTCTCTTTCTTTTTATTTCTCTTTAATATATACTTTTTCACAAAAAGTGGGGGGGCTCGAGGCCCCGAGCCCCTCGTTCCGCGGGCCCTGACATGTAGGCCTCTAAATAAGCATATAAGTTGCCTGTCTGTAAATTTAGGAATCCAACAAACGCATAAAAATGTATAATTTACTAAAAAGTGAGGAAAATCGCGAAAATTTATGTCATTTCAGCAACATTTGTTAATTACCGGTATCAAATTAGAGGCCCACACGCCCCCGTCAGTACGCCAGTGCCCCCGATCTACACCTTGTTGGCGGGAAAATCGCAACTGATCTCCTACCTTCTTTCTCTTTTTTCTTTCTTTCCCTTCCCTTCCTTCTCTCTTTTAGGTTTGCTGGGGGAGGAAAGGGCCTTTCGGCCGATCCACACGTTGTTGGCGGGATTAATCGCAACTGATAGCCCCCTTCTTTTCCTTTCTTCCTCTTTTTTTTCTTTCCCTTTATCTCCTCTTTTCCTTTTTCTTTCCCTTTCCTTCCTTCTCTCTTATTTTTTTTTAATGGGGGAGGCAACAGCCTGGGAGGAAAAGCCCTTTCGGCCGCCCCGATCTCCTTCTTTTACCCCTTTTCTTTCCCTTCCTCTCCTCTTTTCCTTCTCGATCCTCTCTCTCTCTCTTTTTTTTGCGTGGGTTGGGGGCAAGGCCCCTGGCCCCTGGATCCGCGCCTGTGTATAATTATGTGTTAGGATATTTTGCGCTGATCGAGAGCCAGAAAGACAAACTTTGACATCGAATCAAATCAGATATGAGTGAAATGACAGATTCTCTCCTTTCTCCCTTCTCTCATGTACAATATTTTTGATACATTATTCTAGCTGCTGCAATGTAAAGTCCGCAAATAAAAGTTGTGCTTGGAGACACTATATAAATGTGATACATCGAGTTATAACGAGTGTCTTTTATATACAGTGTGTTTTGTGATTTATACAGACACAGCAAGCAATTAGCGAGCGAGTATAGAAGGGGTGGAAGAAGAGATTTAAAATATTTGGAAAGAGAGGGTATTGAGAGAGACTTTGATGATGATGATTATGATGATGATGATGATGATGCAAATGATGATGATGGTGAAGATAATGATGGTGATGGTAATGGTCATGAACTCATGATAATGGTGATGATAACGATGCTACTATACATTCCAATAGGGCACGCATAAGGCTATATTGAAAAAGGTTGATTTTCCGAAAGTGATTGGCATGCTATCGTGTTTTTCTACCTATTTTTTACAATACGTTTGTGGTAAAATAGAAGATGTAATTAATGAACCAATTAACGCAAACATTTGCGTTCGATTCAGCTCGCAGCTAACTCGGCCAGTACGATTTCCACCGAATCCGAGTTGACCATATTATAGAGCCGATACCTGGATCCAAAAAAATGGTATCTTTTTTTTTTACTGACGAAGAGCAATTAATAGATAAAGGTGTGGACATTTTACCTCAGGGTGTGTTATTTTTTTTTATCTCGGGAAGGGAATTGTGTTTACTTAGAAGCGACAGTAGCCGTGCTTTTCTTGATTTGTGAATGTAGGCATGGGACGTATATGTAACTCCGAAAATTCATTCATTTTTCATTGGCTGAGAGGAAATTTGTCATAGAAATTTAGCATTTGTTATATTGGTTATAATTGATAACAAGTTTTATGAAACGGGGCCTTTACCAAATATCTTTACCAATCCATTACCAGACGTAGTTTCCTTTGAATGACAGTTATCTCTATGGGGGTTAAGGAGTCCGGGGGGGGGGTGGGGTTAGGCCTACGTGTGAAAGTATCTCACCGGAACACTGGAAAGTGAGAAAAATCGACGATTTTGGAGTTGCAGCTGTGTAAATGCAGCTAATATTTAAATTCCGGCTATAATAGTCTTATATTCAACCCTCGTCTGATGAGAACAAGCCCAGCCAGCTTTCCTTTTTCACGTCAACTTCCTTTAATTTTGACAATAATTAGGCCTACTATATAAAATATCGTCCCTTTTAATGAAGAATATAACAATTCGAAAATTTCAACATGAAATTGGCAATCAGATTAGAAGAAAATGATGGAGATATAATTGTGACCAACGACCACAACACGCAGATATAGAACTCGATCAAAACAACAGTCGGCTTTCAACTCATTTCTATGCCACGTACAACCGCATTCGGTAAAATTTTAGGGAATTCCCCTTGACGTAATTATATTAAGCGCGTTATTAGGGCGTGGCATATTAATACGGGTGTAAAACCCATTCCTGTATTAAATGGGGTTTACGCCGCGCGTGAGTCTTTCCGTCTATAGTAATATATTGAAACGTCTTTGGTGTGAACAGGAAGCTGTGGTATAAACAATCCCAATGTCGCAGTCATTTTAAAAAGCTAATTATTCAACATTGACGAGGAATCTTGATTTCCATCATCCAAGCTGCCCATCCAGGCTGTAGACAGAAATGACTCTTTCGTGAAACCAGAAACCACCATTCGCTCCGATCCATCCGATCCATCCGATCCCTACGTATAGTAGCGCTTCATTGGCTTCGTCACACGCCTGCTTCCGACCCAGCTCCGGCAGCTATAGACACTACACATGTGCATGGGGACGAACGAGTGGTTTCCAAAATCACGATATAACCACAGAAAATAACCATCTGGTAAGTATTGGGATATCTTTCTTATAACTGACATTAGTCAACCTTCTTCTGTTGATACTTGAGTGTACTAGTCCAGGCTTCCACTGCAGTTCCAGCTCCGACTCCTGTCCTAGCTGTGTACAGACTACAGTTATACAGCTAGGACTAGGACTAGGAGCCCGGGCCGAGCTGGAATTGCAGTGCATGGAAGCCTGACAGGTCATCCTAATTCTCATACATATCTTATTCTTAATAATAATAGTTTGGACTTTGGTGTCTTTGCTTTGTTCTGTATCGTTTTTCTACTGATGATGCTCTGTTGTTTACTTATTTCTGTGCGTGTTATTTTGTTGTTGTTAATTGAGAATGAAAATAAATACTTGACTGTATAGAGTCAATCAGTTGAGCAAGACGTAGTCTCAGTGGGACAACCGTCGATAGAAGAGTATGCAGCTTTTACATTGGCTGAAGCCGGCGAATCCGGCCATGCTAGGTCCACGCTAGCTGAAGCCTTAAGGTCTTTAAAATCCAACCTTATTAGTGCTCTGAAAGAAATCAGAGAGGTGGATTGGATCATTGGTGAAAATGAAACAAATCGAACAAAATTAAGATATTTGAAAATTATGAAATGTTTTAAAGTTGTAATCACTGTATGGCTGAATCAGTAATGTCACTGTGATATAGTACGTGTGCCCAATAACTTTGCCATTTGTTTCAGAACACAAACTGACTAAAATTTCAACTTTTCAAAATGTGTAACACACGTGTGTGATTGGGTTTTTTACAGACGTGTATCAATCAGATATGATTATTTACGTCTGGGGACCGACCTTTAACGTCACCATCCGAAATACGTGACTCAGTTTCGAACCTGCGTCCTCGGCTGAATCAGTTTGTAACTTCCACTGTTAGCTGGATTACAGGCGCACGCCACAACTCAAGAGCTTGGGCCTTTTCTTAATATTGTAACAGTTTAAATTCGTCTTATTTCAGTTAGTACATTTCTTACCTTCTTCCTTATCCACTATTACATATTCATTTATATATTTGCATTCTTCATTTGCATATTCATTTTCCAAGTTTATGTTCCCTTTTCATTCACCTCCTAATAGCACAGTCTTTCAGTTGCACTACTGCCACACCCTATTTTCCTTCCTCACCTTCCAACCCGTTCCCTTTGTTGTCTTCTCATTCTCTATGCATGGTTTGTCTTTTCCTGCCCTAGCAACATGCACTTTCTCTTCTCTCATTCGTTCTCTTCGCCTCTCACCTTTGAACTATCTAGCCTGTTCATCTCATTGGTTTCTTTTATCACATGACTTTCCCCTGATTGGTTTATTTTGTTATGATGCCTGATTTGTACTCAGAGACATGTTATAATTTGAGATTTAAAGTTAGTTCTGTTCCGTCCTTCTTCGAGTGAGGTTGTCGTTATCTGTCCTGAGTATAAGTTTAGAGAGAGATTAGATTGTTTTTGATGCAGCATGTTTGAAGATTGATTTTAGTCAGCTATAATTTCCCTCGGTTATTTAAACACTTTACAATATATTCCTATGATGGTGTGCTATCCTGGTATCCATAATATATTGTGAGCAGTGCCCCAATTGAGAATTACCGGTAAAAGGATTATTTTGTACATAACAAACAGAAGAGTTCTACATCCACATCTAAGGTGGTACTGGACAGGACCAATTCATTGGCGGATCCAGGGGAGGCACAGGGGCACAGGGGGCACGTGCAGATTCAAAAATAAGATAAAGGTGCGCCTAAAAATACAGGGGGTTGCAGACATTCAATTTTTTGGAGCTACATCGACGATCTAGCCCGCCTGTGTACAACTGCGCTGAGTGGTCATTCTGCATGTAGCTCCAAACTTTGGTGTTGAAAGACTTGGCTAATGTTGACTCTTTGATGATGGTGGCTGGTAGTTGATTCCATTGCTTAATGGTACGAGTGTAGAAGCTGTTCTTGTTTGCTTTGGTCCTGGCAGAGTAGTTGATGTACTGGTTTGGTCTTTGACTACAGGTAACTGGTCTGTTGGGGTCGTTGGCGACTGGGATAAACTTCCCTGGGATGGTAATCAGGAGATCATGAGAGTTGATCTTAAACAGCATGGCGTGCAATTATTCTCCTATCTTGAAGTTAAGGCAATTTCAGCTCCTGAAGCATCTGGGTGACGCTAGCCGTACGCTGATAGTTTCCTTTCACGAATCGGGCTGCTTTCCTTTGGACTGATTCAAGTGCTGAAATGTGCTTCTGGTAGTAGGGATCCCATGCTGTACTTGAATACTCCAAGATTGGCCGTGCCGGGAAGTATAAGCCTGCTGTTTGATGTTCTCAGGACACTTGGAGAGATTTGGTTAAAGAAGTTGAGTGATATGTACACCCCAGTCCATCTTGGAAGAGAATTCCACGCCAAGGTACGGGTGATTGTCAACTTGTTGCAGGTCATGCCCATGTTTACATCACAATCCACTGACCAAATTGCCAACTTGAGATTCACATAGATTTAGTATTCTCATACATGTATTTCAAACATTCATAATCTCTTATTATATAGTTTTCTCTATTTGATTTCAACTTCCACCAGTTTCCTTGTTTAATATTTCTGTTTTCGGTGAGTGCAGGTATGAGCGATTAGGGTTGGATTTTCCTTTAAAACCTGACTTTAAATTTCTGGGGGTCAGTCACACCGGCTCATAGCCTCGGCTTTTGAAGACGCGTTTTTGTTTTAAATAAAGAATTCTAATGGGAGATTCCCCTCCCCCTCTCTCCCCAATCAGATGCAAGTGTGTTTTGTCAATGTTGTTGAAATCTATAAATTCCACTATTTGCAGCTGCATCTGACACATCGCCATGCTCTGTGTGTCAATTCCCATAATATTATTTCATTGTATATATATATATATATATATATACACAATCAGAATAATCCCAATATGATATTTAACTAGAACTGCGTATTAGAACGATATGCATGCATTGACGCCCATGTTTTTACGTGACAGACAAAAGAGTCTCTCTTGGACTATCCAGAGGAATTTGTTAGAAGTTTGGGGCATCTAGGATAGTGGAGATAGGTAGGATTAAGGAAAGGCTTCAATAACGGCCTGAAAAGACAAAATGGCGCTTGGAAGCTCACGCCTGAGTAATTTCGGGAAGGGGAGTTCAGTGAGCTTGATGGGATGCTGGAGATTATGCCTACGAATCTTGCAAGGAATCTGGATAACGGAAGGGACCTTCATAGGGCTCCCACGCACTGCGTGCAGCGAATTTGATGAAAGAACGTGTATTGATGTGTGCTGTGGCCCAAATGGCCTTCCATACTAAAATAATCATGTAGGGTTCAAATGGCGTCAATAATGCCCGCCTTTACAGGTTATCAAAATCGAATTTGAGATGACCTGCATTTGGTCACCCAAAATATGATTTCAGAATTTCAAGGAAATACAAGAACGAAACTAGGGACCAATGGTGTTCTGAAAAATGATGGCACAGCCAATACATATTATAATTGTGCGGAAACCCCCAGTAGCAGACCAGCCAAGACATGATTTTTGTTTATCTTTATCTTTGACGGCATTTTGAGGTAATGTAAAAATGCTAAAATATATTTTGTTATTCAAATTTTATTCATAATAAGTTATTAGATGCTTACTACCGGTATTTGTTTCATGTTGTTGAAAAATCGTAATATTCCCTGAAATTCCACTATTTTTCATTAGTTTCAATTATAACGCCCCAGCCATCACGTCCATCACTTACTTTATCGCACCCAGTCAGATTATTATACCAGATGCTCCTAGAAAAAAATTATGCAAACTACTACTAGGAAGAAGATGATGAAGAGAAGGGAAGAAGAAGAATCATTTCAGCGATATCAGTAATTATTTTCGCTATGATCGAGGCATACACATGCACATTATATACTCTGTGGTAAGAAAAGTAATTGCGTAGGTTGAAAATGAATCTGGGTCACACATACCCAATTACATGCCCACACACTTCTCTAATTTATGGAATACACAGCTTTTGCATGAATGATAAACTAGGCCTACATCTTTATAATAATAAGCACATATCCAGTATTCGTCTCGGTATAGCTTTTCAGCTTTTTTTTACCTTGGTGCCAAAATGACCATCATCTGCTTATATATGCCCAGATTTTAGCTATAATCTGAATTTCTGATATTGGGTATGATAAAACTATGAAAAGGTGTTCGTAATTGTGACGTTAGTGTGAAAGCTCACACAAATGTCCAATTAGGAAATTGTGCAAAGTTTAATTGATTGTTAGAAAGGGACGAGGCCTGTATGTCCAGGGAAGACTATAAAGGTGTTGACTGGTCAACTATTCGTATGCATGGTGACAGAAGTACCATCACCGAGACAAGCCCAGGGTAAAATGAACCCTACACGAATACTGCTTTATCTGTCTTTACAGAAGACTTCATGCTCTCGATGCATATTTAATTCTTACAGTAGGGAAGTATGAGGTGATGTGGACACTAATCATGATGCGAGACTTTGTAATTTGCAACTTTGTAGACATTCATTGTAACCTCTCTGTTTTTTATATACAGTGTGTATATACTGCTAATGCTATGCTACATATCAGTTATTGCCACTACCTAACAGATTTTGGTGCAAATAATCATATAAAAACAGCTCTTGAACGGGGAGAAGCATTGGAACATATGGATTTTCTGGTGTCAGATGGCATGTACTGTGTAGCAAGAAGGTGAACCTAAAAATATTAATGCAAAGTCTTGAAATGCTACATCTTGAGTAGGCCTACTCTGTTGT
>CP137667.1:25139927-25508779 GCA_037976565.1 Mesocentrotus franciscanus
GAAGATTCTGATGAAATGTTTCATAGTTTGATGTTGATGTCATTGACAATGACATGTAGATTATGAGAAATTTATTTTGTACATAGGCCTACATGTATTACTACATCATATCTCTCTTCTCTCTCTCTCTCTCTCTCTCCCTCGTTCTCTTTCTCCTCCCTCTCCCTCTCCCCTCTCTCTCTCTCTCCCTCTCTTCCCTCCCTCCCTCTCTCTCTCTCTCTCTCTCCCTCCCTCTCCCTCTCTTCTCTCTCTCTCTTTCTTTCATTCTTCTGAACTTTAAAGAGAAGAATGGAAAGCAGAACAAGAAAATATTAAGATGCAATTATGTAGTGAAAATAAACTATAAAAAAGAAGAAAAAAATTATCACTCTCCATGAGTATTGAAAATATATGCTTTTTTCACAGATACTAGAGCAATAATATTTACATGTTTATGGATTAAATCATTATACACAAAAAGGCTGATACAGTAGTGCTAATGGGAGGCTGTGTACAGTTTTCAAGTGCTTACAGAACTTTCCTCCACAGGTGCATATTAAGCTTTTGTAGGTTCTGCCAATATGGGGAGCAATTATGAAAATTATTCGTTTCTCTTTTTTTTTTTGGACTACTGCACACAGAATAGCATAGATTGATGAAAGAATGATTAATAACTAGGACAAATAATAATCGTGTTTACAATTAGAAACAAAATGTTGATATTCGCTTCCTTGTATAGTAATCATAGCTCCTTTAAAGATGAATAAATAGAAACAATTTTGATCAGGATTGTAAATACATTGTGGCATTGTTTCTTGTGATGTTTCTCTTAAAAAAATTGTTGGTGTTGGTGATGCTAATGAGCTGGTGACTAAAATGGAATAAAGTGCTGTATGTTGGTTGAATTAATTAACGGTCAATGCCACCAGGGGCACCGGTAGACCAAGTTTTTGGAAGGTTGTGTAGGAACACATTTTCTAACAAGACATTGAAAGACGAAAAAATAGACATCTTATAGTAGACCAACGGCCTATACGAGCTACTGATAGCCTATAAATAGAAGACCGACAATGTCTGACATTTTCCTGTGATTCCTCAGAAAAGTCAGAAGACTCGCGAGACTGTCATGGCGGTTGGTAGGTTGTCGGTCTTTTTAACTAGCTGTAGATGCATAAAGGTCTTCAATTATGACGATTTACCGAGAAGACTCAAGAAAATTAAATATTACCGACTGAAAATTTTCATTGGGGAAGTTGTCTTCCCGCCCCTTTGAAATTAAAACATTCGCCATGGAATCAACACGTACGCATGCAGAGATCCAATTCAATTCGTCTTTATTTCCAATTACTAGATAAAAAGTATACAAAACAGACAGAAATGTTTTTTAAAAGTGCACACAATTGACAGATACAAAATATACAAAATAAATGGATATAATAAAATGAAAGTAAAACAAACAAACAAAAAGTAACAAGATAAACAAATTGGAAAATGGCAGGCATTTATAAGTATGCATGCCGCATAGCAAAATATTCTATATACATGGTATGTTTGAATTTGTATATTTGAGATAGAATCATAATGTAATGCTGTATGGGGATATCTATTTCTGAGTTATTGGCAATTTCCCTGACAAAATCAAAATGTCCAAGCACGTTTATAAAACTGGAAGAGTGAACAAAAATGATCAATTATATTTATCATTCTACTCATGCGCAATGCAGATATATTACTGTTTTCGAAATACATGTACAGTCATCATAATCATAACAGGCGCGGATCCAGGATTTCTTGGGGGCCAAATTTGAAATTATGCGAGCCAAACATTGGTACGTAACGGTGACCAGCAGTGGGGTAATGAGCAAAACATTTGGGGGCAGACAAAAATCTGCATCACCCCACTTACATGCAGGCCCCGCTGAACGTTTTTCAAAGTGTTTGGGGAGGCTAGCTAAAGTATTTACGATCATGTAGAGCGTAGCGTAAATTGGCGTGGGGTCTAGGGGCAAAGCCCCGGCGGGGGTCAAGGGCGAGCCCCGAAGCCCATGGGGTACGGGCATTTATTACGGTCAGATGAGCATATTTCGTACCTTATTCATGACACTGGCAGGTCACTAATTGGCGTAGGGTCCAGGGGGGCGGAGCTCCTGTAAGCCCATGGGTTTTAGGCATTAAATTACCGTGAGATGAGCATCTAGGGGCACGCTTTAGGGCCCTAGGTGGGGTCCAGAGGGCAGAGCCCCTGAAAGCTCGGGATTTAGGGCATTTAATTACGGTCAGATGAGCATATTTTGATACCTTATTTGTGCACTGGCAGGTCACTAATTGGCGTGGGGTCCAGGGGGCGGAGCCCCCGGAAGCTCAGGGATTTTAGACATGAAATTATCGTCAGATAAGCATCCCGGGGTCAGCCCTAGGGCCCTAGGTAGGGTCCAGGGCGGAGCCCCAAGCTCAGGGGTTTTATGCATTTAATCACGGTCAGATGAGCATATTTTGATACCTCATTGGCAGGTCACTCTTTCTTTCTTTCTCTCTTTCTTTTTATTTCTCTTTAATATATACTTTTTCACAAAAAGTGGGGGCTCGAGGCCCGAGCCCTGCCGTTCCGCGGGCCCTGACATGTAGGCCTCTAATTAAATAAGCATATAAGTTGCCTGTCTGTAAATTTAGGAATCCAACAAACGCATAAAAATGTATAATTTACTAAAAAGTGAGGAAAATCGCGAAAATTTATGTCATTTCAGCAACATTTGTTAATTACCGGTATCAAATTAGAGGCCCACACGCCCCCGTCAGTACGCCAGTGCCCCCGATCTACACCTTGTTGGCGGGAAAATCGCAACTGATCTCCCTACCTTCTTTCTTTCTTTTTCTTTCTTTCCCTTCCCTTCCTTCTCTCTTTAGGTTTGCTGGGGAGGAAGGGCCTTTCGGCCGATCCACACGTTGTTGGCGGGATTAATTGCAACTGATATCCCCCTTCTTTTCCTTTCTTCCTCTTTTTTTTTCTTTCCCTTTATCTCCTCTTTTCCTTTTTTCTTTCCCTTCCTTCCTTCTCTTATTTTTTTTTAATGGGGAGGCAACAGCCTGGGAGGAAAAGCCCTTTCGGCCGCCCCCGATCTCCTTCTTTTACCCCTTTTTCTTTCCCTTCCTCTCCTCTTTTCCTTCTCGATCCTCTCTCTCTTTTTTTTGGGTTGGGGCAGGCCCCTGGCCCCTGGATCCGCGCCTGTGTATAATTATGTGTTAGGATATTTTGCGCTGATCGAGAGCCAGAAAGACAAACTTTGACATCGAATCAAATCAGATATGAGTGAAATGACAGATTCTCTCCTTTCTCCCTTCTCTCATGTACAATATTTTTGATACATTATTCTAGCTGCTGCAATGTAAAGTCCGCAAATAAAAGTTGTGCTTGGAGACACTATATAAATGTGATACATCGAGTTATAACGAGTGTCTTTTATATACAGTGTGTTTTGTGATTTATACAGACACAGCAAGCAATTAGCGAGCGAGTATAGAAGGGGTGGAAGAAGAGATTTAAAATATTTGGAAAGAGAGGGTATTGAGAGAGACTTTGATGATGATGATTATGATGATGATGATGATGATGCAAATGATGATGATGGTGAAGATAATGATGGTGATGGTAATGGTCATGAACTCATGATAATGGTGATGATAACGATGCTACTATACATTCCAATAGGGCACGCATAAGGCTATATTGAAAAAGGTTGATTTTCCGAAAGTGATTGGCATGCTATCGTGTTTTTTCTACCTATTTTTTACAATACGTTTGTGGTAAAATAGAAGATGTAATTAATGAACCAATTAACGCAAACATTTGCGTTCGATTCAGCTCGCAGCTAACTCGGCCAGTACGATTTCCACCGAATCCGAGTTGACCATATTATAGAGCCGATACCTGGATCCAAAAAAATGGTATCTTTTTTTTTACTGACGAAGAGCAATTAATAGATAAAGGTGTGGACATTTTACCTCAGGGTGTGTTATTTTTTTTTATCTCGGGAAGGGAATTGTGTTTACTTAGAAGCGACAGTAGCCGTGCTTTTCTTGATTTGTGAATGTAGGCATGGGACGTATATGTAACTCCGAAAATTCATTCATTTTTCATTGGCTGAGAGGAAATTTGTCATAGAAATTTAGCATTTGTTATATTGGTTATAATTGATAACAAGTTTTATGAAACGGGGCCTTTACCAAATATCTTTACCAATCCATTACCAGACGTAGTTTCCTTTGAATGACAGTTATCTCTATGGGGGTTAAGGAGTCCGGGGTGGGGTTAGCCTACGTGTGAAAGTATCTCACCGGAACACTGGAAAGTGAGAAAATCGACGATTTTGGAGTTGCAGCTGTGTAAATGCAGCTAATATTTAAATTCCGGCTATAATAGTCTTATATTCAACCCTCGTCTGATGAGAACAAGCCCAGCCAGCTTTCCTTTTTCACGTCAACTTCCTTTAATTTTGACAATAATTAGGCCTACTATATAAAATATCGTCCCTTTTAATGAAGAATATAACAATTCGAAAATTTCAACATGAAATTGGCAATCAGATTAGAAGAAAATGATGGAGATATAATTGTGACCAACGACCACAACACGCAGATATAGAACTCGATCAAAACAACAGTCGGCTTTCAACTCATTTCTATGCCACGTACAACCGCATTCGGTAAAATTTTAGGGAATTCCCCTTGACGTAATTATATTAAGCGCGTTATTAGGGCGTGGCATATTAATACGGGGTGTAAAAACCCATTCCTGTATTAAATGGGGTTTACGCCGCGCGTGAGTCTTTCCGTCTATAGTAATATATTGAAACGTCTTTGGTGTGAACAGGAAGCTGTGGTATAAACAATCCCAATGTCGCAGTCATTTTAAAAAGCTAATTATTCAACATTGACGAGGAATCTTGATTTCCATCATCCAAGCTGCCCATCCAGGCTGTAGACAGAAATGACTCTTTCGTGAAACCAGAAACCACCATTCGCTCCGATCCATCCGATCCATCCGATCCCTACGTATAGTAGCGCTTCATTGGCTTCGTCACACGCCTGCTTCCGACCCAGCTCCGGCAGCTATAGACACTACACATGTGCATGGGGACGAACGAGTGGTTTCCAAAATCACGATATAACCACAGAAAATAACCATCTGGTAAGTATTGGGATATCTTTCTTATAACTGACATTAGTCAACCTTCTTCTGTTGATACTTGAGTGTACTAGTCCAGGCTTCCACTGCAGTTCCAGCTCCGACTCCTGTCCTAGCTGTGTACAGACTACAGTTATACAGCTAGGACTAGGACTAGGAGCCCGGGCCGAGCTGGAATTGCAGTGCATGGAAGCCTGACAGGTCATCCTAATTCTCATACATATCTTATTCTTAATAATAATAGTTTGGACTTTGGTGTCTTTGCTTTGTTCTGTATCGTTTTTCTACTGATGATGCTCTGTTGTTTACTTATTTCTGTGCGTGTTATTTTGTTGTTGTTAATTGAGAATGAAAATAAATACTTGACTGTATAGAGTCAATCAGTTGAGCAAGACGTAGTCTCAGTGGGACAACCGTCGATAGAAGAGTATGCAGCTTTTACATTGGCTGAAGCCGGCGAATCCGGCCATGCTAGGTCCACGCTAGCTGAAGCCTTAAGGTCTTTAAAATCCAACCTTATTAGTGCTCTGAAAGAAATCAGAGAGGTGGATTGGATCATTGGTGAAAATGAAACAAATCGAACAAAATTAAGATATTTGAAAATTATGAAATGTTTTAAAGTTGTAATCACTGTATGGCTGAATCAGTAATGTCACTGTGATATAGTACGTGTGCCCAATAACTTTGCCATTTGTTTCAGAACACAAACTGACTAAAATTTCAACTTTTCAAAATGTGTAACACACGTGTGTGATTGGGTTTTTTACAGACGTGTATCAATCAGATATGATTATTTACGTCTGGGGACCGACCTTTAACGTCACCATCCGAAATACGTGACTCAGTTTCGAACCCGCGTCCTCGGCTGAATCAGTTTGTAACTTCCACTGTTAGCTGGATTACAGGCGCACGCCACAACTCAAGAGCTTGGGCCTTTTCTTAATATTGTAACAGTTTAAATTCGTCTTATTTCAGTTAGTACATTTCTTACCTTCTTCCTTATCCACTATTACATATTCATTTATATATTTGCATTCTTCATTTGCATATTCATTTTCCAAGTTTATGTTCCCTTTTCATTCACCTCCTAATAGCACAGTCTTTCAGTTGCACTACTGCCACACCCTATTTTCCTTCCTCACCTTCCAACCCGTTCCCTTTGTTGTCTTCTCATTCTCTATGCATGGTTTGTCTTTTCCTGCCCTAGCAACATGCACTTTCTCTTCTCTCATTCGTTCTCTTCGCCTCTCACCTTTGAACTATCTAGCCTGTTCATCTCATTGGTTTCTTTTATCACATGACTTTCCCCTGATTGGTTTATTTTGTTATGATGCCTGATTTGTACTCAGAGACATGTTATAATTTGAGATTTAAAGTTAGTTCTGTTCCGTCCTTCTTCGAGTGAGGTTGTCGTTATCTGTCCTGAGTATAAGTTTAGAGAGAGATTAGATTGTTTTTGATGCAGCATGTTTGAAGATTGATTTTAGTCAGCTATAATTTCCCTCGGTTATTTAAACACTTTACAATATATTCCTATGATGGTGTGCTATCCTGGTATCCATAATATATTGTGAGCAGTGCCCCAATTGAGAATTACCGGTAAAAGGATTATTTTGTACATAACAAACAGAAGAGTTCTACATCCACATCTAAGGTGGTACTGGACAGGACCAATTCATTGGCGGATCCAGGGGAGGCACAGGGGCACAGGGGGCACGTGCAGATTCAAAAATAAGATAAAGGTGCGCCTAAAAATACAGGGGTTGCAGACATTCAATTTTTTGGAGCTACATCGACGATCTAGCCCGCCTGTGTACAACTGCGCTGAGTGGTCATTCTGCATGTAGCTCCAAACTTTGGTGTTGAAAGACTTGGCTAATGTTGACTCTTTGATGATGGTGGCTGGTAGTTGATTCCATTGCTTAATTGTACGAGTGTAGAAGCTGTTCTTGTATGCTTTGGTCCTGGCAGAGTAGTTGATGTACTGGTTTGGTCTTTGACTACAGGTAACTGGTCTGTTGGGGTCGTTGGCGACTGGGATAAACTTCCCTGGGATGGTAATCAGGAGATCATGAGAGTTGATCTTAAACAGCATGGCGTGCAATTATTCTCCTATCTTGAAGTTAAGGCAATTTCAGCTCCTGAAGCATCTGGGTGACGCTAGCCGTACGCTGATAGTTTCCTTTCACGAATCGGGCTGCTTTCCTTTGGACTGATTCAAGTGCTGAAATGTGCTTCTGGTAGTAGGGATCCCATGCTGTACTTGAATACTCCAAGATTGGCCGTACCGGGGAAGTATAAGCCTGCTGTTTGATGTTCTCAGGACACTTGGAGAGATTTGGTTAAAAGAAGTTGAGTGATATGTACACCCCAGTCCATCTTGGAAGAGAATTCCACGCCAAGGTACGGGTGATTGTCAACTTGTTGCAGGTCATGCCCATGTTTACATCACAATCCACTGACCAAATTGCCAACTTGAGATTCACATAGATTTAGTATTCTCATACATGTATTTCAAACATTCATAATCTCTTATTATATAGTTTCTCTATTTGATTTCAACTTCCACCAGTTTCCTTGTTTAATATTTCTGTTTTCGGTGAGTGCAGGTATGAGCGATTAGGGTTGGATTTTCCTTTAAAACCTGACTTTAAATTTCTGGGGGTCAGTCACACCGGCTCATAGCCTCGGCTTTTGAAGACGCGTTTTTGTTTTAAATAAAGAATTCTAATGGGAGATTTCCCCTCTCTCCCCAATCAGATGCAAGTGTGTTTTGTCAATGTTGTTGAAATCTATAAATTCCACTATTTGCAGCTGCATCTGACACATCGCCATGCTCTGTGTGTCAATTCCCATAATATTATTTCATTGTATATATATATATATATATATATACACAATCAGAATAATCCCAATATGATATTTAACTAGAACTGCGTATTAGAACGATATGCATGCATTGACGCCCATGTTTTTACGTGACAGGCAAAAGAGTCTCTCTTGGACTATCCAGAGGAATTTGTTAGAAGTTTGGGGCATCTAGGATAGTGGAGATAGGTAGGATTAAGGAAAGGCTTCAATAACGGCCTGAAAAGACAAAATGGCGCTTGGAAGCTCACGCCTGAGTAATTTCGGGAAGGGGAGTTCAGTGAGCTTGATGGGATGCTGGAGATTATGCCTACGAATCTTGCAAGGAATCTGGATAACGGAAGGGACCTTCATAGGGCTCACACGCACTGCGTGCAAAACGAATTTGATGAAAGAACGTGTATTGATGTGTGCTGTGGCCCAAATGGCCTTCCATACTAAAATAATCATGTAGGGTTCAAATGGCGTCAATAATGCCCGCCTTTACAGGTTATCAAAATCCGAATTTGAGATGACCTGCATTTGGTCACCCAAAATATGATTTCAGAATTTCAAGGAAATACAAGAACGAAAAGCTAGGGACCAATGGTGTTCTGAAAAATGATGGCACAGCCAATACATATTATAATTGTGCGGAAACCCCCAGTAGCAGACCAGCCAAGACATGATTTTTGTTTATCTTTATCTTTGACGGCATTTTGAGGTAATGTAAAAATGCTAAAATATATTTTGTTATTCAAATTTTAATCATAATAAGTTATTAGATGCTTACTACCGGTATTTGTTTCATGTTGTTGAAAAATCGTAATATTCCCTGAAATTCCACTATTTTTTCATTAGTTTCAATTATAACGCCCCAGCCATCACGTCCATCACTTACTTTATCGCACCCAGTCAGATTATTATACCAGATGCTCCTAGAAAAAAAAATTATGCAAACTACTACTAGGAAGAAGATGATGAAGAGGAAGGGGAAGAAGAAGAATCATTTCAGCGATATCAGTAATTATTTTCGCTATGATCGAGGCATACACATGCACATTATATACTCTGTGGTAAGAAATAAGTAATTGCGTACGTTGAAAATGAATCTGGGTCACACATACCCAATTACATGCCCACACACTTCTCTAATTTATGGAATACACAGCTTTTGCATGAATGATAAACTAGGCCTACATCTTTATAATAATAAGCACATATCCAGTATTCGTCTCGGTATAGCTTTTCAGCTTTTTTTTACCTTGGTGCCAAAATGACCATCATCTGCTTATATATGCCCAGATTTTAGCTATAATCTGAATTTCTGATATTGGGTATGATAAAACTATGAAAAGGTGTTCGTAATTGTGACGTTAGTGTGAAAGCTCACACAAATGTCCAATTAGGAAATTGTGCAAAGTTTAATTGATTGTTAGAAAGGGACGAGGCCTGTATGTCCAGGGAAGACTATAAAGGTGTTGACTGGTCAACTATTCGTATGAATGGTGACAGAAGTACCATCACCGAGACAAGCCCAGGGTAAAATGAACCCTACACGGAATACTGCTTTATCTGTCTTTACAGAAGACTTCATGCTCTCGATGCATATTTAATTCTTACAGTAGGGGAAGTATGAGGTGATGTGGGACACTAATCATGATGCGAGACTTTGTAATTTGCAACTTTGTAGACATTCATTGTAACCTCTCTGTTTTTTATATACAGTGTGTATATACTGCTAATGCTATGCTACATATCAGTTATTGCCACTACCTAACAGATTTTGGTGCAAATAATCATATAAAAACAGCTCTTGAACAGGGAGAAGCATTGGAACATATGGATTTTCGGGAGTCTGAGGGCATGTACTGTGTAGCAAGAAGGTGAAACTAAAAATATTAAGGCAAAGTCTTGAAATGCTACATCTTGAGTACTCTGTTGTATGGAGTCGAAACATGGACCCTATGCATGGAAGCTTACGGAGAATGTATGGTACAGTAGTGCTGCGCATTGTAACAAACAGATAATTTCAGTCCAATTATTTATACTACCGTTATGCTACGCCAGTTGAACACAAAGCGGGTTACTAAATTCAACTTTTGTTGTTGTTATAAACACAATGCTGCAAAGACATGATTGTAGTTTGCCAATGCTGCGTTATTCAGTATAAGGAGAAGGTCAATAGGTGGGTTTCAAAAGAGGTAAGCTACGCCAGTCAAACACAAAGCCTTTTCATATACAAAATATTTTATGTGAACTTTCATAAAAGATAATCGGATCAAATGATTTTCAAAGACTATCTGTATACTACTACATTGGGTTTGTATATTGCAGTGGGTAGATACCCATAACATGCTTTAATATACTGTAGCGAACCAGTCCGCTGCAATTAGTTATCTTGCAGATAACGTAGAGGGCGCAGTAAGCTTTTGGGGCGTAAGAGCTCAGAGCGCGATTACGGACGCACCATGCGTAAAGTAGCTCTCGGAGACTGAGCTAAAATAAGGAAAAGGATTGGAAACGAGAAATAGAGTTCCCACAAAAGGAAATCCTTGTTTTCTACTACTCCAGAGATTAATCCAGGTAATCGGTGTCGGTGTTAATTATGATAACGTGTATGAGATGTTGACTTATGTGTTTATTATTAAAGTATGGAAATTATCATACAGTTAAACAATCCATCGTTTCATAATGTGCACTTAATTGAGTCTCCATAGACTGACATAATATAACCTTCTCATAAAGAATACACATCCAGCTATCCAAAACACCTCTCATCTCCACACCCATATACTTTGGGAAAACGTAGCCAGTCCGGGCCTCTAAACTACAAGCCAAATAGAAACCGCTCGCATTAGTCAGTATGGCAAACTCTTCGTCAGATGAAGATGATAGAGGCAAGGAACAGGCCAGCCCTCCAGCATCCAGGACCCGTTCTAAGATGGAGGGCCGTCACAATACTGTATTACATGTTATACTCACCATATTTCATTTCATTTTTAATTTGAAATGAGGCATTTTTACTACAAATTTTATTTTTTACTAAAAACCTTTAAAACAATGTTTAAAATCATGGTTTTTAATAACTTGACCAAATATGTATTATGTGATAAATGCCTATTAATTTAGATTATTTTTATGAGTCTGAAGTAATAAACCTCTTTAATATACACCTTGAAGTTTAATATTACACACATGTGAGGCGCAATGAAACATAAACGCATCATTTTCTCAGAATACATGGGGGTTATAGAGACTACCTGAATTTAAGATTATTTTTCTACCCACTATTAATCTGTCCATCGAAGCGCTTTTTGTCGATTAAACATAGAATAAATGTTGTTATGCCACAGAGAAGAAAAAAATAGAAGGATGGATAAATCATTTTATGTTATCCCAAATGAATACGCCATTTTTGTCATGTAATCAAATTCTGATGCATAAATTGTTGTTCAGTGCCATGATACAATTTATTTTATTCACCTGTTACAAATTTCAATATCTATCATGTATAGGCTTATTCCTACCAGTAGCTCAAGAATTAAAAAAAAACACACCGTCCCTTGTTGTTACAAAGTTACACAATTTAAAGAGCTGAATGATAAAAAAAGATATGGTTTTTATTCTTTAATCTTGAATGAATGATATGAATAAATTCCCATTTTATATGTTACAAGACGACGACTTACTATTCTCATCATATGATTCTCATCGTACACTAGATAATTCAAACGAAAGTGGTTCACTTGATGTCGATTCTCTAAATTTTGATGAAGCTGACTGTGGTAGAAAACTTATGGACTTGACCCCAGAGTATAAATATTGTGCTGACCAAAATGATCCTGTTCCCGCACCCCCATCTTCCCGATATTTTACTGTGAATCAGTTTATTTCAAATTCTTTAGAGTTTGAAAATAATTTCTCACTGATGCACTTCAATATTAGAAGCTTGAGTAAAAATATTGAACATATGAAATCCGTTATATCTACCGGTAGTCAACAGTTTCCATGTTCAATTATTGGTTTGTCCGAAACATGGTTACGTAATGAACCTCATTCATGTTTTTCTATTGATGGGTATAACATGGCCGTAAATAATAGAATAAATAGACGCGGTGGCGGAGTGGCATTGTACATTTCTACGTCATTGAACTACAAAGTAATATCCGAATTAAGTTACATGACAGATGCAGTTGAAACTTTATGCGTAGAAATTATAGTTCCAAACAGAAGAAATATTGTGGTAGCAGTTGTATATCGACCACCAAATTCATATCACGACGATTTCATTACTTTTTACAGACAATAATATCCTCAAATTATTTGGAGACAGGTCTTCCTTCATTATGGGAGATTTTAATATAAATCTTCTTGATGAAAATCAAAATTTATTTTGCAATGAATTTCTGGACACTTTGTCCTCGCAATCCTATATGCCTCTCATAAATAAGCCTACTCGAATAACAAAGACAACAGCCTCGCTTATAGATAATATATTTACAAATATGTATGTCCAAGCTATTTCTGGTATCATAATCTCAGATATAAGTGACCATTTCCCAATGTATACTCACTTACCTATCTTCCAAATATCTAAAACACGGAATGGTCCTAAGCCAGGTCGTCGTAAGTTAACTGGTGAAAATATTGATAAATTTAAACAAAGTTTAAGTTCACTTGATTGGTTTGAGGTTTTAAATTCTCGCGACGTAAATGAAGCATTTGAAATTTTTCTTGAAATCTTCTCTCGATATTATGAAAGAGACTTACCTGTTCAAAATACAAATAGGAACTGGAATTATAGAAAGACACCACGATCGCCATGGATAACAACATCCCTTTTACGTTCAATTAATAGGAAAAATCATTTATTTTACAAATTCAAGTCCAAGCCGACAGAGTCAAACGAAAACAAATATAAGACTTATAAAATTACACTAGTTAGCATTTTACGTTATGCAAAAAAAGATTACTTCTTTAAACAATGTGAATTTAATAGAAATGACATTAAAAACACTTGGAAGCTAATTAACAAGGCACTTAATAGAAACAGTAATAAGCAGGATATTCAAGAGATTTTGGTCGGAAACACATGCTTTAAAGAGCCTGCTTCTATTGCTGAGAGTTTCAATGATTACTTTGTAAATATAGGCCCTAATCTTGCACATGCCATCCCCACTTCAAATAAATCATTTCATTCATTTCTAGATCGTCGAAATCCTGAATCTCTATTTTTTGTCCCGGTACAAGAGGTAGAGGTTATTGATATTGTTAATAATTTAAAGAGTAAAAGAGCACTGGATATGATGGCATATCAAATATACTACTTAAACATGTTATTTCCGAAATAGTCATCCCACTAACCCATATATTTAACCTCTCTTTCATATGTGGTGATGTACCCTTTTTAATGAAAAGAGCCAAAGTAATACCTGTATTTAAAAAAGGTGACTCACGTGAACAGGGAAATTATAGGTCAATTTCTTTACTTACCTCTTTTTCCAAAATATTAGAAAAACTTGTGTATTCACGAACTATAAATTTCCTTACACGACACAATTTACTTAGTGATGATCAATTTGGATTTAGAAAAAAACACTCCACAAGTCATGCTATGTTAACACTCATTAATAAAATTGTTTGTGCAATTGATAACTCCTGTCACACAATCGGTTTGTTTCTAGACTTCTCAAAGGCGTTCGATACTATTGACCATACAATTCTTCTTCATAAACTGTCTCACTACGGTATCAGAGGGAATGCCCTTGAGTGGTTTAGAAGCTACCTTTCAGACAGAACTCAATACACCTCTGTAAATAACTTCCAGTCATCAATCAAAAATATTACCTGTGGGTGCCCCAAGGCTCTCTTCTGGGTCCTCTTCTTTTTATACTATATATAAATGATTTCAAACGATCATCTAATATTTTATCTTTCATATTATTTGCTGATGACTCTAATATTTTTTGTTCATGTCGTGACCCACAAACTCTCTTAAATACAATTAACTCGGAATTAGTTTTGGTTCAAAGTTGGATACAAGCCAACAAACTATCATTGAATATAAAAAAGACAAATTATATGATATTTAGCAACATTATTGATCATCTTCCTGGTTCTATTCTAATAAATGGTATTGAACTAGAATGTGTTCAAAGTACAAAATTCCTTGGAATTTATGTTGATCGCAAATTGACATGGAAAGTGCATATAAATTATTTATGTAAATTATTATCAAGAAACATTGGTATCATAAATCATGTTAAAAATACATTTCCTTTACCGGTTTTATCATCACTGTATACAACCCTTATTTTGCCTTACCTAAATTATCGGATTTTAGCATGGGGTAATCCTTGTAAGACTTTAATTGATCGAATATTAATTTTGCAGAAGCGTGCATTAAGAATAATCCATAATGTCTACTTTCGTTCCCACACTAACCACTTATTTTTACAAGACAACATTCTTAAAATTGATGATTCGTATTATTGGTACCTCGGTATCTTTATGTTCCAACTTATTAAAAACGAGTTACCTCTCCCGATTTCCTCCATTTTTCAAAAAAATAACGAGATACATTCATACCCCACTAGACAGTCTCACAACTTCCACACTCCTCGAATGAGAACAGCTTTCGCACAAAAAACAATTACTTACACCGGTCCAGTATTTTGGAATAACATAGATCCATCTCTTAAACAAAGTACCAGTTTATATACATTTAAAAAAAAACTGAAAATTAAATTTTTAAACACATATGCATGATTGGATGTGCCGTCGTCGGTCATCTGCATTGCTGATATTGCTGATACGTCGCTATTATACATGAATCTCGGTTTGTTTGACTCTCGACTCAATCCCTTTCTCCCCCATTCTACTGATCTAACCTCCTTTTTCTAGAGCTTTTGCAATCATTCATTTTCCTCTTTTTTAATCTTTCTTTTTGACTTCTATTACTTTCCTCTATATTTTGTTCCTATCTTTTATTCTTTATTTCCCCTAAATTCATAATTTCTTTGCTACATATATTTTTTATTTATTGATTTTCTAAGTATACTTTGTTCAAGATATATTGTAAAATAGCATCTGAGGAACTAACACTTCAACAAGCTCTGCTTCTAGTTAGTTCCTCCTTTCTCGTGCTATTTCTATTATATTTGTCGTTTCATTGTATATTTTTTTGTGATATACGTATTCATTGTATTATGTTTTGCATGAGAAATAAAAAATCATCATCAATATCAAATGTATGTTCTTGATATCAATATGCCTTTAAAAAAAAATCAATCTTGAAGTCTGTTAAATTTGAGTTTATAATTTGGTTTATTACTCTACACAAGGTATTTTTCTAGCCCCTTTGTGAAACGATCGAAGGGACCTACCTCTATGTGCAAATTTTGGCATACTACGTCATCGTCATGACCCGACCTAATGCTATGGCTATTTACCGTGGCCGTGCAATGTGTTCGCGATGTGTACACAACAAATTCCCAAATCTGGACTGGTTTTACTTCTTTGTAAAAGATTACTCCTAAACTTCAAGAAAAAAGATTACTCCTAAACTTCAAGAAAAAAGATATGCTAGGCTGAGTGAAAGATGTATTGCATAGTTTCCAATTTCCTCCATGAGATTCACAGAATTTAGTGGCCTATTTCCTATTGCCGTGGCCTGGGTCAAGTTAGACTGTATGAGGTAGCTAGTGTGTGGAAGGAATGGGTCGGTTTGGCCGGACCAAGATGAATGAGATGCTACAAGGTTTTTCACTCTTTACGTCATATATCGATCTACTTCGGTTCATCTTATTGTAAAAAAATAGCTAAAACAGAAATATGTACTTTGACATATGATAGCTCGCTCATTTATCTCCGAAATAATTGTTTAATTCGAGATAGACTTGTCGACAAAATAATTTGTTGTCAACTTGTCACCCATCTTGATTTGAGTATAATGAATATTCATCATTTTGTTTTTTTAATGTCCAATAGCTATGTACAAGTCAGCCAGGCTGCCAAGTGGTATTTTAATATTCATAAATCAATATCAAACAAATGATCTGATTGGCCATTGGCTTTGTTTTGGTACGTTGATCCGAAATATATCGGCCGGTCCACGTCATAGATTACAGTTTTAATATTATACATGAACACTACAATTCACTGGTTCTGAGATGACAATTAGATAACTTGTATAAAGTAAGCCCGTACATTTCGCCATTGGAATTACATAATGACAATATTATGAATTTCATATAAGAAAGAAATATATGGCTTGAACTGCAATTGTATCAGAACGATGTACATGCATTGACGCCAGTGTTTTTACATGGCAGACAAAATTAGAGCCTCTCTTGGACTATTCAATTCAATTCAATTCAAATTTATTAATCATGCACAAAATAACATGGCATAAAAATCACTTTCCGGCTGTTTCTGCAAATATATATAACATCAATTAACATACTATCAATATATACAAAATCAGGAATAAATACAACACACAATTGAACATGAGTACACAATGGTATAGGACTTACATAAACATACATGTGCATGACTAGGAGAAGAAAAACTTACAACAACAGTAGTACCAGAGAGATCAATAGAGAAAGAGAAAACCAGATATTGGCTGAAAACAGAAGGAAGAAACCTAGATAGGAATAAGAAGCAGTTTCGGGAAGAAGAAGACTAAGAAGAAGAATAAGAATTCAAAAAACAAACAAGAACAGGACATTGACTTTGTCAATGCAATTAGTGTTAATTGATAAACCCTCTGAATATCAATTTTGTCTCTTTCTGCAGCAGAGATGGGTAAAACCCGCCGCCCCCTCCCGGAATATGAGCTAGATCTTCAAAATTAATATCAACCCCTTTTATCTCTGAATTAAAGTTCAGTATTAAATCGCAAAAGTCAAGTCAGGTGGCAAATATTTGGATGGGGAGTAAAAAGTGAACCATTTTATTACACTGTACATCATGCATGTCACTAATATGAGTAGTTCGCATAGTAAATAGCAGAATCCTTTTTTTCTTCAATTACAGGATGTCTTGCTGGGGTTATCATTCATATACTTTTCCAGTGGACCGAGTTTCTGTCAAATGAGAAGGACATCTTGCACCATGGATGGATTCTGCCTTCTCTATCTGCTCCTGATTCTCCTGATGAGATCTGGTGATGTTGAAACCAATCCTGGACCAGACAGGTCAGTCTATATGTATTTGAAGCTTATTTCCTTATCTTTAGTGCAGCAGTAATGAGCAGTACAGATAGTAAAGTACTTTTTATCCCCTCACCGACGAAGTCGGAGGGGATATAGAAACGCTGCTGTCCGTCCTTTCGTGCTTCCGTGCTTCCGTTACCGTTTGTAACAAATTTGGTTTCCGATTGATAACTTTAGTAATGTTTGACGGATTTTAATGAATTTTGATATGAAGGTTCATAGTATCAAAACACAGCCTAAGTTCGATTTCGGAGTATGTAGGTCAAAGGTCATAGCTCATTAAATATGCGAATCTGGTTTCCGTTCGATAACTTTAGTAATGTTTGACAGATTTTAATGAAATTTGATATGAAGGTACATGGTATCAAAACACAGCCTAAGTTTGATTTCGGAGTATGTAGGTCAAAGGTCATAGCTCATTAAATATGCGAATCTGGTTTCCGTTCGATAACTTTAATAATGTTTGATGGATTTTAATCAAATTTGATATGAAGGTACATGGTATCAAAACACAGCCTTAGTTTGATTTCGGAGTATTTAGGTCAAAGGTCATAGTTCAATAAATATGCGAATCTGGTTTCTAATCGATAACTTTAGTAATGTTTGAGGGATTGTAATCAAATTTGATATGAATGTACATGGTTTCAAAACACAGCCTAAGTTCGATTTCGTAGTATGTAGGTCAAAGGTGAAAGGTCATAGCTCATTAAATATGCAAAAGCACCTAATTGTATCCCCCGGCAGTATGCCGGTGGGGTACTTTGGATTCAGCAGCGTTACGCTGCCGCCGCCACGTCCGCCACCGCCGCCGCGTCCGCCGCGTCATATTCTTGTGTGCGCTCTAACTGCTACATTCCTTGGCAGATTTTTTTCAAATTTTGTATGGAGGTGTATCTTGGTATAATCTACACACCTATAACTTTTGGTGATGCTGCCCTCAGTGTTCCGTCTTCTATAGGGTAAAAGGCCATATTTTTGTGGATGGTTTGTGTGCGCTCTATAGGCCACATTTCTCAAAGGATTTTGTTCAAATTTTGAACGAAGGTGTATCTTGGTATAATCTAGAAGCCTATACATTTTGGTGATGCTGCCTCCAGTGTTCCGTCTTTTATAGGGTCAAAGGTCATATTTTGATAGATGTCTTATGTGCAGTGTGCGGTCTAACTGCATCATTTCTTGACGGATTTCTTTCAAAGTTTGTATGGAGATGTATCTTGGTATAATCTACACACCTCTAACTTTGGGTGATGCTGCCCCCATTGTCCCGTCTTCTATAGGGTAAAAGCCCATATTTTTTGTGGATGGTTTGTGTGCGCTTTATAGGCCACATTTCTCAAGGGATTTTGTTCAAATTTTGAACGAAGGTGTATCTTGGTACGATCTACAAGCCTATAGATTTTGCTGATGCTGCCTCCAGTGTTCCGTCTTTTACAGGGTCAAAGGTCATATTTTGATAGATATCTTGTGTGCACTCTAGTGTGTGGTCTAACTACATCATTTCTTAACAGATTTCTTTCAAATTGAGTATGGAAGTGTATGTTGGTAAAATCTACGCACCTATAGTTTTTGGTAATGCTGCCACGAGTGTCCCGTGTTTTATAGGGTCAAAGGTCATATTTTGGTGGGTGTCTAGTGTGCGCTCTGCAGGTAGTATTTCATGACGGATTTCTTTCAAATTTTGAAAGGAGATGTATCTTGGTACAATCTACACATCTACACTTTTGGGCGATGCTGCCCTCATTGTTCCGTCTTTTATATGGTCAAAGGTCATATGTCTTTTATGCGCTTTAACTGCCACATTTCTTGACGGATTTCTTTCAAATGTTGTATGGAGGTGTGTCTTAGTACAATGTACACATCTGTAGTGTTTGGTGGTTCTGCCACCTGTGTTTCGTCTGTTATAGGGTCAAAGGTCGTATTTTGGTTGCTGTCTTTTGTGCGCTCTTACTGCCACATTTCTTAAAAGATTTCTTTCAAATTTTCTACAGAGATGCATTATACTCTAATCTACACACATATTGGTTTGGTGATGCTGCTCCTATCCTAGTCTTGACAATAGTCCGAGCCACTAGTGGTGATCTCTACATCATCCTTTTGTTTCAGGGAAGGGAGAGGGGATCTTTGTCCCTCCTTCGAACATTAGGATGACACAAAATTGCTGCCACTGCCGGGGGATACATTCGCATTGCGCGGCAATACAGATTGCGATATTTCTAGTTATATATGTGAAAATGTGGTTAACTTCCTTGCCTAGTAATATAGTAGTATAGTCTAATGGAGGTAACTTGTTCTGATGTATATATAGGCCATTTGTACCCTGCGAGGGTTTGCTACGCTTACGTTGACTTTTCTAGTCTTATTATCAAAGCATAACATCACATACACGTATGCCAATTTTTATTCCATATTTAAGTGCACTGATTAATGAGGTATTTAAGCCTTGTGTGTGTATGCCTCGATATACATTTAAAGGGAACCAAAACCTTCATCCTAAGTTACCTTCATTGTAAAGTTTAAACGATTTGAATGACATTAGTGAAAAATTGAACAAAATCAGGCAAGGTATAAGGAAGTTAAAGCTAAAGAAATAACTTGTCACCAGAGGGCGATATTTAATTTGATGGTGTCATTTGCCGACAACTCTCCATGCTTTCTGAACATGGAATTTCACAATTCTTTCATTTTCTTTGTATTCATTTGTGTTCAATATCCGACTTCATAAAATGTGAAGTAGAATATCATTCTGCATTCTATATCTTGTTTTCAGGGGAGTAGATTATCTCAATCACAAGAAATAAGGAAAGTAGGCTGGAGTAGTTTAGTCTTCCATGTACATGTAGTTAGTTGTACAGTCTGTTTCGCCTGAACGTTCATCAACAACTGAACTAAACTTGATATAATTTATGAAGATAGGTGCTTAAACAGTACAGTAGGGGTTACAGCACAATAAGAGGTACTAAAGGAATGATTGATACAAATCTTTTCTTTTAATTACAGGACTGTCAGTGAGGAGGAATTCATAAAGCTGTCCACGCTAATTGCAACTTGCTACTACCATAAGTTGGGCGTTAATCTGGAGATTACCATCGTAGAGCTTGATCACATCAAGGAACGTAGCCTAAATACCAGTGATGCATTGATAACAGTGTTCACGAGATGGAGAGACAAACAGCCTCCGGGCACAGAGATCAGGGCTCTTCTTGCAGAGGGATTAGAAAGAAGTGACTTATCGTGCCTCTCTGGTGAACTACTTCGTGGCAGTCTAGTCCCAACCAGGACAGGTGAGAATAAGAAGGAAATCATGTTGGCTACCTGCAAGAAGGCCTTTACTGTCATTGATAATACATTGCTCTTGCAGGCATCCAACAAACGCTGTTTTGCCTCTTTCACATTTCATACAAAATAGGGTTACTTAAAGCAGGACATCCCAGTAGACGAACAGCCCACGGGACTGATACTGCAGGTCTGGTGAACCCTCAAAATAGTTGTCAGAACACCCATGAGACTGACATTTCAGTCTTGTGGGCTGTCAGTCTATGATCGTTGGTATCATGGGCCATCTGACAACCTTTCAGAGAGTTTGCTAGTAAGATATTGTCGGTCTTGTGGGCTGTCGGTTGCATAGGCTGTGGCCATTAATACATGGTTATAGATCCACTCACTTTGTGATGTGTAAGGGAGATGATGAAATTTGTTTTACATGAAGCTGTACAAGGACCGCCATTCAAATTTCTTGGAATTTCAAGCCAAGCCATTTTCTGACTTTTTTGTTGTCAAGTCATGCTCATATTTTGACACAAAGTTCATGAAAATTGTACCATTACACAGTCGTTTTATCTCTTGTGACCTTATTGTCAGCCCCAAAATGAAGAAATTTTTTTATTTTAGTGTACAAAACGAAAAGAAAAACTACATTTCTCTCAGTCCTTTCTATATAGCGTGGAATTGGTCTTAGAGCTGTTATTCACAAGGTTAATAAGGTTCATCATTATTGCCCATACTGTTGGAAATTAATGATATTTACATGTTGTATATGGGTACATAAATAGACATGTATATACATTAAATCAAAAAGATAAATTCTATTGAGATATTTTTAAGTTAGAAAAGAAAACAAACATAGACATGTCATGCGTCCACAATAGTATACATGTATGATGTACATAGAAAACTGCAAAGACGATAAATTATCATCTGTTCTCAATGAATCTTTGTCCAGATAACACCCTCAAACCACAGAACAAAAAGAATGAAAATGTAAAGTTGAATAACAATATTAATACAATAGAAATTAGTGTTTGTGTTTATGTGTATGTTATTAGTGTCCTCAAATGAAACATTTTGATATATTTAGAAAAAAATTCTGGTGATCTTAAAAACTAAGTTAAATCGTCAAACTTATTTTATTAAATTTAAAGGTGTACCTGTTACATTGCAAAGATCACAGACCCAACCACTTTCTCCTGACCTGATCAAGAGATGTGCAGATGATTTCAAATTAAAGTACCGAACAACTCTCTGTAAGATCAGAGCTGATCCTCTCGACCCTGATTCCATTGCGCAATTCCAAGACATGTACACAAACCTTGTCCTGGAAGAGGAATATCGAAAACGCAAGCGACCACTTGAGTACGGGGATCTCTTTCAACTCAAAGTCAATGGAGAGTTCCCTAAGCGGATCGTGATTCAGGGAGAAGCTGGGGCTGGAAAGACAACATTCTGTGCTAAGATTGCCTGGGACTGGATAAATAACAGTCCTGATCTCCCAAAGTTTGTGTGGGTACTTGTTGTCCCTCTTCGTGAAGCCAAGCAATACACAATTGGTGAGATTGCCAAGTCGTATCTCTCCAAGGACAACCCAGCAACAGCCTGCCAGATCACTGAGTACATCCGCTCAAATCAAAAAAATGTATTCATTGCGTTTGATGGATTAGATGAGTTTGGTGGCAAGCTTGTACAGCAACGGAAAGCTGGTTCCAAGTCAGAATGTCACCAGCCAAAGTCTGCTGATCAAAACAAGGCAAGAGGAAGTTCTTCAGAAAGAGGTGACATTGCACTTAGAGACATTCTTTGTTCAGATGAACTTGCCGCTTGCCCGGTGTTGGTGACAAGTCGCCCATGGAAAGTCACAGAGATTAGATGGGATGATAGTCTAAGGAAACTGTACACTTTCATTCATGTGGAAGGTTTTAGCAAGGAGAATGTGGAAGTTTACATTCACAAGTACTTTGAAGACGATGTGGTCACAGCAGATCAGCTTATCCAATTAACAAAAGACCATGACATCATATCTGAGAATATGGCCCCGTATCCTATTTACATATCTATGCTCTGTCATATGTGGAGGGAACTTGGTGACGAAAAACGAGAAAAGTTTAAGTCATTTCAAACTTTTTCTCAAATATTTGATGAAATGTTTGAATTCCTGAAGGTGCATTATGTGCAGAAAGAGGTGACAGATTTAGGCAGCCCATTATTCCAAGAATATCTCTCTCAAATTGAGAAGCTCATGGAACCAGTTGCCAAAGTTGCTTTCATCGGGCTACAAAAAAACACCCTTATTTTCAAAGAAGGTGTTTTTGACCAGTGCTCAGACTCCATGGAAACAGCTTGCAGAGTAGGGATGTTGTCTCAGGAGAAAAGATTGTTATCTATATATGATAAGAGCAGTCCGCCCCTGCAGTCTACTATCTTCTTTCCACACAAACTCTTTCAAGAGTACATGGCTGGGGTCCATCTTGCTTCCCTGTATGAATTAGATCGCAATGAATTCAACAAGCTGATTGAGCAAGTAGTGCTTCCTAGGAAAGAAGAATTTAGGTATCTCCTGTACTTCACTGTATCACAGGACAAAACCATTGCAAACCATGTCTTGAAATGCATGGTACAAGGTTATATCCAAAACGAAAAGGACAGGGATTTTTTGGTTGATGTATCCTTTGAGAGTCAGGACCTAGATACCACAGCCTTGGTGAGGGGTGTAGTTTCATCTCCTGACATAAACAGCTCAACGAAAGTACATACTGTCGCAGGTTTTGTATTCACTGGAATACATTTAGATGTGGTAAGTATACATACATTAAACTTTAGCAATGGACTCTGATTTTCTCATATTATCATTTTGTGTTTATTTTATTATTATTAGGTGATATGCTACATAGTAGCATATTACCTATTGTGTTTGTACAAATCTTATTTATTTATTTATTTATTTATTTCTCCAACCGAATTTTGCCACCAATTATCTCAAAAAATTGTATCAGTATCATCTTCAGATATTTACAGTATCTTTGGCATCATCAGGAATCGTGCACCTCCTCTTTTTAGTGTGATCAGTCAACCATGACGTCATCCAGGTGCCATTTTGTGTTTTTACGTTATCATTCATATCTTCATAACCATTCATCATAAATTGCCCAAATTCAATACACATTAACTGCAGGTCATTGGTCAATACATTGTCACGATGCGCACGTGCGCGCGCGTCAAAATTAAAAAATGCTGAAAATCACTCATGAACAATTTTGAGTACGAACCAGATCATTTAGAGCATTTCAAAATTTTCCGTCCGTACGTGTCCGCGCGTAAGTTGTGCGCGCTCAGAGCGTGCGAAAAAGGTCAAAATTCAAAATTTTTACATGATTTGGATTCCTCTTACCATAATTGACAATTTCCATTAATTTCAGTCACTCTTGACCTTTCATAAGGCCGTGAGCGCGCGTCAAAGTTCTAAATCAGCACGTGCTGCTATGGGCAATATAATGCAAATTTGATCAAAAACATGCCATTTAAAAAATCAAAATAGCTCTTCAGATAGTCCATCGACCCCCAATTTTTATATCATGGTTGGAAAGAGCATGAGTTGGAGATATGATTTCATACCACCCTGACTCGTACAAAGTGAAACAAAGTCATCATATTGGCATCTAAACTCAAAAAAATGTATTTTGTTGATGACGTCATTTTTGTCTTTGTTTATTAAATTGAGATTATCTCGCTTATCGGTGATCGATTTTCTCTCAGATTTTGATATGTTGTAGCTGAGATAATTTTCTACGAGAAATATGCATTTATTTTTCATTTTGATGACGTCATCATAGTGAAATATTTGATTAAAGACGACAATGCATAATTTGTCATATTTGCGTGTTATGTCTATGGGAGGTCACTTTTTTCAAAACATGAATCTGCGTGACAATGTGTTTTGACCAGTATCTCGGTTGTTATTCCACAGTTTTCTCCCAAATGTTAGTATTTGGTAGCTGAGACTATGGGCTATCGCACTAAGCCTCAAATTTTGAATCGGATGTCGGCAACATGGTAAAATTTTCCAATTCAAAATATCAGAAGCATATCACGTTAATTTGTCAGCATGACAAATTACCTCTAGTTTATTTTTTGTTTGTTTAAAGATCAGCCTTGATGTGCGTGATAGAGAATTTGGACCAACTATATCACATGATTTGGTGGAGATTATATGCTCTGCTCCCTCTCTAAAGGATGTTAAACTAGAGAATGCATCCTTCCACAGTGACTTCTATGCAGTTCTTGCTAAAGAAGGAAACAAGTCCAAGGTGAGTGAAAATACATATTGTAATGTCGTTTGAATCGCTTGAAAATCTAAGAAATCACTGTCATTATAGTTGTAAAATTAAGTTAGGTTGAGGCACGAATTTATGGTGTCCTCTAGTTGGCAAATAAATATAAAGAGGAAATAAGGAGTACAAGTCTTTTTCTGAAATTGACAAATTAAATGAAAGAGGAAATCCGGATTACGAGTGCAGATGAACAATGACGAGGTAAGGGCCTGGACGCCATGGAGAGTTTCTTTCATGTGTATTTCATTATAGATATATTTTGAAAATTATATATTTATATTTACACTTTTTCTAAGAACATTTCTTATTCTTTTTACTGCTTGGAAATAGAAAAATATATACATGTTCTTTATTACCTGTAAGGTCTATGAATTTCATTCTTTAAATGTTTCTACAATATCTTGTAATTATATTCCAACAAATCTTGGTGGTTTTATCTTTGCATCATTATACTGCATGGGTTTCTGTTCATATAAAATGTATACATATACTGAGTACATTTTTACTCATAGTGACTGTTGTCATTATATAATATTTCTTTTATTATTCAAATACTAACCAATACGTATTGCAACTAATGACATTGTTGTTGTTGTTCCTATTATTATCAGGTGGGCTGTATATAATACAGACCACCTTATGTTTTCGTTAGAATTGCCTTTATTCTTTATTTTTCTTATTAGGTGGTCTGTCGGTATCGACAGATCACCTATTGTTTTCGTCAGAATTTTCTTTCTTCTTTATTTATTTATTTATTAGGTGGTCTGTCGGTATCGACAGATCACCTATTGTTTTCGTCAGAATTTTCTTTCTTTATTTATTTATTTATTTATTTATTCTTTATTTATTTTTATTTATTTCTAACCCCTTTTTTGTGTATAGGATAACTCAAGATTTGTTTTGTCAATTTCTTTCAAATTTGCCACAGTCATAGGTCATTGTCATAAGACGTGACAGGAACATTTTCAAGGTCATCAAGTCTTCATGACGTCATCCAGGCGCCATTTTGTGAATTTTTCTAAAAATCAACTCATGATCATATCTTCATAACGAAAAGTCATTTCTTTTTCATATTTATCAGGATTAAGGTCAATGTCCGTCCGGTCAATTTCAGGTCAAAAATCGCGCGTATGCGTACGTCCGCGCGTTAGCGCACAAAATTTTAAAATGCTCAAATCGTCTCAAATTCATTTTGGTACGTTTCAGGCCATTTTAAGCATTTAAAAAACGCACAGCATGCGCAGTTTTCGCGTACTGGCATTTTGCAACATAGAATCGCCAAATTTTCTCTGTCATCATATTTGGCACATTTTCTCAAGCATTTTGATACCTAGTTCATCTTTTTCTGACCAGTAATAACGCAATGAGCGTCCGTCAAAGTTACACGCGGACCGTATCCACAATACATGGGCAAAAACATGCCTATACAAAATTCATTGTAACTCTTCAGAATAGATAGGAACTCCCAATTTTTTTCATATTTGGATAGAATATGAGTCGGAGATATGATTTCATGTCTCATTTGACCCTTAATTAACTCATGACGTCATCATAATGGCCTCCGAACTCAAAATTTCAATTTGCATATTATGACGTCAGCATATTTTTGGAAAATTGATTGTATCTCTGTAAATATTGATTGATTTTCTTCCAAATTTTGATATGTTCTAGCTGAGACAATTTTCATTTTGACAAAGGCATCATGGCGTATTTTTGCGATTAAAGGAGGCATGTCAATTTTTCACATTTTGCGTGTATTCTCTATGGGACATGACTTTTTTCAAAACTGGATTCTACATTCCGTCTTTCGCGAGCAATATCTCCGTCGTTTTAACTTTGTTTTCGCTGAGCTTTGAGTATGTTGTAGCTGAGACAATAAGCTATCACAGTGTGCCCTTTATTTTTCGATCAGATGCGGGATCATGCTCATATTTCACTTGCAAAGTCGGATTTGAGAATTCCATTTTCCATTCACGTGTAATCGCTATGGGAAATGTTTTGGGAAATGTTTGTCTATCGTAACGCACTGGTTTATTTTTATTTTCCCACCACTTTATTGTGAGCTTGTTTGCTCAAATTCGGCTCCATCAATTTTCATCAAATTTTTGTCAGTCATTAGGCTTATCAAATTCAAGTGCTACCATTTTTTTCAAGGTCATCAGGTCATTGTGACGTCATCTAGGCGCCATTTTGTGAAATCACATTATCAATCATATCTTCATGATGCGTCATCAAAGGTCATTCCTATTCATATTCCATATACTTCAGGTCAAGGTTCAACAGGTCATGTAATCAAAGGTCACTTAAACGTCATGATGCGCGCATAAGCGCGCGTCAAACTTTTAAAATGCTCAAAATCACTTGACTATTAAACAAGAGTGCAAATCAGGTCATTTTAAGCATTTCAATAAATTCCGTCCGTCTTGGCGTCAGCGTGCGCGTTATCTGTAGCGCACAGCGTGTACAAGCGTAAACATGCCGTTTTTCGCATGGTTTGTATTTCTGACACTTTTTTGACAATTTTCAACTATTTCCAGTCATTCTCGACCTTCTATAATGCCACATGCGTCAAACTTTAAAATTCGTGCGCGCGTCAATGGGCAATATAATGTCAAAAGTGGTAAAAACATGTCTATATAAATCCGCCATAGCTCGTCAGAATGCATATACACCCCTCAATTTTTTTTCATATTTGGATAGAGTATGAGTTGGAGATATGATTTCATGTCTCATTTTGCCAGTACAAATATCGTGACGTCATCATAAAGGACTTGGAACCCAAAATACGAATTTGCATATTATGACGTCAGCATATTTATAGAAAATTGATTGTATCTCTGTAAATATTGATCGATTTTCTTCCAAATTTTGATATGTTGTAGCTAAGACAATTTTCTACAAGATCAGTTATTCAGATTACATAACAGACCACCTAATTCGTCCTCATGACGAATTACATTTCTAGTTTTTATTTATTTCTCCCCCCTTTTTTGTGTAGACGATAACTCAAGATCGGTACAGTTAATTTCTTTCAATTTTGGCACAGTCATGGGTCATTGTCATGAGACGTGACAGGAACATTTTCAAGGTCATCAAGTCTTCATGACGTCATCCAGGCGCCATTTTGTGTTTTTTTTTGTACTTTCAACTTATGATCATATCTTCATAACGGAAAGTCATTTCTCATTCATATTTATCATGATTAAGGTCAATATCCGTCCGGTCAATTTCAGGTCAAAAAACGCGCGCATGCGTACGTCCGCGCGTGAGCGCGCGCAAAATTTCAAAATGTTCAAAATCACTTTTATTCAAATGAGAGTACGTTTCAGGCCATTTTAAGCATTTGCAAAAACGCGCAGACATGCGCGCGCGTTTTCGCGCGTACTGGCATTTTGCAACATACAATCGCCAATTTTCTCTGTCATCATATTTGGCATATTTTTCCAAGCATTTTGATACCTTGATCACTTTTTCTGACCAGTAATAACGCAATGAGCGTCCGTCAAAGTTGACAGCACGCGGACTGCGCTATCTGTATCCACAATACATGGGCAAAAACATGCCTATACAAAATTCATTGTTACTCTTCAGAATGGATAGGAACTCCCAATTTTTTTCATATTTTGATAGAATATGAGTCGGAGATATGATTTCATGTCTCATTTGACCCTCAATTAAGTCATGACGTTATCATAATGGCCTCCGAACTCAAAATTTCAATTTGCATATTATGACGTCAGCATATTTTGGAAAATTGATTGTATCTCTGTAAATATTGATCGATTTTCTTCCAAATTTTGATATGTTCTAGCTGAGACAATTCTCTACAAATGCAGTAACACGATTTTTCATTTTGACAAAGGCATCATGGCGTATTTTTGCGATTAAAGGAGGCATGTCAATTTTTCACATTTTGCGTGTATTCTCTATGGGACATGACTTTTCTCAAAACTGGATTCTACATTCCCGTCTTTCGCGAGCAATATCTCCATTGTTTCAGTTTTGTTTTCGCTGAGCTTTGAGTATGTTGTAGCTGAGACAATAAGCTATCACAAGTGTGCCATTTATTTTTCGATCAGATGCCGGGATCATGCTCATATTTCACTTGCAAAGTGGGATTTGAGAATTCCATTTTCCGTTCACGTGTAATCGCTATGGAAATGTTTTGGGAAATGTTTTGTATATCGGTAACGCACTTGTTCATTTTTATTTTCCCACCACTTTACTGTGAGCGTGATTGCTCTGGCTCCATCAATTTTCATCAAATTTTGTCAGTCATCAGGCTTATCAAATTCAAGTGCCACCATTTTTTCAAGGTCATCAGGTCATCGTGACGTCATCCAGGCGCCATTTTGTGAAATCACATTATCAATCATATCTTCATGATGCGTCATCAAAGGTTATTTATATTCATATCACATATATATTAGGTCAAGGGTCAACAAGTCATGTCATCAAAGGTCACAAAAGGTCATGACCAGCGTACGCGGCTAATTTAAAATGCTCAAAATCACTTAACTATTAAACGAGTACGAATCAGGTCATTTTAAGCATTTCAAAAATTTCCGTCCGTGCGCATCCGCAGCACGCTCGCATCGTAAACACACCGTTTTTGCATGGTTTGTATTTCTGACACTATTTTTGACAATTTCCAACTATTTCCAGTCATTCTCGACCTTCTATAATGCCACACGCGTGCGTCAAACTTTAAAATTCGTGCGCGTCAATGGGCAATATAATGTAAAAAGTGGTAAAACATGTCTATATAAAATCCGCCATAGCTCGTCAGAATGCCTGAATTCCTCTCCATTTTTTTCATATTTGGATAGAGTATGAATTGGAGATATGATTTCATGTCTCATTTTGCCAGTACATATATCGTGACGTCATCATAAAGGCCTTGGAACTCAAAATACGAATTTGCATATTATGACGTCCGCATATTTATGGAAAATTGATTGTATCTCTGTAAATATTAATTGTTTTTCTTCTAAATTTAGATATGTTGTAGCTAAGACAATTCCCTACAAGATAAGTTATCCTCACTTTTCGTTTTGATGACGTCATCAAAGTGAAAATTTCAATTAAAGGCAACATGTCAGAATTTTCTTAACGTGCGTGTTATGTCTACGAAAGTCGATTTCGTTCACATCATGAATCTACATAACATTAATCTTTGAGCACTATCTAGCTTATTTAAGCTCTTTTTTCTTCCAAATTTTGATATGTTGTAGCTAAGACAATTTTCTACAAGATCAGTTATTCAGATTACATAACAGACCACCTAATTCGTCCTCATGACGAATTACATTTCTAGTTTTTATTTATTTCCGCCCTTTTTGTGTAGAGGATAACTCAAGATCGGTTCTGTCAATTTCTTTCAATTTTGATACAGTCATAGGTCATAGTCATGAGACGTGACAGTAACATTTTCAAGGTCATCAAGTCTTCATGACGTCATCCAGGCGCCATTTGTGTTTTTTTGGTACTTTCAACTCATGATCATATCTTCATAACGGAAAGTCATTTCTCATTCATATTTATCATGATCAAGGTCAATATCCGTCCGGTCAATTTCAGGTCAAAAACGCGCGCGCACGTCCGCGCGCGCGCGCAAAATTTCAAAATGCTCTAAATCGTCTCAAATTCATTTTGATACGTTTCAGGCCATTTTAAGCATTTCAAAAAACGCACACGAATGCGCGTTTTCGTTTTGGCCGAACGCAACATAAATCCCATATTTTTTTGTCATGATATTCCTCATTTTTTCTGAACAATTTGATACCATGTTTATCCTTTTATGACCATTAATAACGGAATGAGCGTCCGTTCAAGAAACATGTCCGTGCGCGCGATCTCTTGTAATACATAGCATATATGGGCAAAAACATGCCTATACAAAATTCATTGTAACTCTTCAGAATGGATGGGAACTCCCAATTTTTTTCATATTTGGATAGATTATGAGTCGGAGATATGATTTCATGTCTCATTTGACCCTCAATTAACTCATGACGTCATCATAATGGCCTCCGAACTCAAAATTTCAATTTGCATATTATGACGTCAGCATATTTTTGGAAAATTGATTGTATCTCTGTAAATATTGATCGATTTTCTTCCAAATTTTGATATGTTCTAGCTGAGACAATTTTCTACAAATGCAGTCACCACGATTTTTCATTTTGACAAAGGCATCATGGCGTATTTTTGCGATTAAAGGAGGCATGTCAATTTTTCACATTTTGCGTGTATTCTCTATGGGACATGACTTTTTCTCAAAACTGGATTCTACATTCCGTCTTTCGCGAGCAATATCTCCGTCGTTTTAGTTTTGTTTTCGCTGAGCTTTGAGTATGTTGTAGCTGAGACAATAAGCTATCACAAGTGTGCCCTTTATTTTTCGATCAGATGCCGGGATCATGCTCATATTTCACTTGCAAAGTGGGATTTGAGAATTCCATTTTCCGTTCACGTGTAATGTCTATGTGGATTATTTTGGTATAGTGGTCATAGCACTTGCCTCCCATTCCGGCGACCCAAGTTCGATTCCTGGTGGGTCATTTTTTTTTTTTTTTTTTGCCGTCGTTTTAAATTTGATTTTATGATCTTCTTCGACTATTATAACATATTATCATATACAATCACAAACAATCACAAACAATGAATAAAATGCCTAATTTTGCGTGTTATATCTATGGGAGAAGAATGTCAATCGTTTGAGTACAACCCTATGGGAAATCTGGTTCCTTGTCGTGTATTAAACCTAATATAGGGTTTATCTCCCAACTCTGCTACAATATCAAATCACCTTGCTAGTCTCCTTCCCAGACGTTTTTACTTTTTCCAGTTATTCAGCCCAGGTATATGCATGTTTACGTCTCTCCCTGGACATAGAATTGTTTACTTGTCTATACTTCTCTCTTTCTCTATATTAAATTCTATTTATGCTGGATATATTGAATGCATCGTTCTCCATTGCATCTCTCTCTTTCTCCTCTCTCTTGCTCTGTTTCCTTCTCTCTTATTTTGCCCCTCTCCTTCTCTTGCTCTGTCTCTGCATATATATCTCTCTACTCTTTTACCCTCTCCTCTCTCTCTCTGCCTCCCTCTACCTCGACCTCTTGCCTTGCCTCCCTCTTATTCTCTTGCTCTGTCTCCCTCTGCCTCTGCCCTTCTCTTTTCTTCTCTCTCACCCTCTACCTCTCCCGCCTCTGGTTCTCGTTCTCCTTCTATTATGTCTTGTAATGTTCCTTAATTTTCTATAGCTCTGCCCTTTGCCCTTTGGCCTTGGAACTCAAAATACGAATTTGCATATTATGACGTCAGCATATTTATGGAAAATTGATTGTATCTGTAAATATGGATCGATTTTCTTCCAAATTTTGATATGTTGTAGCTAAGACAATTTTCTACAAGATCAGTTATTCAGATTACATAACAGACCACCTAATTCGTCCTCATGACGAATTACATTTCTAGTTTCTAATCACTTTTTTGTTAGCAAGATAACTTGAAAATGGCTAGATCAAATGCCTTGAAATTTGGCATACATATGTATAGGCATATGGAAAAATCAAAATAACGTTTTCAACCTTGACCTTGACTGATGACGTCATCTAGGCGCCATTTTGTAAAATTTTCTGAAAATCCATTCATGATCATATCTTCATAACGAAAAGGCGTTTCTCATTCATATTTATCATGATCAAGGTCAATATCCGTCCGGTCGATTTCAGGTCCAAAAACGCGCGCACATGCGTACGTCCGCGTAGCGCGCAAAAATTTAAAAATGCTCCAAATCGTCTCAAATTCATTTTGGATACGTTTCAGGCCATTTTAAGCATTTCAAAAAACGCGCGCACATGCGCGCGCGTTTTGCGCGTACTGGCATTTTGCAACATAGAATCGCCAAATTTTCTTTGTCATCATATTTGGCACATTTTTCCAAGCATTTTGATACCTTGTTTACCTTTTTTTGACCATTAATAACGATGAGCGTCCGTTCAAGAAACATGTCCTGCGCGCGAGCTCTTGTAATACATAGCATATATGGGCAAAAACATGCCTATACAAAATTCATTGTAACTCTTCAGAATGGATGGGAACTCCCAATTTTTTTCATATTTGGATAGATTATGAGTCGGAGATATGATTTCATGTCTCATTTGACCCTCAATTAACACATGACGTCACCATAATGGCCTCCGAACTCAAAATTTCAATTTGCATATTATGACGTCAGCATATTTTTGGAAAATTGATTGATTTTCTTCCAAATTTGGATATGTTCTAACTGAGACAATGTTCTACAAATGCAGTTACCACGATTTTTCATTTTGACAAAGGCATCATGGCGTATTTTTGCGATTAAAGGAGGCATGTCAATTTTTCACATTTTGCGTGTATTCTCTATGGGACATGACTTTTTCTGAAAACTGGATTCTACATTCCAGTCTTTTTGAGCAATATCTCCGTTATTTTTGCTTGTTTTCTGCCAGCTTCGGAGTATGTTGTAGCTGAGACAATAAGCTACACAAGTGTGCCATTTTTTTCGATCAGATGCCGGGATCATGCTCATATTTCACTTGCAAAGTGGGATTTGAGAATTCCATTTTCCGTTCACGTGTAATGTCTATGGGGATTATTTTGGTATAGTGGTCATAGCACTTGCCTCCCATTCCGGCGACCCAAGTTCGATTCCTGGTGGGTCAATTTTTTTTTTTTTTTTGCCGTCGTTTTGAATTTGATTTTATGATCTTCTTCGACTATTATAACATATTATCATATACTATAACAAACAATGTAATAAAATGCCTAATTTTGCATGTTATATCTATGGGAGAAATATGTCAATCGTTTGAGTACAACCTTATGGGAAATCTGAGTCCTTGTCGTGTATTAATTTTTTATTCATAGTTCGATAGAGTATGAGTCGGAGATATGATTTCTTATAAAAACAAAATCTAGAAAATGCATATTTCATTTTGATATTTAGATTTGAGGGTCAAAGGTCAAATATACTGTACATGGTTTCTCTAAAACCATGCATCGTATAGACTAGAAATTTGGCACACTAATAGACCTGAATAAGAGGATTATTTCAAAATAAGGTCAAATCATGCCAATGTTATCTTAACTACTTAGTATGTCACTAAACATGTGTGGCATGTACTTGGAACAGCCCACCTATACTTGTTATTAACAAGTATTATATGTCTAGTTATTATTATTGTTATTATTTTTGTTATTATTACTATTATTATTCAATTAATATCTCATTTCTAAATCTAGATTACAGTGTACTTTTAAGCACAGCTAAATGTACATACTCTACGTGTACATTCAGGTATAATGAATGCTTTCAAGCATGAATGTTTAGCATTTATGCAATGTCACTGATGTGTCTAAATAATCGACAAGGCGGTAGTTTTTGTCTCGCCTGCGTAGCAAAAAGCGAGACATAGGCGCCGCTTTTCCGGTCGCGGCGGCGGCGGCGGCGGCGGCGTCAACATCAAAACTTAACCTAAGGTTAAGTTTTTGAATTGTTAATATAATTTTGAAAGTATAAGGTCCTATGAAATGAAACTTGGACTAAAGGGTTATCAAGTATCCCCAATCATGTGAGAAAATTTCAGGTCACAAAGTCAAGGTCAAAGGTCATTTCAGGTCAACAAACTTAGACTATGTTGTGGCATCATCATCAAAAACTTAACCTGAGGTTAAAGTTGATACTTATAGGAAATAAAATCAAATAAAAATAGTTAATTTTATAATTGAATGAGTTATTAAAGCAATTTATGCAGCTAACATGCCATGAAAGTGTGCAGTTTTGTGTTTTATGAAAATCAAATTTCACTAAATTGACTCTATCCTGACCTACGAAATCGCCTAAGGGAAAGTGGCTTTGTGAGTGACGTCAGAGCCGGGATATGCTTCACGCAGCTATAGAGACTAACTGCGATCTACACACAAATGTTCATAGAGTCGATGTCAGTTCCACTCTCTCAAAACGATTGAAATATTGCCTGAATGGTCAATATCTGGCATACAGTTGTCCTCTCCCGTCCTGAAACATATCCTAATGTCAATATTCATGTCATTATTGGCATTGAAAAAGTGACAATATCCGTAAAATAACTGTTTACAACTCAACTTTTTCACCGGCTTTAGCTTGCCAGCTGAGCTGTATGTACACGGAGATAGCATGAAAATTCAACCTAGCTGTGTTTCAAAACAAAATTACCTTTAATAGAATCATGTTCCGAGGTGGAATTTCCTTTGACATAACAATGAATAATGTTTCTTCTCCATTGTCATTTGTCGATAACTATAATTACATAGAATAGTGTATTTCGCCGTTTTGTTTTGGTTTGGTTTCGTAAGGGTTTCGTCTATCGCGACTGAAATGCAAGCGTACAGTACTGTGTGTGCGGTGTGTGCAGTGTAGTCACGTTTACGTGTGTTTTGATGTGCGCGCAGGTAATGTAAATCCGCCAGCGATACTAAATTCAATCAGCGATCAGCCGTGTAGGTAATGCGGCTGCCAAGAGCCGCACTACTCGCAGATGAATCGTAACAACAGCAGAATCGCCTCGATTTTTTCCAGCTAATCTAGCCATGATACGATCGACTAAATGAAATATTCTTCGATTTGTTTGAATTTTATTTTATTCATAATAATGATTAAATCAATACTAACTGTGTTTTTTTCCAAAGTGGTTTTATTCATAATAATGATTAAATCAATACTAACTGTGTTTTTTTCCAAAGTGGAAGAGGTGAAGTCTTCGACTGATATGTCAAAGTGAAACTACATGGTGGTAAAAATCGCCGGCACCCAAATCCCATTATATATGCAGGCTCGCTGTACAACAAAGCCGGGGACACAGCCATAGTTTCACCTTCTTTCCCCCATTTTTCAACGTTTTATTTCACAAATAATACATTTCTTAGAATATAAAGATGGAAATATTAATGAGAAGTAACTTACAAACGATGTTGTATTATAATTTATTCTATAGTAAGGGTAAAATAACACATAAGTTGAAGCTGTGTTTTCAGCCTTATAATGTTATACATGCGTTCTACTAGATATCCGGAAGTGGCACACTAGCCACGCCTCCCTTTTCCTACGTCACAGCTAAAGGCCGTTTCGGATGACAATAGGGCAAATTTGTCCCAGAGAATAGGGTGATTGTTTTCACCCTAATTTCGCTTTTTCGGAAGTGTTATATTGTTTGAATGTCATCCAAGCTCATTGTATGGCTTATAAGCTTTGTGTAGATATGAATATCTTCATATTTAGGGCTCTTCTATGAATATCACCTTTAAGTTTTTGAATTTGTAATATAATTTTGAAAGTATAAGTTCTTATTCAATGAAACTTAGACTAAAGGGTTATCAAGTATCCCCAATCATGTGAGTAGAATTTCAGCCCACTAGGTCAAGGTCAAAGGTCATTTCAGGTCAACAAACTTAACTATGTTGTGGCATCAGGCTAAGATTTTTTAATTGTTATCATAATTTTGAAAGTATACATTCCTATTCCATGAAACTTGAACATAAGGGTTATCAAGTATCACCAATCATGTTATTAGTCTTTTAGGTGACAAAGTAAAGGTCAAATGTCATTTCAGGTCTGGAAACTTAGACTTTGTTGTGGCATCAACATCAAGATTTTGAAATTTTAGCATAATTTCAAAAGTGTTTGTTCAAATTCCATGAAACTTGTACCCAAGGGCTATCAAGTATCACAAATCATGTGACACAAATTCCAGGTCACAAAGTCAAGGTCAAAGGTCATTTTAGGTCAGTAGACTTTGATTATGTCATCAAAATTTAATATGAGAATTAATAAATAAATTGTTATTTTTCATATTTCATGAAAGTAAATATTTGAATCATTCGAGTACTTTCCCATGAATATTCTAATAGTAATTTTAGTATTCGATCCCAGGCCTAGTATGTACATGATCAGTTACAGCTAGGTGACAATATTGATGTTTGGATAATATATATTGGAGTATATCTCATAATAATGTTCTCATTATGCTAATGAGACGTGATGTGATGTAGATGGGCTCTACCTTCCAATTGTTTTTACACAAAGTGCTGAAAATCCTCTTTTCTTAAAAAGTTTATTAGATAACTTTATTTGTAAATTACTGACAAGCATTGAAACATTTATAGTCTTACCCATACACTAAATCTCATATTGTATTCTTATGATACAGTAAATAATTATTCTGATGATTCATAATCAATATTCACTTCAAAATGCTTATTATATTCAGAGGATTTCATTTTCGGGGGTCTGCAAATGGGCCACCCTGCCTATAAAAATAATGTCCCAACCTCAACTTTTCATCATATCGAATTGCGTAATGCCGAATTGCGTAATGCAGGCGAGACCGCCGAGAGCGTTTCACTTGTTTGATTATGTATTTGATTCTCCGAACCCAAATGCAGCTCTATTTAATGAAACCAGTCATGAATTAATATACGTTCTAAAAAGGTTAACGTAGAGGCGTAAATTGGTTCAGTGGATAAGTCCCTGGACAGTTAACCATCAGGTATGGGATTCGAATCCCTGCAGTACATAGCACTAATGTTTGGAAAGCCATGTAGTATGTAGTATGTAGTAATTGAATCCACTATGGCTGTAATTCTCAGTCCTGTTGTTCGACACACATGCTGTCAACATTTTTTCTGTGTTAACTATCCTGCACTAAACTTATTCTTATACTTTAACCATGCACCAAAAAAGTATATCTATCACTAAACCTAGGCTCAAACCTATTCGCAACCCTTATCCAAATCCTATATATTTGACTAAATAAAGCCCAGAGCATTTGTCACCTGAGCATAGACATCCACATACATGTATATCGGAACACCCAGTTATATTTGCAGTCATTCAGTTAAAACATGTAGTCTGGTGATGTACTTGTATTGATTACTGTTTGTATAAATGTAGGTCAAAACTCTCAAAGTTAAAGGTGTTCGATGTCCAATGTTAGCCTCTTCACATCACCTAGCAGAAGCTTTGTGTTCCATGCCAAACCTGACTCAACTGGAAATAGGTGGAGAGGATTTCCAGAAGGAGTTCTATTCTACACTGAATGCAAAGGCATCAACCTTACAGGTATGTATGTGTGTTTGTCCTCTATATCCATGACATGATGAATCTATGTAGGCCTACACATGTAGCAGTGTAGATGAGTTTAAGGAGTTATGATATTTTAGCAACAGTCATTATTTTTTCAATGTGCGTAATGTTTTCTATGAAAATATATAATAGTCTTAGCAGACAAAGGAACAGTATTATAAAGAGGGTCTTTCATATACATTGTATGATACAGAATTCATGTGGGTTGAGTTGAAAATATGATGTTCAGCAAAAAAAAACTTCACTTTAAAACTTTGCCTCAGAAAATGTATTTTAGGTTTATGATGGAGACGTAAGGGTAAGGGTTGTAAGGGTTGTGCTGGGTTGTTACTCATGCATTAATGAAATTTCATTATAAAAAAAAGATTACTGAAGTACCCTATAGCCTAGTTGATACAAATATTTTTGTTAGTAATTTGTATTTTTTAAAGTTCAAAGCAATTCATAAGGTATTTAAATGTCATAATGGGTCTGAAAGCAGTATCAAAGTATACTTCAGATTCAATACTTACTAAACAAGGATGGAGATCTAGATTAAAGTGTACTTTTAAGGACATGCAGCTGCATGTACATTCATGCATGCTTTCTGTCTTGTATGTATAGCATATATGCAATTTCACCGATGTGTCTAAATAATCGACAAGGCGATTGTTCTTTCATTGTTTGATTCCCCAAAGAAAAATGCTGCTCTATTTAATAAAACCAGTCGTATGAATAAAATACATTCTTAAATGATCGTCATCAACCATGATTCATGTAGAGGTGTTTGCGGTCCAGTGGATAAGTCTGTGGACAATGAAACATGAGGTATGGGCTTCAAATCCCTGCCATACGTAGCACTAATGTTGCTTGGCAAGACATTAATCTACATTTGCTATACTTAATCTAGGTATATCAAGTGGGTAACTTGTAGGATATATTCCTTGAATGCATCACTATGTAGTATGTAGTAAGTAAATGCACCACGGCTGTAACTGACAGTCCTCATGTTGTATGACACCTGCTCCAACAATTTTTCTGTGATTTCTATCCTGCACTAACCGAATTCTTACCTTTAACCCTGCTCCAAATAGTTTACATATCACTAAATTTAAGCTCAAACCTATTTGGAGCCCTTTTCCAAATTCTATATGTTTGACTAAATAAAGCCCAGAGTATTTGTCACCGGAGCATAACCATTCACATACATGAATATCGGAGCACCCAGTTATAATTACAGTCATGGAATTAAAACATGTACTCTGTTAATGTACTTGTATTGATTACTGTTTGTATGAATGTAGGTCAAAACAGTAATGCTACAAGATGTTATCTGTCCAACATCAGCCTCTTCACATCACCTAGCAGAAGCTGTGTGTTCCATGCCAAACCTGACTCTACTGATACTACCTAGAGAGGATTTCCAGGAGGAGTTCTATTCTACACTGAATGCAAAGGCGTCAACCTTACCGGTACTGGCGAGTGTTTGTACTCTATATCCATGCCATGATGAAGTCTTGTACACATGTAGCAGTGGAGATGAGTTTAAGGGTTTATGATATATTAGCTACCGTCAACATATTTATACAATGTGTGTAATGTTTTATAAAAATAAAATATGTAACAGTCTTAGCAGACAAAGGAACAGTATTATAAAGGTCTTTCATGAACAGTATATGATACAGAATTCATATAGCTTGAGTTGAAAATATGATGTTCAGCAAAAAAAATTCACTTTTAAAGTTTGCTCAGAAAAGGTATTTTAGTTTTGGATGGAGACTAACCGGAGTTGTTTAATTAACCCAATTTTATGTAAGGGTTGTGCTGGGTTGTTACTCATGCATTAATGAAATTTCATTATAAAAAGATTACTGAAGTACCTTAAAGTCTAGTTGATACAAATATTTTTGTTAGTAATTTGTATTTTTTTAAAGTTAAAAGCAATTCATAAGGTATTTAAATGTCATAATGGGTCTGAAAGCAGTATAAAAGTATACTTCAGATTCAATACTTACTAAACAAGGATGGAGATCTATATTAAAGTGTTCTTTTAAGGACATGCAGCAACATGTACATTCATGCATAATGCATACTTTTTGTCTTGTATGTATAGCATTCATGCAATGTCACTTATGTGTCTAAATATTCGACAAGGCGATTGTTCTTACATTGTTTGATTCTCCAAACAAAAATGCTGCTCTTTTTAATAAAAAACCAGTTGTATGAATAAAATACATTCTTAAATGATCGTCATCAACCGTGGTTCATGTAGAGGTGTTTGTGGTCCAGTGGATAAGTCTCTGGACAATGAAACATGAGGGTATGGGCTTCAAATGCCTGCCATACGTAGCACTAATGTTGTTTGGCAAGACATTAATCTATATTTGCTATACTTAATCTAGGTATATCAAGTGGGTAACTTGTAGGATATATTCCTTGAATGCATCACTATGTAGTATTTAGTAAGTAAATGCACTACGGCTTTAACTGACAGTCCTCCTGTTGTAAGACACATGCTCCATAAACAATTTGTCTGTGCCTACTATCCTGCACCAACCGAATTCTTAACTTTAACCCTGCTCCAAAAAGTATACATATCACTAAATCTAAGCTCAAACTTATTTGCAGCCCTTTTATCCAACTCCTATATATATAAGACTAAATAAAGCCCGGAGTATTTGTCACCGGAGCATAGCCATTCACATACATGTATATTGGAGCACCCAGTTATATTTACAGTCATGTAATTAAAACATGTACTCTGTTAACGTACTTGTATGAATCACTGTTTGTACACATGTAGGTCAAAACTGTGGTGCTAGAAGATGTTAGGTGTCCAACATTAGCCTCTTCACATCACCTCGTAGATGCTTTGTGTACCATGCCAAACCTGACTCTACTGACATTACGTGGAGAGGATTCCCAGGAGGACTTCTATTCTACACTGAATGCAAAGGCGTCAACCTTACAGGTACGTACAAGTGTTTGTACTCCATATCCATGCCATTATGAATATATGTACACATGTAGCAGTTGAGATGAGTTTAAGGAGTTATGATATTTTAGCAACAGTCAATATTTTTTCAATGTGCGTAATGTTTTCTATGAAAATATATGATAGTCTTAGCAGACAAAGGAACAGTATTATAAAGAAGGTCTTTCATATACAGTGTATGATACCGAATTCATATAGCTTGAGTTGAAAATATGATGTTCAGCAAGATAACTTCACTTTAAAGGTTTGCCTCAGAAAAGATATTTTAGTTTATGATGGAGACTAACTGGAGTTGTTTAATTAACCCAATTTTATGTATGGGTTGTACTGTGTTGTTACTCATGCATTAATGAAATTTCATTATAAATAGATTTATACTGAAGTACCCTATAGCCTGGTTGGTACAAATATTTTTGTTAGTAATTTGTATTTGTTTAAAGTTCAAAGCAATTCATAAGGTATTTAAATGTCATAATGGGTCTGAAAGCAGTATCAAAGTATACTTCAGATTCAATACTTACTAAACAAGGATGGAGATCTAGATTAAAGTGTTCTTTTAAGGACATGCATCTACATGTACATTCATGCATAATGCATACTTTTTGTCTTTGATGTATAGCATTCATGCAATGTCACTGATGTGTCTAAATAATCGACAAGGCGATTGTTCTTTCATTGTTTGATTCTCCAAACAAAAATGCTGCTCTATTTAATAAAACCAGTCGTATGAATAAAATACATTCTTAAATGATCGTCATCAACCATGATTCATGTAGAGGTGTTTGTGGTCCAGTGGATAAGTCTCTCGACATGGAAACATGAGGTATGGGCTTCAAATCCCTGCCATACGTAGCACTAATGTTGTTTGGCAAGACGTTAATCTATATTTGCTATACTTAATCTAGGTATATCAAGTGGGAAACTTGTAGGATATATTCCTTGAATGCATCACTATGTAGTATGTAGTATTAAAGTAAACGCACCACAGCTGTAACTGACAGTCCTCCTGTTGTATGACACATGCTCCAACAATTTTCTGGTATTTCTCTCCTGCACTAACCGAATTCTTAACTTTAACCCTGCTCCAAAAAGTATACATATCACTAAATCTGAGCTCAAACCTATTTGCAGACGTTTTATCGAAATCCTACATATATAAGACTAAAGAAAACCCGGAGTATTTGTCACCGGAGCATAGCCATTCACATACATGTATATCGGAGCACCCAGTTATATTTGCAGTCATGTAATTAAAACATGTACTCTGGTAATGTACTTGTATTGGTTACTGTTTGTATAAATGTAGGTCAAAACTGTCATGCTACACGATGTTGGCTGTTCAACATCAGCCTCTTCACATCACCTAGCACAAGCTTTGTGTTCCATGCCAAACCTAACTCTACTGATACTAGGTAGAGAGGATTTCCAGGAGGAGTTCTATTCTACATTGAATGCAAAGGCGTCAACCTTACCGGTATGTGCGAGTATTTGTACTCTATATCCCTGCCATGATAAACTCATGTACAGATGTAGCAGTGGAGATGAGTTTGAGGAGTTATGATATTTTAGCAACAGTCAAATTTTTTTAAAAATATGTTTAATGTTTTTTTAATGAAAATATATAACAGTCTTAGCAGAAAAAGGAACAGGGGCGGTATTCTGAACATTGTTGTAAGTTTTGTGTTATCTTTTGTTGTATCTTCCAGAGATAACACAGCGCTAATATTGTTGTAAGTTGGTGTTCTGAAAATCATTTTATCCCTGTGTTATCTCTTGAAGGACCGCCTCTATCTTATCTTTGACCACTGTTGACACGCCCATTTTTATGGACCGTACCAATCAAAATCTATTTTATATAAGCATGATAAGTAGGTCAACCAATAGGAATACTTTATGCCATATCTAATGATGCGCCTAGCGCATACTAATCTTGGGCGTAATTAGTAAATTGAGTGCTTATTACGTGCGTCATATGCGCTGTGGCATGTGGATCATGAAGACAAGTCACGCTTTCAATTAGTGGTTATAGATGAGAGCATTAAAATCGTCATATCCTAGCATGTAATTTCTTAGAAAGTTCTCATCTGTGATGTCTCCGGTCAACACACAATCTTCTGCTAACTCGTCTATTGGCACGAAGTTGGTTTTGGGCAAGGAATATTGCCGCCATTATATCATCCCGAAAGATACAACAACCCCCTACCTATTGTAAATATTGTTGTAAATACCACGCAAGATAAGATAAGATAAAAGATACAACAATTTTCAGAATACCAATTATCTTATCATATTATCTCCCATGCGCATATGCAAATGAGGATTAAGCGCCATTTTTTGTAATACTACGCACTATTACAAGCGCACAAAAGTTTGAGCGCAGGCGAGACCAAAGAAATGAGAGAAAAGATACAACAAAAGATACAACAAAAGTTACAACAATGTTCAGAATACAAACTTTATCTGATCTTCAAAGATACAACAATATTAGAGATAACACAGGGTTCAGAATACGGCCCCAGTATTATAAAGAGGGTCTTTCATGTACAGTGTGTGATACAGAATTCATATAGCTTGAGTTGAAAATATGATGTTCAGCAAAAAAACTTCACTTTTAAAAGTTTGCTCAGAAAAGGTATTTTAGGTTATGATGGAGACTAACTGGAGTTGTTTAATTAACCCAATTTCATGGAAGGGTTGTGGGTTGTTATGCAATAATAAAATTTCATTATGAAAAGATTACTGAAGTACCTTAAAGCCTAGTTGATACAAATATTTTTGTTAGTAATTTGTATTTTTTTTAGTTCAAAGCAATTCATTAGGTATTTAAATGTCATAATGGGTCTGAAAGCAGTATCAAAGTATACTTCAGATTCAATACTTACTAAACAAGGATGGAGATCTAGATTAAAGTGTACTTTTAAGGACATGCAGCTACATGTACCTTCATGCATAATGCATACTTTCTGTCTTGTATGTATAGCATTTGTGCAATGTCACTAATGTGTCTAAATAATCGACAAGGCAATTGTTCTTTCATTGTTTGATTCTCCAAACAAAAAGGCTGTTATTTAATAAAACCAGTTGTATGAATAAAATACATTCTTAAATGATCGTCATCAACCATGGTTCATGTAGAGGTGTTTGTGGTCCAGTGGATAAGTCTCTGGACAATGAAACATGAGGTATGGGCTTCAAATGCCTGCCATACGTAGCACTAATGTTGTTTGGCAAGACATTAATTTATATTTGCAATACTTAATCTAGGTATATCAAGTGGGTAACTTGTAGGATATATTCCTTGAATGCATCACTATGTAGTATGTAGTAAGTAAATGCACCATGGCTGTAACTGACAGTCCTCATGTTGTATGACACATGCTCCAACAATTTTTCTGTGATTTCTCTCCTGCACTAACCGAATTCTTAACTTTAACCCTGCTCCAAAAAGTATACATATCACTAAATCTAAGCTCAAACCTATTTGCAGCCCTTTTATCCAACTCCTACATATATAAGACTAAATAAAGCCCGGAGTATTTGTCACTGTAGCATAGTCACTCACATACATGTAAATCGGAGCACCCAGTTATATTTCCAGTCTTTCAATTAAAACATGTACTCTGGTAAAGTGCTTTTATGAATCACTGTCTGTATACATGTAGGTCCAAACTGTCATGCTACAAGAAGTTAGGTGTCCAACATCAGCCTCTTTACATCACCTCGTAGATGCTTTGCGTTCTATGCCAAACCTGACTAAACTGCAACTCAATGGAAAGGATTTCCAGGAGGAGTTCTATTCTACACTGAATGCAAAGGCGTCAACCTTACAGGTATGCACGAGTGTTTGTACGCTATATCCATGCCATGATGAATTCATGTACAGATGTAGCAGTGGAGATGAGTTTGAGGAGTTATGATATTTTAGCAAAAGTCAATATTTTTCAATCTGTGTGTAATGCTTTTTAGAAAATATATAATAGTCTTAGCAGACAAAGGAACAGTATTATAAGGAGGGTCTTTCATGTAAAGTATATGATACAGAATTCATATAGCTTGAGTTGAAAATATGATGTTCTGCAAAAAAACCTCACTTTTAAAAGTTTTGCTAGAAAAGGTATTTTAGTTTATGATGGAGACTAACTGGAGTTGTTTAATTAACCCAATTTCATGGAAGGGTTGTGGGTTGTTACTTATGCAATAATGAAATTTCATTATAAAAAGATTACTGAAGTACCCTATAGCCTAGTTGAAAGAAATATTTTTGTTAGTAATTTGTATTTTTTTTAGTTCAAAGCAATTCATTAGGTATTTAAATGTAATAATGGGTCTGAAAGCAGTATCAAAGTATACTTCAGATTCAATACTTACTAAACAAGGATGGAGATCTAGATTAAAGTGTACTTTTAAGGACATGCAGCTACATGTACCTTCATGCATAATGCATACTTTCTGTCTTGTATGTATAGCATTTACGCAATGTCACTGATGTGTCTAAATAATCTACAAGGCGATTGTTCTTTCATTGTTTGATTCTCCAAACAAAAATGCTGCTCTATTTAATAAAACCAGTCGTATGAATAAAATACATTCTTAAATGATCGTCATCAACCATGGTTCATGTAGAGGTGTTTGTTGTCCAGTGGATAAGTCTGTGGACAATGAAACATGAGGTATGGGCTTCAAATCCCTGCCACATGTAGCACTAAAGTTTGGCAAGACATTAATCTATATTTTCTATACTTAATCTAGGTATATCAAGTGGGTAACTTGTAGGATATATTCCTTGAATGCATCACAATGTAGTATGTAGTATTAAAGTAAACGCACCACAGCTGTAACTGACAGTCCTCATGTTGTATGACACGTGCTCCAACAATTTTTCTGTGATTTCTATCCTGCACTAACTGAATTCTTAACTTTAACCCTGCTCAAAAAAGTATACATATCACTAAATGTAAGCTCAAACCTATTTGCAGCCCTTTTATCCAAATCCTACATATATAAGACTAAAGAAAGCCCGGAGTATTTGTCAACGGAGCATAGCCATTCACATACATGTATATTGGAGCACCCAGTTATATTTGCAGTCATGTAATTAAAACATGTACTCTGGTAATGTACTTGTATTGGTTACTGTTTGTATAAATGTAGGTCAAAACTGTCATGCTACAGGATGTTAGCTGTCCAACATCAGCTTCTTCACATCACCTAGCACAAGCTTTGTGTTCCATGCTAAACCTGACTCTACTGATACTAGGTAGAGAGGATTTCCAGGAGGAGTTCTATTCTACACTGAATGCAAAGGCGTCGACCTTACCGGTATGTGCGAGTGTTTGTACTCTATATCCATGCCATGATAAACTCATGTTCAGATGTAGCAGTGGAGATGAGTTAAAGGAGTTATGATATTTAAGCAACAGTCAATTTTTTTAAATATGTGTAATGTTTTTTTAATGAAAATATATAACAGTCTTAGCAGACAAAGGAACAGTATTATAAAGAGGGTCTTTCATGTACAGTGTATGATACCGAATTCATATAGCTTGAGTTGAAAATATGTTCAGCAAAAAAAACTTCACTTTTAAAAGCTTGCTCAGAAAAGGTTTTTTAGTTTATGATGGAGACTAACTGGAGTTGTTTAATTAACCCAATTTCATGGAAGGGTTGTAGGTTGTTATGCAATAATAAAATTTCATTATAAAAAGATTACTGAAGTACCCTAAAGCCTAGTTGATGCAAATATGTTTGTTTGAATTCAATTTGTATTTTTTTAAGTTCCAAGCAACTCATTAGGCATTTAATGTCATAATGGGTCTGAAAGCAGTATCAAAGTATGCTTCAGATTCAATACTTACTAAACAAGGATGGAGATCTAGATTAAAGTGTACTTTTAAGGACATGCAGCTACATGTACATTCATGCATGATGCATACTTTCTGTCGTGTATGTATAGCATTTATGCAATGTCACTGATGTGTCTAAATAATCGACAAGGCGATTGTTCTTTCATTGTTTGTTTGATTCTCCAAACAAAAATGCTGCTCTATTTAATATAACCAGTCGTATGAATAAAATACATTCTTAAATGATCGTCATCAACCATGATTCATGTAGAGGTGTTTGTGGCCCAGTGGATAAGTTTCCGGACAATGAATCATGCGGTATGGGCTTCAAATCTCTGCCATACGTAGCACTAATGTTGCTTGGCAAGACATTAATCTATATTTGCTATACTTATTCTAGGTATATTAAGTGGGTAACTTGTAGGATATATTCCTTGAATGCATCATGATGTAGTATGTAGTAAGTAAATGCACCATGGCTGTAACTGACAGTCTTCCTGTTGTACGTCACATGCTCCATCAACAATTTTTCTGTGCTTACTATCCTGTAGTAACCGAATTCTTAACTTTAACCTTGCATACAAAAGTATACCTACCATAAACCTAAGCTCAGACCTATTTGCAGCCCTTTTCTAAATTTTATATTTTTGACTAAATAAAGCCCAGAGCATATGTCACCTGAGCATAGCCATACAAATACATGTATATCGGAGCACCCAGTTATATTTGCAGTCATTCAATTATAACATGTACTCTGGTAATGTACTTGTATGAATCACTATTTGTATACATGTAGGTCCAAAATCTCACTGTTGCAAATGTTCAGTGTCCAACATCAGCCTCTTCACATAACCTAGCAGATGCTTTGTGTTCCATGCCACACCTGACTGAACTGAAACTAATCGGAAAGGAATTCCAGGAGGTTTTCTACTCTACACTGAATGCAAAGGCAAAATTCTTACAGGTATATATGTGTGTTTGTACTCTATATCCATGCCATAATGAAGTATTGTACACATGTAGCAGTGGAGATGAGTTTAAGGGTTTATGATATATTAGCTACCGTCAACATATTTGTACAATGTGTGTAAAGTTTTATATAAAAATATGTCATAGTCTTAGCAGACAAAGAAACAGTATTATAAAGGGTGTCTTTCATGTATAGTGTATGATACAGAATTCATATAGCTTTATTTGAACATATGATGTTCTGCAAAAAAACCTCACTTTTAAAAGTTTGCCTCAGAAAAGGTATTTTAGTTTTTGATGGAGTCTAACTGGAGTTGTTTAATTAACCCAATTTCATGGAAAGGTTATGGGTTGTTACTTATGCAATAAAGAAATTTCATTATAAAAAGATTGCTGAAGTACCCAATAGCCTAGTTGATACAAATATTTTAGTTTGTAATTTTCGTAGGTCTAAAGCAATTCATGAGGCATTTAAATGTCATAATGGGTCTGAAAGCAGTATCAAAGTATACTTCAGATTCAATACTTACTAAACAAGGATGGAGATGTAGATTAAAGCGTACTTTTAAGGACATGCAGCTACATGTACATTCATGCATAATGCATACTTTCTGTCGTGTATGTTTAGCATTTATGCAATGTCACTGATGTGTCTAAATAATCGACAAGGCAATTGTTCTTTCACTGTTTATTTGATTCTTCAAACAAAAATGCTGCTCTATTTAAGAAAACGAGTTGTATGAATAAAATACATTCTTAAATGATGGACATCCATGGTTCATGTAAAGGTGTTTGTAGTCTAGTTGATAAGTCTGTGGACAATGAACCATGAGGTATGGGCTTCAAGTTCCTGCCATACGTAGCACTAATGTTGTTTTGGCAATACATTAATCTACATTTGCCATACTCGACGTAGGTGTAGTAAGTTGGTACCTTGTAGGATATATTCCTTGTAGGATATATTCCTTGAATGCATCACTATGTAGTATGTAGTAAGTAAATGCACTACGGCTGTTATTGTGGATCCTCCTGTTGTACGACACATGCTCCGTTAACATTTTTTCTGTGCTTACGATCCTGCACTATCCGAATTCTTAACTTTAACCCTGCTTCAAAAAGTATACATATCACTAAATCTAACCTTAAGCCTATTTGCATCCCTTATCCAAATGCTACATATATAAGACTAAATAAAGCCCAGAGCATTTGTCACGTGAGCATAGCGATACAAATACATGTATGATAGAGCACCCAGTTATATTTGCAGTCATTCAATAACACATGTTCTCTGGTAATTTACTTGTATGAATCACTGTTTGAATACATGTAGGTCCAAACTCTCCAGCTCAGTTGTCCAACATTAGCCTCTTCACATCTCATAGGTGCTTTGTGTTCCATGCCAAACCTGACTGACCTGACACTAACTGGAAAGGATTTCAAAGAGGAGTTCTACTCTACACTGAATGCAAAGGCATCAACCTTACAGGTATGCATGTGTGTTTATACTCTATATCCATGCCATGATAAATACATGTACACATATAGCAATGGAGATGAGTTTTGTAAGGGTGTATGATGTATTAGCTACCGTCAACATATTATTACAATGTGTGTAATGTTTTATATAATATGTAATAGTCTTAGCAAGCAAAGGAACAGCATTATAAAGGGTGTCTTTCATGTATAGTGTATGAAACAGAATTCATAGAGCTTGAGTTGAAAATATGATGTTCTGCAAAATACTTCACTTTTAAAGGTTTGCCTCAGAAAAGGTTATTTGTTTTTTGATGGAGACTAACAGGATGTGTTTAAGTAAGCATTTTGAGAGGAAAAGTGAGTGTTAATTGCTACTTATGTAATTATAGAATTCAGTATAAAAAGTACTCAGACTAGTAGATACAAATAGTTTTGTTTGTAATTTTTAAATTTTTAAGTTCAAAGCGATTCATAAGATTAGAATTATGTCCTCATGGTTCTGAAAGCAGTATCACAGTATACTTCAGATTCAACACTCTCTAACCAAGGATGTAGATCTAGGTCACAGTGTACTTATTTAAGCACAGCTACATGTACACACTCTACATATAATGCATATTTTTCAGTGCAATTCACCAAATAGTCGACAAAGTGATAGTTCCTTCGTTTATTTAATACTCCATACACAAATTCAGCTCTATTAAAATCAATCTCATGAACAATAAACATTCTGCATCAACCATGGTTCATGTTAAGGTGTTTGTGCTGCAGTGGAGAAGTCTCTGGACAGTGAACCATGAGGTATGGGCTTCAAATCCCTGCCATACGTAGCACTAATGTTGTTTGGCAAGACATTAATCTACATTTGCAATACTTAACCTAGGTGTATCAAGTGGGTAACTTGGAGGATATATTCCTTGAATGCATCACTATGTAGTATGAAGTATTATAAGTAAATGCACTACGGCTGTAACTGACAGTCCCCCTGCTGTAAGACACATGCTCAATCAACAATTTTGCTGTGCTTACTATCCTGCACTAACCGAATTCTTATCTTTAACCCTGCTTCAAAAAGTATAGCTATCACTAAATCTAAGCTCAAACCTAATTGCTACCCTTTCCAAATGCTATTTATTTGACTAACTAAATCCCAGAGCATTTGTCACGTGAGCAAAGCCATCCAAATACATGTAAAATGGAGCACCTAGTTATATTTGCAGTCACTCAATTAAAACATGTTCTCTGGTAATGTACTTGTATGAATTACTATTTGTATACATGTAGGTCCAAAGTGTCGTGCTACAAGATGTTAGGTGTCCAACCTCAGCCTCTTCACATCACCTCGTAGATGCTTTGTGTTCTATGCCAAACCTGACTAAACTGCAACTCATTGGAAAGGATTTCCAGGAGAAGTTCTATACTACACTGAATGCAGAGGCGTCAACCTTACAGGTATGTCCGAGTGTATGTACTCTATATCCATGCCATGATGAATTCATGTACAGATGTAGCAGTGGAGATGAGTTTAAGGAGTTATGATATTTTAGCAACAGTCAATATTTTTTCAATGTGTGTAATGTTTTATATAAAAATATGTAATTGTCTTAATAGCAGGCAAAGGAACAGTATTATAAAGGGTGTCTTTCATGTATAGTGTATGATACAGAATTCATTGAGCCTGACCTGAAAATATGAAGTTCTGCAAAACACTTCACTTTTAAAGGTTTGCCTCAGAAAAGTATATTTGGTTTTTGATGGAGACTTACATGGTTTGTTTAAGTAAGCATTTTTAGGGGAAAAGTGAGTGTTAATTGCTACTGATGTAATTATACAATTCAGTATAAACAGTTCACTGAAGTACTCTAAAGACTAGTAGATACAAATAGTTTTGTTTGTAATTTTTGTAATTTTTAAGTTCAAAGCGATTCAAAAGGTTGGAATTATGTCATCATGGGTCTGAAAGCAGTATCACAGTATACTTCAGATTCAACACTCTCTAACCAAGGATGTAGATCTAGATCACAGTGTACCTTTTTAAGCACAGCTACATGTACACACTCTACATATAATGCATATTTTTCAGTGCAATTCACCAAATAGTCGACAAAGTGATAGTTCCTCGTTTATTTAATACTCCATACACAAATTCAGCACTACTTATTAAAATCAACCCCATGAACCATTAACATTCTAAAATAATGGGCATCAACCATGGTTCATGTTAAGGTGTTTGTGCTGCAGTGGAGAAGTCTCTGGACAGTGAACCATGAGGTATGGGCTTCAAATCCGTGCCATACGTAGCACTAATGTTGTTTGGCAAGACATTAATCTACATTTGCAATACTTAACCTAGGTGTATCAAGTGGTTAACTTGGAGGATATATTTCTTGAATACATCACTATGTAGTATGAAGTATTACAAGTAAATGCACTACGGCTGTAACTGACAGTCCCCCTGCTGTAAGACACATGCTCAATCAACAATTTTGCTGTGCTTACTATCCTGCACTAACCGAATTCTTATCTTTAACCCTGCTTCAAAAGTATAGCTATCACTAAATCTAAGATCAAACCTAATTGCTGCCCTTTCCAAATTCTATTTATTTGACTAACTAAATCTCAGAGCATTTGTCACGTGAGCAAAGCCATCCAAATACATGTAAAATGGAGCACCTAGTTATATTTGCAGTCACTCAATTAAAACATGTTCTCTGGTAATGTACTTGTATGAATTACTATTTGTATACATGTAGGTCCAAAGTGTCGTGCTACAAGATGTTAGGTGTCCAACCTCAGCCTCTTCACTTCACCTCGTAGATGCTTTGTGTTCTATGCCAAACCTGACTAAACTGCAACTCATTGGAAAGGATTTCGAGGAGAAGTTCTATACTACACTGACTATAGAGGCGTCAACCTTACAGGTATGTCCAGTGTATGTACTCTATATCCATGCCATGATGAATTCATGTACAGATGTAGCAGTGGAGATGTGTTTAAGGAGTTATGATATTTTAGCAACAGTCAATATTTTTTCAATGTGTGTAATGTTTTATATAAAAATATGTAATTGTCTTAATAGCAGGCAAAGGAACAGTATTATAAAGGGTGTCTTTCATGTATAGTGTATGATACAGAATTCATTGAGCCTGACCTGAAAATATGAAGTTCTGCAAAACACTTCACTTTTAAAGGTTTGCCTCAGAAAAGTATATTTGGTTTTTGATGGAGACTTACATGGTTTGTTTAAGTAAGCATTTTTAGGGGAAAAGTGAGTGTTAATTGCTACTGATGTAATTATACAATTCAGTATAAACAGTTCACTGAAGTACTCTAAAGACTAGTAGATACAAATAGTTTTGTTTGTAATTTTTGTAATTTTTAAGTTCAAAGCGATTCAAAAGGTTGGAATTATGTCATCATGGGTCTGAAAGCAGTATCACAGTATACTTCAGATTCAACACTCTCTAACCAAGGATGTAGATCTAGATCACAGTGTACCTTTTTAAGCACAGCTACATGTACACACTCTACATATAATGCATATTTTTCAGTGCAATTCACCAAATAGTCGACAAAGTGATAGTTCCTCGTTTATTTAATATTCCATACACAAATTCAGCACTACTTATTAAAATCAACCCCATGAACCATTAACATTCTAAAATAATGGGCATCAACCATGGTTCATGTTAAGGTGTTTGTGCTGCAGTGGAGAAGTCTCTGGACAGTGAACCATGAGGTATGGGCTTCAAATCCCTGCCATACGTAGCACTAATGTTGTTTGGCAAGACATTAATCTACATTTGCAATACTTAACCTAGGTGTATCAAGTGGTAACTTGGAGGATATATTCCTTGAATGCATCACTATGTAGTATGAAGTATTATAAGTAAATGCACTACGGCTGTAACTGACAGTCCCCCTGCTGTAAGACACATGCTCAATCAACAATTTTGCTGTGCTTACTATCCTGCACTAACCGAATTCTTATCTTTAACCCTGCTTCAAAAAGTATAGCTATCACTAAATCTAAGCTCAAACCTAATTGCTGCCCTTTCCAAATTCTATTTATTTGACTAACTAAATCCCAGAGCATTTGTCACGTGAGCAAAGCCATTCAAATACATGTATAATGGAGCACCTAGTTATATTTGCAGTCACTCAATTAAAACATGTTCTCTGGTAATGTACTTGTATGAATAACTATTTGTATACATGTAGGTCCAAAGTGTCGTGCTACAAGATGTTAGGTGTCCAACCTCAGCCTCTTCACATCACCTCGTAGATGCTTTGTGTTCTATGCCAAACCTGACTAAACTGCAACTCATTGGAAAGGATTTCCAGGAGAAGTTCTATACTACACTGAATGCAAGGGCACCAGCCTTACAGGTATGTCCGAGTGTATGTACTCTATATCCATGCCATGATGAATTCATGTACAGATGTAGCAGTGGAGATGTGTTTAAGGAGTTATGATATTTTAGCAACAGTCAATATTTTTTCAATGTGTGTAATATTTTATATAAAAATATGTAATTGTCTTAATAGCAGGCAAAGGAACAGTATTATAAAGGGTGTCTTTCATGTATAGTGTATGATACAGAATTCATTGAGCCTGACCTGAAAATATGAAGTTCTGCAAAACACTTCACTTTTAAAGGTTTGCCTCAGAAAAGTATATTTGGTTTTTGATGGAGACTTACATGGTTTGTTTAAGTAAGCATTTTTAGGGGAAAAGTGAGTGTTAATTGCTACTGATGTAATTATACAATTCAGTATAAACAGTTCACTGAAGTACTCTAAAGACTAGTAGATACAAATAGTTTTGTTTGTAATTTTTGTAATTTTTAAGTTCAAAGCGATTCAAAAGGTTGGAATTATGTCATCATGGGTCTGAAAGCAGTATCACAGTATACTTCAGATTCAACACTCTCTAACCAAGGATGTAGATCTAGATCACAGTGTACCTTTTTAAGCACAGCTACATGTACACACTCTACATATAATGCATATTTTTCAGTGCAATTCACCAAATAGTCGACAAAGTGATAGTTCCTCGTTTATTTAATATTCCATACACAAATTCAGCACTACTTATTAAAATCAACCCCATGAACCATTAACATTCTAAAATAATGGGCATCAACCATGGTTCATGTTAAGGTGTTTGTGCTGCAGTGGAGAAGTCTCTGGACAGTGAACCATGAGGTATGGGCTTCAAATCCGTGCCATACGTAGCACTAATGTTGTTTGGCAAGACATTAATCTACATTTGCAATACTTAACCTAGGTGTATCAAGTGGTTAACTTGGAGGATATATTTCTTGAATACATCACTATGTAGTATGAAGTATTACAAGTAAATGCACTACGGCTGTAACTGACAGTCCCCCTGCTGTGAGACACATGCTGAATCAACAATTTTGCTGTGCTTACTATCCTGCACTAACCGAATTCTTATCTTTAACCCTGCTTCAAAAAGTATAGCTGTCACTAAATCTAAGATCAAACCTAATTGCTGCCCTTTCCAAATGCTATTTATTTGACTAACTAAATCCCAGAGCATTTGTCACGTGAGCAAAGCCATCCAAATACATGTAAAATGGAGCACCTAGTTATATTTGCAGTCACTCAATTAAAACATGTTCTCTGGTAATGTACTTGTATGAATTACTATTTGTATACATGTAGGTCCAAAGTGTCGTGCTACAAGATGTTAGGTGTCCAACCTCAGCCTCTTCACATCACCTCGTAGATGCTTTGTGTTCTATGCCAAACCTGACTAAACTGCAACTCATTGGAAAGGATTTCGAGGAGAAGTTCTATACTACACTGACTATAGAGGCGTCAACCTTACAGGTATGTCCGAGTGTATGTACTCTATATCCATGCCATGATGAATTCAAGTACAGATGTAGCAGTGGAGATGAGTTTAAGGAGTTATGATATTTTAGCTACAGTCAATATTTTTTCAATGTGTGTAATGTTTTATATAAAAATATGTAATTGTCTTAATAGCAGGCAAAGGAACAGTATTATAAAGGTTGTCTTTCATGTATAGTGTATGATACATAATTCATAGAGCCTGACCTGAAAATATGAAGTTCTGCAAAATACTTCACTTTTAAAGGTTTGCCTCAGAAAAGTTTATTTGGTTTTTGATGGAGACTTACATGGTTTGTTTAAGTAAGCATTTTTAAGGGGAAAAGTGAGTGTTAATTGCTACTTATGTAATTATACAATTCAGTATAAACCGTTCACTGAAGTACTCTAAAGACTAGTAGATACAAATAGTTTTGTTTGTAATTTTGTAATTTTTAAGTTCAAAGCGATTCAAAAGTTGGAATTATGTCATCATGGGTCTGAAAGCAGTATCACAGTATACTTCAGATTCAACACTCTCTAACCAAGGATGTAGATCTAGATCACAGTGTACTTATTTAAGCACAGCTACATGTACACACTCTACATATAATGCATATTTTTCAGTGCAATTCACCAAATAGTCGACAAAGTGATAGTTCCTCGTTTATTTAATACTCCATACACAAATTCAGCACTACTTATTAAAATCAACCCCATGAACCATTAACATTCTAAAATAATGGGCATCAACCATGGTTCATGTTAAGGTGTTTGTGCTGCAGTGGAGAAGTCTCTGGACAGTGAACCATGAGGTATGGGCTTCAAATCCGTGCCATACGTAGCACTAATGTTGTTTGGCAAGACATTAATCTACATTTGCAATACTTAACCTAGGTGTATCAAGTGGGTAACTTGGAGGATATATTTCTTGAATACATCACTATGTAGTATGAAGTATTACAAGTAAATGCACTACGGCTGTAACTGACAGTCCCCCTGCTGTAAGACACATGCTCAATCAACAATTTTGCTGTGCTTACTATCCTGCACTAACCGAATTCTTATCTTTAACCCTGCTTCAAAAAGTATAGCTATCACTAAATCTAAGCTCAAACCTAATTGCTGCCCTTTCCAAATTCTATTTATTTGACTAACTAAATCCCAGAGCATATGTCACGTGAGCAAAGCCATTCAAATACATGTATAATGGAGCACCTAGTTATATTTGCAGTCACTCAATTAAAACATGTTCTCTGGTAATGTACTTGTATGAATTACTATTTGTATACATGTAGGTCCAAAGTGTCGTGCTACAAGATGTTAGGTGTCCAACCTCAGCCTCTTCACATCACCTCGTAGATGCTTTGTGTTCTATGCCAAACCTGACTAAACTGCAACTCATTGGAAAGGATTTCCAGGAGAAGTTCTATACTATACTGAATGTAGGCGTCAACCTTACAGGTATGTCCGAGTGTATGTACTCTATATCCATGCCATGATGAATTCAAGTACAGATGTAGCAGTGGAGATGAGTTTAAGGAGTTATGATATTTTAGCTACAGTCAATATTTTTTCAATGTGTGTAATGTTTTATATAAAAATATGTAATTGTCTTAATAGCAGGCAAAGGAACAGTATTATAAAGGGTGTCTTTCATGTATAGTGTATGATACAGAATTCATTGAGCCTGACCTGAAAATATGAAGTTCTGCAAAATACTTCACTTTTAAAGGTTTGCCTCAGAAAAGTTTATTTGGTTTTTGATGGAGACTTACATGGTTTGTTTAAGTAAGCATTTATAGGGGAAAAGTGAGTGTTAATTGCTACTTATGTAATTATACAATTCAGTATAAACAGTTCACTGAAGTACTCTAAAGACTAGTAGATACAAATAGTTTTGTTTGTAATTTTTGTAATTTTTAAATTCAAAGCGATTCAAAAGGTTGAAATTATGTCATCATGGGTCTGAAAGCAGTATCACAGTATACTTCAGATTCAACACTCTCTAACCAAGGATGTAGATCTAGATCACAGTGTACTTATTTAAGCACAGCTACATGTACACACTCTACATATAATGCATATTTTTCAGTGCAATTCACCAAATAGTCGACAAAGTGATAGTTCCTCGTTTATTTAATACTCCATACACAAATTCAGCACTACTTATTAAAATCAACCCCATGAACCATTAACATTCTTAAATAATGGGCATCAACCATGGTTCATGTTAAGGTGTTTGTGCTGCAGTGGAGAAGTCTCTGGACAGTGAACCATGAGGTATGGGCTTCAAATCCGTGCCATACGTAGCACTAATGTTGTTTGGCAAGACATTAATCTACATTTGCAATACTTCACCTAGGTGTATCAAGTGGGTAACTTGGAGGATATATTCCTAGAATGCATCACTATGTAGTATGAAGTATTATAAGTAAATGCACTACGGCTGTAATTGACAGTCCTACTGGTGTAAGACACATGCTCAGTCAATAATTTTGCTGTGCTTACTATCCTGCACTAACCAAATTCCTAACTTTAACTCTGCTCAACAAAGTATACATATCACTATAAACCTAAGCTCAATCCTATTTGCTGCCCTTATCGAAATCCTACATATATAAGACTAAATAAAGCCTGGAGTATTTGTCACCGGAGCATAGTCATTCACATACATCTAAATCGGAGCACCCAGTTATATTTGCTGTCATTCAATTAAAACATGTACTCTGATAAAGTGCTTGTATGAATCACTGTCTGTATACATGTAGGTCCAAAGTGTCGTGCTACAAGAAGTTAGGTGTCCAACATCATCCTCTTCAAGTCGACTCATAGGTGCTTTGTGTTCCATGCCAAACTTGACTGACCTGCAACTCCTTGGAAAGGATTTCCAGGAGGAGTTCTATTTTACACTGAATGCAAAGGCGTCAACCTTACAGGTATGTCCGAGTGTTTGTACTCCATATCCATGCCATGATGAATTCATGTACAGATGTAGCAGTGGAGATGAGTTTAAGGAGTTATGATATTTTAGCAACAGTCAATATTTTTTCAATGTGTGTAATGTTTTATATAAAAATATGTAATTGTCTTAATAGCAGGCAAAGGAACAGTATTATAAAGGTTGTCTTTCATGTATAGTGTATGATACATAATTCATAGAGCCTGACCTGAAAATATGAAGTTCTGCAAAATACTTCACTTTTAAAGGTTTGCCTCAGAAAAGTTTGTTTGGTTTTTGATGGAGACTAACATGATGTGTTTAAGTAAGCATTTTTAGGGGAAAAGTGAGTGTTAATTGCTACTGATGTAATTATACAATTCAGTATAAACAGTTCACTGAAGTACTCTAAAGACTAGTAGATACAAATAGTTTTGTTTGTAATTTTTGTAATTTTTAAGTTCAAAGCGATTCAAAAGATTGGAATTATGTCCTCATGGTTCTGAAAGCAGTATCACAGTATACTTCAGATTCAACACTCTCTAACCAAGGATGTAGATCTAGATCACAGTGTACTTATTTAAGCACAGCTACATGTACACACTCTACATATAATGCATATTTTTCAGTGCAATTCACCAAATAGTCGACAAAGTGATAGTTCCTCGTTTATTTAATACTCCATACACAAATTCAGCACTACTTATTAAAATCAACCCCATGAACCATTAACATTCTAAAATAATGGGCATCAACCATGGTTCATGTTAAGGTGTTTGTGCTGCAGTGGAGAAGTCTCTGGACAGTGAACCATGAGGTATGGGCTTCAAATCCGTGCCATACGTAGCACTAATGTTGTTTGGCAAGACATTAATCTACATTTGCAATACTTAACCTAGGTGTATCAAGTGGTTAACTTGGAGGATATATTTCTTGAATACATCACTATGTAGTATGAAGTATTACAAGTAAATGCACTACGGCTGTAACTGACAGTCCCCCTGCTGTAAGACACATGCTCAATCAACAATTTTGCTGTGCTTACTATCCTGCACTAACCGAATTCTTATCTTTAACCCTGCTTCAAAAAGTATAGCTATCACTAAATCTAAGATCAAACCTAATTGCTGCCCTTTCCAAATTCTATTTATTTGACTAACTAAATCCCAGAGCATTTGTCTAAAGACTAGTAGATACAAATAGTTTTGTTTGTAATTTTTGTAATTTTTAAGTTCAAAGCGATTCAAAAGGTTGGAATTATGTCATCATGGGTCTGAAAGCAGTATCACAGTATACTTCAGATTCAACACTCTCTAACCAAGGATGTAGATCTAGATCACAGTGTACTTATTTTAAGCACAGCTACATGTACATACTCTACATATAATGCATATTTTTCAGTTCAAAGCACCAAATAGTCGACAAAGTGATAGTTCCTTCGTTTATTTAATAATCCATACACAAATTCAGCACTATTTATTAAAATCAACCCCATGAACCATTAACATTCTAAAATAATTGGCATCAACCATGGTTCATGTTGAGGTGTTTGTGCTGCAGTTGAGAAGTCTCTGGACAGTGAACCATGAGGTATGGGCTTCAAATCCCTGCCATACGTAGCACTAATGTTGCTTGGCAAGACATTAATCTACATTTGCAATACTTCACCTAGGTGTATCAAGTGGGTAACTTGGAGGATATATTCCTAGAATGCATCACTATGTAGTATGAAGTATTCTTGAATACATCACTATGTAGTATTAAGTTAATTGCTACTTATGTAATTATACAATTCAGTATAAACAGTTCACTGAAGTACTCTAAAGACTAGTAGATACAAATAGTTTTGTTTGTAATTTTTGTAATTTTTAAGTTCAAAGCGATTCAAAAGGTTCGAATTATGTCATCATGGGTCTGAAAGCAGTATCACAGTATACTTCAGATTCAACACTCACTAACCAAGGATGTAGATCTAGATCACAGTGTACTTATTTTAAGCACAGCTACATGTACACACTCTTCATATAATGCATATTTTTCAGTTCAAAGCACCAAATAGTCGACAAAGTGATAGTTCCTTGTTTATTTAATACTCCATACACAAATTCAGCACTATTTATTAAAATCAATCTAATGAACAATAAACATTCTAAAATAATGGGCATCAACCATGGTTCATGTGGAGGTGTTTGTGCTGCAATGGATAAGTCTCTGGACAGTGAACCATGAGGTATGGGCTTCAAATCCCTGTATACGTAGCACTCGTGTAGTTTGGCAAGACATTAATCTATCTTTCCCACACTCAACCTAGGTGTTAGTCTTTCCCACACTCAACCTAGGTGTAGTAAGTCGATACCTTGTAGGATATATTCCTTGAATGCATCACTATGTAGTATGTAGTAAGTAAATGCACTACGGCTGTAATTGTGGATCCTCCTGTTGTTCGACACATGCTCCATCAACAATTTTTCTGTGTTTACTATCCTGCACTATCCAAATTCTTAACTTTAACCCTGCTCCAAAAAGTATACATATAACTATAAATATAAGCTAAAACCTTTTTGCATCCCTTAACCATAATCCTACATTTATAATACTAAATAAAGCCCTGAGCATTTGTCACCTGAGCATAGCCATACAAATACATGTATAATGGAGCACCAAGTAATATTTGCTGTCTTTCAATTAAAACATGTACTCTAGTAATGTGCTTTTATGAATAACTGTAAACATGTAGGTCCAAACTGTCATGCTACGAGATGTTCAGTGTCCAATATTAGCCTCTTCACATCACCTCGTAGATGCTTTGTGTTCCATGCCAAACCTGACTGAACTGAAACTAATTGGAAAGGATTTCCAGGAGGAGTTCTATTCTACACTGAATGCAAAGGCAAAATTCTTACAGGTATATATGTGTGTTTGTACTCTATATCCATGCTATGATGAAGTCTTGTACACATGTAGCAGTGGAGATGAGTTTAAGGGTTTATGATATATTAGCTACCGTCAACATATTTATACAATGTGTGTAACGTTTTATATAAAAATATGTCATAGTCTTAGCAGACAAGGGAACAGTATTATAAAGGGTGTCTTTCATGTATAGTGTATGATACAGAATTCATATAGCTTCATTTGAACATATGTTCTGCAAAAAACCTCACTTTTAAAGGTTTGCCTCAGAAAAGGTATTTTAGTTTTTGATGGATACTAACTGGAGTTGTTTAACCTAATATCATGGAAGGGTTGTGGGTTGTTACATGCAATAATGAAATTTCATTATAAAAAGATTAGTGAAGTACCCTAAAGCCTAGTTGATACAAATATTTGTGTTTGTAATGTGTATTTTTCTTAAGTCCAAAGCAATTAATGAGGCATTTAAATGTCATAACGGGTCTGAAAGCAGTATCAAAGTATACTTCAGACTATATACCTACTAAACAAGGATGGAGATCTAGATTAAAGTGTACTTTTAAGGACATGCAGCTCCGTGTACATTCATGCATAATGCATACTTTCTGTCGTGTATGTATAGCATTTATGCAATGTCACTGATGTGTCTAAATAATCGACAAGGCGATTGTTCTTTCACTGTTTATTTGATTCTCCAAACAAAAATGCTGCTCTTTTTAAGAAAACCAGTCATATGAATGAAATACATTCGAAAATGATGGACATGAACCATGGTTCATGTAGAATTGTTTGTGGTCCAGTGGGTAAGTCTCTGGACAGTGGACCATGAGGTATGGGCTTCAAATCCCTGCCATACGTAGCACTAATGTTGTTTGGCAAGGCATTAATCTACATTTTGTAAGTATTGTAGTATGAAGTATTATAAGTAAATGCACTACGGCTGTAAATGACAGTCCTCCTGCTGTAAGACACATGCTCAATCAACAATTTTGCTGTGCTTACTATCCTGCACTAACCGAATTCTTAACTTTAACCCTGCTTCAAATAGTATAGCTTTAACTTAATCTAAGCTCAAACCTAATTGCTGCCCTTTCCAAATTCTATATATTTGACTAAAAAAATCCTAGAGCATTTGTCACGTGAGCATAGCCATACAAATACATGTTTTATATAAAAATATGTAATAGTCTTAATAGCAGGCAAAGGAACAGTATTATAAAGGGTCTTTTTCATGTATAGTGTATGATACAGAATTCATAGAGCTTGAGTTGAAAATATGTTCTGCAAAATACTTCACTTTTAAAGGTTTGCCTCAGAAAAGGTTTTTTGATGGAGACTAACATGATGTGTTTAGGTAAGCATTTTGAGGTGAAAAGTGAGAGTTAATTGCTACTTGTGTCATTATACAATTCAGTATAAACAGTTCACTGAAGTACTCTAAAGACTAGTAGATACAAATAGTTTTGTTTGTAATTTTTTAATTTTTAAGTTCAAAGCGATTCAAAAGGTTGGAATTATGTCCTCATGGGTCTGAAAGCAGTATCACAGTATACTTCAGATTCAACACTCTCTAACCAAGGATGTAGATCTAGATCACAGTGTACTTATTTTAAGCACAGCTACATGTTCACACTCTACATATAATGCATATTTTTCAGTGCAAAGCACCAAATAGTCGACAAAGTGATAATTTCTTCGTTTATTTAATACTCCATACACAAATTCAGCTCTATTTATAGAAATCAATCTCATAAACAATAAAAATTCTAAAATGATGGGCATCAACCATGGTTCATGTGGAGGTATTTGTGCTGCAGTGGAGAAGTCCCTGGACGGTGAACCATAAGGTATGGGCTACAAATCCCTGCCATACGTAGCACTAATGTTGTTTGGCAAGACATTAATCTACATTTGCAATACTTAACCTAGGTGTATTAAGTGGGTAACTTCGAGAATATATCCCTTGAATGCATCACTATTTAGAATGAAGTATTATAAGTAAATGCACTACGGCTGTAAATGACAGTCCTCCTTCTGTAAGACACTTCTTAATCAACAATTTTGCTGTGCTTACTTTCCTGCACTAACCGAATTCTTATCTTTAACCCTGCTTCAAAAAGTATAGCTATCACTAAATCTAAGCTCAACCCTAATTGCTGCCCTTTCCAAATTCTATATATTTGACTAAAAAAATCCTAGAGCATTTGTCATGTGAGCATAGCCATACAAATACATGTATAATGGAGCACCCAGTTATATTTGCAGTCACTCAATTAAAACATGTTCTCTGGTAATGTACTTGTATGAATCACTATTTCTATACATGTAGGTCAAAACTGTCGTGCTACAAGATGTTAGGTGTCCAACCTCAGCCTTTTCACATCACCTCGTAGATGCTTTGTGTTCCATGCCAAACCTGACTGACCTGCAACTCCTTGGAAAGGATTTCCAGGAGGAGTTCTATTCTACACTGAATGCAAAGGTGTCATACTTACGGGTATGTCCGAGTGTTTGTACTCTATATCCATGCCATGATGAATTCATGAACAGATGTAGCAGTGGACATGAGTTTAAGGAGTTATGATATTTTAGCAACAGTCCATATTTTTCAATGTGTGTAATGTTTTATATAAAAAGATGTAAAATTCTTAATAGCAGGCAAAGGAACAGTATTATAAAGGGTCTTTTTCATGTATAGTGTATGATACAGATACGTAGCACTAATGTTGTTTGGCAAGACATTAATCTACATTTGCAATACTTAACCTAGGTGTATCAAGTGTGTAACTTGGAGGATATATACCTTGAATGCATCACTATGTAGTAAGTAAATGCACTACGGCTGTAACTGACAGTCTTCCTGCTGTGAGACACATGCTCAATCAATAATTTTGCTGTGCTTACTATCCTGCACTAACCGAATTCTTAACTTTAACCCTGCTCCAAAAAGTATACATATCACTAAATCTAAGCTCAAACCTATTTGCATCCCTTATCCAAATCCTACATATATAAGACTAAATAAAGCCTGGAGTATTTGTCACTGGAGCATAGCCATTCACATACATGTATAATGGAGCACCTAGTTATATTTGCAGTCACTCAATTAAAACATGTTCTCTGGTAATGTACTTGTATGAATTACTATTTGTATACATGTAGGTCCAAAGTGTCGTGCTACAAGATGTTAGGTGTCCAACCTCAGCCTCTTCACATCACCTCGTGGATGCTTTGTGTTCCCTTCCGAACCTGACTGTCCTGGCACTAAGTGGAAAGGATTTCGAGGAGGAGTTCTACTCTACTCTGAATGCAAAGGCGTCAACCTTACAGGTATGTACGAGTGTTTGTACTCTGTATCCATGCCATTAAGAATATGTGTACACATGTAGCAGTTGAGATGAGTTTAAGGAGCTATGATATTTTAGCAACAGTCAATATTTTTTCAATGTGTGTAATGTTTTTATGAAAATATATACACCTGTAATAGTCTCAGCAGACAAAGGAACAGTATTATAAAGAGGGTCTTTCATGTCCAGTGTATGATACAAATTCATATAGCTTGAGTTGAAAATATGATGTTCAGCAAAAACACTTCACTTTTAAAAGTTTGCCTCAGAAAAGGTTGTTTAGTTTTTGATGGAGACTAACTGGAGTTGTATAATTAATCCAATTTTTATGGAAGGGTTGTGTTGGATTGTTACTTATGCAATAATGAAATTTCATTATGAGAAAGATTACTGAAGTACCCTATAGCCTAGTTGATACAAATATTTTGGTTTATAATTTGTATTTTTTAAAGTTCAAAGCAATTAATAAGGTATTTAAATGTCATAATGGGTCTGAAAGCAGTATCAAAGTATACTTCAGATTCAATACTTACTAAACAAGGATGGAGATGTAGATTTAAGTGTGCTTTTAATGACATGCAGCTACATGTACATTCATGCATAATGCATACTTTCTGTCATGTATGTAAAGCATTTACGCAATGTCACTGATGTGTCTAAATAATCGACAAGGCAATTGTTCTTTCATTGTTTATTTGATTCTCCAAACAAAAATGCTGCTCTATTTAATAAAACCAGTCGTATGAATGAAATAAATTCTCAAATGATGGACATGAACCATGGATCATGTAGAGGTGTTTGTGGTACAGTAGATAAGTCTCTGGATATTGAACTATGAGGTATGGGCTTCAAATCCCTGCCATACGTAGCACTAATGTTGTTTGGCAAGACATTAATCTACATTTGCAATACTTAACCTAGGTATATCAAGTGGGTAACTTGTAGGATATATTCCTTGAATGCATCACTATGTAGTATGTAGTAAGTAAATGCACTATGGCTGTACCTGACAGTCCTCCTATTGTAAGACTCATGCTCCATCAACAACTTTTCTGTGCTTACGATCCTGCACTATTCGAATTCTTAACTTTAACCCTGCTCCAAAAAGTATACATATCACTAAATCTAAGCTCAAACCTATTTGCAGCCCTTATCCAAATCCTACATATATAAGACTAAATAAAGCCTGGAGTATTTGTCACTGGAGCATAGCCATTCACATACATATATATCAGAGCACCCAGTTATGTTTGCAGTCATTCAATTAAAACATGTACTTTGGTAATGCATTTGTATAAATCACTGTTTGTATACATGTAGGTCCAAACTGTCATGCTATGGGATGGTAGGTGTCCAACATCAGCTTCTTCACATCACCTCGTAGATGCTTTGTGTTCCATGCCGAACCTGACTGAACTGAAACTAATTGGAAAGGATTTCCAGGAGGAGTTCTATTCTACACTGAATGCAAAGGCATCACCCTTACAGGTATGTACGAGTGTTTGTACTCTATATCCACGCCTTGATGAATTCATGTACACATCTAGCAGTGGAGAAGAGTTTAAGGAGTTATGATATTTTAGTAACAGTCAAGGTTATTTCAATGTGTGTAATGTTTTTTTAAAAGATATAAAATTCTTAGCAGAAAAAGGAACATTATTATTAAGAGGGTCTTTCATTTGCAGCGTATGATACAGAATTCATGTAGCTTGAGTTGAAAATTTGTTCTGCAAAACACTTCACTCTTAAATGTTTGCCTTGGAAGAGTATAGTTCGGTTTTTGATGGAGACTAACTAACAAATAAGCATTTTGGGGGGTAAGGGGAGTGTTGTGTTGATGCTCATGCTTATGTAGTAATACAATTTCATTATAAACAGATTACTGAAGTACTTTTAAATAAAGACTAGTAGATACAAATAGTTTTGTTTGTAATTTTGTTTATTTTTAAATTTAAAGCGATTAATAAGGTTGGAATTATGTCATGATGGGTCTGAAAGTATCAAAGTACACTTTAGATTCAATCTCGCTAAACAAGGATAGAGATCTAGATCACAGTGAATTTATTTCAAGCACAGCTACATGTATACACTCTACATGTACATATATGTATAAAGCAAACTTTCAGGCATGAATGTATTATATAGCATTTAGGCAATGTCAAAAATGTGTCTAAATAATCGACAAAGCGATAGTTCCTTCTTTGTTTATTTAATTCTCCAAATACAAATACAGCTCTAATTTAAATCAATCATGAATAATATACATTCTAAAAAATGCTGCACCATAAAGCAGTGGTTTAGCTCGAAACCGACAGGTCCCTGGTTCGAAACCAAGTTGATGCCTTAGTGCCCTTTGGTAAGCATTTTTATCGTCATTAATCAAGGCCATCGGATATGACTGAAAGCCGTTGGTCCCCCTTGTCGCTTACTTGTACTTTTTTTCTTAGCAGTCTGGTAAAATGACCATCACCATACTTAATTATTATCCCCTCGCCGACGAAGTCGGAGGGGATATAGAAAGTTTGATTTCAGAGTATGTAGGTCAAAGGTCATACCTCATTAAATATGCGAATCTTGTTTCCGTTCGATAACTTTAATAATGTTTGACGGATTTTAATCAAATTTAATATGAAGGTACATGGTATCAAAACACAGCCTAAATTCAATTTCCAAGTATGTAGGTCAAAGGTCATAGCTAATTAAAAATGCGAATCTGGTTTCCGATCGATAACTTTAGTAATGTTTGACGGATTTTAATGAAATTTAATATGAAGGTACATGGTATCAAAATACAGCCAAAGTTCGATTTCTGAGTATGTAGGTCAAAGGTCATAGCTAATTAAAAATGCGAATCTGGTTTCCGATCGATAACTTTAGTAATGTTTGACGGATTTTAATGAAATTTAATATGAAGGTACATGGTATCAAAATACAGCCAAAGTTCGATTTCTGAGTATGTAGGTCAAAGGTGAAAGGTCATTAAATATGCAAATCTGGTTTCCATTTGATAACTTTAGTAATGTTTGATGAATTTTAATAAAATTTGATATGAAGGTACATGGTATCAAAATACAGCCAAAGTTCGATTTCTGAGTATGTAGGTCAAAGGTGAAAGGTCATTAAATATGCAAATCTGGTTTCCATTCGATAACTTTAGTAATGTTTGATGAATTTTAATAAAATTTAATATGAAGGTACATGGTATCAAAATACAGCCAAAGTTCGATTTCTGAGTATGTAGGTCAAAGGTGAAAGGTCATAGCTCATTAAATATGCAAAAAAACCTAATTATATATGTGAAAATGTGGTTCACTTCCTTGCCTAGTAATATAATAGTATAGTCTAATGGAGGTAACTTGTTCTGACATATATAGGCCATGCATTTGTACCCTGCGAGGGGATGCTAGTTTTATTAAAAAACACATGGCATAGTAATCATGACGAACAAACATGATCCAAATTGAGACCCCAAAAAGCAATGCTTGTGAGTGGGGCCCCTGTGGAGGATGGACATCTCAATCCCAGCGGATTGGCAAAGAGACCAACGTGTTTCAAGGATCTGCGCAATTCAGAACATGAAAGATGGTAGGATACGATCATGGATACGATACAGTCTCACGCACGCAGAGCCCCCAAAACAACCAGTCCCAGAGTCCGCCAACCGAGATCAAGAAGTTCATTTACAACAACAAAAAACATGGTAATGTACACAAATTATTACAATAGAATGGCAAGGTTGTGTAACTTAAAAACATATTTGCAAGGAATAAAGCATGTATTAACAATAACTGATTACAAGGTTATATAAATTTAAAACACTTAGAAGGAAAAAACTGAATCACTGACAACATCAAGAATACCCTTAACCCCTCCAGCCGTAAACCGGCTTATGCTGTACGCATTAAGTTTACACACACACACACACACACGCATACAGAGGCTGACTGGCTAATCCTTGCTATAATATAGTACATAATATAATATAGCTTTGCGTTGCCTTGTTTTAATGTCTATTAGATTCATCTGATAGAGGATATATATTTCTACATGTAATATTCTCTTACAAATTGTTTTTATGTTAAACTTGAAGCATTTCGGGAGTACTAAAAGAGTTTTGACTTATGATAATAGTGGACCACCCATCAAATGTAATATTATGCGAATTGGTGAAAACCTAACCCTTTGCCACAAATCATAGCCATTAATATGTTTGTAATTCAGTTGCAGTCCATGCAGTGCACGTGAACTTCATTTTCAGTGATTGCAACTAAAAGGCCCATCAAAGGATAATCTGATTATCTTGCAGAACAGAATTGCCTGACGGCTAGTGGTATTTGGCCACCACTCAAAATCTACTTTTACAGTTAGAGTACTGAACATAATGCAAAGTTACTTCAAAGAGATAATGATACATATACAAGAGATGTATTGAATACAGTGATCTGGTGAATTAGTTCTTTAAACAGACAAATGTATTCCATATAGTCTCATAGTTTGATTGAGCAAGTTTTAAGTTTCAAGTTTTATTTGTTCCACATTTTACAAAATATATAGACATACATATAAAATATAAATTTATATATATATATATACAATACATGTAGTATATATGAGCACATCTCAGTGATTCTGAATTCATATGATAGATTAAGTAGAATGTGAGGAGCCTATTTAAAAGCAGTGCTTGTATATTATAGCTTCCTGGTAAAATAAACATTGTCAATATAAAAACTGTAGCAGTAGAGAAGACGTAATTTTGATGGGGAATTTAAAACACAATGGAATTTTAAGGAAATCTGTATACAAAATAATTAATTAGCACCAATACCCAGAGTCACCCGGTTAAAATGCGTAGTTATGCGTAGTCACCCGAGCAATTTAGTTAGCATAGCACAAATTAATTTATTTTTAGACATTAATAACCGGAACATGCATCATTAATTATTAATTAAGATTAGCATTGGAGAAAAAAGGTAACAAGGACTGGGGAGGCAAGGGGCATAGATGAATACAAAGCAGCCTTGACCATAATCACTTTGCTTGAAACTATCGCATACATACATAAGATATTCTGTATCAATGAAAATGAAGGAAAAAAATTGTACCTGCACAGCTGATGATACTCGGGTGATGCTGTGGTTCATCTCAGGTTTCTCAGCATCAATTTACCATTAAATATCAATTCAGGAATGAATACCATGAATACTGTAGCACCAAACATGCATCCAACATAAATGACTGACGAGTCATTGAAGTCAATAATCCTATTCCACATATTTTTCTATTGGTGATATATAGGGGCTAAATCAAATGCTGGGAAGATTACCGGCGCGCCAACTCTGATGAAACCTCGCGAAATGTTTGAAACAGTCTTTTCAATAACTTGCATAGGCGATGGATGAAACACAATGACCTCACTCGGAAATAACTAGTCTGCAAGCACAGTCTCTGATTGAAACTGTTAACATATATATGTATTATGTTTTGAAACAAGCATCTATTATAGTGTCTGAGCAGCTATCGTATGCAGGGGAGTGTTTGTCAATACTATTTCGTTTTCAATAGTGCAAGATATGTATGCTTTCACAAACAATATTATTAATATTGAACAAATTTTTCTGAATTCTAGAATAATGGGAATAAAATCTAGTTTCCACCAACAAAAAGGAAAAAATACATGAATACTTAAAAAATAATCAAACTTGAAAAATAATAAAATATAATATGTGATTTAGTCTAGTGATTTAACCCTTATCTATCAGCCTTACCGGATTCGAACCAAACTGATATACATATGTATTACTAATAGTGATGTTGATTACCTCTTCATCACATGATTAATCTTGAGAAGCATAAATCATAAATTAATTCTTATATGAACATTACTTAATGAAATACAAATGCAAAATTCTAAGTATAAATTAATGGCTTAAAATGTGTCTCCCATCTGTCCTTATTAGTTTTACTTCAATTTTAAATCAATTTGAATTTGGTCATACTCTGAATAAGATCAACTTATGTATTATTTTGTATTTTATGATTATATTACAAACCAAAATAAAAACAGAGAAACAATGGCTTCAGTATTGATCTTATTCAGGGCAAACAATCCTGCAAGTACTAAAGAGAAATTTATTTGTGGGTGTAGCCACAGTCAAATGTATACAGTCGCATCAAATAGGCTTACAATCATATACAAGAAGGTATTCCAAAGCTTGTGGGTAGTGCACATAACATGTTGTTCAGACCATGGATTTTACTAGCTGGAAAATCTGTGTTCAGACTTTAGGAATGTGGCAGGAGTCAATCCCTTGACCCCCAATGGACATGGCATGTGTCACACAGACTATATGAGCAACTAGTAGTTATGCAATGATTATATTGTATGAGCTTGTATTCTCATTAAAGGCAGTAATCGCATCGCCTTGTTTTGAGCTAATAATAAAAAAATGGACAAGATGCTTACTTACAATGTATTAATTTAAATATTAGTATCAGTAATGGTTTACTGATACAGAATTTAAAGAAAGTGATGGAATTTGGAGTTACATCAGTTTAATCCTTATCGAAGTTGTTCAAACACCTATTCGGTGTCACATTTATACTATTATAGATACCGAGGTAATGTTATTAACACCTTGGAGTATATATTTTTGGCAAAACAAAATAGAGAATCATCCATTACAACATATAGGTAAGTTAAGAGCATGGGTGGCCTCCCCAACCAGTCAGACAGTATAACAACAACAATTAAAAGAAACGACAAGAAAGTGAGAGAGAGAATGCACTAAACAAAATACATGTACTGAATAGAGAGATAAAGAGAGAAAAAAGTAACATGGTACCCTGTAATATGCCTAACATTTCATCATGCGAACCGTGAACTACCCCACCCCTTTACTCGACGGCTTTATGACTTAATATACTTATTGATTTATAATGGGTACTGTCAAGCTTTCAAAGTTACATATGCTTTAGCATATCCTGGTTGTAACTATCGAAGACTTTTCTGAAGAAAAGATGGAATATCCAGTTCTTAGTGCATTTCACATTATGAGATACCGTACGGTCTCTTTACGCTTCTAAATGCCAATTGGGAATTGATTACCACGGCCTTCGCTCCAATAATCGTTATCAGTGGACAGTAATCCCCCCAGGCACTTACTACACCTAGGTTTAGAGTTGCGAATGTAGATAAATGTCATGTCCAAGGACATTAGTGCTTTCCTGGGACTCGAGTCCACGACGTTGCATCCCGATCAGGTGATATTTTACCACTGGACTACATCACCTCTCTGAGTATGACATCCATTTAGAAAGTAAAGGAATGATGAATCAATAGTAAATGGAGTCTTTCTAGAATATTGAATGAAATGGCACCTACAACATGATGACACTTCATAGGCGAATAGAGGTGCGTAGAGTTTTTAAGACTGCACCATGAACGGGGCAAAATATATATGAAATATAATGAAGAGATTCGTTTCTAAGAAAATGTTTCACGATGTCATTGATAACTATACTTTGCACTGTATATCCAAATACAAAAGCATGGAGGACAAATCTAGTCCAAATCTTTTTGGTGTTAACAAGTGTCTGGGAACAACAAATAAAATAAAACATTATTTAGGTGGATCTTTCATTGTCAAGATTGTTCATAGTTATCTGCGCGAAAAGTCATAGAGACCATTGTGACTAACAACCGTTATTCTTGTCACCCCAAAATCGGCACCCGGCCTTGTTGAGTCGTAAAGCACTCTTATTTGTATATTTGTGGGAGATGATGTAATGTCTGTAGCAATATATCATATTGAATCTGTCTTCAATTGCATACAGACATTGTATTACTTTCCTTTTAATTTATACATCCAATACAACTTATACATGTCATTGCTGAAACACTAGTTTGATGGAAAGAGCGGTTATTTAGTCACCAAGTCTGAACCCATCATGTAAAGGTTATTTGGAATTTAAAAAAAAAAATCATACATAGAGATTTCTGTAAATATGATTTTTATGCCTCCGCTACAAAGTAGCCGGAGGCATTATGTTTTCTGGTTGTCCGTCCGTCCGTCCGTACGTACGTCCCGTTCACGTGATCGCGTTATCTCAAGAACCAATCGATGGATTACCGCCAAACTTGGTTCATGTATGTATCTTGCAGAGCTAATGAACTGGGGGGCATTTCATCAACATTTGTCCACCGACAACTGTCGGGGCCGACTAAATTTGACCAATCAGAGGCCTGGAAAATAGACGGTGACAATAAAATTGTCGGTGAAAATGATATTAGTCGGTGAAAACCACCGACTAATTGTTTCATGAAACGCCCCCCTGATTAGATTTTGGGGCCACGAGGTCAAAGTTCAAAGGTCACAGGGCTCATTATGTATGCAAAAATAGCTCGTGATCACGTTATCTCAAGAACCGATTGATGGATTACCGCCAAACTTGGGTCATGTATGTATCTTGCAGAGCCAATGAACTGATTAGATTTTGAGGTCACGAGGTCAAAGGTCACAGGGCTCATTATGTATGCAAAAATAGCTCGTGATCGCGATCTCAAGAACAGATTGATGGATTACCGCCAAACTTGGGTCATGTATGTATCTTGCAGAGCCAATGAACTGATTAGATTTTAGGGTCATGAGGTCAAAGGTCAAAAGTCGTGGGGCTCATCATGTATTTAAAAAAAGCTTGTGATCGCATTATCATGAGAACCAATAGACAGATTACCATCAAACTCTAGATAAGAAAGACCAAGTAGCTAGGATTTTACATAACTCCTTGGAAAGACCATGCAGGAAATCAAAAGAAGTATTGTAAGACAAAAGTTGAGAGAGAGAGAGAGAGAAAGGGGCGAGCTCACCACAAGTCCCATTATATCCCAAGTGAACAATAAGATTGCACAAGTCTGTCCTTCAACATTCCTTTCCCAAAGTTTCAGTGCCCATATGCTGGTCTCCATCAGACTTATTTTTGGAGTCTGAACAGGACTTCAATATCTTACTCGTATATATATTTAGATTATAGCAGTTCTTCTGATAAACGAACTAGAATGAAATTGAACTTTTGCTTCTGATATTTGGGAGACACTTAACGCAATAAATAATCATCACTAGTGGTACTTTAAGTTAAAGAGGAAGTCCACCCTGATATAAAATTTGTTTTGATAGAAGCAGAAAAATGAGAGGAACCGGTCAGTGAAAGTTTGAGCAAATTCTGATTAAAATAAGAAATTTATGAATGTTAGAAGTTGCGATCAATCAAACACAAATGGGCAACACTGTGACGTATCTTGCGAGCCCCTCTCCAATATGCTCAGTACATAAAATTTAATAAACCTTCATTTTCTTTGCATATGGAAACGTTGTATCATCCGCTCAATCTGACTTGCGTGCATAGAACAAATAAGCAATTTTGCATGAAAAAATGCGTTTCTTTCCAGCATTGGGGTGCCCGGGAGTCACTTGGGTAACCTTTTAAAAAGTATAATATAAAAAAATAATATGCACTTCTCTGTACTTTTGTCGGAAGAAACATAGTAATCCAGCACAATGTCGTCTCTTTTTGCGTTGGAGAAGAGCAAAATAGCGAGTTTCAATTGCACTTCGGCCGCTTTCGCAAGCCCTCACTCGTTCCATTGTGGTCAGGCGGCTTTGGGGTGAGCGGCTAATGAATATACTAATCGTTAGCTTTCTTGTATTAAACTTGTTTTCATTGGTTGTATATTGTTGTCGGAATTTACCCATTCACATAATGGAACTACCTGCCCGATGAAGCCAGTGGCCCGTGACCCCTGCACTCAACACTGTGTGGGAGTTAGTTTGTGGTCAACTTCTTTGATCATATGAGACAAATCCAAGCAAACGTTTCCATATGTTATGTTATTGAGGACGGAATAGATTTTTACCATACAATAGAAACGTATTTGCAATAATTATATTCAGGGTGCATGTATGATTGAAAATTTTCTTGAGGGAAAATAAAGATATCTCAACCTTTAGTACAGTGCAAATAGGAGAGGAGATTGCACGACACGTCACAGAGTTGCCAAGTAGTGTTTACTTGAGCGCAACTTCTTTTTTTCCCTGGGTGTATTTGATATGTGCTACATCATTTATACTTTAACTTAACCATTAGCAAGTTTTACTGAATTTTTTTTGCCTAGTTTCACTACTTTATTATAACCCAATCTTTTCCTCTCTACGAGGGCTGAACGTCATGAACAAGATAGAAGAGCATATATCTATAAATATATACACATACATTTAAACTTCATTCATACTATAAATATATTGGTCATTTCCACCAATGTAAGATAATTACACATTTTGCAATGGGGGAACACGTTCTCGAATTGTCCTCTTTTTGAATTAGTATACATTAAACATACTGTTTCTAAGCGCACTAAATAACATCAAGCAGGTAGAGAAAGAGGGGGAGAGAGGAAGAACATGGAACATACCTAAAGTTCCTGAGATTGCCTAAAATCATATGTTCTGAGACGATTTGTCAGTGATTGTAGAAACCTCTCGAACGTGGAAAGGAAGAGTATTACAAAGCATTGGAGAACATGGGGAAAAGCAAAAAAAGGCCCGATCGCCATATCATGTCATTGCACGGGGTCCGAGAGATGCGTAGATAATAATTATGAGATGTGATACGTGTCTTGTTGCTAAAAATGTTAGTAGTAATACTATACCTGTACTACTACTAACGATACTACTACTGGTACTACTACTACTACTACTACTACTACTACTACTACTACTACTACTAATGATACTACTACTGGTACTACTACTACTACTAATAATAATAATTAATAATAATGATAATGATAATTATAATAATAGTAATAATAACAATAATGATATACTATTACTACTCCTATTTCTACTACTACTACTACATGTACTACTACTACTACTATAACTAGTACTTCCATACAGCTGCTGCTTCTTCTTATCAGAAGTATAAAACAATTGTATATTGCTTGGTCCATGTACATTTTATCCATTTCTACAAACCCAAATGATCAATGTAATAAACATGTATAATGCATAAAGCTTACAGCAGGACTCTGAATCCTCAACGACCAATTTATTGAAATCATTAATTATTTATTTGGTAAATTACATGTTCGCGGTAAATTTACAGTGGTGCATTTGGTTGCGGATCTGAGAGAGTGCCATCATCATCAAAAACTTAACCTGAGGTTAAGTTTTTGAATTTTTAATATAATTTTGAAAGTATAAGTTCTTATTTAATGAAACTTAGACTAAAGGGTTAGCAAGTATCCCCAATCATGTGAGTAGAATTTCAGGTCACTTAAGTCAAGGTCAAAGGTCATTTCAGGTCAACAAACTTAGACTATGTTGTGGCATTAACATCAAAACTTAACCAAAGATTAAGATTTTGTATACATTCCTATTCCATGAAACTTGAACATAAGGGTTATCAAGTATCACCAATCATGTGATTAGTCTTTTAGGTGACAAAGTCAAGGTCAAATGTCATTTCAGGTCTGGAAACTTAGACTTTGTTGTGGCATCAGGTCAAGATTTTGAAATTTTAGCATAATTTCAAAAGTGTTTGTTCAAATTCCATGAAACTTGTACCCAAGGGTTATCAAGTATCACAAATTCCAGGTCACAAAGTCAAGGTCAAAGGTCATTTTAGGTCAGTAGACTTGGATTATGTTTTCACAACTTAATATGAGAATTAATAAATCAACTTTTGTTATTTGTTCATATTTCATTAAAGTTATCAATCGTGGTACAAATAATAGTAAATAATTCTTCTGATGATTCTTAGTCAATATTCACTTCAAAATGCTGATTATATTCAGAGGATTTCATTTTGGGGGGCCTGCTAATGGGCCACCCTGCCTATAAATAATGTCCCAACCTCAATTGTCCATCATATCGAATTGCGTAATGCAGGCGAGTCCGCCGAGAGCGTTTCCCTTGTTTTATATCTTCATGATAAATGCACAAATTTATCAAGTTTTATAGCAGGTCAAAGATAAAACAAAATTGTATCCTTTCCGTCATGCTTTTGTAGGTAGTTGTATTTGTTTTTTAGTTGTATTTGTTTTTTAGTTGTATCAATGACTTAAAGGAAACCTAACCCCAAAGAATAAGTGTAGGTATTCTGAAAAATGAGATGTATTCCTGCCCTTTGATGTATAATATTCCTTACGAAAATGTACGAGAGATATATAAATGAAGATATTCTTGGCATGATGTGATGCCTTTTAGCATGACATGGGCGCAGCCATTTTCTTGAAAATGTGACGTACCAGATGAAGTTGTACATGTATCATGCACAAAGCTTTAGTTGGAAAGAATTTTTTAATCAATAGCGAAACCTTTACTTTTCAATGAGGAAAAATTATAACTGAGAAGATAGAAATTATATTTGGTGAAAAATAAATAACAGGGGAACAATTGTAACTAAATTCATTTATAAATACTACACTATAGCAGTTGACAAATGTATTTCATTCATGAGAAACCTTCACCCTAGAAGAGCACCAACTTATTTATGCAATTTGCATTCTGGAAATTGTAGTACAAAGGATAATAGCAGGTGAATAAAATGCTTCATCACCACACACGTCTGGGAAGGAAGCATCCATACATTTGAATACAATAACTTGATAAACGACTTTGCATAGTACGTCACGTTATCAAGAAAATGGCGATGCCCATGTGGTGCTGAGAAACTGTACATTATTCTTGCTTTATACCTCTCTCATATATGATGGTGGGGAATCTTGTAGATTAATGGGCAATAATATAATAAATCTCTCAGAATAAGTAAAGTTATTTCTTGGGGTTCGGTTTCCTTTAAAATACAATTTTGCAGACTTTATGCTTTTTGATGTCTTGTTCTGCAACATACTTTTAGGAATTTGATATCATGAAAATAATAATTTACATTGTATCATTATCGTTTTATATTTCCAATGCTTTGATCAAAGATCGAAGATTTAACTCCTCTTACCTGAAACTTTCATAACCATGATAAGTGACCGTTTCACGGCAAAAGCACACCAGAGTAAGAAATTTGATGCTTTAAATTTTGTTATTTATAAACAATTTATTCTGTCATAATCTCAATGTCTGCACACTTTGCTTGTCCTGTCTGTCACGCTCAGTTTTTCGCCCCCCTTTCCCTATGCAGATGGGCTCATGAAAGCACTGACAAGCAATAAATAATACCCACATAGTTACCCTCCAAAAAATCCAAGATGAGCCTTTTAGGAGAGTGAAATAAAAAAATAATATCACAAGAGACGCCGGGCGGGGAGCCTCGCCCCAAATCATTATATCACAGGTTTTCAAAATAAATTTTAAAAAATTTGTATTAGGGGAAAACCTTCCACAGAATAAACCATACATCAATATAAACATCTTTTAAAATTAAAGAGTGAATGCATCAAAATGTGAGGATTGGATTCCATTCTGTCACGCTGAAGTCACCCATACTAATAAATGGAACATTAGATGGAGCAGATAAGAAACGTAGACTTTAAATACCAAATAAACAAAATTATGTGGTCCCTTGACTAAATAATACATAATCAGAAGAGTAAATTAATCATAGAGGCCGTAACAACAAATAAAATGAATCAATTAAAAAAATATATAATAAATATTTTTAATGTTATGAAAATGGTACAGTATTTTTTAAATACTTAGCAGGATTCAGATCATAAAATTTCAGCACGATAGGATTTGGGGTTATCAATTAACAGTAATATAGAGGCATAACAAAAAAATCGCTTTCATGAAAGGTTTGTAAGACAAAATTATTTCATGGCGATGGTTAAACTTTTTGATATGTCATTTGTTGAAGTATTCCCAAAGTGGCTTTTCAATTGATAACAGAATGATGTTAATAAACATTTTCATCATATCATGGAAAAGCAAATTTCAAATGAAAAACATTAAATTATAATCTTAATGTGACTATCTGGATCAACACAAAACCTAACTCCACAGGGACCGCTCAGAGGATCCTGTAGAAATCAAGCATAGGGCCTACACATTGCCTGAAACATTTTAGAATGACTGGTATTTTTCAGTTAAACTTGATGTATATGCTTTATATACATTGTACAGATAGAAATAGACTGTACAATATTATTGAGAGCAATAAAACACGAATTTGACTTTGGAAAAGTATTAAGAAATTGACACAAGACCTGGGCTGTGTTCTCCCCCAAAACTCTGGGGGACCATTTAGAGGTTCCTGTAGAAATGACTTTGATATTTTCAGTTAGATTTAATGTTTATGCTTTTTATACATTGTACAGATAGAAATAGATTGTAAAATATTAGTGAGAGCAATAAAACGCGAATTTGACTTTGGAAAAAGTATTCAAAAATCGACACAAAACCTGGGTTGCATTCTCCATGAAACTCAAGGGGAGAGTTCAGGGTTCCTCATAGAAATCTAGCAAACACAAAAAGCTCGAAACGTTTTATCATGACTTTGTATTTTGCAATTAAAAAAGGGAAAATAAGAGAAACAAAGAAAGTTTGAAATAAATCAGACCAATAATAAGAGAGTTATGAATGTTTAAGATATGAGATCACTGGGTGTATGCAAATCTCTGGGGGAAAGAGCAGTTTTTTTTTTTTTTTTAAAACAAAAAAAGGTGTTTTTTACCTGTTTTTTGTGTCACCACTGCACTATCCTTTAGTCTGTCCTTTAGTATTCATGATTTTTTTTTTTGTGGACAATATCATTTCTGCTGTAGCTGAAGGCAAGGATATCAAGGGTAGATCACTTGTCAGATTATCGAGAGCCCAAGGATGACAAGGAGTTGGATGATGCAACTAAGAAGCTGAGAGAAGAGGGATGCGCTCCCAAGACACCTCCAACATCCGACAAGGAAGATGAAGAGGAATTGGTTCTACCAATAAAAGGTATGGCAGTGAATAAGTGCTGTTTTGGCTTTATGCAGAAAGCAAGTCCATGTATACGTTATGAAGTATTATTGAATTGTATTAGGTATGGAATCGTGAACTTAAATTGGCACGTAAAATATCTCATTTATATGATGTTTTGTCCATTCAAGCTCCAGTAGGGCTATCGGGTTGATGCAGTCATCAGGTATAATGAAATCTTAGATTTGGTTTGGAACTGGGAAAAAAGAGCTTGGACTTGCCAAAAATGACTGGTTATTGACCAATACATGTTCTAAAATTGTGTGCATACATCTCAAATGAAGTTGCTCTTTGAAGGTATTCATAATAGTTTTTCTATACTTTATGTGTTTAATTTTTCTTCTAACTTTGAGAGATTTCCTTTTTTTAATGCTCACTGTGAGCCAGATTGATAGGCAGTTTATTAATCCGTTTACTATCTTGACTAAGTCAAAATGTTAAAAATATCCTTTTCACATGTGGAAGAAATGTTTGATTGTTGTTTGACACCGTTTTCATATTCAATTTCATTTTATTTTAGGAAATGAAAGTCCAGCAAAAAGAAGAAATCAAAGAAAAAAAAGAAGAAAAAAAAAAAGAAGAGGGCACATGATAGCGAAGTCAGTGAGTCAACCCCCCTTGTGATAATCAAACAGAAAGAAGATGAGGACTATAGAAGAAAGAAAGAACAGACAAAGCAAGAAGATGATAAGAGGATAGCGGATGGGTCTGAACGAAATGAAAGAGGGGAGAGCAGGAGGAGATACAAAGCTAGGAGGGGATACCATTCTACTAGATACGAGGATGACAAACCCAAAGTTGAGGTGGAAGGTGCCCTAAAAGAAAAAAAAATTATGATTTTTATTTTTTTTGTCTCCTTAGTTATTCTCATGTGTGTACTTCATCATGCACCTTTTTTCTCACTATTCCACCACTTTTTTTAATAGAAGGGGGGTGTAGGACATATTGTCCTAAAATTCGGAGTCCATGTATTGGGTTTTAATGGTTTTAATGTAATTTAACTAAACCATCAAAGGATTCAATGCCCATTCTTTATCATGAAATTACACAAAATTGAGATTTTTATTATGAAAAATGCAATAACTTGAGTTCTAATCATTGGATTTGCATGGAATTTCGTAGAATTGTGTATCTTGAAAGGTACAACAAAATAATGATAGTTTTTTTGCATGGTACCCCTACACGTGAAGTTGTGTATGAAAGTCTTTTCTGAACTTCCCATTATTTGACTTGTTGTTAAATCAATAATTTTTACATTCCTTTTCTAAATATTTCTAAAAGCCATCATAAATTCAGCATAAAGAAGTCAGAGAATTAAACTAAGCCATCAAAACCTAAATTACACTCCATGTTGTGAAGCTATGACCTTAAAAAGTTCATGCATTGAAATTTTTTGATTTCAGGGTCATGAATTATAATGACCATATTTTGCTTAGGTTTAAAGCAAAAATTTTTGTGTAGATCAACTCATAAGCTTTCCAAAAATATATAGTTTGTTGGGGTACAGGTACCTACTATGAATTCTGTCCTTGATTATATACCCGTAGTCATTTCGGCACGGTAATAGGGCACCTGCCACCAAGAGAAGAGAAGATGAACAGAAATATTGGAATGATCGTTGGGATAGGGAACGAGAAGACAAACCAAGGATGGATAAAAGAGAAAGGGAAAGAGGAAGGAGGGATTTGGATGGAGAGTGGAAAGGTGAAAGAAGGAGAGATAGAGAGGAGGGGAGGAATGATAGAAGTGTGGAGAGAGAGAGAGAAGACAAAAGAGATAGGAGGGCTAGAGATAGAGAGAAGGAAAGAGATAAGAGAGATAGAGAAAGAGAAAGGCAACGAGACAGCAGAGATAGGGATGGGGAAAGAGAAAGAGATAGGAGGGATAGAGACGGACAGGTACAGATGATGATGATAAATGTTAAATGAAACAGACTCTCTTGTTGGATCTCTGTGGTATAAGTGGTTCCTTCGGTTGATTCCCATTTGAGAGATCGAGGGTTCAAATCTCTGCCCAATGTGTTTGTCCTTATATACTGCATTTCCAGATGTATGTACAGTCTCTTTTGACCAAGGAGTAAAATGGATACCTATCAGGATTATTCTTGAATTGCAATTTGCACTGATATAGGTTGCCAGAGTTAAATACAAGATGATGCATTCCACCGCTCTTTTGAAGTATATAAGAAGGTGTCATGGCATGGTGGTTCATTCACTAGACTCTCAATCCAAGGATTGAGGGTTTGAATCCCCTGGTAGGATGTGAAAGTTGTTGTAGTTTACTCAGCATTGTGAGCATCTGTAAGCTGGTGCCTGGCTATTATGCTCCCCAGGGAGTGGAGAATGTGTATACATTGTGTGTGGGTAAGCCTGAATTCAATGACTAGGCTAATGATATACATGTACGACTATCTGTAAATCATTCTGATAGAGACTACATTGATGCATTAAGCACTATATGAACCCAGAATATTTGTATTATTTTAAGGTTAGTTGCTGCTTATAAGTATCGGCTTGCATGGTGATGTAGATATACAGTAAGAAAGAAAGATTACTGACAGTCCTTTTCAGGACTCCCCAATCCTCCCCCCTCTCTCACATGGTGTAACCGTAAGCCTACTGTATATTTTAAGGTTGTTCCATGTTGACATGATACATGTGCTTAACAAAACATAGAATTATTATTCTCGTCAACATTTTATTTTATTGAGAGAGAAGGATCCAATAGGAGAGGTGAAGATGAATTTCGAGTGGATCGAGATACTTGAATGTCTGAAAACACAATGCTGTGAAAGAAAGGAAAAGCAGCGAGAAGACACAGAAGAGTTAGGGGAAAGATGAAGGCAAAGAGTTACCAAGATATAAGATTTTGATGTGGAAAAAGAAGCCTAGTAGAGGAGTCTTCACAAACATTCCATGTAGTGTAAATCAGTATAAAATTGCATGGCCTTGATGAGCGAGATTTCAGAGTGGAGTGCACAAGCTAATGAGCATTTTCTCAAGAATGCTCAACGAGTGAAATATTTTCGAGGAGAGTGCAATATATTCCTAAGTCACACAAAAGTAAAGCCATTCAGTTTTATCAATATTGAAATTAGGTGAAACCCAGTTATTTTTTCTTCTTCAATTTTCCATTTATACCATTATGTTTTTGTAGTAAATTCACATTAATCAGAGCAACAAAGTTTTGGTAAGGAATGGGTACTTATGTCCATTGTCTTAGCCTTTGCATATTTAACTGTGAATTCACTTTTTATGTGTTTGTGAATAAAAGAAATGAGATATTGAAACATTGCATGGTCAGCCAGGTACTTTGTGCAAACCATAATGCATTCTGATTGTTCTGGTCTACTTTTTAAAAAAATGATAGTAATTCCCTGCTCTAAGAGTTATGCACAATAATCTGAAAATAGTTACATTAGCTGTCCCTTTAATCATCCCAGAATGTCAATATTTCTTTCAGTTGCAGATCCAGGATTTTCAGGGAGGGGGAGATTACATGTAAGAAAATTATGTGACTAACATAAGAGAGTCAGCATGTTTTGGAGTGTCGTTTCGGCTTTTTTAAATAATGAGAAGAGGGGGAATAAGTCGTCTATGATTCTTCTCCCTTTTTTTTGGGGGGGGGGATGGGTGGGGCATGTGCCCCGATGCCCCCTGGATCCGACAATGCCTTTCTTAGAAAAAACGATGCTGATTTGCAATTTCAACTTTTAATAGAAGAGGCCCCAGGAAGCAAGATTGAATGTGAGGTTGTTTTGTATTGTGATTGTAATTTTATGAAGTATTTACTGTACCAAGTTTCTCTTAATTTTATGTATTCTGTTCAGCTTCACACAAGTTGTGTATACACAGTTGGGCCCCGAAAGTTTACATGCACCTGGAAGAAACTCATTTTACTCAGATTTTTTCCCATCTGCACTCATTCCTATCAGGAGTCACTCGTCTCAGAGTGATTAGTGATGTATATACTATATATTAAACAGAGACCATATTTGTCCATCTTCCTGAAGTGAAAAGTTGACAGGAATGAGTGAAGTTGTGATAATGTATATCGGGCCTAACTGTACATGTATGTACATCTACAATTCAGGAATTATTCTAGTACTTGATAACGTTTTTGTTTTTTCTTCTTCTTCCATTTTAACTATCAGTTGATGTTTACCAAGTTTTTTGTGCCTTATGTTTTGTATATACTATAAACAGAGACATAATTTGTCTATCTTCCTGAAGTGAAAAGTTGACAGGAATGAATGGAGTTGTGATAATGTATATCTGGCCCCCGTTTTAACTATTAGTTGATGTGTACCAAGTTTTTTGTGCCTTATGTTTTGTATATACTATAAACAGAGACAAAATTTGTCTATCTTCCTGAAGTGAAAAGTTGACAGGAATGAGTGAAGTTGTGATAATGTATATCTGGCCCAACTCTACATGTATGTACATCTACAATTCAGGGATTATTCCAGTACTTAATAGTGTTTTTTTTTTCTTCTTCTTCCATTTTAACTATCAGTAGATGTTTACCAAGTTTTGTGTACTTGATGTTTTGTATATACTATTAATAGAGACCAAATTTGTCCATCTTCCTGAAGTGAAAAGTTGACAGGAATGAGTGAAGTTGTGATAATGTATACCTAACTCTACATGTATGTACATCTACAATTCAGGGATTATTCCAGTACTTAATAGTGTCTTTATTTCATTTTAACCATCAGGCTTGTGAGTAGATGTGTACCAAGTTTTGTGTACCTTATGCTGAAGGCCTGCATGTATGAACAAAGTGGTCATGTGATTTGATATTAGCCTTGATGCCAAGAGCTACTTGTATAGGAGAAATATGTATTGAAATCTTGAACTCTGTGACATGTTTAAAATGTCAAAATCATAATTTTTCAATACAAACTGGCATACCTGTTTGTGATTACTGTAAGACATACTTTCTATCAGTGTATAAATCAATATTCTTTGAAGGTACAGGCTTTTTATGAGAAAAATGTAGCAATAAAAGAATGTTTCCAATTTCAAGAAGAAAATCTAATCACTGTAGTCCAAATTAGATGATCCTATAGTTTGTAAGTCACCTTGTACAGGTATATTATATGCAAAGATACCAAATTAACTGAAATGGGAATTTCATAATATCTAAAATATGTTCAGAACAATCATGTTTGTGCTTACCATGTTTATGTGTACAGAGTATGTGCCAAAGATTAAAGTATTTCTTGTATTTCTTATTTCAAGTCTGAATTTATGATTTATTTGTAAGGTTTGAATGCAGAGAGATGGGGAAGGGATAGAGGGAGCGAGGGAGGGAGGCAGCTAGGAAGGAAGGGAGGGAGAGATGAGGGTGCATGGGGTTGGGGATGGAGGGAGGAAAGGGATGAGAGAGAGAGTGGGCTAGGAGGGAAGAAGGAAAGGACAGAGATGAGGTGGGAGTGAGGGAAGTATAGATGTGTAGGGGGTGGGTGTAACATATACAGTGAGCAAGAGAATAGAAAGGAGAAATATAGAGCATAATTATGAGAGGTAGGGATGTAGAGATGGATAGTCAATACGTTCCAATAAGAGGGAGGAAAGAGAGAAAGAGGAGATCGAAATCTTGGAGCATATGAGAGGGAGGGGGGATTGATGAGGTGGATAGCTACCTAGAAAAAGGGACTGAGCTTGAAAGAGATTTAGAGCATATGAGATCGAGGTAGGGATGTATACAATGATCAATGCCTCCAAGCCATCACAGCTTACAAATCGTCGTTCAAAAATAATCATAATTGCTTCTGCTATCCAGGTAAGTTGTACTATAAAGGGCCTAATTTTCATTCACTAAGGCCCGAATTCACAAAGGAGGTTTAAACCTCGGCTGAGGTTTAAACCCCCTCTAAGGTTTAAACCTCTGATTTTCTGATTCACAAAGGAGGTTTAAACCAGGGGGTGGTTTAAATGCGTCATACTACGTCATAATTTGGTTTATATTTTGTACTGCTCTTTGGGGTGGTTTAAACCCCGCGCGTGCGCAAACACGACCTCATCTGATCTTTCTTGAAATTGGCGCTAAAATTTCTGAACAAAAATCACAGACGAAATTATTGAAATCACATCGTCAATCACATCGTATGTGGCTGAATGCAAGCACGAATCGTAAGTAAATCGATGTATTTCCGTCGGTAACATTCATTTACGTTTATTAAGTGTGTTTGTTCAATTTATTTCTCGTTCATTTGAAAAATAAATAAATTCCATTCGTAATGAGACCATGACATTGTTGTTTTCATCTTGGTTTTATCGCAGGATTTTTTTTCTTCAGTCCCGTGCGTTCCCTTTTGTGTTGGACGAGTGACGTTATTTTCGTGCGCGGGCCGCGGCCGGGGTCTAGTAGACTCTACTACTACTAGTAGTAGGTCTACTCCTAGTGATCTAGATCTAGATCTAGGCCTAGTCCTCGACCTTCGTCTTGTTTCTTCTTCCTCCGGTATTCGGAGATCAGCGCGCATGGCCGTGTGTTGGTTTTCAAGCTGTAGGAGTTTATGACAGAAATCTTCGGTCTAGAGTTTATGTACTATGTAGACCTAGTCTAGATCTAGACTATATCGATCTAGATCTAGTCTAGATTACTTAGACTAGTAGTCTAGTAGACCCTACTAGTACTAGATCTAGATCTAGACTAGATCTAGAGGTCTAGACCTAGATCTATATGGAACATGGAGTTTTAGAATGTAGGCCCTGGCCTAGGCCTAGTCTAGACTCAGCTGATCTGTCTAGACTAGTACTAGACCTAGGTCCTACTCCTAGTAGTCTTAACTCATCTAACGCAGGGCTGCCAGGTAAAAATTATGTCAGACTCGGAGGAAAAAATGTCAGACTCAGAGTCGGAGGTAAAAATGTCAGAGGTAAAAAATGTCAGACTCAGAGTCGGAGGTAAAAATGTCCGAGGTAAAAAATGTCAGACTCAGAGGAAAAAAAGTCAGACTCAGACTCGGAGGTAAAAATGTCAGAGGTAAGACTAGGTCTAGGCCTAGATCTATCATTTAGGTCTAGTAAGACTAAAAATGTCAGAGGTAAAAATGTGTTACTTTTACTTTTAGTTTAGTTTTAGTAGATCTTCTAGTTCTAGGCCTAGTTCAATGGTGATGTAGCCTAGATCTAGACTAGACTTAGTTAGACCGAAAGCTTCAGTCTCTGAATATCGACGGTTGTTCCGCTGAGATTGCATCTGGCTCCTCTGACCGCCTCTAGTCATGGGGAATGTCAACAAATGTCAGTTTTATTAAAGAATGACCCATACCAGATGGTTATTTCTGTCTAGACTAGATCTAGATCTAGACTAGACTGAAATAAATGCATTTAAAAAAAAATTGTTTTCATTAATTAGACTCCTAATAGTAATACTAATAGTAACACAATTTCATTTTTCTATTGTTTCACACTCACAGACTTGCTTAAACTAAGTTAAACTAAGTTTAATAGACACCTGCGCTGAAGCCAGAACCTGAGGCTGATCTTGACTTGAGCAAACAACATGGCCTATCTCCATCACCTTCGCCGCATTGAGAGAGTGAGAGAGGTACGATTTAATTGATTTTTTTTCTTCTTTCTATTGAATTGTCAATAACTTGTTCAATTTAATTGATTAAAATTAAGAGGTAGGCCTAGATTTAAGGGGCCTATCTAATTTAATAGATGTAGATCTAGACTCTACTTCTGTAGTGTCTTGTAGTGATCTTGTGTTAAGGTTTTAAGAGACATTCATGAGCCTGATGAGGACCGTTTCATGAAGGTTGTTACGCATACTACCAGTACCCATTTAAATATTTCCTCTTTTTTTTTGCAAATACCCATTTATTTAAATTATTTTTAAAAAAATAATTCTACATAGTCTATTGCTGATGAAATTTTAACTCATTATTCTACCAATCAAATTCGAGTAATATGAAGACCTGGAATAGACATGTGTAGAATCTATACAGGATATCATTGCTGAGATTGTTGACAGAATATCTTTCATGATTCACTGTTGTGGTTTAGAAAGAAATGTTAACTTCAAATTATCAAGAGTGGGGGAGTTTGGAAGCCAGTACCCAGCTCTAAAGAACTCCCAAAATACCCTGAACTAGTTAGGGCTAATTGGAAAGAATTTTGTAGGTTAGAGTTCTGCAGACAGAATTATGGGAAATCTATCCTACGGTACGGAAGAGTAGGACAGATAGCTATATAATGAAAATCATTCTTTAGACATGCACTTTTTTATTGAATATTTCAACTCATCTCATCAAACTATATCTATCTTTTGCAAACAGATACCTGAGCCGAGACCTCAGCGAAGGTCTGAGAGACGTAAAAAATCCATTTGAATTGTACGAGGATGAAGCGTTTCGAGTGCGGTACCGTTTCTCGAAGGAGGCGGTAATCTACCTGATCAACATGCTTGAATGAAGGGGACTTGAAGAGGAACATGGGAGACGAATGATCCACTACCTGTTTATCTACAGGTTTTGACGGCTCTATGTTTCTATGCCGTTGGTGAGTTTTTATTTATTTCTTAACCTAAAACTTGTGTATAACGTACACTATTTTTAAAGGGTTCATACGGGTCATTGAAAATTGAACATTTGCCTGAATTTGATTTGTGAAAAATATACCTTTTTAATTGAAAACAAATTTCTCTTGAGCATTTTCTTCTTTCCATGTCCATTATCCTCTTGATCTTGATCTTGATGTAGTTGATGTACAAACGCCTGGTGTGGCTATCATTTTATAATTTAAGGCAGCAATGCACACATTTTGGATACATACCTTTTTAGTCAATTTTTATTTTTATGGTTATGTAACCCCCAATAAAAATTAAGAATTATTGTAGAGATTCTGCTGTTTATAAATTTGTTTTAGTATAACATAAAAATAGAAAATTAAATAATAACAATTAACAATAATGATGATAATAAAATAATGTATAAAGGAACATGGCAATAAAAAAAAGACTATAATCAAAGTACAAAATATCAATATTTCACTGATTTGTTGATATTACTTTCTAACTTCATTACTTTCTTGTTCCTTGTTTTGACTTTCACAGGAGGTGGAGAATATGTCTAACCAAAAGATGTGTATGAGCTGATGCTGCAGACATTGCTATGGGAGGGTGCAGATGGCCTTGTACATTGAAAGGTAAGATTTAGTTCGTTTTCACAATCAACATTTTAGTCATTATTCTTGCTATGCTTGTTTTCATATCTCGATATTTTGGTTCTTTTCCCATAAATGTTTTTATTCCTTTGCATTGATGTTACTGTCCCAGTGCCTTTCTCAATCTAGAGCTATCTCTCTCTCTCTCTTTCTGTTGTATCTCTTTCTCTTTCTTGCTCACTTGTTCAACAATACATCCCTGTGGCTGCCACAGAAAATAAAATGACAGCAATTTATGCTTAAGATACCGTTAGATAATTATTTATGCCTTTCCTCTTCATGGGGTATAATGTGAAGTGTAATGGAGCAATTCAACAAAAACTTTTCAGAGAGAGATCTATCAACGAGGTCTTAGACTTCGTGATATATTGATGGAGGAAAATTGGAGGTTAATTAAATACATTTGTTCTTCCTTTTATTTTAGTCACATGGATTCCAAGAAGGAAGGTGGAAGAAGTAGAAGGAAGGTGAAGATAGAAATCAGATGCATCTCCTACCCATTGGCAATTTAATGACAGCCCTTATTGGTGAAGAACATGGAGAAGATACTGGATGGTTTTCTCATAAATTTCAAGAGATTCTGGATGTTTTCAGAAATAAAAAGCCTTTAAGCCTTGTGCTACTGATGAACTGACAGAATGTCATTAGTCATTTTACTGCACCCCTTTCCCTTCCCCCTCTTTTTGGGTGTGGGAATGTCAACAATTTATTCTCGAACTGCCGTACCTTAATAACAAATCGCTTAATTATACACTTCATTCAAGAAAACAGGAAGTTTAATCAGTTTTCATAGATCATTGTTTCCCTAACTTTTATGTGATGTCTGGAAATTGGCGTTGTTTTTCCTTGCTACATTTTCATAGCTTTTGTAAAAATAAGATAAATGACAAATCCTTATTTGAGCATGGTGTACTTTACTTGTCTATTTCAACTGACACCATTTACACCCAAGTTTTACATGACATGAGTCATGGTAGAGATGGAAATGTTGTTCTACTGTCATCCAGAGTGGCAGATCCAAGATTCTCTGGTAGAGGGCACAAGAAATGGAGGGCACAGTATTTTTGTGTGGCGTTACAGGTACAAAGTCGCTGACAAGTAAAAAGCCAAAACAAAACAAAAACAAGAACGGGATGGGGTATCAGCCCATGCTCCTCTTTTCTGCCCCGTGATCTGCCACTGATTGATATGATCCTTGTAATCAAAGTGCATAAATAGTGTTGCAGTTTTAAAAATCATTCAATATGACTGATCTATTGTAATACCATTTATTGTACTGTGAATGAGAGAAATAAATATATTGTTTTATATCTATATAGAATTGAATAGAGATCTTTTGCAAATATCAAAGAGCTGATGCATGTATTGACTGTCTAAATATATTTAGTATGCTGAGAAAAAGATTGAGAAAGGATGGATATTGTGACAATCCTGTTTGATATAAAAGAAGACAGATAATGAGTGTGAGAGAAACGAAACAAAGAAGGAGTGAATGAGAGAGAGAGAAAATAAGAGAGAAAGAGGGGGTGGGGATACAATAAAGAGAAATTGACATACTAATGTAGTAATGTACATACATACAGGAAAACATAGGTTGAGGAAAAGGAGTGTGTACTCACAACGTATTAAAATTTAGAGAGTGAGAGAAAGAAAGAAAAAATGTAGAATTCACAATACAAAAGAAAAGTATCAGGACAATCATCTTCCCCGAAAAATTAGCCCCTGGAACCCCCAAGGACAATTACCTCCGTGGACAATATTATTTCCTCTCGTTGAACATAACCCCACCCCAGAAAATTATACCCTGTTCATTACAGGGTAGTCCACCCTGATAATATGTTGGTTTTTTTTTGGGGGAAATGTCCCAAGAGATAATTTCAGGGGGTGGTAATTGTCTGCAGGGGTAACTTTCTGGGGGGTAATTGACCTCGGGGTGGTTGTCCTTGGGGTAAGTGTCCTAGAACCAAAAGATAAGGAGAGAAAAAATAGTTGTACACAAATTCGTCTGAATCTCTTCAAAACGTTAAGATAATTCCCCTTTCCCCCGAAATTAGGAAAATTATATTATAAAAATTAAAAAACAAAATAAATCAAAAAAATGGATTAAACGATAAAGCAGGAAAATGGGTCTTAACAATTGGTATAAAACAAGTGAAATCCTCCCCTGGCCTCCATTTTTGACGTAGCAGACAGCATCTGATCTACTGAGCATGCGCAGTAGAGATAAACCATGGTTTAAACCATGGTCTAAATTTAGACCATGGTTTAAACCATGGTTTATTTTTGTACTACGGATTGTACCATGGTACAAAAGAAACCATCGTTGGTGAATCAGAGAGGCCCGAATTCACAAAGGAAGTTTAAACCCCCCGGGGGTTTAAACCCCCTCCTAGGTTTTTGAGACCATGGTTTAAACCTCCTGGGGGAACGCACGGGACTGAAGAAAAAAAATCCTGCGATAAAACCAAGATGAAAACAACAATGTTATGGTCTCATTACGAATGGAATTTATTTATTTTTCAAATGAACGAGAAATAAATTGAACAAACACACTTAATAAACGTAAATGAATGTTACCGACGGAAATACATCGATTTACTTACGATTCGTGCTTGCATTCAGCCACATACGATGTGATTGACGATGTGATTTCAATAATTTCGTCTGTGATTTTTGTTCAGAAATTTTAGCGCCAATTTCAAGAAAGATCAGATGAGGTCGTGTTTGCGCACGCGCGGGGGGTTTAAACCACCCCAAAGAGCAGTACAAAATATAAACCAAATTATGACGTAGTATGACGCATTTAAACCACCCCCTGGTTTAAACCTCCTTTGTGAATCAGAAAATCAGAGGTTTAAACCATGGTCTCAAAAACCTAGGAGGGGGTTTAAACTTCCTTTGTGAATTCGGGCCTAAAAGTTTATCTTAATGGATTACAGGTGGAAGGACTCTATTCTTTACTTTGCAAATGTATGTAGCTAAATCATGCATCTAGTGATTCTGTAAATGTCGAGCATGCCCGTCTTTCAAATGGGAGGGGCACAAAAATCTTGAAAATTACACAAACAAATTAAAAACAAAAACAAACAGCTAAACAAACTAAACAAAGAAAGATGGAGATAGAGAGAGAGAAAGAGAGAAAGATGAGGATTTTTCAATAATCTCTCTCTCTCTCTATATATATATATAAATATATGTTTTTTTTTCTTTGTTTTTTATGGGGCTGCATTATGATGTTGGTTAAATGGGGATTTGAATGCAACTTGACTCTTTAAAACTTCTCCTTCTCCTTCTTCTCCTCCTTCTTCTCCTTCTTCTTCTCCTTCTTCTTCTTCTTCTTCTTCTTCTTCTTCTTCTTCTTCTTCTTCTTCTTCTTTTACTCCTCCTCCTTCTATTTCTCTTCATCCCCTCTCCTTTCTCCATGTTGATGATGATCGTCTTCTTCTTTTCCTGTTCCTGTTTTTTTTTTCAGCATCGATCTTTTTAAAACACTTGAGAAGAAGAAAAAAACGCAATTTGATCGGAAATCGATATTCATGGTGCCAGATTAATTCAACACCTCCGTTGTTTAAAACAATGTTTTGTGCAATTTATTTATTTTTATTTGATTTGATTTATTAGTCAAGATCAATGTCATAATAACCTTTTCGTAAATGTCACAATTAATTGCAAAGAGTAGGCTACGTAAAATGAAAACAGAGTAAAACAATAATAACTTGACGGGATGACACAGGCGCGGATCTAGGATTTCTTAGGGGGGGGGGGCCCAAATTTGAAATTATGCTAGCCAAATATTGGTACGTAATGGTGACCAGCAGTGGCGTAATGAGCAAAAACGTTTGGGGGGGGGGGGCTTACATGCAGGCCCCGCTGAACGTTTTTCAAAGTGGGTGGGGGAGGCTAAAGTATTTACGATCAGGTAGAGTGTAGCGTAAATGTACGTGGAGTCTAGGGGCAAAGCCCCGGTGGGGGGTCAAGGGGCGGAGCCCCCGGAAGGTCAGGGGTATGGGCATTTAATTACGGTCAGATGAGCATATTTTGATACCTTATTTGTGACACTGGCAGGTCACTAATTGGCGTGGGTCCTAGGGCTGAGCCCCCGGGAGCTCAGGGATTTGAGGAATTTTATAACGGTCAGATAAGCATTCAGGGGCCCGCCTTAGACCACCTGGTGGGGTCGAGGGGGCGGAGCCCCCGGAAGCTCAGGGGTTTTAGGCATTTAATAACGAACAGATGAGCATATTTTGATACCTTATTCGTGACACTGACAGGACACTAATCGGCGTGGGGTCCAGGGGGCGGAGCCCCCAGAACCTCAGGGGTTTTAGGCATTAAATTACCATCAGATGAGCATATTTGGATACCTTATTTGTGACACTAGCAGGTCACTAATTGGCGTGGGTCCAGGGGCGGAGCCCCCGGAAGCTCAAGGGTTTTAGGCAATAAATTACGGTCAGATGAGCATCTAGGGGCCCGCCTTAGAGCCATTGGTTTGGTCCAGGGGGCAGAGCCCCCGAAATCTCACGGGTTTTAGGCATTTAATTACGGTCAGATGAACATATTTTGATGCCTTATTTGTGACACTGGCAGGACACTAATTGGCGTGAGGCCCAGGGGGCGGAGCCCCTAGAAGCTCAGGGGTTTCAGACATTAAATTACCGTCAGTTTAGCATCCAGAGGGCCGCCTTAGGGCCCTAGGTGCGGTCCAGGGGGCAGAGCCCCCGGAAGCTCAGGGATTTTAGGCATTTAATCACGGTCAGATGAGCATATTTTGATACCATATCCGTGACACTGGCAGGTCAGTAATTGGCGTGGGTTCAAGGGGGCTGAGCCCCCAGAAGTTCAGGGGTTTTAGGCATCGAATTATACCGTCAGATGAGCATAATTTGATACCTTATTTGTGACACTGGCAGGTCGCTAATTGGCGTGGGTTCTAGGGCGGAGCCCCCGGGAGCTCAGGGATTTGAGGAATTTTATAACGGTCAGATAAGCATTCAGGGGCCCGCCTTAGGCCACCTGGTGGGGTCGAGGGGGTGGAGCCCCCGGAAGCTCAGGGGTTTTAGGTATTTAATTACGATCAGATGAGCATATTTTGATACCTTATTCGTGACACTGGCAGGACACTAATCGGCGTGGGGTCCAGGGGCGGAGCGCCCAGAAGCTCAGGGGCTTAAGCCATTAAATGACCATCAGATGAGCGTATTTGGAAACCTTATTTGTGACACTGGCAGGTCACTAATTGGCGTGGGTCCAGGGGGGAGCCCCCGGAAGCTCAGGGATTTTAGGCATTTAATCACGGTCAGATGAGCATATTTTGATACCATATCCGTGACACTGGCAGGACACTAATCGGCGTGGGGTCCAGGGGCGGAGCTCCCAGAACCTCAGGGGTTTTAGGCATTAAATTACCATCATATGAGCATATTTGGAAACCTTATTCGTGACACTGGCAGGTCACTAATTGGCGTGGATCCAGGGGCGGAGCCCCCGGAAGCTCATGGGCTTTAGGCATTAAATTACCATCAGATGAGCGTATTTGGAAACCTTATTTGTGACACTGGCAGGTCACTAATTGGCGTGGGTCCAGGGGGGAGCCCCCGGAAGCTCAGGGATTTTAGGCATTTAATCACGGTCAGATGAGCATATTTTGATACCATATCCGTGACACTGGCAGGTCACTAATTGGCGTGGGTTCAAGGGGCTGAGCCCCAGAAGTTCAGGGGTTTTAGGCATGGAATTATACCGTCAGATGAGCATATTTTGATACCTTATTTGTTACACTGGCAGGTCGCTAATTATAATAATAATAATAATAATATTCAGCTTTTATATAGCGCTTATTACTAATGTCTCTAAGCGCTTTACAGATATACTATTACCCCGGTTATTGGATTCAGTGCTTGCCCGCACACACTGTGTGCACAATCTCCACTCCCTGGGGAGCATTCCAGCCAGGCGTTACTTGACACTCAAAAACTGTTTGACCAACAATGACGGTCGCATCCTACCGGGTACCCATTTAACACCTGGGTGGAGAGTAGCAAGTGCAGGTTAATATCTTGCCAAAGGATATTAGTGCCGTGTCGGGATTCGAACCCTCGACCTTCACATCTCCAGTCAAGCGCCTTAAACCACTCGACCACGTGGGTCCTAGGGCGGAGCCCCCGGGAGCTCAGGGATTTGAGGAATTTTATAACGGTCAGATAAGCATTCAGGGGCCCGCCTTAGGCCACCTGGTGGGGTCGAGGGGGTGGAGCCCCCGGAAGCTCAGGGGTTTTAGGTATTTAATTACGATCAGATGAGCATATTTTGATACCTTATTCGTGACACTGGCAGGACACTAATTGGCGTGGGGTCCAGGGGCGGAGCCCCCAAAACCTCAGGGGTTTTAGGCATTAAATTACCATCAGATGAGCATATTTGGAAACCTTTTTTGTGACACTGGCAGGTCACTAATTGGCGTGGGTCCAGGGGCGGAGCCCCCGGAAGCTCAGGGGCTTTAGGCAATAAATTACGGTCAGATGAGCTTCTAGGGGCCCGCCTTAGAACCATTGGTTTGGTCTAGGGAGCAGAGCCCCCGGAATCTCACGGGTTTTAGGCATTTACACTGGCAGGACACTAGTTGGCGTGAGGCCCAGGGGGCGGAGCCCCTAGAAGCTCAGGGGTTTCAGGCATTAAATTACCCTCAGTTTAGCATCCAGAGGGCCGCCTTTTAATAGGGCCCTAGGTGAGGTCCAGGGGGCAGACCCCGGAAGTTCAGGGGTTTTAGGCATTTAATTACGGTCAGATTAGCATATTTTGATATACCTCATTATTTTGTGACACTGGCAGGTCACTATTCTTTCTTTCTCCCTTTCTATTTCTCTTTAATATACTTTTTCAAAAAAAGTGTGGGGGCTCGAGGCCCCCGAGCCCCGCCGTTCCGCGGGCCCTGACATGTAGGCCTCTAAATAAGCATATTTCTTGCCTGACTGTAAATTTAGGAATTTGTCATTTTCCAATAAACGCATTAAAAGTTTAATTTACTAAAAAAAGTGAGGAAAATCTCCGAAAATTATGTCATTTCAGCAACATTTGTAAATCACCGGTATCCAATTAGAAATAGACCACGTTAGAATTTTATTGGGGGGCAACTGCCCCCATCCGTACGCCAATGGCCAGGCGCGGATCAAGGATTTCTTAGGGGGGCCCAAATTTGAAATTATGCGAGCCAAATATTGGTACGTAATGGTGACCAGCAGTGGCGTAATGAGCAAAAAACGTTAGGGGGCAGACAAAAAATCTGCATCACCCCCATGCACTCTTACATGCAGGCCCCGCTGAGCGTTTTTCAAAGTGGGTGGGAGGGCTAAAGCTATTACGATCAGGTAGAGCATAGCGTAAATTGGCGTGGGGTCTAGGGGCAGAACCCTGGCGGGGGTCAAGTGGCGGAGCCCCCGGAAGCTCAGGCATTTAATAACGATAAGATGAGAATATTTTGGTATCTCATTCATGACACTGGCAGGTCGATAATTTTCGTGGGGTCCAGGGGCTGACCCCCGAAACTCAGGGATTTGAGGCATTTTATAACGGTCAGATAAGCATTCAGGGGCCCGCCTAAAGCCAAATGGTGGGGTCGGAGCCCCCGGAAGCTCAGGGGTTTTAGGCATTTAATTACGGTCAGATGAGTATCCAGGAGCCCGCCTTAGGGCCCTAGGTGGGGTCCAGGGGGCGTAATGCCCGGAAGCTCCGGGGTTTTAGGCATTTAATTACGGTCATGTGAGCATATTTTGATACCTTATTTGTGACACTGGCAGGTCACTAATTGGCGTGGAGTCCAGGGGATGAGCCCCCTGAAACTCAGGGGTTTTAAGTATTTGATTACGGTCAGATGAGCATATTTTGATACCTTATTCATGACACTGGCAGGTCACTAATTTGCGTGGGGTCCAGGGGGCTGAGCCCCCTGAAACTCAGGGATTTGAGGCATTTTATAACGGTCAGATAAGCATTCAGGGGCCCGCCTAAGGCCAAATGGTGGGGTCGAGGGGGCGGAGCCCCCGAAAGCTCAGGGGTGTTAGGCATTTAATTACGGTCATATGAGCATATTTTGATACCTTATTATTTTGTGACACTGGCAGGACACTAATTGGCGTGGGGTCCAGGGGGGCTGAGCCCCCTGAAACTCAGGGATTTGAGGCATTTTATAACGGTCAGATAAGCATTCAGGGGCCCGCCTTAGGCCCCATGGTGGGGTCGTGGGGGCAGAGCCCCCAGAAGCTCAGGGGTTTTAGGCGTTTAATTACAGTCAGATGAGCATTTTTTTGATACCTCATTATTTTGTGACACTGTCAGGTCACTATTCTTTCTTTCTCTCTTTCTATTTCTCTTTAATATACTTTTTCAAAAAAAGTGTGGGGGGCTCGAGGCTCCCGAGCCCCGCCGTCCCGCGGGCCCTGACATGTAGGCCTCTAAATAAGCATATTTCTTGCCTGACTGTAAATTTAGGAATTTGTCATTTTCCAATAAAAGCATAAAAAAGTTTAATTTACTAAAAAAAGTGAGGAAAATCTCCGAAAATTATGTCATTTTAAATCACCGGTATCCAATTAGAAAAGACCACGTTGGATTTTTTTTTTTTTTTTTTTTTGGGGGGCTGCCCCAAGTGGGTGGGAGGGCTAAAGAAATTACGTTCAGGTAGAGCATAGCGTAAATTGGCGTGGGGTCTAGGGGCAAAACCCTGGCGGGGGTCAAGGGGCGGAGCCCCCGGAAGCTCGGGGGTATGGGCATTTAATAACGATAAGATCAGAATATTTTGGTATCTTATTCTTGACACTGGCAGGTCACTAATTTTCGTGGGGTCCAGGGGGCTAACCCCCGAAACTCAGGGATTTGAGGCATTTTATAACGGTGAGATAAGCATTCAGGGGCCCGCCTAAGGCCAAATGGTGGGGTCGAGGGGGCGTGGCCCCCGGAAGCTCAGAGCTTTTAGGCATTTAATTACGGTCAGATGAGCATCTTTAATACCTTATTCATGACACTGGCAGGAAACTAATTGGCGTGGGGTCCAGGGGGCTGAGCCCCCTGAAACTCAGGGAATTTGAGGCATTTTGTAACGGTCAGATAAGCATTCAGGGGCCCGCCTTAGGCCCCATGGTGGGGTCGTGGGGGCAGAGCCCCCAGAAGCTCAGGGGTTTTAGGCGTTTAATTACGGTCAGATGAGCATTTTTGTTAATACCTTATTTGTGACACTGGCAGGACACTAATTGATGTGGGGTCCAGGGGGCAGAGCCCTCGAAAGCTCAGGGGTTTTAGGCATTTCATCACGGTCAGATGAGCATATTTTGCTACCTCATTATTCTGTTACACTGGCACTATTCTTTCTTTCTTTCTCTCTCTTTCTATTTCTCTGTTATATACTTTTTCAAACAAAGTGAGGGGGGTGGGGCTCGAGGTCCCCGAGCCCCGCCGTTCCGCGGGCCCTGTTATGTAAGCCTCTAAATAAGCATATTTCCTGCCTGACTGTAAATTTGTCATTTTCAAACAAACGCATACAAACGTATAATTTACTAAAAAGTGAGGAAATTTAAGTCATTTCAGCAACATTTGTAAATCACCGGTATCGAATTAGAGATAAACCACGTTTGAATTTTATTTTTGTTGGCGGGAAAAACGCAAATGATCTCCTTTACCTTTCTTCTTTCTCTTTTTTTCTTTCCCTTTCTCTCCTCTTTCACTTTCCCTTCCCTTCCTTCTCTCTCTTTTAGGTTTGCTGGGAGGAAGGCACGGGCCTTTCGGCCCCCGATCCACACGTTGTTGGCGGGATTAATCGCAACTGATCTCCCCTTCTTTTCACCCTTTTCTTTTCTTATTCCTCTTTTTTGCTCCTTTTTATAATTCTCCTCTTTCCCTTTCCCTTCCCTTGTTGGCGGGAAAATCGCAACTGATCTCCCCTACCTTTCTTCTCTCTCTTTTTTTCCTTTCCCTTTCTCTCCTCTTTCCCTTTCCCTTCCTTTCCTCCTCTCTCTTTTAGCCTTTGTAGGTATGCTGGGGCAAGCTTAGGGCCTTTCGGCCCACCTGATCCACACGTTGTTGGCGGGATACATGCAACTGATCTCTCCTCATGGCTTCTTTTCACCCTTTTCTTTTCTTCCTCTTTTTGTTCCCTTTTAGCTCTCCTCTTTCCCTTTCACTTCCTTCTCTCTTATTTTTTTGATGGGGGGCAACAGCCCGGAAGGCAAGGCCCTTTCGGCCCCCCTTTTCTTTTCTTCTTCCTCTTCTTTCTTTCCCTTTCTCTCCTCTTTCCCTTTCCTTTCTTTCCCTTCTCTCTCTCTCTCTTTTTTTTGCGGGGCAAGGCCCGCTCGGCCCCCCTGGATCCGCGCCTGGCCAGTGGCCCCCCTCCCCGCTCTATACACCTTGGCGGGAAAATCTCCCTTACCTTTCTTCTTTCTCTTTTTTTTCTTCTTCTTTCCCTTTCTCTCCTCTTTCTCTTTCCCTTCCCTTCCCTTCCTTCTCTCTCTTTTAGGTTTGCTGGCGGGGGGCAAGGCCTTTCGGCCCCCGGATCCACACGTTGTTATATACCGGTGTGTTGGCTCAGTCAGTAGAGCGTCCGCCTCACAACCGGGTATAGTCGTGGGTTCGAACCCCGGCCGCGTCATACCAAAAGACGTTAAAACAAGATGGGAGTTGCTGCTCCCTTGTTTGGCGTTTAACAATAAGGGGATAGAGCAATGTCGATCTGGCGCTGCTCAGTGGCTGCCGGGCTCACAATCAATTGGGCAAAAAGAATTTCCATTTTCGGTTTAATAAAATTTGGAGTGGACTTTAAAAGATTATTATTATTATTATTATTATTATTATTATTATTATTATTATTATTATTATTATTATTATTATTATTGTTTGCGGGATTAATCGCAACTGATCTCCCCTTCTCACCCTTTTCTTTTCTTCTTCCTCTTTTTTGTAGTTTTAGCTCTCCTCTTTCCCTTTCCCTTCCTTCTCTCTTTTTTGTTGGCGGGGGCGAGAGAGGCAAGGGCTTTTTGCCCCCCCCCCGATCTACAACTTGTTGGCGGGAAAATTGCAACTGATATCCCCCTTCTTTTCTTTCTTCTTCCTCTATTTTTTCCCTTCCCTTTATCTCCTCTTTTCCTTTTTTCTTTCCCTTTCCTTCCTTCTGATTTTCTCTTTTTTAATGGGGGAGGCAAGACCCTTTCGCCCCGATCTCCTTCTTTTTACCCTTTTCTTTTCTTCTTCCTCTTCTTTCTTTCCCTTTCTCTCCTCTTTCCCTTTGCCTTATTTTCCTTCTCTCTCTCTCTCTCTCTCTCTCTCTTTTTTGGCGGTGGGGGGCAAGGCCTCCCCTGGATCCGTGCCTGGGATGACACATGAAAGCTGAAAAGTTTATTAACAATATGCAAAAAAACAGGATTAAAGAAGGAAAAGTAATGGGCCGTGAAAGCTAAAAAGCCCTGAAAAGCTTATTTACAATTATTTACGAAAACCTGAATTAAAAAATATTAAAGTAATGGCCTATGAAAGCTGAAAAGCTAATAAACAATATATTTACACAAAAAATGGATTTAATTTAAGGGGTTAAAAAAGAAAAAGAAATGTAATACAGAAGAAGATAGAAAAAATAGAAAATAAAAAAAGAGGGAAAATTAGAACTTCGGTATATCACTGTGCGTATTCATACCGTTGATGGCGCTTGGATTTTGACCTCTGACACGAGTTCCCTAACGACGGATCAGCGCTTCGTTCGTGAATCACTGTTTTGATACGATTTTTTTCTACGGGCGCGGGCACGTTCTTTAGCGGACGGAGCATATGCGAATCCCGGGAACCGTAGCGTACGAAATCGCGACTCGACAGTCCTATTATTGTTATTCCAGCGAGAAACGTGAGTGAGGAAGCAGTTACACTTGAAGCGAAGCAAATCAGATCAGCTGGACCAGAAGAACACAGGCACAAATTTCCTTGAATATTTTGTTGAAGTCGAAGAATAAACCAGAAATGGCTGTGCCTTTTTCGAACACTAAACTGCGAGTTCCGAGAGGTTTTCAAACCTTCTCGAAGGGCTGGCTCGTGAAGTTTTGAGGAACCAACCGGACAATATTTATGCCTTTTCTGCAATCTATTTTGACAACTTGCTCAAAATGAGAGATCGTAAGTTTACTCTCACACTCTTAATTATTCATTCTATTAATCCGTTTTTAGTGTGGTGATCTGGCCATGACCATGTCTGTCTCTCATGTCTCATGAATCAAATTTTAATTTTATTTTAGTAAGTCTGATCAGGGAGTTGGAATGGACATTCCAACTTCCCAGTCCCTGGTCTGATGTAGACCGAAGATTTCTGTCTCTTTCGTTCGTTAGCCTCTGATTTGGGTAGGGTCGGCTCCACTCTTTAGAGTCAGAAGCCGATCATAGGCGCTCCTGTGCAATCTTGGTGGTACGGATCTGGCCACCAGATTCCGGCCAAACTTTTGGACTAAAATGTCACTTTAGCGGATTCAAATCCGATGCATTTATTTTTGAAAATTAGGTCTAGGCTAATATACATCGGTTCCACTTACCAGATTGACTGTATGATGCGTTTAAGGGTCTTTTTCCCCGATTTTCTCCGAAGGTTTTCTTCGTCGAAAGTAAACTCCGCTCCCTGTTGATTACTGCGCATGCGCTGCAAAAATTTCAACACGGAGCGGAGTTCATTTTCGACGAAGAAAACCGAGGAAAAAAGACCCTTAAACGCATCATACAGTCAATCTGGTAAGTGGAACCGATGTATATTAGCCTAGACCTAATTTTCAAAAATAAATGCATCGGATTTGAATCGCTAAAGTGACATTTTAGTCCAAAAGTTTGGCCGGAATTTGGTGGTCAGATCCGTACCACCAAGTTTGCACAGGAGCCCCTATGGTCGGCTTCTGTCTCTAAAGAAAGGAGCCGACCCTATATAGGCCTACCCAAATCAGAGGCTAACGAACGAAAGAGACAGAAATTTTCGGTCTAGGGTAACCCAAGATCGCTGAGATTTTTAAAATTATTCGATCCAGGATTTCTCATATTCTACACAAATTTATTTAGTTTATTTTGGGTTCCTCTATCCAGTGCAGTGGTACATGTACGTTATCAGTTTGTTGAAATCTAACTGGTTTTTTGAGATATGGAACTGTCCACGAATTAAGGTCATGCCCAAACTATAGTCTACATGTATAGTCACACCTCCATAAAGTATACCCAGACTTTGTGCGTCCAGGCAAGATGTGTATCCAGAGAGTTGATTTAAGACAGCAATTTGAAGAAGTTTACAAGCAATATATTTCAAAAATCTTCAAAAGATACATGTGTGTTGGACAACATTATAAAGGGCAAGTATTTGTGAAGGTTGGATGATATTTGATGAATATTTTTCATTGAATCCAAAGGCTAAAAAGAAGGCTTTATGTTCGTTAAGTGTCCGGACATCCAACCACCACCACCCCCCATCATACTAAAAATAAAAAAATTCAACTGTCAAGAAGAAGTCTAGAATTTTGCTTTTGGTTTGGTACTAGAGCATTTCTTAGTCAATAAGTCATAGATCTAGATCTGTGTTTGATAGTTAGTTAAATATGGGACGGGGCCCAGAAGTGCTCTAATTGATTGATCTTCACAGCAGACCTCACTTCCTGTACTTTTACAAAATACATGTATGATAGATACAGTAAGATAGCCAGTTGAGGAATAGAGAATGGAAGAATCCAGAAAGTCAAAGAACTAAGGGTGAAAGGTGAACCAAGGAGGACGAAATGGGATGAGGATGAGTCGAGGGGCAATGCCCTGAATAATAATGAAGCATGAACTAAAAAAACATTACCTGGGTGAAAGTGATGAAAAGAAATAGGAATGATAAAGGGCATTAAAGGTATAGACCAATAACCAGTTCTGGTCATGCGATTGCATTGTGAAAGAAACGTAGTGGAATCGATCAGAAAAGGTTGATCATCTACCATACATGTATGTACATTGTAAGTATTGGTGTGTACTGCAAGGTTCTGGAATCATCAAAATGATAAGAAATTTGGCCCAGTCATTGTAAAGACACAAGCACTGTACACAGAAAGATGTATATGGGACTAGACTTTTTAACGCGATTTCTATTCAGTCCGGATCGATATGATAATTTACCAAATATATCAATTAGTAGGCAGTTTCCGGGCAAAATTTGTATCATCACGTATTAGGAAAAATTCTTTCACATGATTGGTAATAAGAGCTTCTCTTTCATTTTTTGAGAGGGGCCGGCGGGGCATTTCCAAAACTGGTCTATACCTTGAACAACTGGATGAGAGGAAAACAATTTGAAGAACTAAGAATAACAAATTGAACCCCTTGCAAGTTGTTTTAAATCAATTGCCGGGCTACACAAGCTGTCTGGATACGGACAGTTGAATTGAAACAGTAATTTGAGGAAGTTTACGTACAAAATTTCATAAATCTTTTAAGACTTCTGATGAACAATATTACGACAAATATTTATGATGGTTAGTTCTGTACAGTATTGTATCATTTGATGCAAAATTTTCGTGAAATTCAAAGGAAAAATGCAAGGCTTTGTTTTTGTTGAGCATCCTCACACACAACCCCCATCCTTTAGTTTAGGCTTTAAATTGAATGCATTGCTCATGACATGTGTTGTATAAATCAGCTGTAGATCTACATTTTTACATGTATCATCTAGTCTAGCTGAACTCAAGTTTGGACTTGTCATTAGACATCGGTCTAAGTCTGGGATTTTTTCCAGTTGCATCCCGTTGCGTTGCAATCCAACTTTGAAGGTTTAGATTTATATCAATATCTCGGTGATTCTTGATGATATTTTTTCTACTTTCACCTCTTTGTAGACCTGGACAAGAGGTTTTCTTTTGGTTTCGTCCTAGATCTAGATCTAATCGATTTAGACCAGCATTTCTTAGTTGATAAGTCATAGATCTAGATCTGTGTTTAATAGTTAGATTGAGCATGGTAATTTTTCCAAACTTTGCAGATGGTCAGCATTGATGTCTGTATATGGCTGAAGTGCCCATGTGTGCGCAGCGCCCTTGTCTGCGCGATTCTAACAAAGTCAAATACACAATGAACACAACACTTTCATCTCTATAATAACGATTTGTATTCATGCAAGAAAAAACTATTGAGAAAAGTCTAATGTAAGTGATTTTATTTCCAAGCCTTGAAATGCTATCTTTCATTTCAAAAACCCCAAAACAGCGTGTAAAATGAGTGTGCAGACATTGGAACCTACGTTTTCACCATGTCAAAATGACATGGTCGCCTTTTCTTGTGGAAAAGACATTATTCTTGCTGGAATTTTGATGAGATTTTTGGCACACTTACTCTTTAGCATTTAAGACAAATAATATGAGATGAAGCATTAGAAGAATATGAAAGAAAATCTGTGTCAATTTCAAGTCAAATGGTATGTAAACATACATACAACATGTACAATGTGTATTATATAGGGCTCCCCATCATACATGTAGATCTATGTCAAAACTGAACTCTTGCACCACCAATGGAAAGCGGAACATACATATGTATCTAGTGATGAATTACAAAATATAAATAGTAAAAATAGACCACTAATAACAATGATAATGATAGTAATAATAATGCATGGTACTTATTTAGTGCTTTAACAAATGTTTCAAAGCACTGTGTAATAATGGAGAACAACACTAGAAACTTTTACAGAAAATACATAAACAATCAACTACAGTATGTAGTTTGATAGTTTTTATAATATACATGCATGTAGCTTTATGTTAAACATAAAGACCAGTTCTGGTCATGCGATTGCATTGTGAAAGAAACGTGGAATCGATCAGAAAAGGTTGATCATCTAGCATATACATGTAAGTATTGGTGTGTACTGCAAGGTTCTGGAATCATCAAAATGATAAGAAATTTGGCCCAGTCTTGGTAAAGTTACAAGCACTGTACACAGAAATATGTATATGGGACTACGCGACCACGTGCGTGATATCTATTTGGTCCCAATAGATATAATAATTTACCAAATATATCAATTAGTAGGCGGTTTCTCGACTTTCCGGCAAAATTTGTATCATCACGTATTAGTCAAAACATATTCTTTCACATGATTGGTAATGAGAGCTTCCATTTCATTTTTTTGAGAGAGGGGCGTTTCCAAAACTGGTCTTTACCTTTAACATTACGGTAATACAGAAAGGATAACCAGGTTATTTATAAGCTCAGAAGTTTAAAATAAGTTATGAAGAGATATGAGTTTTAAGCATGGATAAACATTGAAAAGATTCAAGAGATGTAGCCTGACAAAATAAAAATAATCTTTAAAATTGTGTGTTGGTTGAGAAATTTTGCGAAAGTATTGCCAAGCGGCCAGGGTTAAATAACCTTTGCTGGGTTTTGTATTCATTCTGAAAAAAAGAGAACCCCCCATGTTTTTCATAAAATAAAATATATAAAAATTAATAAAAACCTATTAGGATTTAAGCAGTAGAGTTATGATATACATGAAAATGGAAAAAGAAATGAGTTCACTTTACGATGGCATTTGTTGAAGCATGTATTTGAATGATACAAATATTGTGTTGATATTGGTTGTATAAAATGTAAATGTGAATTTTCGTGTTATGAAAAATAAAAATTGCCCTTTGGGGCAAAGATATGGAGAAAAAATAGAAAAAAATAGAGAGGAAAGAATTCAAAGAAGAAGGAAGAAGAAGAGAGAGAGAGAGAGAGAGAGAGAGGGGTGGCAGATTTGAGAGACTGGAAAACAAGAGGATTCATATACAGTACATTTGTGAATGTAAAAAGAAATACAAGTTAAAACATGGTAGATGGAATGGCAGTGAGAGAGAGAGAGAGAGAGATTTTTGAAGGAAATTGAGCAAGTGAAGAGGTGAGATGGGAAGAAATTTTGGCAAGTAAAGATGAAGTTTAAAAGAGGCATAACGTGATTAGTGAAGGAGGGAGCTACAAAAGAAAGAAAAAGGAAAGGATATATAGGATATTGGGCATTTCTTTTGGTAAAAGCTCCCTCATAATGATTCAACCAAGATTATATTTCCCCTTTCATTTCCTGCCTAATGTTATCTCAAGTTAGCGTAACCGAATGTATCGTGTATCTTCAGGATTAAGTACGTCTGCGTCGAGATTAAGCTTGGGTCGTCATCGAAACATGAAACCCTGGCTGTCACCGTGCCAAGAAAAGAGTCCATGTCAGTCAATGGCTCACATTTTGTGGGGCAGAACTCTGCAGAAGATTATTCTAGGGCTTGAAGCAATATCAATTGAAACTTGAAATTAGCTGGGGAAAAAAACATATCAGACTCAGTGAAGATTAGAAATTGATGCTTTTACAATGGAGCTTGGGGAAATATTAGCATTAGGAAAGAAATAGATTTGATTAAGGGGTACATGTCTGGTGGATTATTCTGAACTACTAGTGTTTCCAGATTCAACTCATTTATGAGTTCACTTAATCAAAATGGAGAAGACATTGATGAAAGGAATAGTGATAAACATCAGTGCATATTACCCTGTACATGTACATCGGGTATTTAACACAATTATCGGTTAAAGGTGACAGTCACCAGACAACGTGCATTATATTAAGCATTGACAGAGGACCAATCGCTAAATGCATGTATTAGAAGACATCAAATCGACCCCCCTCCTCACCCCCTCCCCCTCACCTTTAAACCCATAGAGCTCTGTTTAGTCTCACCTTTAAAGCCCCTCTGCACTAGTTTGGCATGGAGGGATTAGACCTCCCTGCAAGGTCACTGGCAGGTGGTTACAGTATCTCATCAAATCAGCTCTCAATTAACATAAGAAAAAGGGCATCATGGGGGATCAACGGGTACCGCTTACACTGTAGGCATTGTTGGATTGTAGAGGGCGCAAGTAGCTGTAAGTAGTGCAGTGGGGCTTTAAATGACGTTTTATTTTATCTTTTGTTCCAGAATGCTCATGAATGACAAATCGTACATGAGCAGAAAGTGCTGAAATCACTGGAAAATTTGAGCCCATCTCTGTTGGTGCACACTGTGCCGTTCACAAATAAAGAGCAATTCAATCAAAAATAATCATTGAAGTCTCTAAATTGGCAATGCACAGTGAAATTTATGAAGACAAAAAAAAACTATTTCTATGTACTGTACATGTACACTGTACATTAGACATGTATGAATTGGTAATGTTTTTGTTGATTTTTCTTCATTTCCACTCACAGTGTTTCACAATACCGGGTAATATGAAATAATTAAGTAGTTATAAGAGCATATTGGGAGAACTTTTTTTTTTCAACATTGAGGTGGGCACAGAATTAACTCAAGATTTATTTTAACTACTTAGCGATTGTCGTCTACTCAAAAGTCACTATGTATTTTAAAGTGTAATTTCAGTATTTACAGTACATGAGCAGAGTGTACCAACATGGAAACCAATTATACAGAGTAATTATATATTCTGATGATAGGTCTAGAATCTTGTAACAATCAAGATATTTTTGTTTTTCTTTCTACTTTTCAGAGCAAGGTATCGATCCGGCAGATATCGGAGCAAGGCATGAGGATCGTTACTACAATAACAAAGCCTTCCAGGTCAGTTGCATCAATCAAAATTTGGATTTAGCAAAAATGAAGGATAGCATAAAGCCATCAAAACCTGCACACATATCCCAAGTCTTACTTGGCTTCCATACTCGCCATATTTCATGCCAGCCAGCACGTACACTTGTGCATGGACTAGTCTACTGAACAAGTAGTACTTATGTTTACTGAGAGTGTCTTTATACTGCCATTATCATTTTGAAGAAACAATATTTGAAACTACCATCCTGAAAGTTCATCTGTATTATTTTGTTATACATGTACATGAGTAATTGGAAAGTTAAACTTTTGACCTGAACAGATGAAATTTCAGAGGTAAAGATTTTGTATCAAGATCAAAAGTTTAACTGTCGAACATAAAATATTTGAAGCTCATGTTCTGAATACTGCGTGGCAACATGGAACCCCTTAAAATCAAGAATAAAACATGTTTTTGTGATTGGTAAACTTTAATGGTAACAACGCGTTGATATTCAATTCAATCTGCCCATTTATGATCACTACAGAATGGTAATGTTGGCGATGTCGGTGACCCCCAGCAGCAAGAAGCAGCCGTCAAAATCCAATCAGCGGTCAGGGGTCACCAGTCACGAGACTCATCACGACCCGACCCGAAGCGAAACCGTCACAAGAAGAAGATGCGGCCGTCACAATCCAGGCTGCGTACCGGGGGTATGAGGCTCGGAAGCGTGTTCATGCTTTGAAGTGCGTCTAACACTGTTTGGTTTGATTTCTTCTAATCTTACTTTTATGAGGGAAAGGATCAAGTAAAGTTCTGGCGAGTGTTTCACAAAGACTAAGATCGACTTTAAGTTGGACTTAACTATGGCAGGCCTTTCATGCCACTAGTTCCTCTAACCATTCCTGGCATTGGTTTCTCAAGGGACGTACAGATTGTGGTCACAAATCTACAGAATTTACCTTTTTTGATAGTCCATTATTGAAGGAAAAATTATTATCTAAAGATCATAATTGGAGACCAATGGTGAGAGTAACCAGTGGCATGAATGGCCTGCCATAGTTAAGTCCAACTTAAAGTAAATCTTAGTCTTTGTGAAACACCCCCCTGAAGTGATTAAAGAGTTCCTTTTAGCCCTAGCCAGATATCACGTGACATACACTGTTACAAAGTTGGAATTATATTTCATTACATCTTTTCATGAAATGATTTTAACAATATGATTTATTCTTGATGGATGATGTTTATATATTTTCCTAGAACTTTGATAATCAATTTTTTTTCTTCATAAACTTACGGATATATTAAAATGAAATATGAAATATAATTGAAAAACTGCATGGCCAAGATAAAAATCAACTTTTTGATTTCTTTTGTTTTTTTTAATAACTATTTGATTCTGCATGATTCCTTCAAAGTAAAATGTGTATTATCGGCACTTGTCCTCATCCAAAGATGAACATATAATTAATGCTGTTTTTCCTCATTACCAGCACCCCTCCCATGCAATGAGACAAACTGTAAATATATAAGAATTGCATGATTTCAAGATTGTTGTGTTAAATATATATTAATAATCTAGATATTTTCCATGATCACCTTTTTTGCCTTTCTCATCCTATGATTGCATTTGATTGCCTGCACTGTTAGCACTGCCTACCCACTTGTACATGTGAAAGCCAACACCCTACCTACATGTAGAGAATGCTTCTTATATATATTTATATATATTTACAATTTTACATAGAAATTTAATATTGGAGAGGCTGAATGTATCTGGCATGTTTTGAAGTGTTTATCATTTTTATAGATCATATTATCTCATAATAATTTGATCTTTTGATGCACTCTGTTAAGTTTTCACCTTGTTTCAATGCACCTTTGTTGTTTTTCTTGATGATAAGTTGTTCACTTTTTTTTTTTTTGGGGTTAGCTAGTATTTTTTGCTTTGTTTCGATTTAAATTTTCGTAATAAGAAATTGAGAGATAAAATACCCATTCCGTTTTCATCTCCCATTTGTTAGTTTTTTTAAAGACATTTGGAATGGGAAGGAAAGTATTGTTTTTACCATTTGTAAAGAAAGATAAGCTCTATTTCAATCATTTAACTTATTACTCTTCTGTCTTCACTTCTCAAAAAAAAATATGTATGATGAGCCTTGCTCACAATTTAATCATACATGATCCCAAACTTTGAAAGTCTTATTAAATCCCTCCTTAGCAGACAGAGTAGATTTGGGCCCTGTTGTGATTGATTTTAATTGACCATAACTTGAAATCAATAGCAGCTGGGTACTTTAAGAGATCGGATATTGTAAATTTGCCATTGATTGGAGGACTGGCAATCAATTCTAATCAATTGCAGCTCTTTAAGAGATTGGGGGCCTGAAGAATGTCAAAAAGCGTATATTCAATGGTTGTTTCACAATCGATATTGAAATATTATTTGAAAGGCAATTAACATATATTTTTTTTTTGGGGGGGGGTTAATAGTTTGGGGAAATGTGTGGATGAATAAATAGACTTTTATACATGTAAGTATTTTCATAGTTTTTCATGTTTTTGACTTGTAGCTTCTCTTTTAATTATCCTTATTTCAATGAATACATTTTGATATTTTTTTCCAGGGAGGGCGAGGCAGAACCAACAACAGAGGGCAGCACACAAGAGCCTGCAGCAGCCGCACCGGAGCAGCCACAGGAAGAGGAAATAGACATTGACCTTAATGACCCGGAGGTCGAGAAAGCCGCCATCAAAATCCAATCCTCTTTTAAAGGTTTCAAGACGAGAAGAGACATGTCAGCCAAAAATGCAGACTCGTCAACGGTAAGATTAAGAATCTATTGCATTCTCCAAGATATGAAATCCCTAAATGCCCCAACATTATTTCATAACATGATATGTACTCCATTCACATATACTGCAATAAAATGCTATTGCAGAATTATGCATAATGGGCTTATAATTAAATTCATAGCACATGGACCTTGTGGCAGATTAGCCCTGTGCCTAAACAAGTTATCCAATAAAGTCTACTACTACAACCTTTATTGCATGTTTTAATAATTTTTTTTTGTAATTCTGACTACCCATTCATTTTCATGCAAAGAAGAAAAAAAAAAACGCACACTGAGGTTTAACCGTGTGGTGTAAACAAGCCTGTGTTTAAACAAAGCAATCAAAAGATATGAACTTGGTATGAATGAACTAAAGCAAATGTACAAGAAAAAAAATGTTGCTTAATTTCATTTGAACTTTCCTACATGTATCCATGGAATGCATTTATAATGTACAGCTAGTACCGCTACAGAAAGGGCTTCAAATTATCTGTTATATATATTTTTTTTCTGCTCATGTAGAATTCATGGCATAATAGATCAAGATAAATTGCAAAAACATCACTAAAAGATGACACTGTACCTCCAAATCCTAACTCAATTATGGTACCTTTAAAGTAAAAATGAAAAGGCAAAATGTTCCATTTCTGTGGAATATGATCAAGTAATCTTGGCAAGCATGTTGGAGAAAACGTGCTTACTCCGTCTCAGGAAATTGAATTTGTGGTTTTGATTTCCAGTGAAACTTTATTAAAACTCTACCTGAAATAACTTAAGGCTGCCACATGGGCACAGAGGGATCATAAAAAAAAACTAGACATTGCTTAACTCTGATAATACCATGGGAAAAAATAAGGTGTAGAGAGTCAGTGTCATTTACGGCTTTGGGGGAGAACGGGTTGAATAAATGGCAACAAACTTCCACTCACATAGAAGTAGAACCAAAGAGCTATAGAGATAAAGAAAATCTGTTATTCTCAACCAAGGAAATGGTTGTCTGGGAAGCTTAAAGGCAATTTGGTTGAAACAAAAATGATCTAAAAGTAGATTTATTAAAGCCTGTTGTTTGGCACACATGGTATCAGGGGAGAACCAATCCCTCCCAGCAACTTCACCCCCAACCCCCCAACAAACAAACAAACAAACAAACAAACAAACAAACAAATAAAGGAAAGAAAACACATATTAAATCCATTGATTCACTCTGGCCTTGAAACATATTATTGTAAGTATTGCCTGTATAATTTGTTTTAAATCGGTGAGGACTAGTGGCATGAATGGCCTGCCATAGTTAAGTCCAACTTAAAGTTGATCTTAGTCTTTGTGAAACACCCCCCAGAAGGGTTTTCACTGTGTTCCTCTTTAATATCAAATGGGGGAACAACCCAGCAAGCTTCTTGAAGATTAGATATTGAGGTCACGAGGCTCCGAAATAAGGAGCCCTCATTTCTTTCCGTTGAAAAAGAAATGATGAAAGATTGAATGTGGTTTCAGATGTTTTGCTCGTAACCATAGCAACCTGTTCTCATAACGAATGTCGCAAGATTACTCAATCTCATTATGGCTTGCACATATTAATTCACCTTTCGTGTAAGGAGTGACGGAAGCACTGAAATATCAGTCATTTAAACTAATTAACGGTAAAGTTGATATCACATGCATTTCTGCTGTTATTTTTGTCCATAAATCATCATTCACATATGATACATGAAACAGTTTGAAAAATACTGCTGGACATATCAAAATTAAAAACCATTTAGGGTAGTGGGGTGGGGGAGGGGGTGGGGGAGGGGGGGGGGTGAAAATGTAGTTTCATGTACATGTAGCAATGGCCTGTAACCTTGCTCATATGTATTGTAAAATACAGATATTTGTAGCACTTTCTGATTTGTATGCATACCTGGCAACATGAAAAATTAGGAATCCCTCGAGACTCGATTAAGACTACACTCTCGTATAATATTTAAGCAAAGGCTTTAAAGCCCCACTGCACTACTTGTAGCTACTTGCTCCCTCTATGTAGAAAACAATGCCTATTAAGCGGTGCCCATTGGTCCCCCGTGATCCTGTTAATTGAGAGCTGAGTTGATGAGATAACCACCTGTCAGTGACCAGCAGGGTGGTCTAATCCCTCCTGTCCAAACTAGTGCAGACAGGCTTTAAGAAAAAGAGAGAAATCTGGAGTTTATAACATTGAGTTAAAGGCTCAAAAATAGGAATCATTCCTATAAAAATAGAAGTGGTTGGCTACTATTTTATTATTTGCTTTTTAAATTTTAAGGAAGTTTCCCCTTTCATGTATGAACAAGGCACGAGAGTTGGATAATGACTCATTTCACGTTTGGATATTGGGGGCTTCATTTTTTTCCTCTTTCTGATTGAATTAAAGGTCTTGAAGTTCTTGCACCTTGATGATCTATTTTAAGATTCCTAGTCTATTAAAAAAAAAAGGAAGTTGGGTATGGAAGAGGAACCAGACTGTTTACAACACCCAAGTCTCCAAGGGGGATTTACTCATATAAAAATATTCCTATTCAATAAAACCCTTTATTACCCATCTGTTGACAATTACAAGAATCAATTGCAAATTCAGGTATTCGATTGATGGTGTTGGTGACACAGGCACATGATTTAAAGATGTATTTAAGAAAAAAATCCTTTGATGTTTCTTAACTTGTTATCAAGTTGTTTATTAATCTATTGGAATATATTTCAGGGAAGCACTGGTCACTTGTTAAAAGCTTCTTGTCAATGTGCTGTTGTTTTTTCCAAGCTGAAAATTTTTCTCATTTTCTTTGATGCTAATTGCATTTATGAAACGTTCATTAAAAAAGGAAACAGGGAGGTAATGAAATAGGAAAATATAGTAGAAAATGTGAGAAATTAAAGGGAGCTTGAAGTGATCTTCAATGGAAAAGTGTGAGAAATCAACTCACATAGAAAATGCCTTGAAATGCAAAGTATGGTATAAACATGAGAACTTTAAAGGTATTACAAAGTTTTGGTATGGGGTCATGAATTTGGTTCAAATGAACATATTGGAAGCATATGCGATTTTACAATATTCAATGATCGCTGTCGCTGTTGAAATCGAGTCTAAAGTGATGAAATTGTAAATAAACTCTATATGTTGTAAAGCGCCCTCTCAAGACTGATATTACTTTAGCTTTAAAACAATGTTTCTTGAATACAATCAACCAATTTGCTATTCCCGTTTGGAAATTATATATCGGAACTGCATATTCTGAGATTTTCATGGTCGCAGCTACCATGGAATGGCCTTAGGCGCTATTTGAAATATTTGAAATTTACCGGGAGCACCGGTAAATTTTAATCATTCAATTTGCTCGAAAGCAGAAGTGTTTTAGTGGCTAAATTTTGTAGTGCTTATAATACATCCACAGGGGCATTCAAATATATCAAAAATTGAAAGAATTACTATCCATCCAATTTCAAAATTAACCAAAACTTTGCATTACCTTTAAAGAGAACTTATTAAGAACTAAAATGGAACATTTGTGTGTAATCAAATTTATGTCAGAATTGTTTATTCTTGATCCCTTCCCAGACGGGAGAGGCGACTGAACCGGCAGAACCGAGCCAACAGGAGGCAGGCGAGGGCGGAGAGACGGAAAAACCAGCCGAAGAAACGTCACAGCCTGAGCAAACTCCTGCAGATGCCTCAACGACAGAAGCTCCGACAACAGAAGCTGCAGCGGCTCCAGGGGAGGAGGAGGAGGAGGTTGATATTGACTTGGAGGATCCGGAGGTGCAGGCGCGGCGATCAAGATCCAGGCCGGATTCAAGGGCATGATGGTGAGGAAAGGAACGAAGGATGGAGCAAAAGAGGAGGAGACACCGGCGGAGCAGGAAGCACCAGCTGCTGAGGCAGAAGCCAAAACAGATGAACCGGTTAGTGGTTTGCTTTTATGTATCTTAAGAAATTCATTGTCTGTGATAAACTTCTGCACCATTTGCAGAAGTGCCTCGGATATGAAAATTCATTTTTAAATAAACTAATCGATGGACATTGAGTTTAGAAATGAAATGAAAATAATTGCTCCCAAAACAAAAAATAGAACTAGATCAAATTATGACATTGATTGCCTGAATCTTTTAAATGAGTATTTTAAAGAATTTTGTTTGTGGTTCAACCATTATCATTTCCTTTATCACAATAACGTAGATTATCAGTTCTCAGCATACATGGACAAATGAACAACTCATCCGACCTTATTCATACATGTGGTCTTTAACATGCCATTAAAAAAGTGAGAGAAATAAACAAAACATTTTATGTGTCAATGTGTGGCAAATGGAGTTCAACTTTTAAGGAGCTGCATACTACAAATATTCCCAAGCATACTTATTTTTTAATATAGATGTGTATTTTGTTTTGCAGAGTTTTTTTGTGGTCTTTTTGCAGTATGAACAGGGCCTTTATTGGCTAATGTGAAGGGCAAGCCAGTACCAAGGTATTGAGGTGTATACACTTTATACACTGTACATGTAAATGCTATCAAGATTAATTCCCACGGTCATGGAATAAACTGGAAAGTGATGGAAAAAATATTCTTCTGGAAAGTCAAGGAAAAAAAAAAATCTCCCAAAGTCATGTAAAATGATGGAAATTGTGTGTAGGTCGTGTGTTGCTATGGCAGCCTCCCAGTTTGAACTGACAATTTGTACGCTGCTTGGATGCTGCAAGCCATACCAATATGGTACTTATCTGGTCATGGAAAAAGGCAAAAATGGGTCATGAAAAGTAATGGAAAGTCATAGAATTTGATTCTCAAATTTTTGTGGGAACCCTGCATAATGCTTGACTACATAACTTAAAATTTATCTGCACCTTGGTAACTCATCAATTTCCTTTTTTTGTTAGCAGACAGCAGAGGCAACGGATGAACCAGAAGCACCTGCCGCAGAGGAACCCAAGAAAGAGGAAGAAGAGGTCGATATCGATCTGAACGACCCTGAGGTACAAGACGCAGCAGCCAAGATCCAAGCAGGCTTCAAGGTACATTGTACAGAAAGTGATAAGATAATTCAGGCCCCCATCTTATAAAGAGTTGCGATTGATCCAAACCAATCGCAAGTCCTCCAATCAATCCCAAGTTTGCAGTCTTCCATCTCTTATATACATAGTTGCGATTGATATCAGTCACAAATAAGTTGCGATTAATATCAAATCTTCATAAGGCAAGGCCCTGTATGATCAAAATAGAAGAAAAATTTATCTTTCCTGGGGGGGGGGGGTGTTTCACAAAGACTACTGTAAGATTCTTCTTTCTCTTTCTGCTTCTGTATGTGATATACCTTGAGGGTTCTGAATCACAAGTTATTGACCCAAACCACAAAACCTGTGCACTGTCCTGGGGGGTGTTTCACAAAGACTAAGATCAACTTTAAGTTGGATTTAACTACAGCAGGCCATTCATGCCACTGTTTGCTCTCACCATTTTGATATTTAGATAATATTTTTTCCTTCAATAATGAATTATCAAAAAATGTAAATTCTGTAGATTTGTGACCATGATTTGTACGTCCCTTGACAGACCAATGCCAGTAAATGGTGAGAGCAAACAGTGGCATGAACGGCCTGCCATAGTTAAGTCCAACTTAAAGTCGATCTTAGTCTTTGTGAAACACCCCCCAGGACAGTTGCACAGGTTTTGTGGTTTGGTCAATAACTTGTGATTCAGAACCCTCAAGGTATATCACATACAGAAGCAGAAAGAGAAAGAAGAATCTGCACACACTGTCCCTCTCTCCTATGTTATCAATGGTGTTTGATACTGGGAATTTCTGAAAGGAAAATAATATGGGATATTAAAGATACTATGTCCCTTTTGCATCCAACATAAAATTCTGTAGAACTTAGCAGGAATTATGAATATGTCATGTATGTCCTATCTGTGAAATTTAAACGTTAGCAGTGTCCTAGTATTCAAATTATGCAAGGAAACCTGTTTACTTTCTAGACTTCCCTGTCAGACACTATTGAGTGACTGACTGACATCATTTTTTCTTTGGTAATAACATACCTAAAAATGAGCTGTAGCAGGTACACAAGCATTTGTCTACATCAATAACCCACTACTTGTAATGGCCAAAATTAAACTGATTGAATCTTTGTGCAGCACAAAACCTACGAACATTCATCTCAAAATCAGACTATTACTTAAATGATTGCAATCACTTATGTCAATTTGACAACTAATGGTCGTTATTTTCCCACAAAAAGTCATTTTCAAACCCTTTCGTTTTGAGGGAAGTTTTTTCAAATGCAGTTGGAATTTAACCTTTTCTTTTTTTTGACCTGCAAATGGGACATAGTACCTTTAATATTTATAAAAATGTAGTAACTTAAACCATGATTAACCCAAAGCAGTACATTGTCACCTTATACATTCATGAGCAGAAAGAGCAAAAATCATAGAATTTTTTTGGTTTGTTTCCAATGCAGTATGTTGTGCTGTTCCCGAATAAGAGTGATTTAATTGTAACTAATCATTAAAGTCTCTAAATTGGCAACACGGTGTAAAATATAAATCATCATTTTCGCGTGCAAATAGGCAATTTCCTTTCACAATAGTTAGTTTATTAAACATTTTTTTAGATTAAAAGATTATAGAATAAGATTATTTGTTGATAATCTGAGAAAACTCTATACTGCTACGTGTTAAGTTACCATTATTCTAAACAAATTAATAAACAAAACATCTGTCTTTTGAAAATTAATATGCAAAGTTCATTCCATGATTTTATTTTATGCAGTTTGTTACAGAATTACATTGATATTTATTTAGAATAAATTTTCACACTTCATGCTCCATCATCAACTTGGGTTCTATTAACAATAATGTACAGAGGCCCTCTGGCCTTCATAGCATAGTGTCTGTTTTGATGTTCTCTATAATGATTTCTTCCACACTCAGGGTATGATGGTTAGAAAACAGAGGAAGGAGGGTAAGAGCGAGGCAAGCGATGAAGCAGCCCCGACAGAAGGTGATGCACCACAAGAGGAAGCCGCAGAACCAGCAGCCACAGAGGATGCGCCTCAGGAGGGAGAGGCGGCACCAGCCGCAGACGGAGAAGCGCCAGCAGAGGTTGATGCAGGGCAGGCCGAGGAAGCACCCAAGGTGGAGGGGGATGCCCCTGAAGCTGAAGCAACTCAGCAAGAAGAGGCAGCTACACAAGGTGATGCTGCACCAGCAGAGGGAGAGGCACCGGCAGAAGAGGCACCGCAAGCTGAGCAGGAGGCACCAAAGGAAGAGGCAGCTGCACCAGCAGAAGGGGAGGCAGCACCGGCAGAAGGAGAGGTAGCCCTGGCAGAAGAGACAGAACAGACAGAGGCACCGGCAGAGGCACCGGCAGAGGTAAGGACCATTGATCATCTCACTTCTACAATCTAGATTTGTTTAAATTTGTTTCTTAAAGGCAAGTTCAAGGAATTTATACATTTTATGACCTATTCGTTACCAAACTAACAAAATTAATAAAAAAATTGAATCACAACCACCAATTTTTCTTGTTGTTTAATGTGATCCAAGCCCCTAATAGGCTGTCAACTTGATGGAATAATTGTGGATACAGGGAATTACGATGACAATGGTAACGTAAAGGACGAAATACCTTGGACTTGCTCTTACTGGAAAATAGTATATCTTTATGGCGCCATAGAAAATAGTTTGAAATCTACAACTTTACTTTCTTTACTGTGGAACATGATATTTATGTTGTACAGGGAAGAGGCTTCATAATTAAGACAACTATATTGACCTAATGCCAATAAAACTGATAAGGGATCGTCTTGTATATGTTGGTATTTTATTTGTGGAAACCATGTTCTTGAGTCTTGAGTAGGTAGTCTCCACTGTATTGTACTTTCACCAACATCTTTACATGTTTACCCTCAGAAACTACCTTTATTCTAGGCCAATGATCTAAACCTGATCTAAACAGTGTAATCGCCATTCCTTCTTTTTCCAGGAAACGGCATAATAAAGATAAATACACTCATAAACAAGGTAGGATTGGTTTGATGTGGCTCAATTCTCTCCTTTGCACAAAGACATCATCTGCAACTCTATATCACATTCGCCATGCCTACTCCATGGCATTCACCCTTTCTCATCCATTTATTAGCAATGCAGGCCTTAAACATCGTTTTTTTAGAGGCAGGCCATTTTGGCCAGTCAGGCGGACAGAGAAGTCTGAATAATTTTTGTTCTTCATATAAAGCAAAATGGAATGGTTGAAGTGGCCCTAAGTTTTGATTAATTTTGAGAGGGCATTATAATACAATTGGGTAGCACTTCACAGCGACTCAAAAGCCCAAACAAATGTCATGATAGCAAAAGGAATGGGTTAAAGTGTGGCCGTAAATTTTGATAAAGTTTTAGAGAGGCATTATGACCATTGGGTGGGACTTCATAGCAAAATCCTGTTTGTTTTCTTGGTTACATTTGAGGCCTGCAGTGTTGATAATGGGTTCACATGCAAACTGATTATTAACAGCCTAACACAACTTCTAATTTGGCAGGAATATATATGTGAGTGCAAACTCTTAACGCTAATAACATATACACATGTATATTGCAAAAGGTTTCGGCAGGTATTGGAAACTTTGGTAACAAAACTTGCTGTTTGATATAGAGTATATCGCACCATGTTGGTGTCACTTTATTTTCAGTACACTGATACAATGTTAGGTCCTTCTTTAAAAAAAAAAGACATGTCCTTTTAAAGTGACCTACATGATATCAAGAAATTCTTAATCTAGTACTAGATCAATTTTTCATGTCTATTTATTGATACGTGTCAACTAATATATGGAAAAGGTGAATCAATAAATATTGGATGTGATGTATGCCTTGCAAAAAATATATATATTTCTGGCTGGACAATGGAGAGACCTCCAAAGTAATAAATACAGCCAAATGTACAAAATCACTTACATAGTACATAAGTCAAATAAAAGAACACCAGTCTCTTGCACATTGCTTTTCATGCAAGAAATGAAATATTTATCTTTATACATATACATATATATCTTTATATCACTGCATCTTATCTGCAATGTTTTCTAGTCAACTTAGTGGTAAAATGTGTTTTGCTATATTCTACATCTCTCAATGTTGATTTGATAACACAGATATATTGTAACATCCTGAATGTGTGAACAATTCCTATCATCACTTTGTAATTTAACACGTTCCAATCTTCTTTTTGGTGTGGTAAAATTGATGGTATTAAATATGTTATACACACATACATGTATGAATGGACAGTAATAACATACATGTACATGTAAGGGCATCATGACCTTAACATTTAAAAATGTAATTTCTTCAAATACTCTCTGTAACTTCTTTTCTTCTACATGTATGCACATCCTATGTATGTCCTTTCCTTCTACTCTTTTTTTCTTTTCATTTCTCTCTAACTGCACCATTTCCCCTCCCCTAGCCAAAGACCAGTACTACCTCAGCACAAGATAACGTTCCTACCCCTCCCCCATCCACAGTTACATCTCAAGGTGATACCAATAAAGATACTGAAGGGGTTGTTAAAGGGGTAATTGAGGGTGAAACGGATACGGTCAAAGACCACAAAGAAGAGAGCAAAGATGATGAGATGCAAGCATCGGGCCAAGACGAAGTGCCTGATGATGCTATCCAGGCTGTACAAAGTGGCAGTGAAAGAGTTGCTGATGAAAGTCCTTTTGCAGATGAAGGGGCAAGCAAAGAAACAGGAAGTGAAGATCAGGCTACAAAGGATCCAAGTGCCAGGTCTTCGAAACAGAGTGTGGAAGCAGAACCTGATGCCCCAGACCCTGTTGAAATTGAAGAAATTGCCCGTGCAGAAGAGAATGTGGAGACTGAAGTTGGGGCAGCTGAAAAGCAAGAAGGCCAGACTGAAGTTGATATGGCGGAAGATGTTGTTGCAGAAGGTGATACTGCTGAAGAGTCAAAGGATGCTGGAGAGGGCAAAGAACAGAATGAAAGTCCATTGGTCACAGACGAAGCCAAACCTGTAGAGGAGAGCAGTGCTGACAAAGAAGATGAGACTAGTCATACTCAAGAAGCTAATATTGAAGAGAAGAAAGAAGGAGAAGGAAATACTGCATCTGATCAAAGTCCAGCTGCAGAGCAAGAGGAGACAGTTCCAGATCAACCTCGGGATACAACTGAGGAGGTCCAAGAAACTAGTCAGCTAGACCATGAGGTCAATGAGGAGGGGTCAATTGACATTGAACAAGCTCAAGAAGAAGGCCATAGTAGGGATGCAAAGGACACAGGTGATGAGAATGAGGGTAGAGATAGTGGCTTAGGGTTTGAGGTAAATACACCAGAATGTCCAGATCCAACTGTGCAAGCAAGTGAAGATGCTCAAACCGACCAAGACCAGAAGCCAGAAACACCAGGTGACATTGATAATCAAAAGGAGCAGGTCACAACCTCACCAGCTGACCTAAGTGCTAATGCAGAACGAAGCCAGCAAGCCGATGAGCCGATTCAAGAGGCCAATGAACAGAGTCAAGATGCACAAGTGAAAGAGGTTAAAAATGCGATTAATGCAGAAGGGCAAGTCCAGGAAGTCCAAGATGCAAATGCCCAGGAAGAAGCCTCTGAAGCAGCTGAACCTGCTGCAGGGGAACCCTCAGGTCAGACCATTGGTAACCAAGAGCAGAAGCCTTTGAATGCCAATGCAGCGCAGGATGAGGACAAGAGCAAAGTAGAGGAGAGCATAATCGCAGGAGAGGAGGAAGGCGGTAGCGAAGGGGTTCAGGAAGGGGGAGGAGAGGAGGAAGGGAAGGATTCAGCATAGCCTCGCGTAGAGGTAGAACAGATTTTTCAGGGAACTACTTTCTCAGGTGGGGATATTTTGTTTGTTGGGTCTTCATTTTGCCCAGGAAAATGCATGCTTCTACATACATTTTCTACATTTTGTTGTCTTTCTGAAGACGATGTTGAGCCTCTTTGTTGAATTTAACATTTCGTTATGAAGGGAGCAACCCATTTTCTGATTATTTTTTTGAACTTGTCAGTCTCATTTTGTTTTTCAATTAATTGCCTCATTTTTCTATCATTTGAACCATTTAATGCATACTCTTAAAACAGAATCTGATTCATTTTGTTTCTTGCTTTTTAACTAACATTTTTTTTTCAAAGTGGTTTTTATTAACATCCAATTTACATGCATGCCTGTTATTTTTCCATATTTCATGATTTTTTTTGGGAAAAAAAAACATTGACCTGGGCCCCGTCTTACAAAGAGTTACGATTGATCCAAATCAATCGTAAGTCCTCCAATCAATCGCAAGTTTGCAGTCTCCTATCTCTTATGTACATAGTTGCGATTGATATCAATCGCAAATAAGTTGCGATTGATATCAACTCTTTTGTAATACGGGGCCCTGTTCTCTGTTTTTACTAATATAATTCATAGTTTTAATCTTTTTCTGTATAGATGTTTATTGGATGATAGATTGATTGTGTATTCTTTCCAGGTTATATAATCAGTTTTCAATCTTCCCTCTACAAAAAAAAGTTATTACTATTTCATGTGCAACGTGAATTTTTAGTGACTGACTTGTCCATGAACAAGTGACACAGCCCTTTCTGTTGTTGCCCCATTTTGTGGCAATAATAATCACTAATGGTTTGATACTGCTGTACATTGTTTGAACAGTTTAAAATACTGTATAATATTTGTGTTAAAATGTTCAGTTTGTTTGTGATGATTATCATTATTTTGTCTTGAGAATGCTGGTCGAAATGGTAACCATGATCCAGTGCTTTGATTGCCCCCATTTGGGCAAGAAGACATCAAGCAGCTTGCCCAATCATTGCCATAATCAGGTAGCCCAAGGTGGACTATTCATATGAATTCTTCTCCTCAGTAATGGAAATGCAGTTTCTTTTGAAGATTTGCCCAAATAATGATAATAATTGCAACTCATAGAGAAATCATATCCGTCACTGCATCATTATTACTCTGGTTATAGCTGAGCCGCCAAAGCAACATATCAGGTACCTATTTACATGTACACCTGGGTGGAGAGTGGCAAATGTAGATTAATGTCTTGCCAAAGGGCGTTAGTGCCGGGCTGGGATTGGAACCCCGTACCTTGTGATCTACGGCCCTTTGACTATCCACTAGACCACAACATGTCTATGTGATAAAATAATAGAATTTTGGCAGTGCAAACAAGCTACGGTTGCTTTTCACTGTTCTTTGTGTCGAAAGCTAAAATGGTCCAAACTTTCATAAACGGACATTATACATGCATAGCTAGCCTGCTGTGGCAACGAGAACAAGGTGTTAGTACGGGTCAATGTTCTTTATGGTCAGTGGACCTGTACATGCATGAATAATTACAGAAGTGCTGGACAGCTGGTGGTGGTCAGTTGGGGCTGTGCTAGACACATGTCTGTTGCTCTTCGTACACATTAGATTAAGTTATGGATTTCTTTGCTTCTTGCTAAGCGAGAGAAAGAGGGAGGGAGGGGGAGAGAGAGAGAGAGAGGGGGGGGGGGTGGGAGATAAAATAAAGACAGAGGGAGAGAAAAATCTGACAAAAGGAGGGAGAATCTTAGAAGAGAGATAATCAGATTGGGAGAGAGAGAGAGAGAGTGAATGTAGCTGTTGACAACAAAATAATGAGATGCATTAGTTTTTATACCTTTGCCCTTTCCTAATTTAGTTTGACCTCACTCCCTTTTCAAACTGTTATTTTCTCTTCAGGTCCGACAGTCTATCTCTCTCTCTCTCTCTGTCTATCTCTGTCTTTTTCTCCCCTTCATTCTCTCTCTCTCTCTCTCTTGCTCTGTGTCTCTCTCTGTCTGTGTCTCTTCTCTTTTTCTCCCCTTCATTCTCTCTCTCTCGCTCTGTGTCTCTCTCTCGCTCTGTCTCTTCTCTTTTTCTCCCCTTCATTTTCACTCCCTCTCTCTCTCTCGCTCTGTGTCTCTCTCTCGCTCTGTCTCTTCTCTATTTCTCCCCTTCATTTTTCTCTCTCTTTGATCCATCAGATTTTATTTGCACTCATTGTGTGCTCCTATGCTGTGATGTAAATAGAACTCTTGATACATGTCATGCAATTTTATTGAATCTGAAAACAAAGCTGGAGTTCTAAGTAAATACATGATACCTTTTAATCTTAATATTTGTATACCCAGTTTAGCAATAAGGTACACATGTAGTTATTTAAATTTGCTTTTTTGATTTATTTTACTTGCATGATTAGGTTAAGTTCCTAGGATAGCAATGGGACTTGGACAAAATATTTGTTTTCTGTCTCTTTGTTTAAACCTTTTTTTTCTCAGTACAATGGCTACTAATTAGAATTGTTGATGTTTGGCCGGATGCATAGCACTTTTTAGTCTAGGTGACATTATGATACAGACAGCTGTATGTTTGTTTAAATGTCTCACATTGATCAATATCATAATTGAAGCTCCTTATCTGATACACTATTGAGGGGGAAATGTAGGAAGTCTTTTTGTGCATACTTGAGAAATCATTATTGAATTTAATTAAATTATTGATTGCATCTCCATTTAACCGTTTCTACAGCATTGTCCTTAAACAATAGAATTGATTATTAGATCTAAATTTGAATTACTTTCACATGAAGTAATCTCTAAAGAGTTGTCAAATGTCTAAAGAAACCTGAAATTTTAGAAACATCTTTTTTTTAACTTAATTCTATTAAGAACAAATGCTTCATACCTTTAATTGAAGGTTAGATGTTTGAATTAGCAAATTTGTTCTGTATTGTTTTAAAATATCAAGTATAGAACGTTTCATGAAAATAATGACTCTATTCAAAGTAATGTTTTATCTTTTAGGGATGAGACTTTTTCATTTATCTGCTGCCCATTTTCAGAATATTCTCTTTTCAAAGACTAATTTTAGCTCTACAATAGCTACATTATCCAAGAAGAATTGTCGCATATCTCTTATTGATTGGCTATTTCTGTAACATTATTTATGTACACGAGAGACGTTATAAATTGATATTAATTATACATGACAACAGCGAAGGAAATTGGTTGTATCTTCATTTTGATGAATTTATAACAGGATGGAAGATATATGAGCCTCGTAAAACATCCAGCTCAACAATTTTATGAACAATGAGGCCCCTCTCATATCATGGCTTTAAACCCTACTCTGGATTAGAAGCAGTTTAACTTAATAGCCCAACTAAATTATTCATACCCCTTGTAGGTTTGATGTTATTTGTTGGTTTTTCTCTCCTCAAGGATGACAGGTGGACTGGTTGAATTAGGGCCTTGGTTGAATACTTTTAGCTGTGTGCTTTAATATGTCACATTCTCAAGAAACATCAATTTAGATCAATCACCTTTTCACATAATTCAAAATTTACAAAACTTGGTAAGGATATGAATAATTCAGTTGGTTAACTGTATATGTATGTGGACCTACATGTGTTTACATTTACAAACCGTATTCATGCTAGGCTCATAACTTTGCATTCAGCATCATTTGCAATCCACCTTGCAGTATTATTCTTGGTGTGGATTACATGAGGTACAGGTCAACTCAAGCCCGCTTCAAAACCATTGTAGGCCTGTCTTCATCAGCTCGAGTTTGCCAAATAACTCGCTATTTTAACTATCCCGATCACAAATTATCCAGCTAATTTGCGTCTTCATCAGCCCGCAGTTTTTCCTAGAGCCATGGCAGTCTATAGCCACAGTGTGAACCTGATTTTTTCATATATTTAGGTGAATAGGGAAAATAGTTTTCATTCCACTCGGGTTTGAAGGAAAAAAATGGAGAAGAAGAAATGGAAGAATAGGAAGAGTAAGGAGAGGAAGAGAAAGAAGTGGAAGAAGAGGAAGAGAAAAAGGAAAAGGAAGAAGAGGAAGAAGAGGAAGAAGAAGAAAGAAAAAAGAAAGAAAGAAGAAGAAGAAGATGTTGTTTTGTAAATGTTGGCACTTGCCTGAGTGACACTAATAACTTTAATCTGTTCCTGTTCCACAGCCATAGTACATGTACATATTGATGTACATGTAGCTTATATCCTCAATGTGAACGTGTCTTTCGATAGATATACATGTAGGCACAAACAGTTTTCATTTCACTCGGGTGGAAAACCACACCATGCATAATACATTATTATGCATGGACGAAAAGTGAATGGAATCGTTTGTCACCATTCTGACAGCTCTTAACCAATTATAGGTAATACAGTTATCTTTAATAGAGGCAAGGAGAGAGAGAGATATATATATATATAGAGAGAGAGAGAGATGGAAAGAAAGATATATATATATATATATATATATATATATATATAGATATGTATATAGAGAGAGAGAGAGAGAAAAAGATATATATATATATATATATAGAGAGAGAGAGAGAGAGAGAGAGAGGGGGGGTAGGGGAGGAAAAATATACTGATAATTAAATTAATACCCTGGATGTAATTCCATTAGTAATTTGTTTGCACTTGCTTGTTCTATCGTAGCTATTATTTTTATTCTATCTATAAGTAAAGAAAAACAATTTTTGGTACAGAGAACCTGGGTATCTAAAAGCAATTTTCATTCGATTCAATTTTCTTATATTCGTGCCATATGATGATAGACATATTCATATGAAACCTAGAAAAGTGCAATAGCATTGTACCAATGTAGGTAATGCTGTATAACACAGAGTCATTAATATCGTATTATTTCATTCATTGAAATGGATGGCGTGATGGCGACCATGTAATAAACTGGAATTGGCGTTGGTGGGATATGCCCTTTAATCACTTGCAAGCAATCAACAATATTAGCTGCTTGTCACCAGTCACTGTCACTTTGAAATGTCAGATCACAAGCCAATGTGACAATATAATCAATTCAAAGGCAAGTTTTTGTGGTTCTCTTATTTAGTCTCAACTCCTGTTTTCTTTTCTCTGCCTGTCTGTCTGTCTGTCTGTCTCAGTATCTTTGTCTCTGTCTCTGCTTATCTCTTTCATATATTCTTTTTGTGATGTAGCTAAGCCAAAATCATGTTAGGGAAAGAAAAACAAAGGATTGTAAAAGCGATAGTTTACCACTTTTTGTGTCTAACTCTCTCTCTGTCTCTCTTTCTCTATCTCTCTAGCTCTCTGTCTCTCTCTCTCTCTAGCTCTGTCTCTGACTCTGTCTCTGTCTGGCCCTTCTCTCATTTCTTCAAACTACCATGTTATCTCAACTTCTATTCCACTTTGCTATCTTTCATCTCTCTCTCTCTCTCTCTGTGTCTCTGTCTGGCCTTCTTCTTCTCTCTTTTCTTCAAACTACCATGTTTTCTCAACTCCTGTTCCACTTAATTTGCTATCTTTCATCTCTCTAACTCTCTCTCTCTGTCTTGCCATCCTCTCTTTGGCATCCAAATCAATCTCTCACTCATCTGACATGTGTCTAGCCTACAGCGTCTAACCTTCTAAATTCATCTCCAACTCGGATGATTATTGACATTGATATCGCTTTAACTTGAAGCAGAGACAGAGAGAGAAGAGAGAGAGAGAGAAGAATAATAAGATAAGAGATAGGAGTTAGAGAGAGTATGCAAAAGAGTGGGAAAGACTTAATTTATAGCAAAGAGAAAGAGAGAGAGTGCGCTAGAGCTAGTGCGACAGTGTAAGAGAGAGATGGAGATCAAGGGAGAGGAGAAAGAGAGCAAGAGATCGCTGAGGGAGAATAATTAATCTACAACTCAGATGACATATTGACATTGATATCACGTCAATTTATAGCTTCTAGCAGAGAGAGAGAGAGAAGATGTAGGAGTTAGAGGTACAGAGTGTGAGAGAGTAAAAGAGTGGGAAATATTCAACCTTCTAGCAGAGAGAGAGAGAGAGACAGAAAGAAAGAATCAAACAAACAACGAGAGATGGAAGAAAGAGAGAGAAAGGCAGAGATTCAGTTTGAGATAGCTGAAAGACTTAAACTTGTAGTAGTAGAGAGAGAGAGAGAGAGGGAGGGAGGGAGGGAGAGAGCATACATGTATGTGAAAGATAAAGCAGGAATAACACAAAAAGAGAGATGGGAAATAACAAGTAAGTACATGTAAGTAAGTGAGAGCAAGTAAGTGGATGACAGACAGACATGGCTTAGGGAGAAAAATACAAATAAGCAGTTCGTCAATGAAATCTAATTATGGCAAAAGTCAATTTATGTATCAGGTACTCTCTCCCATACCTGTGTGCATCGATCTAGTTCATTTTCCTCAGGCTGTTATTTCCTGAGACATCGAGTATTGACAGTTTTATGAATTTTGTCAGAATTTATATGTCTGTACAAGACATTTTATAATAGATTGGTAAATTTAAAATTATACATTTCCTTGTACGTATCATGGAGCCTTTTTTTCCCTTCTTGTTGAAACAATTGAATTTACATAGTCTAAAGATATTGAAAAGGATCAAGGCAGAAGGATTTTTCTAAAGTCTCTATGAAGGATTAAGTAATATTCACTTGTACTCCTTAAATTGGCATTCCTTGTACATGTATAAAGTATGTAGAAGGGATTCAATAATACTGATTTGTACTCCTTAAATTGGCATCATATATAGGGCGATAGCAATTGTAAAAATGTAAAACTTCAAAAGGGGTAAAAGTGGTTAATTTCTAGCATTCTGTGTTTTGAGACGCAAGTCTTCTGTACGTACATGTACAGGTAAGAGGCCATTTAATGGTGTGCTTATGGAGGTTACTTTAAAGGTACTATGTCCCATTTGCAGGCCAAAAAAATGAAAAGGTTAAATTCCAACGGCATTTGATAGACAATAATAATTTAGAACTTCCCTAAAACAAGTGGGGCTTGAAAATGTCTTTAAGTGGGAAAATAACGACTATTAGTTGTCGAATCGACTTAGGAGCTATAGAGCCAGTAAGTAATAGTCTGATTTTTCAGACCATTGTACCGAATGGTCGTACGTTTTATGCTGCGCAAAGATTCAATCAGTTTAATTTTGGCCATTACAAGAAGTGGGTTATTGATGTAGACAAATGCTCATGTACCCTTTACAGCTCATTTTATGTATGTTATTACCAAAGATGAAAAAGCCAGTCAGTCACTCAATAGTGTCTGACAGTGAAGTCTAGCAAGTAAACGGGTTTCCTTGCATAATTTGAATATTAGGACACTGCTAACGTTTAAATTTCACAGATACGACATACATGACATATTCATAATTCCTGCAAAGTTGTACAGAATTTGATGTTGGCTGCAAAAGGGACATAGTATCTTTAAACCATGATTTAAGAAAACCTTTGTGAATACTTGCCCTAATATTTATATACATGTATGTAGGTTTTTAAATTGTCAATGTCCTTGCACAAAATTATGTCTCAGTGCATGCTAGCACTAATGTGCACATATTTAATATGAAAATCATATTCAGTTCGTTTTGAAAGATAATGCAATTTGCATCCAAATTACAATAATAGAGTTGCCAATTTGAAATATGACGTGAGTGATATTACACTTATTGGTGTGTGCTTTATCCCATTCAAGAGTAGGCACTCAAATACCTAATGGTATTTATAAGCCAAGCCACAGTGCTGTCAGACTGATGTAACTTGTATTTGTCAAATTTGAAGAGACTCTCGTTGGAGTATATTAATGCCATCGCAAACAAGTCCCGCTCTTTTTTGGTTGATGAAGGGTGCGATGTCAAGACGTGTTAGAGATCACTTCCTAATACGGACAGAAGCTTAAAGGGGGTGATCAGCAAGAGAGGCACTTTATCTTTAATTTTCATGTCAATTCTGATATGTTGGATCATTTGGATCTTCTTTGTCTGAATATTCATTGATTCTTATATTAAATAAAACTGTTGTGATATATTTAATCATTTTGATCTTCTTTGCCTTAATATTCATCTACATGTATTCTTATGAAAATTATACTTGTGGAGGACTTGCCTCATACAAGGCTTTAGGGCTTTTATCTAAGTTCTCCTATATTCATTGCCTTTGTTAAATTTTGATGTATTGTATGTGTCTATTTGTAAATATGTATTTAATTTCACTTGAAATGAGTAAAACAATTGAAGTGAAATAAGATAAGAATTAATTAAATTAATTGATTTAAATTAATTACAAAAGGACAAAGGAAAGAACTCTAAAACTTGTTTTGAAACGATAGATAACTTTAAAGAAACTTAAACATGAGCAGAATTCAAGTAGCAAGTTTAAATTCAAACCATGTTCTATTCTAAACAATGGCTTAAACCTGCACCATGGACTTACATGTAGCATATATACACTTGTCTGTTTATTAATCAGAGGCCACTTAACCTGTTCGCTACTGAATTTTCTCATCCCCATAGACTTAATACAGGTGCCACCCGGTTCCCATACAAAATGGGTTAATAATGTGCTCATGGAGGTTACTTTAAAGCCTGTCTGCACTAGTTTGGCCAGGAGGGATTAGACTACCCTGCTGGTCACTGACAGGTGGTTATCTCATCAACTCAGCTCTCAATTAACATAAGAAAAAGAGGATCATGGGGGACCAACGGGCACCGCTTAGGCGTTGTTTTCTATATAGAGGGAGCAAGTAGCTACATGTAGTGCAGTGGGGCTTTAAGTAAGCCTTTTTCTAATTCAGGCCCTAATATATATATACCTGTATATAGGTTTTTAAGTTTTCCATATCTTTCCACAAAAAGATAAGAATATGATTTGGGCATATTTCAATTTTCAGTTTTCAATTCAAGACTTTATTCCAGACTCAGCTGCAAGAGCAGGGGTCCATATAACATATTTACATGTAGATATAAACAATGAACAAGAATAAGAGGGGAACATATTATTAAAACTGACATATTTGCATGAAGATATAAACAATGAACAAAAATAAGAGGGGAACACATACAGATATAAAAGAAACAAAACTAAACTACTTTAAACAACCTCTGCCGACTGTGACAACAAGCTACTGAACCAGAACTTCCACAAGTCTGAGGTGAACCTTGTACTGCTTTGCAATGGGTTAACCAACATTTTAACAATCATATTTTCTGAAGTGTCAATTCTCTGAATAAACTTGAAAATTAGATTCTTACAACAGCTTGACATGCAGGTATATTCACATCTGCAAACATTTTACTTGCATAGATACCAGGGGGGTGTTTCACAAAGACTAAGATCGACTTTAAGTTGGACTTAAGTATAACAGGCCGTTCGTGCCAATGTTTGCTCTCACCATTGGTCTCTCAATTATGATCTATAGATAACATTTTTTTCTTCAATAATGAATTATCAAAAAAGTAAGTTTTGTAGATTTTTTACCATGATTTGTACGTCCCTTGAGAGACCAATGCCAGTAAATAATGATAGCAAACAATGGCATGAACGGCCTGCTATACTTAAGTCCAACTTAAAGTCGATCTTAGTCTTTGTGAAACACCCCCCTGGTGTGGATTTTACCACTTGTGATGGCATAGTATTCTAATGGGAAATGTAAAGACTTGAACAATCACTTGCTGCGGTGATCCAAAAAGAGAGAAGGCAATGCTAATATGCATGCTGGTCTGTGTGTATTCATGTGTATCTAATTTGTGACAACCGCTAATTCAATTTGAAATCTAACAGTTGATGTCATTACATGGAAAGCCAGTTTCAAGATACGTTATTCAGATGGAAACTATTATGGGTTCATTTTTTAAATCAACATTGTGTCTAGTCACTTAATGTTTCAGATATGCCATTGAGAGTAAAAAAAAATTCATTGACCATTTGCCTGGTCCTTAGACTAGGAAGCTAATAATAGTTGCATTTGTATAGCGCTTACTACGTTTCTAAGCGCTTTACATGGTAATCATTACTACCCCAGTCATTGGATTCAATTGCTTATCCGCTCCCTGAGGAATATTCTGGCCAGGCTTCATTTTACAAGCGCACATGCCAATCGAACCACATTGATGTTCGCATCCTACCCATTTAACACCTGGATGGAGAGTGGCAAATGTAGATTAATGTATTTTAGAAACAAGACCAAGATTTCTCGGGATATTTTCTCGACCAAATAACCCGCTATTTGCAACTGCGGGCTGATGAAGACGGAAATTAACTTGCTAACTTGAGATCGGGCTAGTTAATAGCAGGTTATTTGGCAAACTCGAGCTGATGAAGACAGGCCTCATGTGATCCACAGTCCGGATGACATATCCACTAGACCACAACACCTCCACATATATGGATTGCCCTTTACTTTCATGGCTGATTCTTCATATTATCTTTGAAAATATTTTGAAGATATCTATGCTATGAGGCCACAATGCTACGCAATGAACAACATTCAGGTAATGATCCCTTTATTTAGCATACTGGAGCTAGCTGGTATGCAACTGAACCTTTCCCCCTTCCCCTAGCCACCTCGTAATGTGATAACGACACCTATAAGTGGCCAACTTAATAGTTGGCCTTTTTTTTCTTATCTAGTCATTCATCCATCCATCCATCATTCCAACCGAGGGACTGAACGCTTGAAGGCAGCTACCTTCATATGAGAAAAAATAGGGCGCTCTGGAATAATTTAGGGCAGTGCACTATGCTTGAACTAGCAATCTTTGACGTAGCAGCTAATTTTTTATTCTTTTTTCCTCTCGTCTACCTCATAGGTTACGCAGGGGTAGTATATTTTGTGGGATAATAGCCCGCTGTCGTAACGTCGTCGAGTCGGGAGAATGATCCATGTGCATGATGCATTAAAGTGATTAATGCTCATTACCATCTGCACTCCTCTGTGGTGTATTTCTCTTCAGTTGCTACCTAACAGGTAGACTCTATTTTCATCTCGTAATTGATCTACCCTGTCTGGTAATCTCTTTCCTTTTCAGCCTTTAATCAGTCTTTTTTCTTTATTTCCTTTTACCTCTTGGGGGTATATGTGTGTATTGATAAACATTCATCAATTTTTGTTAAATTCTGTTTTATGTTATCGTCAGAGTGAATATTTCACATACTTTATTATGTAGAGCATAATTACTTTCTGATATTTACATGTAGTGTGATCTTATTTATCAGGAATTGTTGTTTTCAAATTAAAAGTACTCACACTCTCAATCCTCTTACTGTCCTCTTTTACTGTCCCTTTTCTCTTTTTGTTCCCTTTTACTTGTTTTCTCTTTCATAACCTTGAAATTCTTTTTTCTTTTATCCTTAATACTTTTTTCATTCCTACTTTCTTCCATTTTTCTCCCTTCTACTTTCCTGTCTTCCATTATTTATCCTTCAACATTCCTGTCTTCGATATTTTTCCCTTCAACTTCTTTTCTTCTACTCTTCTCCCTTCTACTTTCATGTTTTCCATTCTTCTACATTCTTCTTTCCTGCCATCCATTCTCCTCCCTTCTCCTACTGTCCTTCTTTCATTTGTCTCTCTTCTACTTTCTTTTCCATTCTTCTCCCTTTTACTACTTTCCCCCTTTCTTCCATTTACTGTGTAAGTGCATGTAACCCACTCACCTTTTCCATTCAAAAGTCATACTGCACCTGTTTTACTCTCTCCATCCCTCTATCCCCCATCCCTCTATCCATCCTTCTCTTCTTTCTATCTCCCATCCATCTCTGATTTTATACCCTCCAATCATCCCTTATCTCTCTCCATCTCTCTATCCTTCCATCCTTCTCTCTATCCTTCTCTTCTTTCTATCTCCCATCCATCTCTGATTTTATACCCTCCAATCATCCCTTATCTCTCTCCATCTCTCTATCCTTCCATCCTTCACTCTATCCTTCTCTTCTTTCTATCTCCCATCCATCTCCGACCTTATACCCTCCAATCATCCCTTATCTCTAACCCCATCACTCACTCACTGCTAATTTATGCAATTACCTGATTCAGTACAGTAGCCTACCAGGCTAGAAAACTATAGTCTAATTCTACAGACTGCCATCCAAGAAAAGTTTAATCAATTAACAACTAAAATTCCCATTTTTGGTTGGACAGAATAGTCCTAAATATTCTAAAAATGCAAGTAGAATTAATGTTGCTATACAGCTTCCGGCCATTTTAGTTGCAATACCGGTACCAGATGTTTTGGCATTAGGAATTTCAGCATTGAAAGTAATTGAAATCATCAAATTGGCATCACATTTGATTAAGGAAAACCATTGTTTTTCCATGTAATTATGCAATTCTTTCTATTTGCAATAGGAGTTCTATTGAAGTGGTTTTTAATCGAGGTGCACGACTTTGTGAAAGAATTGTGTAGAAGTAAAAGAATATCGCCAGTGTTGCCAATTTGGGGAAGGAAAACTGATTCTTTCTCTCTTAAAGAAATATGACTTTTGGGATTAAAAGGCTGATACTGTTTTGTAAAATGGATTTGCTACAGACGGTGATAATGTGCAGCAATTTTACAGTCTCTATTTACATGGGAGACTAAAAATTATTACAAATGCATAGCAATTAACAATAAACTCTATTTAATTTAGATCCAATACAACAGTCAAATATCAGTCATTTATGAATCCATTAGTAATGTTTGCATAATTATTTAGCTCCCATGATCCTGTTCGTGTAAATAAAAGATTTCTAATGCTCTCTTATTTGCTAGAGATCTAAAACTGAGTAATGCTAATTATTATTGTTCTTGTTTAATTACTCTGAGGATCTAAAACTGAGCAATGCTTATTGTAATTGTTCTTGCTTAATCACTGTGAGAAAAACTTGAGTTGTCATTGATGATTTTCACGATGAACCTTGCCATTCTCCTGCTCTACAAATTGGCAAGAACTAAAAAATCTTGCTTGAAATATCCAGCCATTTTCTAACTATTGTTCGCAATATTTGACGAGTTAATTCATGATATTTGATCTGCTAATGGGTCTTTTAATTAGATAGACATTTCTTTATTTACACTGTGTGGTAGAATGGACATGGCTAACTCAACTTTGTATTTATAAAAGCCTGAAAGTTTCAGGTAGTTTCTTAAAATTTACCACAAATACCGAGAGAGGAGGCACAATGGACAACTTACACACAGTCAAACCTGCTTTAGTGACCACCTGTTGTTTGTGTGTTTCCCTTGGTCGCTGTAGACAGGTTTGACTGTATTAGTATTAGAGTATGTAGTGCTCTTACATTTCCAGTAGTGTGTCAAGTAATATATTTTTTTCTTGGGGATCAACTAAGAATCCTTCCTCGCATGCTTGAATACACGGATTCAGAACTAGAGGCATGTGTATAGAGGACTATGTTTTTTAAAAACCCTTTTGCAATAATCATTCCACACTTTGTGGTTTGGCTCTACAAATTTTGATTCAGAGCCTAAGGCATGAGTAGAAAGGGCAAATATTTCTGCACACACTACATTCATTTTTGTTTCATGATGATATTGCGTTTGATGCCAGGAATTTTAAAAAGGAAAATAAGCTTTAAAATCCTTTAATTGGCAACATGTGAGAGATTAAAATTCACCTTTCCGGCCCCCAAAAAAAAAAATATATAAAAAATTGACACAGTCTCGCCTATGTATATTGTTTTCACAGACAATTTGTTTTAACAATGTAGCAACAACAAAAAATGTTATTGTTGCCAATTTGAAGAACAACATGTGATCAATTTAGCCCTAAAAATAAATAGTATCCTGATAGGATTGAATTTACTATTATTTTGAGCGGTGACTCTGCGTCAGTTGAAAAATTAAACAAATTTTGCTTTCTTATTTTCTCACTGGGAATCCATCATAATGTACAGCTTTTATTGACACAGTGGTTCTTAATGGGTTTCAGTCCTTCGTGTCTAAGTACAATTACAAATACAATGCTGCATGTTCAGTGCTACACTTCAGAAACAGGGTCTGTGAATCAAGACTAACCTCTGCCCAAAACTGGGATCCAAAATGCGCACACAGGCTTAATGAAGTTTTAGGGGACACTGCCGGCTCTCTTCATTTCATTATCTATCGTCATACTGGTAGTATCGTGCCGTCGCCGACAAACTCTCTCTCTCTGTGCTCTCCTGCTTCCAATTTTGCTCCCCTCTTGCTTCGCGGTGGGAAATTTTACATTACATTCGTCAAATTCTTTGCATTTTTAAAGGATATTGGTCATTTTCCAGTTTTATTTTCAGAGATGGTGAGTGTGAAATTTGTATGAGATTAATTTAGTCTTTATTGATTTGAAGTATTTTACCTTCAATTTTGAACATCTATCTTTTAGAATGTTACAATTTTTTTCTCCTTTTGTAGGCGATGGTCATTTAAGCCTGCAGTGTAGAGGACAATTGACCTGAGTTGAATTAAATTGAGTTGAATTTGATCAAATAGGAGTGATATGAAGTGAATTAAAGTGAATTGAACTGAATTAGATTGTGTTGCACTCAGTGGAATTGCACTGAATTTTGATTGAAATGAAGGGAATAAAATGGAATGAAAATGGTATTCATTGATAAAACCATTGGCATTCTAAATTCAATTTTAAGGTTATTATTTAACCTGGTCAATTTACGATAGGGGTGTAGAGAGATGTTATCTCCCCTCAGAAAATTGCCAATTTCATTTATAGAGGGGAAGGAGCGAGAGACAGGTAGAGAGAGAGAGAGAGAGAGAGAGAAATAGAGAGAGAGAGAGAGAGCCTGAGAGTGGGAGGATAGGGAGGGGGATACTTTTTCCTCAGAAAATTCCTAATTTTATGACAAATATAATCAACAACAATGATATATCATTTTGTTTCCATTTAAAAGGAATTAATATAGGTACAGGTAAATAATTTTTGTGGTATTTGAGATGTGATAAGTACTTTAAGCTTAGTATGAAAATGGTTGATGTGCCCCTTTAATGCACAGGTGGTATCTTGACTTGCTGTAATTATATTTCAATTGAATTTGATGGTCTGAGAATAATTAGCTCTCCCGTGCACATGTAAATTTGATTTAATGTGATATTCATCACATGAAATACCCAGCTTTTAATATTAATTTGACAATTGGATAATCAGAAACTGCTGAAGCGGTAAGTTTAAAGGCTGCAATAAATTTTATGACATTTGCTCTAATAATCTATTGGAGTTTCTTCATTCATTTTTTAATGCTAGTCAAATTTTAAACCTGAACCCATTACTACATGTAATCTGAACTCTAATGCTACCCCCAACATAAAACACTGTGGCTATCCAAGCCTTATTGCTATAAATATGATACCCATGGATAAATTTCCACCAGAACAATGTTTGCTCACCACAAAATTAAAGGCACCGGTGATTTGTGAATAATTGGATATGGATAGCCAAGCTTTGATCTTGCATATCAGAACTGCAACCTTCAGAATAGTTAATCACGCGCATAAAAATACAGGGAATCCCATTTTAATTTTTGGTAGTTTGGGGTGGGAAAGTCCTTGCTCTATGATATGGTTTGAAATATTTCACCAGTTGCCCCTTTTTTCTATTTGATAGAACGCAGACTTATGCACCTACGCTTTCAAATTTATCACAAGGTCTTCAAAGTTTTGTCAAAACGATGCATTTTTGGTTGATATCCCTACAAGTTTGTAACAGTTTACACATTGCTATGGCATTTTACTGCTTGAATTCAGCTTTTGTAAGGATGTTTCACTGAATTTTACCATCGCACACGCCTCTGAAAAATTTCACTTTACTGTCTACATATTGAGTATATTATAGTCGCCTGTACAAAGCCAACAGATTGTTAACTGTATGTTAAATTAATACATGATTTCTTAATACCCTTCTAGCTCCAAACAGACGATTCAAAACTATATTTTTTTTAAACAGTAGATTGCAGGACCTGGGCCCTGTTTCATGCAAATTGTTATCAATAACAAGTTACAATAGCTGTTATACGCTACTAAACTTGTGGCATTTGATTGGCTGAGAGCAAATTTGCCATAGAAATTTAGCATAATTATTGTTTTTGAAAGCTTGGTTCATGGTTGAGTTCACCGCTTCCCCCCAAGTTTTGTGAAACAGGGCTCTGGATCTTGTCATCAAAGCTAATGAAAAGCGGCCTGCTAATAATACCAAAGTCACATTTCATTTCAGTGTGATTAAAAAGAAAAGTAAATTAAATGTACAAAATTGTAGAATTAAAGGATTACAATTTAGCAATTAAATAATTATTGACATCTTTCTTGAATCTTTGCATGTTTGGTGCAAGGGGATAGATATAAGCTGGGAGGGATTGCCATAAAATAATCGGGATTACAAAAATGAAGGAATATCTGGTAATTTTTCAAGGCATGTTCTTTTCAAGTTCAAGGTATTGAGTTTTTCCAATGCTGATTCACAAATTGATTCTATTTCAAATGCTTTCTAAACAATATACTGCTCATGCACTGGGAACAAGTTTATTGATATTTCATACGAATGACTACCTCCTCAAACAATATGACAAATGCACAATTGCCACAAGTGGCGATGGCGGCTCGTATTGATTACGTGGCGACTGAATTTGATGGGAATCGTGCATCTGGAGAGAATATAGCTTGTTTCTCTACTCTTTTTTTTCTCCAATTTTTTCTTTACGTTATTGTTATCGTCTCCCTGACCTTTTAAAGAATTGAAATGGAAACTGTCTGCAGTGGGAATATCTAACAACAACTGGAACATGTATTCCATGCACAGAGTAATTGAATAAAGTGTAATTTCAACCGAACAGGAGACTTGAAGTGACTCGGTAACATCGCCTCAGATTCTGAAACAAAATCCTGGATTTAGCTCATGCTGCAATCATAATGATTAACTAATAATGATAAACCTTTAGGTCAGTCAGGAATCCCATCACTTTTACAGGCCGATCGCCTGTCTGATTATCAAGATATTTATGATTGGAAATCGAAATTTAATTTTTCGTTTTCCCGACGGGTTTTATAACACTACAGTCTATTGGGGAAAATGAGTATGGTAAAACCGGTCACTCAAAGATTTTTACTTTTTTGAGGTACTTCATGATCATTTTGAAGTGCAATTTTTGTAGGGCTTCAATATTACACCATATCACGGACACTGATAACACGTAGGGCCATGCATCTCAGATTTAACATTGTTAAACGATGCCTTTAAGTACTGTTTTAAGCTCATGGAGTGTTACGGTGTTTTTTAGTAATCTTAGGAAGACAGTTACATGCATGACTTCTACCCTGAAGCTCTTGATAAGATTCAGTTTAGAACACTTAATACTAATCCTTACTTGTAAATCATAATTTAAAGGGGAAGGACACCCTGATAATAAGTTGGTTTTAATCAAAGCAGAAAAATGAGAGAAAAAAATTAGTGAAAGTTTGAGCAATAACTGATTAAAGATAGGAAAGCTATAAATTGTTTAAGTTGTCATCAGTGGAACACTGTGACGTATCTTGCAAAATTTCTGTCCAATTTGCTCTTTTTCTCAATTACTGATGATGGAATAGATTTGTTTCATACAGGGACTGTATTAAAACATATTTGCAATAATTATATTTAGGGTGAATGTATGATTGAAATTTTTAAAGATATTTAGTACAGGGCAAATGGGAAGGAACCTCGCAAGTTACTTCACAGAGTTGCCAATTTGTGTTTGATTGATCACACCTTCAAAAATTCATAACTTCTCGTTTTTAATTGGTTTTTACTCAAACTTTCACTGTCCAATTTGTTTTTATCTTTCTACTTCTATTAAAACCAACTTGACATTAGGGTTGATTTCCCCTTTAAGAGCCAGAAAGTCGCTTTAACTCTGTGTGAAAGTATTGACTTAATGCCCTTGTGACTTCAAGCAGACTTTAATGTCAGAGGCCATTAGCTTAATGTATTGGAAAATGGCTTTGAATCTACCCCCAAGCTACTTCAGCATTGTACCATTCAGCACATTTGAATTCTTGCAGGCCAATCTTAAATACATTCACATCTTCAGTAGATAGCTAGGAATGGACTTCCACCCATCTCCTAAAAATTTCTGTTCGTAACCTCAATACTTCAACACGTAGATCTGATATCAGTGGTAAATATTTTTAGAGAACACCATGAATATAGATATATAGGACACTATGTATGTTTGTTTATTTGTTTGTTTGTTTTTTTGTTTTTGTTTTGTTAATACCTGACATGGGCCAGTGCATGAACAATGACATCTGCAGCAGGACTAGATAGCTATGAATGTACCCCTGTCCAAAATTCTTGAAACATTCTTGCCAGAACCTCTACTACTTTAATAAAGGTCAGGAGACAATACAAAATCGATCAATGTTTTAGGAAAGATGGCAGCTATAAATTATTGCACCCTTCCCTTCTTCCCTTGAAACCTGGAAGCGCTTTAAAATTTCAGAACCTAAAACATTTAAGAATGTATGTCAGGTACCCCAGTGTGTTAATATGTTAGGTAGACAGGTAGATTGTATGATGCACCCCAAGCCTTTTGGAACATAATTTTGTTCAAAGGTCGGATGTCAATGGAACGTCATCGCAGAGACATTCAAGAAATCAAATATTTGGCAATTTCAAGTTTATTGCCAATGGATAGAGATCTGTGCAGGTTATGAAATGTGTCATAGTAAAGTTCAAACATTTCAAGATGTTATGTGTTGGGCTAATAAAAGTCTTTTTTTTTGTTGTTGAAAGTCTTTGTGATTCTCTTGTTCTCTCGTGATTGTTCTGTTCAGAAACCATTATACATGTACATCAGGTGCCGAAGGGGTTATTTATCCTCCGCAGATAGCAGTGAATTCACCCCCCCCAAGCTAAGTGTAGGTTCTCTGTGCATCTTTCTGTTCAGATACTTATAATTCAGATGACAATGAGTTCATGTCTTTGTCAGACTGCAATGAATTCACCAAATTCCACTCAAGTTTTCTGAACCCTTTTTTCTCCAGACATTTCAGGTCAGATATGCATATGGGTTACATCTTAAAGTGTACCAATCACCTGAAAAGATCATTTGTGTACAGCTAGATTGTATAAAATCAACCTAAAAAACAAAGTTTACCTGGCATTTTAAAGATAAGCAGATAAGGATTCTTAAGAAAATAAAGGATAAAAAGTAAAAAATCCTTGTATAGGGCTCCCACAGGAACCCAAGTCAGGCTTAAGTACTGGTAAGGTTTTACAAGTGATTGGTACACTTTAAGATGTAGTAATCCATATATGCATATCTAACCTGAAGTGTCTGGAGAAAAAAAAGTGTTAAGAAAACTTTAGTGGAACTTGGTGAATTCATTACTGCCTGCCAAAGACATTAACTCATCGGCAGTCTGACAAAGACCTTAACGCATTGTCATCTGAATTATAAGTATCTGAACAGAACGATGCACAGAGAACCGACACTTAGACACTGGGGGAGGGGTGAATGCACTGTTATTTGCGGAAGATGTAGACCCCTTTGTACATGTCTAAAGGTTTCTGAACAGAACAATGTCAAGAGAACTTGAGAATCGCAAAGACTTTATAACAAAAAAGGCCCTATTGTATGCGAGTGAGTACACATGCATTTACTAGGTAACTCAACAAGATGTTTTACTGTCAATTGAAAATGTCAATAAAAAGCTATATTTATTTGTAGAATTAATATTTGAAGCTCATATTTTTAATACAGTATCGCCACATGGAACTCCTTTAAATACATCAAGAGCAATACTGGTTTTGGTGATTGGCCCCTATTCAAGTCCTTTTATCATAATTATAAAGATACCTATAGGTATAACTCAGGTGCCAATGCATTAATATCTTTGTTAGACAGCAATAACTCCACCCGCCTCTTTCTCTTAAGTTCTGAACATTATTGTATTCATATTCTGTTAAGTTAGATGGCAGTGAAAGACGTCAATGAATCCACCTGTCCATAGATCTTGGGATTATCCTTCTGTTCGAAACATATTACTCATCGGGTGACAGCGGGTTAACGTATTTATAGTAGTTGATGGATATGAACTCACCCTTGGGGGGTAGCAGTGAACTCATCCATGAACCAAGCCTCAAATGGGTCGTGAAATATGAATGAACAAGTTCACAAGACGAAAATTAGCGGAATCCGAACGGGAAATGCAGGCAGCAGATACTGATAATCATCAAAATGCACATGGTGGCAGTCAATATGGTACTCCCTAAAGGAATGGTGTGCCTGTACATTAAAGGATCTTGTCAAGTGTTGATAAAATTACCTAGAGGATACCGGTATATATATATCAAATGTAACCTGGATGTAATATTTAGAAGGATTATAGGGTTTAAAACAACATTTTTAAAAAGATAATTGCATTTTGTTGGACCAAATATATCAAATAATATTGAAATAACCTGGATAAAATATTTTAAAGGGTTTTGGGGTTTTAAAACATTGGGAAAAAAATTGATTGAAATTTGCTGTTTGAAACATCTGCAATATGATAAAACAATTCAAAATAACTGATATGTATTTTCTCATGAAACATATTTTGTGACCTAAAACACAAGCATACCTTTAAAGCACACCCCAAGACAGAGTACAAGGTGGGAGGAGGGCGGGAGTGTCTTCATTTATTCATGAGCAAAAGAGAACAGAAGTCCTTCTTCTTATCATGATTTCTTCTAAATGGGCGATTAGGAATAATAGAGATAAATCTTTGTAGAAGTAATGTACATGTAGTGAAGGATGAACACAAATTTTACTATGGTTTTTACTTGCACTGGACTTTTACTGTAAATTGACAAGTGCTTTGTCCACACATCGTTGCAGCACTTCATTGACACTCCTTGTCATTACTCGCATCACCTACCATCCCAGTATAGCTTCCTAAGTGAGCTGCCAAAGGGATTACTCCACCAAGTAGTACCAAGGGGGAAAGGGAATACACAAAAATAGAATGATACAGGATTTTTCTCCTGGGAAAAGGTGAGAATTAGGAAAAGGGTTTTTAATTATTATGAGTGTTGCTTGTCAATGACTGATCCTAATGAAAATCTAGGCAACAGCCCATAGGCATATCTATCTATACGCAAAATGAAAATCAAACCTCTGATGTGTGTATATGACAGGCCAGCGTGACATTTAAATTACTGATATTATGTCATGTCAGTGCCTGGTCAAATGCCCTGTCTTTGATAAATAGGGGCATTGATTCTCATTCTAATTATGCATTATTTTTGTAGTCAGTTAGGTCATTTTTAATGGGTTCCTTTAAAAAGTGAAACAAGTTTGAAAGTCATGATGGTGAAAACAGAATGGTAATTTCTTTGCCAAGATATTTTCCTGCATACTTACTGTCCATACATGTATAAGCGCAATATTTGCATTTCTGTGAGAGGATATATATGGATTCATCATTTCTCAATATTGACAATGACAAGTTTTCGAAGTAAAGACCACAATCACTTTGTTCTGAAATTACAGTTGAATGCATATTCTTAGATTAAAAAAGACAAACAAATATAACTATTTATAATAGAAATATCATTAGCACTAGAGTGAAAATTGTATATTTTCATCTACTCCGGGCCCATCCCTTGTAATCTATAATAGAGATGTGCAGTAGGCTAGCATCTCGTGTTGTACCTGGGGAATACAATCCCTTTACTGGGCATTAAGAATTGATATTATCTTCCACGGTCTGTAATTGGCTTTTGTGTTGTGGGGGCATTAGGAAACCTTTCACATTCAGAAGTTTGTGCATGGGAGACTGACTCAGCCCCTGCAAAATGCATGCATTTCTAGATGCATATATTAACTATTGCAGTGGCTGATTCTGTAATATGCATGAATTTCTAGCTCCATGTGTGAACGGAATGTATGTATCATGCAGGCAACTGTTCACATTAATAAACTATAGTTTGTGCATTGGCCACTTCAAAATGCATACCTAATGCAGTGGCTGAGCCTGTAATGTTTCTGATTTTCCCGCTCCATTTGTGAACAGAATTCATGTGGCCATGTAGCCAACCATTCGCAGATTTCTGCATGGGAGACACTGCAAAATGCTTACCCAATGCAATGTAGACCTGCAAGGCATGGCAGAACATTGCAGTAGCTCAGTCTACTTTGCATAAATACCTCTGCTATACGTGAACGGGGTTTGGACGTGAATGACAGAAAGCGGCGTGGGAGCAATCAGCCGGTAGGAATAGTGAAGCAAATCAGTGACTGGGGAGAAGAACCTCGTAAATATGTGACGTGCGCCGATGCATGCAACTCATTTATTAACTAGATTCTAAGGGCAAGGTAGAATTGTGCTCCTGCTAACAGTTGTAAATTGTGTAGAAGAGGGCCCCGTCTTATAAAGAGTTGCGATCGATCTGAATCAATAGCAAGTCCTCTACTCCTTTCCTGGAGTATGCTCAATTGTGATGCCATTTATTCATTTATACCAATGGCCCCACTATATAAATGTAGATTGAGCCTCAATGAAAGTCCTCCTCCTTTTTCTCCCATTATATCACGAACTATTTTCCACTTTTAATCTCATCTGCGTTGTAAATTGATGATAGCTGATAAGTGTGGAGGCCGTTAATCTTGAAGGTGTAAATGGACAGTGACTGAGCAGGCAGGTGCTGCCTTTGTGCCACACTTGTTTGATACAATCAGCAACGTGGGGGCATTCACACCTAGAGGAGATATCCTAGTTACGGCGGTGAGCAGACAAGACCTTTTCATCCCAGGTGCAAAACTTAAACATGATTTATACAGACCGACAAAATGCCTTGTTCTTTGTGATCTTTATTCTATTTTCTCCCTTACACATAACGTGCACTGTAGTGGATTTGTGTATATGCAGGCAATAGTAGATTGAGGATTCTCTGGGTGGGGGTGGTGGGGGCACAAGTCTGGAAAGTTTTTGACAAGCCCCCGAAAAAGAGGTCATCAAACTTCTTGCGGTGGCTGCCTTTTTACTCACAAGTTCTGTGACAAGCAAACAGGCACAATTTTTTGTTGAATCACACATTGTATACTCAATGTGTACTACAGATAAGCCAGATTAGGTTTGGCTGGGGGCAAGTGCCCCTCTTAAATCCCTGGATCCGCCACTGGGAGAGAAGATGCTGAAGAATAATAAACTCAATTTTAGACAAGGTGTTTGAAACGGGTGTTACCAATAACTGATCTAGAGTACTTTTCATGTCAATTGTATTAGCATGACTGTATTACCCTAATTATTGGATTACAAATTTACACGTAAAGTGCACCCCACCCCACCCGCACCCCACCCCACCCCACCCGCACCCCAAACTCCCTTGGCAGCATTCCAGCCAGTTTAAATGCACACTTGCTTGTTCAAACCACAGTGAAATTTACTTTTCCACTAGGCATCCATTTATGCACCTGGGTAGAGATAAATAAGGCAAATTAAATGCCTTGATTAAGGACAAAGGCAGTGTAACGGGTATGCCAGGGATTTGAACCCACTACCTTCGCATCTTCAGTCAGCTGTGCAAACCACACGACCCACGAGTGGATGTATCCTTTTTTTTCATTGGGGAGGGGGTGGGGGATTAGAATATTTAAAATGAATGTCATATTATGATGGAGATTCATTCGATTTGTAGCACACCATGCTTGCCACAATTATATTCCTGGTAGATGGTTATCATATTGTAGCTACCAGTGTGGCTTGTTAGACACTAACTACATGGAGAACCAAACTTTCTACACAAGAAAACAAAATGCTAATAAATTCACTTAGAATCGATGGAGAGTTGAAAGGCCTGGGCCCCGTTTCATAAAACATGTCATCTATAACAAATGCTGAATTTCTATGACAAACTTGCTCTCAGCCAATCAAATGCCACGATTTCAGTAGCTTATAACAGTTATTGTAACTTCTTATTGATAACAAGTTTTATGAAAGAGGGTCCTGATCGGAGTGAATAACATTTGGTGAGAGCCAAAAGGACATTGTTAATAGTTAAGTCTTATGCATAAACGCCTGTATGGCTCTAAAGAGGCAATATTACTCATGCCGTAAATGAAAAACAGAATAGTGTGGTCCAGGAAAGTTGTTGCATTTAGTACATGTACCGGTAGACAAAGAAAGCAATTAAGTGTAGATTAATTCTGTGTTGATTGATTTGACAAATTAACTTATTTCTTTGTCTGGATGCTATGGCATTGTAACCAATTTCACCCATTGAATGAGCAGGTATAATGAGAAGATGTTCTTTCAAATTGGGATCGTTGAAGAGACTATTGTGTAATGTGCGTAGATTGTGTGTTTCAACCAAAGGGAATTTCTGTAGTTTCTAACTGAGGGCGTAATATGGATTGTGGAATAAGCCGTTGTGCTTGCAGTTGAGGCTAGATAAAATGCGTTTACTTTCTAACACGTTTGTTTCTCAGACGATTTAGAAACGCAAATATTAAAGTCTTTCAGGAAAGACATGATAAGGGGTCAATTGTCTTTCGATGGGCGCGTTTTAGTTTGTTTAAGTGTATTAAAGGCTCTTGTATTTTCCCAGTGTGCATACATGTTGCAAGACAAGGCAAACGAATTGATATTATCGGTGTGAAAGAGGTTCTGAATATATCCCATCTCTTATACCTCTTATACCTCAGACACAAAATATTCAACTCCAAGGTAAACTTAAACTAATGATATACAGAAAACCCTAAATTGAGTCGAGCAATGCAGGCAGCGACTGCATGATGGTCTGCATGTCAATAGCCGCTTTGAAGCGTTTTTGTGCAGTACTGACAAGACAAGACAAGACAAACCAATTCAAGCTGAACTCTTCTTGGCTATTTGGGCTAATGTTACTTTTTGTTTGGTGTGATATTGATCTCCTTGGTGGGACTTAAGTGGTATTTATATTCAGTGTGAATGCACCCTTTATCTAACACCTTTAAAGATAAAGTTGAGTTCTGGTCATGCGATTGCATTGTGAAAGAAACAGTGTGGAGTCGATCAGAAAAAGTTGGTCATGTAGCATATATAAGTATTGGTCTGTACTGGAAGGTTCTGGAGTCATCAAAGTGATAAGAAATTTGACCCAATCTTGGTAAAGTAACAAGCACTGTACACAGAAATATGTATATGGGACTACACAAACATCTGGAAACATCTCAAAAATATTTAGAATATGGAGCCATGCTTTTCAGTGAACAGTTTTTCTCTCATGTTCTTCCACACTTGCATAATAATGATGAAAACGCTCACAAATTAATTTTCACGTCTCCCAAGAACTCAACCTTCTATGTGAATGCACCCTTTATCTGACACCTTCTTAAGCCTCATTCGGACATGACGCGCTAAATCACCTTGAAATACAAATCGAAGGAAAACCTAACATCTAAATCAATACCAAGAGGCAGTTATGTAGGGGTTGAAAGCAGTTGAGCAGAGCTGTGTGCGAAATGGCCCTTGTGATTGCTCTCTTATCTACTGTACATGTACATGTATGTGTTATGAGAAAAATAAAGAAATGTATTAGCACAACTGGCTTATAAATCTTGTGTAATTGATAATCGGTGTGAAAGAGGTTCTGACTTTATACCTGTCTGAACTCTTATACGTCAATCACAAAACAATTCAACTCCAATGTAAATTTACACTAATGATATACAGAAAACCCTAAATTAACTCAAGCAATGCATGCACCGACTGCATGATGGTCTGTGTGTAGATGGCCACTTTGAGGCGTTTTTGTCCCGTAGTTTCAAGACAAGACAAGACAGTCCTTGAGATACAAATTGGCAGGAAAACCTAACATCTAAATCAATATCAAGAGGCAGTTACATGTATGTGGGGGTTAAAAGCAGAGCTGCATGTGTGCAAAATGGCCTTCGTGAGTGTTCTCTTATCTGTGTGTTGTGAGAAAAATGTAGAAACCTAAAACACACTTGGCTGAGTTGGCTTTAATATAAATCTTGTTTAATTGTGCAGCAGGAGATTAATATTTAAGTGGTTTACCATCTCTTGTGTAAATGCACCTATTGTGTCAACCCTATTTGCTATACCTATTACATTCAGACACATCACAGAGCATAATGTACTTAATTGTACAAAATTACTTCTGATACACTGTACTGACTTAAATCGCTCTTTAAAACGTTTGTTTGATACATGCTCCTGCGACAATTGCTCTTCAGTTAAAACCGATTGTTAAGGACAACTCTGGACCAAACAGTAAACTTTAAAAACATAAATCTAACCTACAACCCAGTTGCAACCCTAATCCTAACCCTAAACCTGTACTTTTGACGGAAAAAATGCCTGGAGCAACTATTGCCAGAGCAAGGGAAAAAAATCATCCTCTGAAACCTGTCAAACATACTCAACTCTCAAATGTAAACACACCCCATTCCCACGTGCTCATACTGTAAGAAGCATGTACATTAGCCACGATATTGGCACATTTTCTAAGTTTACATTTTTACAAGAATCCACTCTTCAGTAATCTCGATGAGTGATATTTCAACGAGATGGGGAGCCCCATTCGAGACACTTTCCTCCCAATTTCTGCAAGGCTATGTTCGTTTTGAGCAGTCGATGCTGTAGACATTGCCGAGTCTATATGCATGTCGCCACGATTTCGTTTGTGCAGATCAATAAACGGTTGCATTTCATTGCACAATTTTGCCTTGTAGTTTGGGAATGAAAACGAGGGATGGGAAATGGATATTGCATTTCTGAGGTGGCATTATTGAACAAAGTATGTAGTCTAGAAACATGGGAGTGTTTCACAAAGACGAAGATCGACTTAAAGTTGAACTTAACTATGGCAGGCCTTTCTCATGCCACTAGTTCCTCTAACCATTCCTGGCATTGGTTTCTCAAGGGACGTACAAATCATGGTCACAAATCTTCAGAATTTACCTTATTTGATAGTTCATTATTGAAGGAAAAATATTATCTAAAGATCATAATTGACAGACCAACAGTGAGAGCAACCAGTGGCATGAACAGCCTGCCATAGTTAAGTCCAACTTAAAGTCGGTCTTAGTGTTTGTGAAACACCCCCATGGACTCTCATTTCTTCACACATTTGTTCTAGTTTAGGGTGCCTCAAGCATTTTAGGGGTATTGTGTGATAGATGTCTTACATTTTTCTTAGTTTGATTACACTCTTGAAACTTTAGAAATAGTTTTTGTTTTGTTTTAAACATCAACAATCTTTTACTTGCTCTGTCTTGATAAAAACATCTTAAAGAGAAATGGCAGTTATTCTATGAATAATCACATTTGCCAGAACTCTCTGAGATGAGAGAAAAAAATGTGACAAAATGACAGATGAAAAAAGTGTTAAGGAAGAGGAGAAGAGATGTAGAAAATTAGAAAGCAAAAGAAAAAAAATGATTTCCTTGACAAAATGATTCAGACTACTACAGATTTTTTTTGTTTAAACACTCTCTTTTGCAATTATTGGCATACTCCATCTCTTCAATGCCCTTGCGTTTTTTTAATGAAGTTAAAAAAATATACTTGTATGCAGATATGTGTCAATATAAAGATCTCCAAAAAAATGTCACAGTCACTTGTTAAATCCGCCTATGGCTTTCACAGCCTAGCTTTAAAGGCATCGTTTAACCATGTTAAATCTGAGGTGCATGGCCCTACTTGTGCAGTGTCTGTGATATGGTGTAATATTGAAGCCCTTAAAAAATTGCGCTTCAAAATGATCATGAAGTGCCTCAAAAAAGTAAAAATCTTTGAGTGACTGGTTTTACCAGACTCATTTTCCCCAATAGACTGTAGTGTTATAAAAACCGTTGGGAAAATGGTCTTTGAAATTTCAAATTCCAATCATAAATATCTTGATAATCAGACGGGCGATCGGCTTGTAAAAGTCATGGGATTCCTGACTGACCTAAAGGTTTATAATTATGATTGCAGCATGAGCTAAATCCAGGATTTTGTTTCAGAATCTGAGGCAATGTTACTGAGTCACTTTAAAATCCACCTACCGGTATTGCTTTCACAGCCTTTCTTTCACAGCCTTCATGTAGCTTTAAGTGCTCTTCCTCTCAGGCGACTGGAAGACATTTCCATAACGCAATTTACCAGAAGTGAAACCATTCCATGCAAGCTGGTAATGTCATAGTGCATTGTACACCCAGGAGCAGATAGATAAACATCATCTCATGGTAGAGTCTTGATCATGTTTAAACATGTGACATCCTCACAATGCATTATTTGCTGTTCAGGGCCAGAATGGTTTCACTCTGTGTGTTGAAGCATATGAGTTAACCTATAGATAGCATATTCGAGTTTTCTTTAAAGCCCCACTGCACTACTTGTAGCTACATGCTCCCTCTATATAGAAAACAATGCCTAAGCGATGCCCGTTGGTCCCCCATGATCCTCTTTTTCTTATGTCAATTGAGAGCTGAGTTGATGAGATAACCACCTGTCAGTGACCAGCAGGGTGATAGCAGGGCGATCTAATCCCTCCTGGCCAAACTAGTGCAGACAGATTTAAGATCTAAATGAATTCGCTTTACCTCCTCAAATTGGCAATGATCAATTGGAATTTCCACTTTTCATTGATAAGAATAATAATAATGAATAGTAAATGTGAATGTGAATGTGAATGAAATAATCAACCAGAAAGTACAACATTTTAAAATTTCACTCCGCATTGCCAATTTAGAGACTTCAATTATCATTCTCATTTAATGTGCTCTTATTCATGAACGGCACAACGTACTGCAACATAAGTGGACTCAAATTTTCCAGTGCCTTTTGCACTTTCTGCTCCTTAACAATTTGTATTTCAGAGCATTCTGGTTCAAAAGATAAAAAATAAAACACCACTAAAAGGTGAAACTAAAGTAATGGTGGTTAAAGCCCTTCTTGCTCAAGACAGACAACACGAAAGCAGGAATATCCTGCGTAGTATGTCCAGGTTTGGACCATCTATAATGGATGGCTGATATCAGCGTTGGATCCTTGTCGTTCGTAGAGGATTTCCTAGTATTGTCTGGGGCTCTCAGACAATCTAATGGACTTTATTTGCTCACAGGTCTAATGGAAAGTTCAAGTGTAAGATGTGCCATACATCCTGCCAACTAGTTTCGAAATGCAGACCCTTATTTGGTAGCGGAAAAAACATTGATTTACTAAATTCAAGGCTAGATACCTACCGGTAGGTCTCATGTATTCATTACATTGTCTGTTTCGAGCCAGAAGGCGTTAACTTAATATATACAATCAAACCTGTCTATAGCGACCGCTCAAGGGAAACACATAAAGTGGTCATTGTAGACAGGTGGTCTTTGTAGACAGGTTCCTTTAGTACATGTTTCAATGAGAAACCATTTTCAAGGGAAACAAAAAATGTGGTCTCTGTAGACAGGTGGTCACTAAAGTACCTGTATAAAATGTACTTTAACACTGAGTTAATTCCCTTCTGGCATTGAACAGACAATATATCCATGTACACTTTGAAATTTGTAACAATAAATCTTGAGGTATGCTCATGGAGATAACAAAAGGATAACAGATTCAAACTGTGAGGGTCTGCACATCACAGACTATGTGTGTATGTAACGTGACCCTGAAGTGCTTTTGAGGAGCTCATATCTGTGTTAGATATGAATTCATTGCATGGCAGACGTGTAGTTTTAAGTACAGTTTTGACCCTGCAATGTGGGAATGATTCAAACCCTTGTATGCTTACAAATATACATGGACTTCACTATGTCGACTAAGAAGTGAGAAAAGGATGATTTTTTCTTTCTTCATGTTTTTCTAATTAATATCGTTGTTGAGAAGTTGTAACAATTGCAAAATGATTTTTTTAAAGGGGAAAAGATTATGCAATTCAGTTTCTAAAATACATGTTTCTTTTTCCTTTAACAGTTCATTGTGCAATATTACCTTTTTTCACTTCTAATAGGTTTTTTTTTTTTTTGGGGCATCTCTTTTTATTTTTTATTTCTCCTTGTATGTGCATACAAGACATTCTCTCCCTCCCTCCCCCTCTCTCTTTCTCTTTTTCTCTCTCCCTCTTTCCTCTCTCCTCTCCCTCTCTCCTTTCTCTCTATCTCACTTCTAATTTTCTTGATGTAACACCTATCTCTTTATACATTTATATTAGGACTGTTTTGTACATGTATACATCTCTCTCATGTTGAATCTTTATATTATCTCTATTTCTTTCTGTTACTTGCATGTAGTTTCTATATTTCTCCCTTCCTACAGTGAGCCTCTAGCTAACTCCTCATGCTTCCTTCCTCCTAATTTACTTTCAATTGCTCCCAACGTCTTAACATAATGTATGATGTCACAACAAGGCCTGTGAAATCTAATTAGCACCCGAGGTAGAGTAAAACTGCAAACCTTGTTGGCACAGCGTTCTGTTTCATCGAGTTATCTCAGTTTGCTTGTAGGATCTTCGCCATCTTGGTGACCTAATTTTGAGAAGTGCTCTAAAGCTATTTTTGGCCATAAACAGATTAAAACATTAAGACTGGTTGAGCTGAGCTATTTCCCTTTCTTTTTTTATCTTGTCTTGCCCTCCTCTCTTCTCTCTCTCTCTCTCTCTCTTTCTATCCCTCTCTCTCTCTCTCTCTATCCCTCTCTCTCTCTCTCTCTCTATCTCTCTCTCTCTCTCTCTCTCTCTTTGCTCTTTTCTCTTGGCTCTCCTATAGATTTCTTCTATTTTCTGTTCTCTTGCTTTTTCCCCTTTCCTTTGCTGCCATTCTCTTTTTGCTTGTATGCCCTCTTCTTTCGTCCCCTTATTTTCTTTCATCCCTTTTTTTTCTTTTGTCCCATCCATATCTTTTCTCTCTCTAAGTTTCCCTCTTGTCATGCTCTCCTTTTCTCTGTTTCGTTCTCTTCTCTTCCTCTGTGTAGTGTAGCCTCACCGTGTATTCATAGGAGGGCGTTTGCAAAACCATTTTTGGTGCAGTTAATATGTATGTAAGAACTGCTCATGGGAGACAAGAAAAGTGGTCTGTATAGGCAGGTGGTCTGCTTGTGGGTTCTTTAAAGGGGAACTCCACCCTGATATTGTGTTGGTTTTAATGGAAGCGGATAATGAGAGAAATAGGTCAGTGACAGTTTGAGCAAAAACCGGTTAAAAATAAGAAAGTTGAGATGAATTATTGAAGGTGCAATCAATCAAACACAAATGGGAGGGGACAAGGAGCTTGCAAGATACACCACAGTGTTGCCTATTTGTGTTTCACTGATGACAACTTCAAACATTCATAACTTTCTTATTTTAATTTGGATATTGCTCAAGCTTTCACTATTATGCTTCTATCATTTTCTGCTTTTATTGACACCAACTTAATACCAGATTGAACTTCCCCTTTAAAGGTACTATGTCCCATTTGCAAGCCCAAAAAATGAAAAGGTTAAATTCCAACGGCATTCGAAAGACAATACTAATTTAGAACTTCCCTAAAAAAGGGGGGCTTGAAAATGTCTTTAAGTGGGAAAATAACGACTATTAGTTGTCGAATCGACTTAGGAGCTATAGAGCCAGTAAGTAATAGTCTGATTTTCAGACCATTGTACCGAATGGTCGTACGTTTTATGCTGCGCAAAGATTCAATCAGTTTAATTTTGGCCATTACAAGAAGTGGGTTATTGATGTAGACAAATGCTCATGTACCCTTTACAGCTCATTTTATGTATGTTATTACCAAAGATGAAAAAGCCAGTCAGTCACTCAATAGTGTCTGACAGTGAAGTCTAGCAAGTAAACAGGTTTCCTTGCATAATTTGAATATTAGGACACTGCTAACGTTTAAATTTCACAGATAGGACATACATGCATGACATATTCATAATTCCTGCAAAGTTCTACAGAATTTGATGTTGGCTGCAAAAGGGACATAGTATCTTGAATGTAGGTTGCATTAAGATAATTAGATCAGAGGAAAGCCTGTTTAGACAGGTGATCTTAATACAGGTGGTCATGCAGGAGTGACTGTACCAACATTAAAATAAAAAAATCATTACATTCCTAACAAATAAAAGGCACTTCAGACATGATATTGAAACGTGTGTGTGTCAGTAGAACCACCTTGTCACCATATACCCTGTATCACAATCATTTCCAAGTGCAGAGAGCAGATCAATTGCTTTCCACATGTTATCCTGTTCGTATGCGCTGTCCATCGTCAAGGCGAGGGAAGAGTTGGAAATGCGATGAAAATTTATTGGATGGTCTTTTGAGTATCATATCGCTTCCTCTGCAATTTCATATTGGATTCACAATGAAGTACTGTTCGTTAAGGGACATTTGTAAGGCCGATTATACCTTCATCTCACGGTGTGATATTGGGCATCTCAGAGTCATAATATATGCATTATATGCCCTGTTCATATCGGGGGATATACCACAATATTGCAGATGTGCATTTGTAGAATTTTAACATTGTGGCCGTTATGTATTTATAGCAAGACAAGATTGTAATGATAATGAATTTTGCAGTGTTGCCCCGTTCATACATAACAGCAGTAGTATACATGTAGAATTGAACTTGTATGTGACTTTTGCCATGCATTGTATTAATCCATTGCATTTCAGAGTTTTCTCTAAAAGAATCAGCTTTTCCTTCTCAAATTGGCAACAGTTATATGTATTTTTCACTTTTTCATAGTTAAAAAAGAAGTGTATATCCAATGACTAGAATTTTTTTTACAAAAATCAACTAGAAATTGCCAATTTGTGCACAAAAATAGTGATTATAAATTTCACTTGGCATTGCCAATTTCGAGACTTCAATGATAATTCTATTGCGGTTAAATAGCTCTTATTCATGAACAGCACAACGTACTGCAACAAAACTGGCCTCAAATTCAGTCTCCAGTGATTTTTTAAATTTTTTTTGTGCACTTTCTGCTCTTGTACAATTTGTAATTCAGAGCATTTTGCATCAAAAGATAAAAATAAAATGTCACTAAAAGGTGATCACACTTAGCTGCTATGGGTTGCAACAGAATCTATATATGGCTATTTTAGACAGACACATGTTTACATGTAGATGGCAGATGCATGTACAAGTTTGAACAAGGCTATTGAGGTAGTGTAACTGTAGACTGGAGGTGAAAGCGTCGTGTTGTTGCAGCTTGCGCTTCACGGACTGGAGATACTGTGTTTACGCAGCCAATCTTTGAAAAACAGCCCTTTTTTCTTTATCCGATTCCTTCTTTAATACTGCCTTGTTTGTCTGGCTCAATCTCTGTCTGGAACTTTCCTATTTGTATTCACTAGCTCTTTGCGTATGTATCTCCCTCATCAACACTTTTTTTTACCAGAATTGACAAAAATCACTGACAGCCACGAAACTTTAATCCATACCAATTGCATTACAGTATTTATGCTGTTCATGAAAAAGTAAATTTTTGTCTAGGTTATAAAAAAAATTTTAAAAAAATATAATGGTTGCTTCACATCCTTGATTGAGACAATAGTTTGGAACACCGGACACAATGGCCCGCGTTAGACTAAAATTTAAATGTGCCGCTCAGCTTGAGCGTTTGTTCATAGTTTGGTTTAACAAAGGATGTTAGTTTGAGGTCAACATTTTCCTTGGTTAAACTTTATTTTAGATCAGGGGTCAGGTTTATCTGAATGAAGAGAAAATGGACCAAAGTGTGTTACTTGAAAGGTTGTACATACAGTTATCAACTAATATGACAATATATGATCATATGATGCAAATAATAATAATGATAATCTGGATTTATATAGCGCTTAATACGAAATACCATCTCTATGCACTTTACAGATATATTTTTACCCCTGTCATCGGAATCATTCATGCACAATGTGCACCGTCTCCACTCTCAGGGGAGTATTCCTACCATATAGTTAATGTGAGGGCACATTGCAATTACTAACACAAAATACATTTGTTATTCTACCAGGGCCCTGTTTCATAAAACTTGTTATCAATAACAAGTTACAAGCTACTGTTATAAGCTACTGAAATCATGGCATCTGATTGGCTGAGAGCAAATTTGTCATAGAAATTTAGCAGTTGTTATAGATAACAAGTTTTATGAAACGGGCCCCAGGTCCCCATTTTTTTTCTCCTGGGTATGGAGTGGCAAATGTAGATTAATGCCTTGCCAAAAGGCATTAGTGCCATGTCGGGGATCAAACCCACGCCCTGTGCATTTCAAGTCAAGGGCTTACACCACTCGACTACAACTCCTCTACAAATGCACATACATGTAGTTATTGGTCCCTACAGAACCACCTTTGGAATTAGATTTAATTAACATGCTTTGTGTGCAGTACTTACACATCGATGTATACATGTACTTAAAAGTGCCGACACCGCAAGGAATCGGAAATGTAATATATTGTGCATTGCTGAAGTGAACCGACACAGTTTAAGATTACAGTCACATGCGAGAGAGACACGCTTTACACATGAAGGATATTAGGTTCCATGGAGGATTGTTGCACATGTCGTTCACATTGAGTTTACATAGTGCACTCCAGAAATAGTTTCCTCATGATTGAATTCTATTGAAAGAACTTTGGTGAACGTGGCTGTATTGGTAGGGAAAGACACTCTTGGGAATGAGCGGTTTGCCTTTAATGTGTGTGTGAAGGCTTTCTGAGTGATTGTATTTCAAGCTGTAACATTTTGGAGTGGTTTCTGCATTCTGCTAATACTTTTTATTAACCAAATTGCTAATTAATTGATATACAATAACATTGAATAGTGTGAACAACATTGAACCAAAATATATACCGTACACTTTAAATAAGAAAAACATCTTGTTTTACGCACATGAAAATGTGGTTACAATACAATATTCAATGAAAGAAGCCAGGCTGACATGTAGCGAGAAGGAGAGAAAAATGATGAGGGAGAAAGGGAGTGGAAAGGGAGGGAGAGAGAAAGAGAGGGGAAAAGAAAGAGAGAGGGGAGAGGAAAAGAGAGGGAAGGGGAGATAAGGAGGGAGAGATAGAAAGAGAGAGGAGAGAGGGGAGAGGGAGAGAGGGAGAGAGAAAAGAGGGAGAGAGGGAGAGAGAAAAGAGCGAGAGAAGAGAGAAAGAGAGAGATAGAAAGAGAGGAATAGAGAGAGAAAGTGAGAGAGAGAAAGAAGAAGGGAGATAGAAAGAGAGAGGTGGAGAGAGAGAGGAGAGATCATTAAAAGGCGAATAAGAAACAAAGCAAAAACGAAGCATTAAAACATTAATACATTTCTTGTACATGTAAACAGGAGCAGGCGCGCCAGAGTGTTCAGAAAAGACAATAAATTTGATAACTTTATTTCATCGTTCTATAAGTTTATGCATATATTTTCTTTCAAGTATGTGACTTTAAGTTTATGAAATTTCACTGAACGCCTGTACCAAGATCATCATTCTATGGACCTTTTGTTTTGGATTTTACTAACAAAGAATGTGAAATGATATTGCAAACTGAAACTACATAAACTTAGAATTGAACGGGGAAAAATGTTCTGATACTAAGATGAAAAAGAAAAAGAAACATTCCTCACTTTAATCACATGTTTGTCAAATTGTCTGTTATTTGTATCCAAAGTCGACTTTATGTCAGCCTGTATTGAAACAAAAAGATCCAGGAAAAAAAGTATGCCTTTTAACATTTGTGAAGAATTCTCTGTTATTGATTTCTTATGAAATTTTATTTTTTGCTTTCTTCTCTATACAGAGATTCATTGAGGCAGATATCCCTTAAACCAGGGCCCTGTTTCATAAAACTCGTTATCAATAACAAATGCTAGATTTCTATGACAAATTTGCTCTCGACCAATCAAATTCCACGATTTCAGTAGCTTATAACGGTTATTGTAACTTGTTTTTGATAACTAGTTTTATGAAACAGGGCCAAGATCATAACCAAGGTGCTATTAAACATTTAAAGAAGAATTATTTCAAATTTAAATGTTAAAATTCTCTTTTTCAATTCTGCTCTTCCATGTAGGCATCCACTAAGGCAGATCCCCCCAAACCAGCCAACCAGGAGGAGGAGGAGGAGGTCGACATCGACCTCGGTGACCCCGACGTCCAAAGCGCAGCTCTCAAAATCCAGGCAGGGTTCCGCGGCATCAAGGCGCGAAAAGAAGTCAAAGATGTCAAAGGAAAGGACAGCAAACCAGGAAACTCCTAGAACAGTGCAAGAACTCTTTGATAAAACAACAAATTTTATACTCGTTATTTAGTCCTACGACACGCCCGTAGAGCTGAAACTATTTATACTCGTCAAATAGACATCGTCATTTACATTATAGGTGTAGGAAAGTGAGGGTTATAGAGAGGTAGACATGGATTGATGTCCAGTGTTAAGAAGAAACCCCAGATGAATGATTTTTAGAACAGTACCCATCTACACCAACAGTTTGTTGCAGAAAGAGCTTGTTTTTGGAAAGGTGTGTCAAAAAGGGGAAATGCAAGTTCTTTCTCAAATGATTTGGATTGTGTAATTCTCCCCCTTTCTCCCCCTTTTCTCCCTTTCTTCTACACTCCTCTCTCTCTCTCTCTCTCTCTCTCTTCCTTTCTCCATCTTTTCTCTCCCTTCCCTTCCTTCCCTCTTCTCTCTCTCTTCCTCTTTCTTCCTTACATGAATAGAATACTACTTGTATATTAAACAGTTTTAAAAATATCATTACACAAAGTTAAAAACAAAAATACTCGCAACACGTGACTCTGTAACGACTTAAATGCTTTTATCGTTCTCGGTCACCCATGCATAACGTAGAGCCGAACAGTGTCAAGTTTGACAGGTCGATATTAAACTGCCGCATGGTTTAGCGTGCTGGCTTCGGACCATTAGTTACTGCATGCATTTTTACAGGTTCTAAGTGTTCAACAACTCCTTCCTTTAATCAACCTTGGTGTTTAATCCTTCCACATGGGGAACAGATAACCTGTCATAGTGCTATCTTGGATAATTAGAAAGTAATAATTGATGATTAATCATGCACTGAATACATTTGGGAGTTCCAACCTTTTCTCAAGGTACATTAATGTAGGCAATACTATGCAAACTTCTCGTTCATTCTCTAGTTTAATATTCATGCTTTGATTCCATGAGATCCTGAATGGAAATTCCACATGACTCTATTCGGATGATAGAATTCTGAGTTCCACTTAAATAAAGTCTTTCTGTGCCATGTTTTATCATACTGCGTTATAATATACAGTGTACTTGTGTTCATGCATGGGTAAAGGTCTGTTCCCAGATCGTTGCACAACTCCAGTGTGAACACAAGTTTGTCTCAGTATGTGTTCGTACATGTACATGTATGTTATTCCATCTTTATCAGCAAAAAAAACAGGATGTATTCACACTTTCAACTATGTCATACTGTACATCATGTAGATCAGGGAGTAGTAGGAACACTCCTTTTCCAGGTTGCAACCCTGGTGAATCAATACCATGTACATGTACACGTACATGTAGATCAAATTTCCACACCAGAGTTTTGTATCACATATACCATTCATCTACATGCACATGTACATGTAAGCGTGTATATTCATACCTGAATGCCATGTTTATTCCGTATTCACAAATTGATCATTCGTATAATTCCATATTTCACATATATAATAATTCCTATTTTGATATTCATATGTATTTTTGCGATATATCATCATAGAACGTGTATTAAAAGCAATGAAGATTTGCAAAGCCATTCCATTATATACATTTTCATAGTTGAGGGAAGTTAGAAACACCTCATAAAGCTCGCATATGTAAAATAGACATGTGGAATGTGATATAGCTGTGGATAAAAAGACATCCAATCTGTATTACTGTAATATATTTGCCGCATAAGCAGAAAATAGCATGATAATCTCCCTTCTCGTTTTTCCCTTGCAAACAGAATTTATCATAAGAGCATTGATTTCCAGAGTCGATGCTTTCACAGCTGTTCATAGATTTGCATCAAGAAGCAAAAATAATAAATGTACCCATAGCCAGTCAGGCAGTGCTGCCCTGGACACAAAACCCAATTACTACAACCCTAAAAAGGTCAACACTGTGGTTTTTCATCCATTAAAATCAATATTTCTTGCCATGCTGTCCTGTTCAAGGTGAAATGAAATTCAGGCTACATTTCGAGATGAGCAGAAGATGAGCAATACACGGGGAGTTATGTTGTAGTTTACGATTGTATTCAAACGTATGTAGGTTACAAGTTGTTGCTTCTACTTGTTTTTTAACCCCTTTAACTACCGAAGGTCAAAGATGTGATTTGAGACATATCATTCCTGCATGTTTCACTGGCAATGATACAGAGACGATAAGCTGTGCAGAAGTTAAAACGCTTCTTGCATTATTTCATACTTACACTATGCAATGCATGCAGGTAATTTACGTGAATAATGGTAACATGCATGTATATTTCATTCACTTGAAGTGAAAATAACTTTGCAAGTAGTTCATTTCACTTACTTTGTGTACACAGATCAGGATGTACATTGCAATTTGTACATTGCAATTTGTACATGAAATTGACCTTTGTTGTACTTTCATACATGTATATGTAACTTTCATGTACTTCGCTGTGAAAAATGGCAGTGGAATGCATAATAGGATTGAATTTCAAAGGTACAGCATTCTTAAAATATAACCTGTTTTTCATTCAGTATGAGAAGGTATTGTAGCAAAGAAAGAGACAAAGTACATTTATAACGATAAGCATTTGGAATAGCATTCAGAAATGGTTAATTTGTTCTTTTCTTCTGGGAAGAGGACATAGAAAGTGGCATCAAAATATGCAAGGAATTCTTGTAATGCTGTTTAAAGCATTCTGCAGACTTCATATCTTTCATTGTATATAGTTCTTCTCGACTGGTTTATTTGAGATGATAAACAAAAAAGAGTTGAACTTTAAGCTGATGTAACATACTTGAGCAATAAGCCAACCAATAATTCAAGATTTGTATCAAGTTTTTAGACAGTGCCTTTGTGAAAAATCTCACGAATACAGGTACAGAGTTTTTTGTAGAATTTCTAAAGTTTTGCAATCTTTCTAGCAATATTTCTCTCTGTAATTTCTTTGTTTTTGCATTTAAATTCACAGGATGTCAATAACCTGCCAAAAAGGCAGAGGTACACATATCACAGAAGCATGAAATTTCATATTTTGCAGTTGTCGGGGGAATATTAATACTCATACCATACAAAAAGGGAAACCTCTTATATATATATATGCAGGAGTCTTGAAAAAACATTCTCGTATTCAATCAAGGATCTTTTTGAGCCTAAGGCATTAGCATTGCTCAAAATGAGATGCTCCAGAAATATGTTTTGTACGTTAAGCCGAGAGAAAAAGGTCAGTAAAGATATTCATTTTTTGATGCTCTCAGGCATTATTCATCCACCCTTTTATGCGCAGGCAAGCTGTATTCATCGTCGTATTATGTTACGATTGTAAACTCAAATCTATTTACGCCACCGTTATCTACTTCGCTATCTTTTTTGGAGTGGCAATAAATATTCAAAGTGTTATCGAGTGGCACTTAAGTCCATATCGCGCTTGCTGTTATGACTATAGATTGCATAGTAGGAATTCCTCTGATTGCATGATTGGAATTTCAACTATGTCCTTGAAGTCTTTAATTGTGGAACGTGAGGCTTTGAAGCTTTGTATAAAAAGCATATGGGAATGTGTTCAGATAGACAATTTAATCCTAAGTGTGTCATGGACTAAATGCATATGCATATGGGAAGCTGTTCAGCCAGTGGTCAATTTAATCCTAAGTGTGTCATGGACTAAATGCATACGCATATGGGAATGTGTTCAGATGGCCAATTTAATCCTAAGTGTATCATGGATTACATGCATATACATGTAGGAATGTGTTCAGATGGCCAACTTAATCCGAAGTGTACCATGGACTACCTTCCTATGCATATAGAAATGTGTTCAATGGCTCACTTAATCATATTCATATTATGGATAGCATGATTACATGTGGCTGTACATTTTTTTTTTGAAAGAGTGTGTTTAGATGGCCACACCTTCAATCGTATCCAATGTATGAAGAAACAGAGAAAATTCATCAGAAGTGATTTTTGAAAGTTTACGCTCCTTGTTACTAGTTGACAAAGTTCATCTTATTATAACACCGAAACATGATATCCCAAAAGTACACCAACTTATGTCCATTGCAGTATACAGAAGTAATGACATGCTGCGCTATACTTTAGAACTCCTCCTCCTCCTCATTATTTAGCTTCGAATATTGATATATTTGTATAACAAAATCATGTACAAGTTAGAGTGTTAAAAGAAGGAAAGAGAGTTACATAATATGGGTATGTAGATAGAAACTTGTTGTCATGTTTTTGGTACTGATATATGTATATAAACATTGTTTTTATGTAAAGGCTCTTCGTTTATGTAGAAAATGAAAGAATTATTATTAAGTGTTAAGTTTGATTTCTGTTTTCTTACTTTCATTTTAATAGTTAAGAAACATTGTTTATAATCTCACATTCTTAATAACTTAAATCATTTCATTCTTTATTTGTTCATATTTCGGAAGATTAATTACATCATTAAAATATAATTTGCAAATGATAAAGAAAAAGAAAAAAGAGAGTCAGAGAGGTATTAACTGTGTTAACCTCCTTTTTGCTCTTGAATGAAGATGGAATTGCAACCTATTTTGAAATCATTTCTCTGGTGATATTTGTCCTTTCCTTGTTGGGGTTGTCAACTTGAGGGTGTAAAATGAAAGATAACATTAGAGGGGGGGGGGGTAATAAAAGGCACTTTGAACATCTGATGTTAAACATTCTTGAATGTTGTATGAAGCCTCATACTATTAAGGCGTAATAATGAATACTTTTTGGGGCTTATCATAATTTTCAGGAGCAAAGGGTCAATTTATGCAAAGGCCTTTTCTTTCTCCATTTTACATCAGTTCACTGCTTTAACAAAGAAAATAATTTAAAGAAACAACTTTTCCATCTGCTTTTTTTTATAAGCCAAAATAAACAATTTCAGTTGTATTTAGTGTAAACATGTTAAGTTTATTACTTTTTAAGTTGTAAAAAGTGTAAAGTTATGATTTATTGGTAAAGCCCTGAATTATTTATGGTTTGCTTCAGATAGGCTAATTTGTGCAAAAAGCATTTTTATTGTGAATAAAAGTCATATTCGCAACAGTTTATGAACTGTTTTTATCGTTTGCCTTTTGTTGTTGTACACGGTACATGTATGTTTATTTTTTTGAGGAGGGTGCAGAGACAGAGAGAGAGTGAGGGGGTATAGAGAAAAAGTGGGGAGAAAAGAAGGGAGAGAGTAGAGAGTGTTTAGCCATTTTAGCAAGGAATCGCCGAGAGAGAGAGAGAGAGGGGGGAGGGAGATTTATAGCAAGGAATTGTGAAACAATAGAGAGAGAGAGAGACAAATAGAAAGCTAGATATGGGGAGAGGGGAGAGATAGAAAGGGAGGCGTTTGCCGCAAACGAGAATACACTTCTCATAATGTAATTAAAATTCATTTTTGTCTCGCCTGCGTAGCAAAAAGCGAGACATAGGCGCCGCTTTTCCGGTGACGGCGGCGACGGCGGCGACGGCGGCGACGGCGACGGCGTCAACATCAAAACTTAACCTAAGGTTAAGTTTTTGAATTGTTAATATAATTTTGAAAGTATAAGGTCCTATTAAATGAAACTTGGACTAAAGGGTTATCAAGTATCCCCAATCATGTGAGGAAAATTTCAGGTCACAAAGTCAAGGTCAAAGGTCATTTCAGGTCAACAAACTTAGACTATGTTGTGGCATCATCATCAAAAACTTAACCTGAGGTTAAGTTTTTGAATTTGTAATATAATTTTGAAAGTATAAGTTCTTATTCAATGAAACTTAGACTAAAGGGTTATCAAGTATCCCCAATCATGTGAGTAGAATTTCAGCCCACTAGGTCAAGGTCAAAGGTCATTTCAGGTCAACAAACTTAACTATGTTGTGGCATCAGGCTAAGATTTTTTAATTGTTATCATAATTTTGAAAGTATACATTCCTATTCCATGTAACTTGAACATAAGGGTTATCAAGTATCACCAATCATGTTATTAGTCTTTTAGGTGACAAAGTAAAGGTCAAATGTCATTTCAGGTCTGGAAACTTAGACTTTGTTGTGGCATCAACATCAAGATTTTGAAATTTTAGCATAATTTCAAAAGTGTTTGTTCAAATTCCATGAAACTTGTACCCAAGGGCTATCAAGTATCACAAATCATGTGACACAAATTCCAGGTCACAAAGTCAAGGTCAAAGGTCATTTTAGGTCAGTAGACTTGGATTATGTTATCAAAATTTAATATGAGAATTAATAAATAAATTGTTGTTATTTTTTCATATTTCATGAAAGTAAATATTCGAATCATTCGAGTACTTTCCCATGAATATTCTAATAGTAATTTTAGTATTCGATCCCAGGCCTAGTATGTACATGATCAGTTACAGCTAGGTGACAATATTGATGTTTGGATAATATATATTGGAGTATATCTCATAATAATGTTCTCATTATGCTAATGAGACGTGATGTGATGTAGATGGGTTCTACCTTCCAATTGTTTTTACACAAAGTGCTGAAAAATCCTCTTTTCTTAAAAAGTTTATTAGATAACTTTATTTGTAAATTACTGACAAGCATTGAAACATTTGTAGTCTTACCCATACACTAAATCTCATTATATTGTATTCTTATGATACAGTAAATAATTATTCTGATGATTCATAATCAATATTCACTTCAAAATGCTTATTATATTCAGAGGATTTCATTTTCGGGGGTCTGCAAATGGGCCACCCTGCCTATAAAAATAATGTCCCAACCTCAACTTTTCATCATATCGAATTGCGTAATGCCGAATTGCGTAATGCAGGCGAGACCGCCGAGAGCGTTTCACTTGTTACAATTATGCTTGCCCGACATTATATAAAAAAGAGCCCGGCTTTCTACCTTGTTCAAATTAAAACATGTTTCTCCCAAGAACTCTTGGAGACGAGTTATTAATCAATTTTCCTTTTATTGTGGATATTAATGACATCATCTGCGTGAATAGAATCCACCTTCCAGAATTCGATTGCCTGACTTTGGAGAAAGCAACTCGATTTCAGTTTCAATACCCTATCGTATATCCCATAATAATCATGTTCGGCATACAGCATACGTCAATGTCATGGGCGCACATTTCCAAAGACGAACAAGGCCATGTAATTGCCTTTTGTTGATTTTTCGAAAAACTTTGCAATCATGTTATATTTGTTGTTGCTATGTGGGACAAGCCTGTGTCGTGTCTTCGGGTTATCAATAGCACTGTTATTGTCATAAGCATGCCTGAAACATGGATATACTGGTATTAGTAAACTGAGCCCAGTTGGCGACTAAAATGTTTTCTAGCTGCACCTTCAACAAATTAATTACTTTCATATTTTTAATCAGTTTTTGCTCAAATTTTCACTGATCTGTTTCTCTCATTTTTCTGCTTTTGTTAAAACGAACTTAATATCATGGTGGACTTACCCTTTTAGGGTGCTCCTTCAAGCTTAACTTGACGGATACCTCTGTTTTTTTTACACATAAGTCACATTAACAACCTCAGGCAAAACTCCTTCTTGGTAAATGTATTCTAAACTTTCAGTGAAATTATGAGGAGTTGCTCAGGATGGATTTTGCTTTTTGTGTTGTGTTTAGTTGAGTAGTTGGTAACTAGGGAATTTGGTTGGTTACTAATTATAGGGCCTAGTTGGTAATTTTGGGGAAATTTTGAAAATCGGATGGATAGTAATTTTTTTAAATTTTGATATATTTGGATGCCCCTGTGGTCGATTATAAGCACTAGAAAATTTAGCCCCTAAAACATTTCTGCTTTTAAAAAATTGAATAATCAAAATTTACCGGTAAATTTCAAATATTTCAAAAAGCGCCTAAGGCCATTCCATGGTAGCTGCGACCATGAAAATCTCAGAATATGCAGTTCTGGGCCCCGTTGCATAAAACTTACCATTGATGGTAACTTTGCCATCAATGGTAACTACCATGAAAACCTTGATTTTGATTGGCTGTTAAGCCCTGTTACCATGGTAGTTGCCATTGATGGCAAAGTTACCATCAATGGTAAGTTTTATGCAACGGGCCCATGATCTATAATTTCCAAACGGGAATAGCAAATTGGTCGATTGTAGTAAAAAAAACACTGTTTTAAAGCTGAAGTAATATCAGTCTTGAGAGGGCGCTATACAACATAAAGAGTTTATCATTTACAATTTCATCACTTCAGACTCGATTTCAACCGCGACAACGATCATTGAATATTGTAAAATCGCATATGCTTCCAATATGTTTATTTGAATCAAATTAAAGACCCCGTACCAAAACGTTGTATTACCTTTAAGGTTTAGTTGAATGTGGGCCAGGTCATTTGTGATGTCCACGCAATATGACTACTTTGACATCAATTACCTTTTTTTTACAGGTGCGTAATCTCTCACTCTTCACAAGTAGCATATGATGTAAAGTGGTCAATAATATATTACGCTAGAACATGATGGATTATTTAGGTGTCATCTGCTACGTTCATAACTACATCCATGAGTTACGCATTAAAATAAGATAGCGGTGAGAGGAAAGCCCAATAGAATTGCGGGGTCAGTTCTCTTCTCTCTTTTCCTAATGGAAATGGCAGGTGCTTTTTTCAATTTACACGTGTAATATAGCGTGTATTATTATATAGAGCACATTTGGTATCATACACTGTCGAGTTTAGAGTAAAGAGAGCTCACCTGAGATGAATGTCCAAGCAACCAGGATGCCATTCACGCATGCTGTGGCGTATCCAGGATTCTCTGCCGGGGGTTAAGTTTTACAATTACGTGACAAGAAGAAGAAAAAAGGGGAAAAGGGTCAACATTTTGGTGAATGTTATGACAAGCAAAAAAAAAAAAACAAAAACAAACAAACAAAACAAACAAACACAAAACTAGAGAAAACAAAATGATGAGTGCCCCCTTTTCCCTTCTGGACGGGAGGGGAAGGGGTCCACGAAAATAAAATAGATTTTAAAAAAGGGAACTGGGAAAAATTAGAGAGGTAGAGGATGAAACCTCCCACATTCCCCAATATTTGGTTCTAAGCCTTGCTAATTCGCATTTTCCGGAATATATAGGGCATTTAAAGGTACTATATCCCATTTGCAGGCCAAAAATGAAAAGGTTAAATTCCAACGGCATTTGAAAGACAATACTAATCTAGAACTTCCCTAAAAAAAAGGGGACTTGAAAATATCTTTAAGTGGGAAAATAACGACTATTAGTTGTCGAATCGACTTAGGAGCTATAGAGCCAGTAAGTAATAGTCTGATTTTTCAGACCATTGTACCGAATGGTCGTACGTTTTATGCTGCGCAAAGATTCAATCAGTTTAATTTTGGCCATTACAAGAAGTGGGTTATTGATGTAGACAAATGCTCATGTACCCTTTACAGCTCATTTTATGTATGTTATTACCAAAGATGAAAAAGCCAGTCAGTCACTCAATAGTGTCTGACAGTGAAGTCTAGCAAGTAAATGGGTTTCCTTGCATAATTTGAATATTAGGACACTGCTAACGTTTAAATTTCACAGATAGGACATACATGACATATTCATAATTCCTGCAAAGTTGTACAGAATTTGATGTTGGCTGCAAAAGGGACAGAGTATCTTTAACAAAGAAATGTCATTTCATCCAATTGAATGTTCATTCAAGACATTTCGTTTAAGTAGAATACCCCCTTCTTTCTCTCTCTCTCTTTCTCCTTCTCTTTTTACTTTCTTTGTCCTACTCTAACTTTCTCTCGTGCTCTCTCCTATGTAACTACATATCGCTTTAATACTTGCCATTCTCTAATTTTATCACATAAATCACTCTTCATTTGCTCTCTCTCTCTCCGCCCCCTCTGTCACATTTTCTCTTCCCTCTCGATCCTCTCCCTCTCCCCCTCTCAATCAAGCCCCCTATTTCTCGTCTCTCCCTCAGTCTAATGTGTAAATTACACAACTCATTTTACCCGACTCCACACAAAAGTGAGTGAAATCAATTCTTGAAATAATAAGCTTTCGTAAATAATTTCATTTTAGTTTAAAGTTGATTTAATATATTTATTTGTATTTACAAATTTTTTACAATCTATACTAATGGTGACATGAAATTTCAAGCTTTGCCAAACAGTGGTAGATAAATTCGTTGAGTTTGTTTTCACCGTTGGCTTAAGGAGAAGACAGTGGCCTAAAAGTTTTTATTCTCGGAATGTAGGTTTATTCAACTGCCCCCAATTATCCGGTATATTGATAAGTTTGGTCCTTGAAGTCGAATTGAATTCAAGAGCAACACAAAAGCTTTTGCCACCATTTATGCCTTCTTTTTCTTCTATCCATTTCCTCCTGGAGCACTCAGTCGATTTCTTCCTCCTCTTCCTCCTCCTCCTCTTTGAAATGTATCCTATCTGTTGACAGAACAACTAATGATGAGCAGTAGCACAATCTTCAAGTAGAACACCTTTATTGTGTGAAGGGCATGCGTGTAGGCAGCCATGTTTCAAGTGGCAATACATGGTACTAATAGCATGTACAGGTAAATCTGATAACGCCCTCTTTAGGCAAACACATTATACTCTTCTTCTTTCTCTTGTTCCTCCCTTCCTCCTCCCTCTCCAGTTCATCCTGCTTCTTCGTCAGCTAATCCAACTGCACCTCCTCATACTTTAGCTCCTCCTCCTCTACGTACACTTCCTTATCAACCTCATCCTGTTTCTCCTCCAGCTCATACTGCTCCTCCTGCTGTTGCTCCAATCGATCTTCCTCTTTCTCCTCCCCTCCCTGCTCCCCGAACTGCTCGCCCTCCAACTCCTGCTTTTACCCCTCCTCTTCCTCGACCAACTCCTCCTCCTCCTCCATCTCATCCTGCTTCTCCAACCCTTCTAACTTTCGCCCCCTCCTCCTCTACGAACTTCTCCTCCTCCACCTCCTCCACCTCATCCTGCTTCTCCTCTTCGTGTTGCTCCAACTGGTGGTGCTCCTGCTCCTCCTGTGCGAACTCCTTCTTTTCCTGAAGCTCATCCTGCTTCTCTATCTCCTTCTGCTGCTCCAACTGATCTCTCTCTATATCCCCTTTCTGCTCCTCAAGCTGCTACTCCTCCTCATCCTGCTCCAACTGCTCCATCTTAACCTCTTCTGCCTCGAACTCATCCTGCTCCTTCTCCTCCATATCCTTCTCCATCTTCCTCCTCAAGCTCATCACCCTGCTTCTCCTCCTGCTCAAATTGCTCCTTCACCACCTCTTCCTCCTCGAACTTATCCTTCTCCTTCTCCTCCTCTTCCTCCTCAAGGTCATCACCCTGTTTCTCCTCCTTCTCCTACTCAAACTGCTCCTTCCCACCTCTTTCTCCTCGAACTCATCCTGCTTTTTCTCCTCCTCCTCCTCCTTCTCCCCTTTTCCTCCTCAAGCTCATCACCCTGCTTCTCCTCCACGTCCTGCTCCACTTCTTTGAGTACACCTCCCCTTTTCTCTAATAGCTTCTCCTTCTCCACTGGCGTACTGATGGGGGAGGGGGCTTGGGGCTCGGAGGAGCAGTTGCCCCACGTCCCCCTCCCCCATCGCCTAGTAGTCCACAAATAGTTTATAAGGTAATATACCATTGAGTTTTGGTGGTACAAACGCCATGGGGCCTCCAATCACACATAAACGAATAGTTATGCCGGGGGCTCCTACCCTATCATCATTCAGCAGGTCCTAATGAAGCCCTGTACCAAAAATGGCGTTTGTACAACAAAAACTCAATGTTATATTACCTTATATATTATTTGTGGGCTACGAGGCGACGCCCCCGCCCCACACCCTTATGTGATATTCTTGCCGGGGGCTTCTACCCTTATATCGTTCAGTAGGTCCTAAGGAAGCCCTGTACCAAAAATGGCAATTGTACAACAACAAATCAATGTTATATTACCTTCTAAATTATTTGGGGGCTACGAGACGACGACCCCGCCCCACACCCTTATATGATGTTCTTACCGGGGGCTCCTACCCTAATATCGTTCAGTAGGTCCTAAGGAAGCCCTGTGCCAAAAATGGCAATTGTACAACAACAAATCAATGTTATATTACCTTCTAAATTATTTGGGGGCTACGAGACGACGACCCCGCCCCACACCCTTATATGATGTTCTTGTCGGGGGCTCCTACCCTAATATCGTTCAGTAGGTCCTAAGGAAGCCCTGTACCAAAAATGGTGCTTTTATCCGGCAAGTAACGATAATTTCACTAAGCCACCTGACTAAAGGGGCGTTCACCGAATCTGACCATGCATGAGACCAAAAGTATATACTGCATGTTTAGATTTACGACAAAGCCAAGTACATGTACTGTATCATGTTTTGACGGCGGCTTGGGTGGGTCGGTGATAATGAGAACGAGTAAAAGGAGCGTTAATTATAACCAGAGGACTTTGTTAGGATACGTCGCATAGATACGCACATATTCTTGACGAATATATATTCCTGGGGGTTGGACGGAACGAAATGACAAAGATCTTTAAAAGACTACAAAACGACTACTCAACTAAACTAGAGCGAATGCTAAATGCATGATAGCGATCTTTTAACGACCCACTAACGTGCAGAGCGTGCGCTCTTCGCTCGGGACACGAATTAGAATCTGAAGTTTCAAGATAAAAGAAAAGCAAAATTAAATTTGCCTGGCGGGCCCCAATGCCTTATTATATTATTTCTAAGTATTATTTACTAATGGTGGGTTCCCACTGCCGATCAAACCAACCCGACCAAGCCCGATCAAGCTATTTTGGCCTGGTCGGGCTCGGTCGGCAAGGGCGATCGGGGTCGGTCTACCTTGATCGGGGTCGGTCTACCTTGATCGGTATCGATCTGGCTTCCTACACGAGAATTTTTGGCATGTCAAAAAATATCGTGTAGGGGTCGAGAAGGCAAGCGATCGTACAGCGATCGTGTATTGGTCGAGTAGAGGTCGAGTTGATCGGAAATCGTTCGTATAGAGGTCTAGTTTGGTCGGGGTGCATTTTTTCCGCCGATCACTTCCCGATCATCTCGATTTATACACAACTTCTACACGATTGGTTCCCGATCAACTCGATCAACAACTCAACCGCTTGACGATGGATACATGTCTGCCCTAAACAGTCACTCGACCGAACTCGCTCACTTCTCGACTGCTTCTCGATCACATCCCGAGCACTTCTCGACCGCACTCGATCTTTCCGATCGCAACTCAACCAAGGACACAATTACGTGCTGATCTAATCACATTTTCTTCGTACCGGTATATTGAAGTTAATCGCTTCTAGAATTGATAGTAACATGTGACTGCGTGTGTGTGTGATTGGGTTTTTACAGACGTGTATCAATCAGATATGATTATTTACGTCTGGGGACCGACCTTTAACGTCACCATCCGAAAGACGACACGTGCAGCTCTCTCATAAACAACATTCTACTCCAACATAACGAGTAAAGATGCCGCGAAGAGCTAAACGTAGACTGGCGGCAGTGGCCACCGCTGCTGACATTGATGATGGCGATGAGAGTTTAGAGATATGTATGTGTGGTGTATTGTGAATGAAAGATTGTAAAGGCGTGTTCACTAATCACACAACAACATAACTCTATTTATATTTTAGCTACGAGGAAGCAAGGTTGCACTGACAATAAAATACATTAACAAAAGTATTCCCTTTTCGTTATTTTATTGGGTACTGAATAATGCAGACTGAACACTTGCAAAGTGCAGTCATGCAAGCAAATAAAGGATTCAGAATATGAATCAGCTGAATGAGAGTTGATAATATTGCACGGAGTTACATTGGCCAATAATAAATGAAATGGACATGAAGAATAAATGCAATGAATAAATAGCTTACGACAGAATGGAAATGATGTCGAAAGTCCAGTGAAGAATGAAGAGATGTGAAGAACGAAGGAAGGGCTCACGCGATGATGGTGCGGAGGCTTGATGGCGGAGATGTAACTTCGTTGTCGTGGCTGAAGAGCCGTGAAGAATCTCGACGCTGACGCTCGTGATGATGATGATGAAGAAGCTCTCAGGCGAGAAGAGAAGAGAAGAAAAGTGGCGCTCGAAGACGAAGCAGTGAGTCGCTCGATGTCGGGAGGCCAGAGAAGAAATGCAGACATCAAAGCCGGTGGTAATGCTGAGCAGTGAGTCGCTCGATGAATGAGCCGGACTTTGATGGAGAAATTCATCAGAGTTGCAGTGAGTCGAACTCAGTGATGAACTGTCAGACGAACTACGGTGAGGTCGAGCTCGTGTGGGAAAAGAGCTACCGGAACGAAGAAACTGGCAGCTCCCAGCGGAGAATCAAGCGCCCTGTCGGTCCCGATTATACTGTTCCACTGGGAGACTGCCAGCCCGGTGAAGACGGCAGAGAAAGAGTTGACGTGCCGTAAAAGAGGTGATAGGCACGGAAGAGAATCAGCCCGAGAGAAAATCATGCAGAGACGTGTGACTCAACTGAAGATGGATGCAGGAGTTGTTGACTCGACCGAGGTGTAAGCGGGAGTGAAGAAAAACCTCGTGGCGTTGAAAATACGCGGGGTGATGAGCGGTGCGCGGAACCACGATGCGCGATTGGAGGGGTAAACACACGTGGTCCGAATAATGAATATAAATAAGTAACATGATGGAAAATTACTGTGAACATGAATGTACAATAAAAGTAGAGCGAATGTATGAGTCGCTACAAGAGTACATCGTCAACATCTTCAGCCACAAGGCCACATCAGCAGTCAGCAGCACCTGTAACCGACGACTCCCCTGCCAAACACACTCGAAGACAAGTGCACGTGAGAAGAAGCGCCAGTGCTACTGCTACGTCATCTGATGTTACTGAAAGCGGAAATGCAGCTACAACCTCGGCCCTGTCAGCTCCTGTAGAAACTCCTCAGTTGACCAAGAAAAAAACGAACGTGCAGCAATCGGCAGCTCCTCCACCCCCGGATCAATTTACAAACAATAGCACAGAAAGTCAAGAGAAGGAACAGCCTCGCTCCCCACAGAAAGAGGTAGGCCTAACTACTTGTATTGATGCATTTTTTGCTAATGATTTTGACTTTTGAATGAAAAAAGTTACTAGTGAGTGCATGGTGTAATTTTTTCAATACCCTTTACATTAGATAACGTATATTTTCTTGCAAAAAAAAAGAGAAAAAAATTAAATTATCGTTGGCAGTGGTATAATTTATGAACGTTGTTTTATTATTCAGACTTAATTCAAAACTCGGAAGTCCATGCGTCGAATGCTCACTGAGGATGAAGAGGACGATCTTGTGACGTGGCTGAGAGAACACACCTTTCTATACGATAAGTCATCTGCCGAGTTCAAAATGAGAGAAAAAAAGAACAGGACATGGCGGGATAAGGAGGTCGAATTGGACTTGAATCCCGGAGATCTATCATCAATTTGGTATCTCAACATGAGGACCCAGTTTTCCAGACTCATCAAGACATCTCGCAAGCCAGGATCTGGTGCTGCAGAGCGAACAGCAAGACAGGAATGGATTCTGAACAAATTTGAATTCATCCGGCCATACCTAGTTCAGTTGCGTCATCAGAGAGGATCCAATGTAAGTTTTTCTTTTTTCCTTCTTCAAATTTTCGGCAAAATCTTTTTGGAATAAGACCCAATAAACCCTTTCATGAAACAAGTACTCTAGATAACCTGTCGATATACTTTATAAATGAAATACAAACAAAAATGCCAAAAGATCATTAGACAATAGACTTAGTGCTAATTATAGTTTTCTCTTCAATTGCAAAAATATAATATATATATATTAATATTGTAGTGCATCATATGGATGAATATACACATATTTCCATTTACTTTATGTCCAATATATTTGCAGTTTGCTGAAAAAAGGAAGGAACTTGCCCCAGAGGAAACAGATGATGGTGATGCCGCTTCTGATTTGTCAGTACCATCAACTTCATCTGGTGGCGGTCAAGAAGCAGCTCGTGCGCTCTGCTCGCTGACATCCGAGTTGGAGACCGTGCGTGGTGCCATTACAGGTACACGGGATGCAGCTTCTCAGAGTGGGCAGTTTTTGGTGTACTTGATGCGTCAAATGGATCAGCAAAGGATGAATTCGTTCATCACCCGAGTCACTAGGCAGGCTCTCGACCTTGTGGATGAGAACCGAGAGGAGAAGCGGCGACTGACAGCTCAGGAGGCAGCTCCGCAGGTACCTAAGCAGACAACAACATCAACGTTTACCCTGCCTAATCTTCCGGCACGTCTATTCCCAGCAAACAGAAGACGGGCTCCCCCTTCAACAGCTGCTGGATCAGCAGGGCAGCAGTACCAGCAGTACAGACAGCAGCAACAACTTCAGGACTTTCAGCTTGCCACAAATATAGCTGCAGCTGCGCCGCCAGTCCATCTCACTCCTCAGATGTCATACTATTCCCATCTACAGCCACCCAATGTGCAACCTTTTCTCACGGAACAGCCAGAAAGCAGTTTCCCTGCAGCTGTCACAACAACCACTGAATCTGTCATCCGTCGTGCCATGGATTGTCTGTACACCAAGCACTTCCTTCAGCCTGAGCCAAGAGACACCTGAAGCAGACCTTGACGACTCTAGCATCTATCATCATATTGACTGAAATACAATTACAAGAACCGTCATGTCGAAAGCAGCATGAGACGTGCAAGCCCTATGTGAATAAACTGTGACAGAACTCGGTAGTACCTAAGCCCTTGATCAAAGTTCTACAACTTAACTTCGATTTTTCACATTTCTGTTAGAGAGTAATACTTGATATTCGGGTATTTTTCAAGGGTATTTGTTCAACTTTGGGTTTTCTTGAAAGTTTATCAAGCCACCTCCAACAAACATTCAGTCGTTCAGGAAACACACTCCAAAATCACTCTCTACAAAACAATTACAAAAGCATTAAAGAAAGAAAAAACATTAAAAACAGAAAACATATTCTTCATCGCGTTATTTATTAAATACCATGGCATATTTCAAAACATGTTGAATACTGAAAGCGCATAGCGAGGAGCCCGAAGGCATTCTCAACAACACGTCTCGCTCTTGATAGTCTGTTTGAAAAGGCAAATAAAATGAGTGTTTTAAGTATCATGTGCAATACAGTACTTTGGCGAATGACACTGGGTCTGCAGGGGGAGTTAAAGAAATGCGGAATGCATTGACTTCGAAATAACCCTTTTAAAAAGAAAAGAAAAAAAAACTGAAGTAGAATGGAATTCGAGTTTCATTTTATTAATTCATAGCAGGAAAGAATCTCTCATTAATTAAAGAGGAATTCGCAGAACAAAATACATTTTATCATAAACATAAGTTCAAGTACATCATTGCATGTGAATAGGTTGAGGTTGTGACTACTATTATTCATTTTTAAAACGATGTTTATATTGCCCAAAAAAGGAATAACAAATCTTGTTACATTTGTTACATTTGAAGGAGACGATAACAAGATATACTTTAATGACTAACCTGTAATTAAATATCCTCTCTTCGTAGGTCAGGTTGTGTCTCGAATAGGGCTTCATCATCCAACTTTTTAAGGGAAATGCATCATCTCCGATTAGGTAGTATGGGGTGTTCTTATCATCACCAGGCAGTGGGGCGGGCGGTGGCAGACCAAGGTTGTTCTCCTCTAGCATGGTTTTGAGTTCACAGTTGTTGAACAGCTGGGCGTCGGACGCACTTCCATTCGCCCCAACACTGACCCAAATAAACTTATAGTTTGCGTCGACCACCGCAAGAAGAATTAGGGAAAAGAACCCTTTGTAATTGTAGAACAACGAACCAGAGTTCTTCGGATTCTTTATCCTGACATGTTTGCCGTCTATTGCCCCGCAAACATGTGGAAAGTTCCACTTGGTTTGGAAGTCGGTGGCAATTTCCTGCCACTGCTCAGGGGTGACGATGGCTGGCAGAACCACTTCAGAATATTCCTGTATCAAAGATTCCAATACTTCTGGGATGAACTTGCTGATGGTATTTTTTCCCACTCGGAACGAGTACATCAGGTCTGCATATGAGGCACCAGTTGCAAGATGACGAAGGGTGACGGCCAACTTTAATCCAGGTTGCAGGGCTTCCCTAAAATTAAGAAAGTATTTGAAAATTAATAGCCCTTACAAAACATGATGTGGTACATCTTTCATGGTACATGTAGGCATAGAAATTGCCTCTTTTAATTTGCCTCTGTTGTTCTCCAGTGGTGTTCTGCAATACCGCATCAAGAAAACATAAAACCATGCACTTTCTGCCATGATTGCGCCATCATTTTGTACTGTTAGAACTATTAGAACATACTATACAGTGCATATTATGAACAAATTCCTTGAGAAGATATACCTGGATGAAAGGGTATTCTTCTCGCTTTCATGATGTACAACTTATCATTCATTAATCCCACATGAATGAATCAAAACAAAGGAAAGATGTGTTACCAAAATTTAATTTGCACGCGCGAATTTCAACTTTGACTATTTAGTTTTCAGAGATATAAGCGTGATCAGTTTCAAACAAGAATAGCATCACATACAATTTTAGTATGTTCCCTTTCATATGACACCTCATGCATAAACATGGATGATAAATGCCAGAGAACGGGCAAATATCAAGACAATTACTGTACAGAACACGTAGTACAGACCCGTTTGTAATTACCACATGATAGTGAGACTTAGTGCAATGACTTGGAAAGAGCATGTAGTCCTGTGGTAGTAAGTATGAGATAGATACCTTCTGGTGGTAAGTATTCTCTGGGTCTGTGGCACTGTCCTGTGATTACCAGTGTGATACTATACTATCATTTCGACATAGTGAGTCTGTGGTAATGTCCCAAAATAATACAGGACATATCCCGTGGTACTTTCCTGTGGTAATTACCAGAGAATTACAAAATGAGTATTACAAGATTTATATTTGTAAGAAATTGAATTGAAATATTACGACTATTTCATCATGGTTTTAAAAGGTTGTAATTACCTGAAGTTAGTGTCCTGCTTCTTTATTCGAGGCGATATGCGGTCAAGAAGCTCCCCAAACATGTCGGCGTCCACTCTCAGGAAATTTTTAAACCCTTTTGGGTCCTCCTTAGTAAAATAACATTTTTCTTGTTGTTTGAGAACCATTTTATCTTGATTTGACCGATTCGGACATAAATATCTCCTCAGTGCTTCCGCTACATCTATGCCAGAACTGTAAAAAAATAGTAGCCTTTACGTTACTTACATAAAGTATGGTTCCATACAAATAGTACTTATGCATCAAGTTGAGTCGGGTGACTAGCAAGTAGTCCTGTCCAGACGGAGAAAAGTTACCCTAGGGTAAAGGTGGTGTTAAGAGCAAGTCGGGGGTAAGTATAGCGGGCCAAGCATGCCACTATCCGTACAACTATACAACTATTCGACTATTCATTCATTCATTTCCAACAAAATACAATATATAATAACGAATACAATGTAAAATGTATACAAAACATAGTTACATTTGTAAGAAACACATCTTAACAGTAATTTTTACATTTAAGGAAGACAAAAATAGAATTATAAATTTAACTGCAATTATATTTTGAGGAAATGGAGAGGTCCACTGAAAAGCAGAGCTTGTAAATTGTGGACCCCTCAGATGATAATAAGTGTGAAAAAGGGGGGCACGTGCCCCCCCCCGGTAAAAAGGGGAAAAGGGGAAGGGGAAAAAGAAAAAGGGAGAAAAGGAGAAAAGGGAGGGGGAACGAAAAAGGAGGGGAAAAAGAAAGAAAAGGGAAGAGAGAAAGAAGAAGAAAAGAGGGAGGAGAGAAAAGGGAAAAGGAGAAAAAGGAGGGGAAAGGAAAAAAGGGGAAGAGAGAGGAGATCGAGAAAAGGCGGAATAGGAAGAAAGGGGAAAGACGGAAAGAGAAAAGGGGGATGATATTATAAGAAGGTTTTTTTTTACCGGGAAAGGGGGGAGGGAGACGCAATTTTGCAGTGTGCATAATATAGGGTCCCTCTTGCCAGGCGTGTAGTCGCCCCCCCCAAAAAAAAAAAAGCACAAGAAGAACACACAAAAAAGAGATGAAAAAAGGGGGAAAGAGAGAATTTTTGTGAGTTAAAGAAGAAAGGGAGAAAAAAAAGAAAGAGAATTAAACAAGCGTTCACGTTTCATTAAATTATTAGAGAGAAAGAAGATGATTCGTTGTACCGTCCTCTACTCTTAATCCTTGTCTGAAAGACGTTAAAAGAAATACAATTCATCGTGCTCTCGCACCTCTCTTCTATCGTTGTTTAATTCTCTTTCATTTTTTTCCTTTCTCCTTTTACTCACAAAAATTATCTCTTTACCCCTCCTTTTTCTCATCTTCCCTTTTCTCTCCTCCCTCTTTTCTTCTTCTTTCTCTCTTCCCTTTTCTTTCTTTTTCCCTCCTTTTTCTTTTTCCCCTTCCCCCGTTCCCTTTTTACCGGGGCACGTGCCCCCTGTGCCCCCTGAATCCGCCACTGGTATAGTTGTATAGATGTACAGTTTCATGCGTTCTGATTGGCCGGCTGGATAGACGTACAGTCGTATTGTTGTATAGTTGTACGGATAGTGGCATGCTTGGCCCGCCATATACCCCGCCATATTTACCCCGACTAGCTCTTGTTAACACATATTAGTCTTGTCCAGACGAAGACTAATATGTGTATAATGTGCAATGAACCAAGCTCCCAAGCATTGAATTTCATTCGTATCATTTGAATGGAGTATTGTGTCAGGTACGCGTACAATGCCAAATCAAAACATGACATCATCAATGTATCAATCTGAATGTAAGACGGAACGAGTCAAGTGCATTTGAATACCTTTTAAGGGCTTGTGACGAACATTTTACATCTTTAATCGCACTTTGAGGAAGTTGGCCGCAATAAATGAAGCGCACTCTTCTGACTTACGACGAAAAAAGCAAGCTATGCTTCAGGTTTTTGGTACGGAAAAACACCACTACCTGACTACGTCTACCAACCAATTGACATTTTGGGAACGAAAGATTTGTGGAGATTAGAATAAGTTTATTACTTTGCTTGAAACATCTAGGAACATCAACCTACCGCACAGGAAACAGAAGCAAGAGGAGCAATATCTCAGATGAGCCTTGTTTTATGCTATTATGGATATCCTTGATCGAATCATTTGTGTGACTATGCAGATGTCGATCGTATTGGTCTTCATGACCAGCCTTCACAGAGATACATGGCAAGGTAAATACACGCATTCAAACATTTAAATGATGTATTTATTACAATACTCATTACGTTTATTTTCCTTCATGATATAAAATGACTATATGTGAAATCAAGGATTTTTGATTCACCACTCTTCCTAGCATAGCATATTCTTTAATTTTCCCAATATTTCTTGTTTACTAAAATCTTTCAAATAAAAATCGTTTGAAAGGGAACGTAGATATAAATGAACAAATTCCTAATGGCCATATATACCCTCACAGTGAACATATGTTAGGAATGGAGATGTGCACATTGTGCATGAATAAATCCTATTGCCGGGTAATGATATATGTAAAGCACTTAGAGACTGTATTTTTCTTTTTAAGCGCTATAACAAATCCTGATTATCATTATTATTACATTCATATTCAGTCAATGGGCAGATATGTAATACACCAGACTGGCTAGACTATGGTGATTCACAGTACCTCATCGTTAACGAAGGAAGGACTTGGTTTGATTCGAGGATCCTATGCCAAGGCTACGATGGAGATCTTGCAGTTATAAGTTCTCATGAGCAAACTGTAAGTGAAATAAAATTCACCAAGAATATGTATTCACTAATATGATTTTATCACTAATATTTTTTTAAACCTTCATCCCATGTTTAACAGTTGTATGAAACACTGTTACATGTTTATTGAAAATGTGCAGTACATTAGCCTGCATCACGTAGAGTTATATTGGATATTTCAAAATGTCTAAGATATTTCTTTTGGGCTATTGAAACCACTTTCACCAAGTTCATTTTTTCTGCTAAATGTGTTTTTCAGTGTTCATTTTTTTGTTTAACTCATTTTATTTTGAATGGGTGTCACATGATGGTAACAACCATATAATCCTTGGCCTCCTATCATACTTGGTATGTCAGTGTGCACCCTAGGTGATAAAGATGGTAACTGCACATCATTTCGGATGAAGTGAAATGTGATTTCAATGCACTTTTCTTGCTATTTTACGATTTGTCGAATGCTCAATCAACCAATTAAAATTTGACCTTATGATAGCTCGCGCTTGAAGTAGTTAATGCCTAAAATGCATAGGCCTATATAAGGCTACTCGGTGAATAACATTTTGTTAACAATCACCTTTCTTCACTTCCAAGGCTTTTGTGGTCACCTACACGTTGAAATCTACCTTGGGATATAACTACTGGATAGGACTACGTGACTCAGACGGTGATGGACATTATACATGGATTGACGACACACAACCAAAGTTAATATAAAACAATAATAATGATAAGAACAATAATAATAATAATAAAATGTTGGAAATCAGGTTTTGTTCAACTCTTTTCATAAATTTATTTTTAGAATATGATTTATTCTTGATGGATAAAGTCTATATCTTATCAGAACTCTACTGATCAATTTAAAGAGTCACAGAGATTGATCAATTAAGTTCTGAGAAAATTGCTATCTATCACGAATAAACCTTATAGTCAAAATCATTTCATGAAAAGAGGAAAGAAGAAATTAATCCAACTTTATGTGCAACAGTTTAATGATAATAATGGTAATAATAATAATGATAATACTAATAATAACAAATGATAATGATAAGGATAATAACAATCATCATCTTCATCATCATGGAATGATATTTACATAAAAAACAGAATGAAAAAAAATGGTTGGTAAAGGGCTAAATACTAGTGTATGTGCTATTCATAATAATAGTGGTTGTGGTGGTGGTGATGATGACGTTGATATATATTATTATGATCATTTGACAACTAGGTCTCAATCTGACCTATTGATAGACATTGTGATAATGGTCATATACAACAACTGTACGGTTTGTCAATTTGATAGTAAGACTCCTTGTGCATATGGTTTATTCTGACAATTGCTCTTTTTTCAGTGGTTAGATCAAAAAGTATGTGTAGATGTATAAATTATCACACAAAATATTTTAAAGATACTTCGCTATTCCCTATCTCTATCTACAATATGGAGGCCCTTTTCCAGACGATTTTTTGTGGGGGAGGGGGGATTTAAAGAAAATAAGTCGAATTTTAAAAACGATTTGACAAAATACCTTTACCTAATTTGATAGGTACTCAAATTGGTCACCTTCACAACCGTCAAGAAGCCATGAATGTGTCCGCATGAGATCTACAGACAGCGTTGTAGATCAAGGGAAATGGCAAACAAGTTCCTGTTCAGACCAGCGCGTTCACATATGTCAACGTCCGAAAGGTAAATATGTACATACTATATAAATATTTCAGTGCCCCAATTTATCGGTAACGTGAAGATGATCAACAACTATTTCCAATACATGTGTATGTTGCTCTGTCGCTTTATTTTTTTTTTTCAGACCACCATCTCAATGCAATAATGGATGAATAAATGAATGGATGCATTAAATAATGCATGGATATAATATAGTAAAAAATAAATAAATATATATAAAATGAATAAACAAATCAATAAAACAAGTGTATTATTAAAAATGAAAAAAAATAAAGAAAAAGAAAAACGAAACGAAATTGTATATGAAATGAGTAAATTGAACTAAACCTGTGTCATATTTACATCGTCAGATTCCCGGTGTTCGTGGCAGCGTTTCGGCCAATCGTTATATCGGTTCTACGGAGAAGCGATGTCGTATGATGATGCTAGAGCAAACTGTATGAGCAATGGCGGTGACCTCGTCATTATCAAATCAGAAGAACTTAATGTAAGATAAAATAAACCTACGCTTTCACATTCATGAATCGTATCATTACGTTTTATTTTATTTGTAAAGGAGCATACATACAAATATTGCCATGTCACGGCACTGGGGAATTATCTTTAGCCATAGGTAATATAACTCATTGTATAGCCCAGCTTATAACAGTTATTTATATATTGGAGCCAGGCTTTTAACCTACATTCAGATTTGGAAAATGAATATCAGTAACATGTTCAGATTGGAGCATATCATTTTATGATATCCAATAAATGTTATTCATGTAAACACTTCTTTCAGCAGAAACTTTCCGGTAATGGCAAAGCTATGTCGGAAGTACCGACCATTAACAATGTTTATAATATTATTTTTAGTCGACAGGAACAAAACAAAAATTGTTCCCTACTTTTATTATTCTGTTTTGTATTCTTTTCCCACGTTTGTTTTCAAGAATTTCCTAGTGGGATTCCTATCAATTCCAAACCCGTCGACAGCTTGCTATTGGTTAGGACTTAGAGACTATGGACAAAATGGTAGTTATATATGGGTAGATGGTACAGCGGAAAGGTAATTTTACATAATTCTCTTCGCCTTTCCATTGGTTGTATTTGTTTCCCTTTAGTTTCCATTAAAGACATCGTTTAACAATGTTAAATCTGAGATGCATGGCCCTACGTGTTATCAGTGTCTGTGATATGGTGTAATATTGAAGCCCTAAAAAAATTGCGCTTCAAAATGATCATGAAGTGCCTCAAAAAAGTAGAAATTTTTGAGTGACCGGTTTTACTATACTCATTTCCTCCCAATTGACTGTAGTGTTATAAAAACCGTTAGGAAAACGAAAAATTACATTTCGATTTCCAATCATAAATATCTTGATAATCAGACAGGAAATCAGCTTGTAAAAGTCATGGGATTCCTGACTGACCTAAAGGTTTATAATTATGATAGAAGCTATCTCCAGGAATTTGTTTCAGAATCTGAGGCAATGTTACCGAGTCACTTTAAAAACGAGCCATTTCCATTTCTTAAAAAGAAATAGAGAAACAATAAATATAGATTCAACGAGATGTTTTTGTTTGTATGATTAATTCAATAACGATTAAGTAAAACAAACATCTCTATAGTGTTTAGTGTAAAAAGCCTAATGCATTTCCTCATTGTAGCAAATAAAAGGCTCTTTTATACATCTCTATTAACGTCGCCTGGCTGGCAGAAGGGCGTTAGCTCGAATTTCAGGTCAAATATGAAGCGCTAAGCAGAAGGGCGTTAGCACTAAATCGCTTCAAACTTTTATAAAACTGACTTATTTCCGAAAAAAATTGGTGGCCGTGTTCTACTATAAAATTTATTTTAGTCTTTTAAGTTTTAAACCAATTTTCCGGACGGAAAGCAGTTTAAATATAAAACAAATCTTTAAATGCGAATAATTTGAAAAGTAGTTTTCGAGACGCTCGCGCGCTAACGCCCTTCTGCCAGCCGGGCGACGTCAAGCAGTATAAACTATGGGCCAGTTTCTCGAAACGGTCTAAGTTCGTGGACATCCCATTAAAAAGCGTGTTAATTCTATAACACATGTTTTGAGAGACAAGTGGGATGTACATGTTCGAGAAACCGTCCCCATATTCCCGCTGATTTTGTTGTGATATACCAGTGTCCTGTGTGTTGAGATTAATGCATTGTGATACTGAACGATAATTATCTTGTTTTCTCATTTTTCCACCTCAACCATTTGGTATAATAGAATGGATGAGTCTTTCTGGATTTCAGGAGATCCGAACAATGCAACTGACGACTGCGCATGCATAGACTCTTTGGTGGATGTAACAGATGTACGTCATGGGAAGTGGAATGATATGCCGTGTTCGAATAATCAAAGACCATACATCTGTGAAAGGCCTCAGGGTAGGTGTGCTCTGTAACTTTGTACAAGGGAATATTTAGATGGTAATGTAAAATGTTTGTTTTAATGTTAATTTAACAATAACCTCAATACATCTTTAAAGAGACGACTTTGAATTAATATCATTGTGTAGCGTCAAATGACACCTCATTTTTGTTTTGTTTTGTTTTTAAATAATAATATTAAATGGATATGGATATGGCTTATTTCGTTTCAGTTAAGAGTGAAGCGTGGATTGATTATCCAAATGTGCAGTATTATATGCCACCCATTGCAGCAAGTTATTTTGGTGCCAAGGAACACTGCCAACAATTTAGAGGATCGCTGGCTCAACTGAAGACCTCAGAAATCTACGTAAGTATACTAAACAATCCTATTGTATTTATATTCAATGGACAGTGGTCTCGTGTAAACGAAAATAGCAATCGATAATATTCCAATTGATAAAAGGATTGCAGTTTTAGCACTGGTACCAGTAAAGTAAAAGACCAAAATAAACAAACCTGTATCCTATCATCGTATGAAGCATGTATGCACGTCTATCGTTTGTTAACATTGAGGTAAGTTCCTCCAGACACTGACCCTTCTTCACATCATCCAACTCCTGGAGCGAATCTCGGAATTTCTCTTTTGCTCGAATATGTAATTTCCATGTTTTGTATAGTGTGTTCTAGTGATGAAATCTTTATATTCATGCTTGCTCAGTGCATCCACTCACATAATTTAGAAATAGGAAAATTGATATTCAGGCAAAAGGCATGACCCCACCCCTCCCCGAATGCCCATGTCAAGGCTTCACCAAAAAAAAAATCCGCAGACTCCGTTTTGTGTCTTACAAACTAGGCTACGCCAATTTAAACGATTAGAACAATGGTTATTTCATTTTAGAGAAAAGAGGTCACCAACGCATGAAATTTTATATCACCATCAGTATGAATTTAGAAAAAAGTATAGTACTAAATTATCAGTAATTAATCTTATGAATACGGTATTGAAAAGTATAGACGAAAATCATCCGTTCTGTTAAAAAGGAATACTATCACAAAAGATTTGACATCCTAAAAGGCAACATGAAAAAAACATGGAAAGAAATTAATCATATTTTGGGGAAAAATTCTCATGTTTCTCTACCAACAAAAATGTACTATAGGAATGAATGTATTGAAAGCAATCAAATGAAAGCCATGTATTTCAATAAATATTTTGTTAACATAGGTAAAAATCTTGCCAATGACATTCCTCAATGTCGCACTGATTTTATGAGCTTTTTAGGTAATAACAATGCCAAATCAATGTTTATGAAACCTACTAATATAAATGAAGTATTTAAGATCTGCTCCTCCTTGAAATCAACGTCTTCTTGTGGCTCTGATGACATAATACCATCCATTGTTAAAAAATGTATACATCAATATGTTTTTCCTCTTTGTCATATATTCAACATGTCTATTGAATATGGTCAATTTCCAAACCCACTCAAAGTTGCAAAAATTGTTCCAATTTTTAAAAAGGGTGACCGTAAGGATATCGTTAACTATAGACCAATTTCCGTTTTACCCTTCTTTTCAAAAATATTAGAAAAAAATTGTCTTTGAACGTTTATACGATTTTCTGAATTATAATAACATATTGATTTTGCAACAATTTGGTTTTCGTAAAAAAATATTCTACATACATGCCAATATTTCATATGTATGATCATTTAATGCAAGAAATAGACAAGGGTAATTTTACTGTTGGTATATTTTTAGATCTCTCAAAGGCATTTGACACCGTTGACCATGACATACTTCTTTAAAAAAATGGAACATTATGGAATCAGGGGTCATGCTCTTGATTGGTTTCGTGATTATTTATCAAATCGTATGCAGTATGTTGTGGTCAACGGTGTCAAATCAGATTTAAGTCGTGTATTATACGGAGTTCCGCAAGGGTCTGTTCTCGGCCCGTTATTATTTTTGTTATATATTAATGATTTTAAAAATTGTTCTTCAATTCTTAATTTCATACTTTTTGCGGATGACACCAGTATTACTCTCTCTAACAAAAAAATCAGCACATTAATTTACCTGTTAAATAAGGAACTCCATAATGTTGTTACCTGGTTGCAATGCAATAAACTGTCTTTAAATTTCGAAAAAACAAAATATGTTCTCTTTAAAACAAAGAATAAAAAGGCTGGTTATGATATTCCACATGTAATTATGGATGGCAAGATTATTTTCCAAGTATCAAATATTAACTTCTTAGGTATCAAAATAAATGAATTCTTATCTTGGAAACCACATATTGATGATCTATGCACTCGTTTATGTAGAACTACTGGTGTCCTCCACAGACTTAAACTTACTTTACCTATAGACATGTTATGATTTCATTATATAACACATTGATTTTGCCTCATCTCACTTACTGTTGTATGATTTGGGGGAATACATTTAAAACACACTTAAATAGACTTTTTGTTACTCAGAAAAAAGCAATAAGAACAGTTTGTAATGCACCATTTAATAGTCATACAAGCAATTTATTCCTTGAATGTAAAACATTGAAAGTCTCTGATCTTGTACTTATGTATACTTATATCTTCATGTATCATTATCATACGAATGCCCTGCCAGATATTTTCAATGATCTTTTTAGTACAAATGCCTCCTATCACTCACATTTCACCCGTCAATATGCAGATTTTCATCAATTTCTTCCCAAAACTACAATCAGTCAAAATTCTTTACGTTGTAATGGGATTAAGTTATGGAATGACCTAGACAATGATATTAAACTAAGTAAAACTTTTGATAAATTTAAAAACTCTTGAAGAATGAAATGTTTTTGCAGTATAAAAACACGCCCAATTAAATAATGAATAATTTGCTCCACTTGTTTTGTTATGTTTTGTAATACTGTAAAGCACCGGCTACGGGCGCATATAGGGACGCAGTGTCGCTTGACGCTGTGTCCTGTGTGCGTTCGTGGCTGGTGCTTTGCTGTAAATGTCTTATGCTCACATATAGGTCTTTATAATTTTTTCTTGTATATATTTGTTTTTCCCGTTAATGTTGTTTTTGTTAACTTTTGATATATATGTCATGGTTGGTGCCCCAACCACAAGTTTGTATTCAAACTTTTTAGGGGCTCCTAACCCCATGTTTTTATATTTCCATGAACTTTTGTATATGTATTTTTATGGTTGAAATAAATTGAATTGAAATTGAATTGAATTGATGTGTTACGCTTGGTGTGTTTCTTGACTTTCAAAAGGCTTTTGACACAATAAACCATAACATATTATTTAAAAAGCTATCCTATTATGGCATCCGAGGACATGCACTGAAATGGCTCGAAAGCTATCTTAGTGACAGAATGCAGTTTGTGAAATACAAAGAGTCATCATCAGAAAGTAGATATATCAAATGTGGTGTACCACAAGGTTCTGTCTTAGGACCAACTCTGTTTTTAATCTATATAAATGACTTGCCAAATGTGACAATTATTTCAATTTCAGACTATTTGCAGATGATTCTAATATATTTCATACTTTTCTCAAAGGTGTAGATCAAATAGATGAGTCTGAAGTAAATGAAAATTTAAAATCAATACAGAATTGGTGCACTGCAAATAAGCTTACTATCAATGCGTCAAAAACCAATTTCATGTTCTTTAGTAGCCGTCGAAGAAAGGCCGTGCTTAGAGGGAGAATAAAAATATCTGAGGCAGAATTAAGAGAAGTGGAGGAAGCGACATTTGTTGGCATTACCATTGACAGACATTTAACATGGAATTCACATATAAAATCTGTTAATGACTGTATACGGAGAAAGGTCGGTATCCTCTTTAAATTACGGCACTTTGTCCCTAAACATATATTGATACTGTTGTATAAAGCTCTGATACAGCCACATATTACATATGGCATCGAGGTTTGGGGTAGTACTTATAAATCACACCTGAATTGTATATTTTATACTCAAAAGATGGCTGTACGTGCTATAACTTTCAAGCCACATCGTTCTCATACTAATGCACTGTTTCATGACCTCAAATTGTTGAATGTTTTTAAATTGCATAAATTATCTATTTGTACTTTTGTGTTTGATTTGATAAATGAACGATTGCCTCATTCCTTAAAACATTATTGCAGTATGATACAACATGAATATTCCACAAGACAAAAAACGGGTCGACAATTACGTCTTCCTTTATTCAAAACAGACCAAGGAAAGTTTTCTGTTTCGTTTGTTGGAAGTAATTTTTGGAATATGCTTCCTACTGATCTAAGAATTGAGAGATCAAGAACCTCTTTTCGTAAAAAACTTACAAAATTACTCTTGGGTGAAAACCACGAATTATAACCTTGTAATTATATAGATGTATATAGCAACCAGTCTCGTCTTTTAAATTGTAATATTATCTTATTTATAGGATTTGGAAACATATTGTGTATTTTTCAATGAACTTAATTTCAGGCTTTAGATAACGAGAGTCAGACTCGACTAGCACATGTGCTATTTTTGACTCTATTTTACCATCGATCACAAACTCATTGTAAATAGTCATTTATTGTTTTACTCTTGACACTAAAATTACTTATAACTGTTTTTTATTATTTTTATAATGTACATGTATATCGCTGTAGAACATGTATTTTTATAATTCATGTCATGTATTTATGTTATATTGACATTGTCATTGTACATATATATCTTTGTTTCAATGTTTCAATGGTGGTGAATAAATAAATTCCATTCAATTCAATTCAAATAAACTGACCATTCAACCAGACCGGCCCTCTGCATATTTCAATAGAGAAGGAAACATGTTGGGCGGGCTGAAGCGAGTTATATGAATGTCTAATATTTATACATTTTATAGTGCATTTCGTTCAAGGAAATATATTTTTCAATATCAAACTGTCCTCTTCTTATTCATTTGGTCACCATGGTCACTCGCTTCACTCGCCTTTGCTCAATTAAGAAACTATAAATTTGCCATGTAGGCAAGATATCACGTGACTAATGACCAGCTTTATGAAGCCATGTTTCTTTTATCACCATAAACAGTTAATTCTCGCAAACAGCTTCAGCAGGGTCGAGTTCTGGTTCGGGCTTGATTCACTTGGCAAAGAAGGTGTCTTTCAATGGGCGGATGGAACTTTGCTTCGAAACTCAAGGTATTTACGTTCTAAATGATTTCATGTTAAATGGGAAGTCCATCCTAATATTAATTTGGTTTTAATAGAAACAGGAAAATTACAGAAACAGGTCAGTGAAAGTTTGAGCTAAAAGCGATTAAAAATAAGAAAGCTATGAATTTTTTTAGGGTGCAATCAGTCAAACACAAATTGGTAACTCAGTGACGTTTCTTGCGAGCTTCCCTTCCCTATCCCCTGTACTAAAATACTTCAAAAATCTATATTTTACCTTAAGAAAATGTTCAATCGTAAATTCACCCTAAATACAACTATTCCAATTATGAATTTTATACAACCCATATATTAAACATCTATTCCGTCATAAATAACTAAGCAGATTTATGACAAAAAAGTTTATGAAATATTATGTACAGAGCAAATTGGAGAGGAGCTCAATTTGTTTTCTTACTCTTCATACATCCTAGAAAATGAAAAGAAACCAATGTTCATGGACCCACTATAGAACAGTATAAAATTAAACACTTTTAATTTCTTTCTTTGTTAAAAGGTTTACCATGTGGAGGTCGGGTGAACCGAATAACTTCCGAGGGTACCAATTCTGTGTAGCACGCTTAATTGACGGATGGGATGATCAGTTTTGCAATGTACTACGTAGATTTGTCTGCGAGATATCAAAGGGTATGTATGTATTTATCACTGAAGCTTTATAATTACAATTCACGTCGACCTTCACATTAAAAAAAAGGGAAATGGAAAAAGAACACAAATATGATATATTTAATGATATAGATAATACGTTAACATGAAGTGATTATAACCGACTGATTAATCATGAGTCAGAGGAATATTTCGAGCGATGATTTTATAACAAGTTCTTTAAATCTTTGTATGCCACACAAGCATCATTTTCAATATGATTTGTGTGTAGAGTCACGACAAACTGATGGTTAAGGAAATTGTTTGACATAGATTTTGATAAGGTTTACTTTCTAATAAACAGAGCATTTGTAAAGTTTCTGAAAGGAATATTGTAGCTTTTATCAAAATTAGAGAGGGTCAGATTTGGTAAAACTTCAATGAAAGAATTGAAGAAGAAAAAAAATCTTCGCAATAATATGTTTGTATTGTTATCACAAGAAAAATTGCATACATTTTGACTATAGAATATTTCTCTTTTCATAAAGGGTGCCCTCCAGGAAAATGGAATGTGCCTATCTGTGATCGTCTGTGTGATAATTGTTATAACGGTGGAGTGTGCAACCCACAGACAGGAGCATGCATCTGTACTCCTGGGTTTACTGGTAAAAACTGCCTTACGGGTAAGTCGTTATCATTATATATTCACTTTGATATAATCAGGGGCGGCGGAGTGTCTTTCACTGTGGGGAGGCACCAACCAAAAAGGGGCACTTCTTTGGATAAAACGGGCAATGACAGAGGGTAACCTCAAAGCGAGAGTACAATGCATACCCCTACATTCTAATTACAACATTACCAAGAACCATTGTTATTGTTTCTCTGCGTACGTTTGTGTATTTAGCTCCGGCTACAATTCGCATGTAAACATTCCTAAATTATCGATGTAAACTCTGCAGAAACTATTTCCAAGGAAAAATCATTGTCTAAGTTGGGTTATTTTAATTGTGTGCTTAAGTAATTCATCATATCTACGTCTATCTGGCAACTTAACTTTATAAACACGCGTCTTATCATGTCGATGGGTTACTATTCAGCTATTGTTGTAGTTAGGAAACCAGCGTTCTTCCCCTTGTTTCTATCTTTCTTAATAGCATTTCAATCTCTCCCTTTTATATTTATATTTTAGTTGAACTGAGGGCTGCAATAAGATGCTTACGCTGTAGCTCTCCTATAGCATGTTTATGTTATCCATGCATTGATTATGCATTAAGTGTGTAACTTAATCTTACCTTTCCTGCACAAATAATGTCATGTACTGTATTGGAAAAAAAAGTTACATGTGTAAATGAATCAAATTTAAATGTCACAATAAGGCACATGAATATGCATGCTTAAAAATTGATCCGTTATCACCTATCAATAACAGCATGTGGCGATCAAAGGTTTGGGTCTGAGTGTGAACTTGTATGCGGTTCTGCGGTAGCTGATGGTTCTTCTTGCAGTGACAACAAGTTTTGCCTTTTGGGTCCAAATGAATGCAGCTGTATAGCTGGCTACGCAGGAGCGTTCTGTAGTGAAAGTAAGACAGCACAATGTATTGTTTTGTTAAGTAATCCAGTATAAAAGTGAGATTTATTTGATATGGGTTGTTCAATAGAACTATGATCACAATCAGTAGCATTGCTACTATACGACGGGCATGATCAAGTATAAACCTTAAACATTTTTTTTTTCGTTTTCTCATTTGTTTTCGTAACTTGTGCTGAATGTTTCTTCTTTTTCTTATGGGAGCGTGTATTTCCAAGATTTACCTTACAATTATTCCCTTTGTTATTATTTATCTAGCCTGACATAATCTCTAACGCCTGGGAATTGCTCAATGGAATATATGTGTAGACAGAAATTTAATAGAAAATAGAAGACTGAATACATCATACTGCAAAATATATCCTCCTTCCTTTCAGGGTCCGCCTTTACCTTTGCAAATTTGATGCAACGTGCAGGTGTTGTTTGTAGCCAAATCGTTTAAATGAATTAGGCCTATGCTGTGATTCATTATTTTAATTTCAACTTTGTATAAGTATCTTTAGTTTCAACGACTTTTTGATACCTGGAATTACATTGTTCGATATTTTTAGCATGCCGCGGTGGACAGTTTGGCTCTGACTGTCTCCAGAATTGTCACTGTATAGATGGAATGCCGTGTGATGTGTTTACTGGAAGATGTAAAGAGGGCTGTGAGCTGGGATGGTCAGGAGAAGGTTGCCAAGGTAAAGTATCATACTGGGCGTATCCACCGACAGGGGAAAGTTTCAATTAAAAAATTTTTAAAGATATTTATTTCAAATATAAAAATACAAAGCAATAAATGAACAGATATCTTTGTAAAAAATTTAAAAAATAATTGCATTCTTAAAGATACAAAATAATTAGAGAATACGCCGCTAAAAGCAACAAAAAAAAAAGAGAAAAAACATTCGTATTTCTCTGTCGATGAGATGCTCTTCCCATCATTAAACCAATGCTATATAGGAGCCTTCAAATTGGGAAATAATTATGTATTTTCCAGCTGCATTGTGTCACCTACGTCCTCGAAATGTACTCCAAAGTCTTCGAGGAAACTTCAAAGGACAAATATTCCATTTTCCCCGTGATGGTTTCCCATCGCTGCCACATTATCCATATGGCATCAGACAGTGGTAATGACTTTTCATTAGCCATTACAGACACGGAAATCATCTGCCCATGTCGGCCGTAAAAGAAGGAACGTGGGAAGATTAAGAAAACGAAGAAAAAGAAGGAGAAGAAGAATAAGGAGAAAAAGTCGAAAGGAAGATAGAAAGAAATGCTTTTTACTTCGGATTTGGAAGTTTCAGAGATAGTCCATGTTACCGTTGCAACTAAGAAACTAGATAGTTGTAACCAATAAATCGAGACCAATGTATATCAAATATATCTCATTAAATACAGGAACCTTTACAAATATATGCCTGAAACTTTTAAATACAAAAACATATTCATTGTTGTGCTTGTTTTACAGTGCCATCCGTTTGCCCAGTGGGTTATTTTGGTGTCAACTGCACTGACCATTGCAACTGTCCAGATAATGTTGGTTGTGACAAGGTCTCTGGGTTCTGTATCACAACAGAAGGTCAATGTGAAGTAGGATTCACATCAGACTCGGTGGACATGCCCGATAGCTGCAACTCATGTGAGACTCTATTTCTGCATTAAACTAATTTGTAAATATTTCGTTGGTTTCATGCATAATTTTTCATATAATTTTTCTGCCATCCATCCTACCATGTTAGAAATATTTACATTGATAATCTACAAGTCATTTAGAAATGGTTAAATACACAATCTTTCCCCTTCGTGTTTAGTTACTGGATGTTTCAACCTGTGTTCCCGTACATGTCACTGTAGAGATGGGGAAGATGATTGCAACTCAGTGACTGGTTCTTGTAGCTCAGGTAGATGCCTTCCACGATGGACAGGGGCAAGCTGCCAAATAGGTAACTATCATTACTGCTTTATTCGCATCTATCATTTTGTTTGATAGAGAGTTGCTAATAATACACATACGTTCACTTTGTTGTGTTCACATTAGGTCATTATATTATTATTATTATTATTATTATTATTATTATTATTATTATTATTAATACTATTATTATTATTATTATCATTGTTGTTGATGTTGTTGCCACACTGTTTCTTTACTGTGAACTCACCATATTCCTTATTTCTCATTTTCTGTATTGATATTTTCTATATGAGCATTTTAGCATTTAATATTGCTATGAAACTAAATTGAAGACCCTTCAGGTCTAACCTATTTTATTCATGTCCATATTTATATAGTGGTAAAGAAAAAATACTGTAAATTGGAGACGACATGTCACAATTTAAAGTGGTCTCATTAGGAATGCAACGCCTACCTTTGTCGCTTGCATTCAAGCCGTTCTCAGTAACTCTTAATACCATCGGTGAGTTGTGAGAGACATGTGAAAAGAGCTCTTCCTTGGATTCCGTCGATTCATTTATATCTTTTATTCTAAATAATAAACTCGACTATAAACTGAAGCAAGAAGTTTTGATGAGTTAACAAATGCTTTCCCCTATCTGTATCCTTTATGGTTAGACCGCTTGATATCTGCACGTGAGAAGACGAACCCGGGTATTGCTATATTTTCCTGTGCAATCTCGTTCGATTCAGCAGCGAACTATGAACCTGACTTTGTGAAAGCTGCCACACGGGACTTCTCAATAGACAACTGGAAAATGGCCAAAAATCCTCCACAAAAGATCTCTTCAACACTCCTCAATTTCATGTTCAACATCCAAGATTTTCCGGATGACGTTCCTATTTACTGTTTCATCGGGGACCCTTTCAATAAATCGACCGAGTTTGGCTATATAAGGTTGGCGTCTGCTGCTTTTTATGGTGCGTATATTTAATATAATTTATAAATAATATACATCTAGGTAATATAAATGACATTGCTAGGTACTGTCTGATGTGCCTTTTGTCATGAATATATTTGGATGGAATACTGGAACAACATCAATTCAGCTTCATAAGACTCATCGTGAAGGGATCGCCTTTTTACTTCACTCTTAAATGTTGAAATATCTTAATAGAATATCGTGTAAATGCCGAACATCAGAGTACTTATATAATCCTACCTTCTTTATGCAATCCTATACCCAGTCGGATTATGTTATTTCCAATATTATGGTCTTCTGTTGCTAATAATATAGGTAAAATATATCTTATTAGTTGATCGAAATGCACAAAACCATCTTACTCAAGAATCAAGGCGCATTTATATGTAACATAATTTCTTTGCACTTCCGCTCAACATTGCAGTTGAATATCAAACTTTAAAAATTATAGGATAATAGACAACATGTTTTCAAACACCTAATGAATTGGCTTGTTATCTATTCATTCAACATTCTTAGTATAGGGTGGTCTCGTACCTGGAAATAATCTTATTCTTTCATTAAATCAAACAAATGCTTGTAGAGAATATGCAAAATGCATCAGTCTGTGAACATTTTAGTCATTCATTTCTAGAAACGTTGGATCGGGGGTTTCACCTAACATGTACAACAAAGATTGTAGTAAAATTCACGAGAGAGAAGGAATTTTATGCCCCCACGAATTTTTCTATTTGCTTCATAAAAAATTGCGCGCTCGTTAGTACAAATAATTTTTTTCAAAAGGTATCAAGTTCTTAGGTCTATGCCTTTCAAATTATTGATTCGATTTACAACTTTGGCCTTCTTATAGTATGTATGAACGAGTAATTTATTCAAACTGAATTGCTACAGCATTGACTCTGTCTGATCCATATTTCCATTTTTGTGGGATGGGGGTAGTAAACAAAAAGAATTCCATGCGGGAACAAGTAAAGCTACTTTAACATGGAGCAATATCCCACTTTCCATCAGAGAATTAACCTGTATTGCCTTTTTCAAATATCCCTTAAAACATACTTCTTCCCTAAGTAAATTAATGCGATTTACCTATTTTGATTTTTTTTGAAAGTCTTAGTATTTCATATTTCTTCTTCACTATCTGTATGGGCTTTTTGTAAAGTTTACGCTATGGTACTTTTTTGTTTTTAGCGCTCCCAAATGATCGATATTATTAGTATTATTATATTATTATTACTATTATATTACTTTTTGTTCTTTCCGTCTTCGACCTCACTTCTGCAGTTTTACCAAGTTTTAGTGGTGTACCAGAACTACTTGAATTTGGAACCTATCATGCAGCCATCGGTTGGAGACAATGGGACGCTAGCTCTGAAACAGGGGATGGACCTATTGTTGGGTACAAGGTCTACGTGCGATCAGGTAGCAATGTCGTGTTGGCTAAAGAAGTACAACCTCCAAGCATGGTGAACAATACGGACCGTTCCGTGTCGAAGAGGTCTGCGGAGAATGCCAGTGAGATGGCCATGTATAACGTCAGTGGACTTGAAGCAGGATCGACGTACTCTGTTCAGATTGCAGCGATACGAGATGGTATCAACGGTGAAGGAGAACAAGGACCAGCATTGACATTTGCAACAAGACAAGGTTGGCATCTCAAAGAAATGAAATCTAAAATACGAGTTATATGACGGCCCATAAGAAATATATAGAAATGCTTGAAATATCATGAACCAAACTTAAAAGTTGAACAGCTAAAATATATTTCGTAAACTTGTAAAATGTAGATATTGATAATTAAAATAACAATATATTTTCCATTTATTGAACAATAATCACACACCCACACACGCATGCACCTGCTGGTGACAGTCGGACAGACAGACACACACACACAGACACACAGTTTTCCATATGTGAATCATCAATGTCTAGCTGTGCTAGTAAGCAACCTACTGTTACCGGTCTGTTCACATGCCATTAGTCATTACAATCAATCATGATGATATGCTAGTTCCGTATTTATTTTTCATGTATCTATCAACTCTGATGCTACCTTGGTATTTCTAATCTAGTATCTGATTTATTTATTATTTATCTATTAACTCTGATGCTACCTTAGTATTTCTAACGCCTGTCATTTCTTTTTACTACCATCCGACTACACACACAATCCCCTTCACCTACTACCTCTTCTCCACCAGAATCAACTTCAGCTGGAGTTCCTTCAGGTTCCATAGCAACTGCCGTAGGAAGCACGGTTGGTGCTATTCTTGTGATTGTTATCGTTATAGTTCTCATCATCATCGTTTACAAGCGAAGCAGGTTAGAGAGACACCTTGTACTTAACTTGTCCCTCTCATCAGTCCATTTTCATCGTACTCCTTCACTCAAGATGCTAAAACCGTATGGTCATGAACATACAAGCTGAATTATGATTGTACTTTTTTTTGTAATATACAAAGTTATTTAATTACTTTTTTTTTCGTTTTTAAAGGCTATTCCATGTAAATATTATTAAGCACAACACTTTCTAAATGTTATGGCAACCAGTTTGAAAAAGCTTTTATGTTGATGACCGATTCCCACATGCAAATTTTAATGTTGACATGTTGATATATACCTATTTATTACGGCTCAATGTTGATATTATAAAGCATAACGCTTTTTAAATGTTATGGCAGCCCGCTTGAAAGACTTATTATGTTAATGACATGCATTTTAAAAGTACCATTTCAACTTCTACATGTCATGTTGACATATTTCTATATACCATTTATTGGGACTTTATTTATTTTTTTAATTATGTTTCATCGATGGAATTTATCTATTCTTTCATAATATTAACTTTCAGTTGTGTATCTGCCACTACTAAGTCTAAAGGGAAGGAGTCCGATTCGTCTCCGAAGTACGAGAATCCTGTATTTGATCAGTCAACGACAGACGGCCATACCTACCAAGACCTGAATAATGACACCCACACCTACCAAGATCTTAATACCGACCCTCATACCAACACAGATCTAAATACCGATGCTCGGAGCTACGAGAATCTTGGTGACCCTCATACCTACCAAGATCTCAAGAAACCTGATCAAGCAGCTAACTACGAATAATTGAATGACGCCATAAAGAGATATTATGTCAACGTGCCAGGCATTTAAACAGTACTATGATAACACATTAAATACAGTCTTAATGTGCTGATTAAGAATGGAAGACGTGAGAAGAAGAAAGATCCAAGTCCATCACAATGATTTTGAGTAATCAAGAAAAAAAGGTTTATATAATTTTGAGAGACAAAATATTTTCGGTCTGAATGTATTACACACATGTATATATGTCCATGTATAAATCATTTCGTTAAGATGAAACCATGCTTTAAAACTTATCGTGAAATATTAAAGTTTATCTATAATAATAACTGTAAGAAAAACTATGCTGATGGACTTGGGCGTTTTCTCTCATGTCTACAATTAGAATACCATGACGAAAAGTTGTCAAAACTATCATGGCTTTCTTTTCTTCGTCCTGTGCTCCTCTTTCTTTTTTTTCTTCATTTTTTTCATTTACCATGTCTACTCGCGTTACTCCCAAATCTTTTGATATCGGGGATCAGTTTAATTTTTTGTTGTTGAAATACCATGATGTGCATATGTCTGACAAATTTGGGTAAAAATAGTTGGAGACCTTAGGTCCCATCACTACATGAAAGTCAGGGTATGGGATTAGTTTCTTTAAATGGATATCTATCTATCTTCCTTCATTGAACTTTCTTTGCTACTGTCATTTTCTGAATAATGTGAATGATGTATAAGAAAACATGAATATTACATCATGGAGCAACAAAATATCATTCTATTTTCGAAAATTGCATTTTTTCCTACTATCTGCTGAGGCATCTGATGAAAATGATTTTTAGAAATACAAGATAATGTGTATAATAATGTGTAATCGTCCATGACCTAGCATCGTTTATTCATCCATGAATGAACCTGCATTCAATCAGCAGATGTATTAGTTTTATTGTATTAAAAGAAAACCAACGCTCCTTCTCTATCCTTTCCTTTTCTTCTCTGCAATTCACTCTTCTGCTTTTTAATTTTTATTGTTGTATCTAAGTTGAGGGCTGCGGGCACGTCAAGCTCCTCTGCTTATGCTGTAGCCCCGCTGCATCTAATGTATGTTAATTATGCATTCAATATCTTTGTTTAATTTTGTACATTTTCTGTATAAAATGATATACATATGAAATATTGTATCAATCCAATGTTAATTATGCATTCAATATATTTGTTTAATTTCGTTTATTTTCTGTGTATATACATATGAAATATTGTATCAATCCATATTATGTTCATGAAAATGTATGATGAAAAAAAAAAGATGCAGAAACCAATAAATCAAATCAATTCAAAGATATGTTTTGAATGATTCAATGAAGGTGCAAATATAAAGAAACAAGTATTGAGTCATGTATATACACGCATGTAGGAAAATACAATATTCTACTGTATTTTTTGTCTATATTGATTACTAGTGTTATTGCCTGCTTTTGTTGGTGGAAAACATTACCACATTTGTGGACAAGAATGAATAAATTATCAATTGTTATTATCATTACTATTATTATTATTATTATTACTACTACTACTACTACTACTACTACTACTACTACTACTACTATTACTACTACTACTGCTTCTAATTCTACTAAGTAGTGGAATTCAAGTTGATTAATAGGTCAACGATAATGTGAACGATGAAATATGAAAATATACGTTGTGAATATAGATATAGATCATGCATAATAAAATAAACGTAAAAGCATTGTGTTATGTAAGGGTGAATGTTAAGGTAAAAATAATATAGTAGAATTCGAAGTTAATTAGTAGAGTAAGATAAGGCCATTTAAAAAAAAACAAACAAAAACAACATGTTTAGCGTCCTGCCTTTTTGAAAAAAAGGAAGGAGGAGGCCCAGGCGTATTTCGTGAAACTATACTTAGCTCCCAGGAGTTACACAGTGAGTAGTTCAACGTTCCTGACATTGGTGATGAACGACTATGAGGCAGCATAGTGCATTAAAATATGTATTTGTATGAAATAGACTTTGCTTGATTATTTAGAATGTGAAGCTATTTGTTTTTCAACGTCATTATAATAATGCCTTTTTTCAACACTCATTCTCTAAGCAGGATATATATTGGAAACATCTTAAAAAGGAATTCCTTGTTTTAAACCTCAACGCAACAAATGATTGGCTTTTATAAACTGTGATATGTACTGAATGCTGATTGTCTTGTTGGACCACATCAATGCGTGTTATAATGTTTAATTGTTCATTACTTCACTCGTTATTAACTCTGGTATTGATGTTGGCATCTTCAATAGGTATGTACATCTCTCTAGGAATTAGCTGCAGTTTATGTGTATAGGGTAGTATAATGTGTCTATTGATTCTTTTTTGCTTACATTTTAATTTCTATTCTCTTCTATTCTTTAAATACGTGGAATAATATTTCAAGCTGTATTTTATTCATGTACCCTATATCTGATACCTTAAATATGTAAATTGTGTGTGATGCTATATACTTGTTATTCGTAACTTAATGGCCCCAAAATAGGAATAATTCCTGCAAATATAGGAATGGTTGGCAGCTAGGCGTAAAAAAGATGTTGTATTGCCCTTTGCGACCGACCCCAAAATCTTTAAATCTACGATCGGCTTTTAAAAAAAGTTTTTTTTTCCCCGTTTTTTAGAGAGAAAAAATGTTTAATGAATAAAAAAAATATATTTATTGAAGCATTTAAAACTGAGAAATATCAGCCCAAAGAGGGAAAAAAAAAAAAAAAAAAAAAGATTTCCGACCGACCGACCCATGTTTTGGGACCTAAAGGGCAATACAACATCTTTTTTTGTTAGGCCCTATGTGAATAGGTATCCTGGGCCCTGTGTTATAAAGAGTTGATATTAATCACAACTTATTTACAATCGCAACTATGCACAACATAAGAGATAAGGGACTGCAAACTTACGATTGATTGGAGGACTTGCTATTGATTTGGATCAATCGTAACTCTTTGTAAGACCGGGCCCAGCAGTCGTCTTGATTGGTTTTACAGTTAAGTACAAGTGACCTTTATCCGCCCATGCTTGGATAGCATCCCCAAACTGGCTTAATTGTGTAGGTGATTTTGATTATTCCATTTAAGCTCACATAAATGACAATCTCTTGTTCAAATGGAAAAACAATACAAACAATAAAATCAGGACAGGTTCTTAAAGTCTACAGAATCTAAACTTTATTCCTTCAAAAAAGTTTCACAAAATACACACAAAACACAACAAAACATATTTCTAATAAAACTGAAAAGTCAGGAATGTACACCACATTATAATAAAACATCAATAGAAAACCAATTAACATGATTTTGTTCGTAATTTAAGTAGTACATAGAAATTCAACAATTTTCTACAATCTCTTCTAATATACAAATATACTTTTAAATACAAAAATTCATTGAAAGGAAACACACTGATTGTTCATTGAAAGACTCCAGATAAATAATTTGACACACTCAAAGATTTAATGTACAGCTTCAGAAAATTAATGTACAATTTATAAATTTGATGAATACAAAGAACTCTTAAAGTCATGATTTACACATTTAAACATCTTAACATACTTTTAATTTAATATAGAATCAAAGGTGAATACAAATTTTGTACAAATGAAGGCTTTTCAATACATTTTTTCAAGGTGATTTATTTATTCGATTGGATGGAGTTGGTAAATGAATGATATTCATTTTGCATGCCATAGTTATTTAGCAGTTTTGTAATGTCACAAATAACATGATTAATAATAGTTCTTTTATTATACACTGAAAATTATTCCCCAAAAAGGTGTTTAATATATTACATAGCATATCTTCCATGACATGTTAAATAAAAACCCAAAGTAACATTTTTGACAGCTTATAGTTTTGTTAAGCCGTTACGACTGGACGGATCATATACCAAACGCAAACTGAAAATTTGTCACACATAAACTTGTACTGATATGTACTTATTGAATAAATACTTGAATTGTATTGTATTATTGTATGCTAAATTGCTGAATTTACTGAATGAAATATTGAATGCTACCACAAAATAACATTATTGGAAGAAATATTTTACTTTTTTTACGATTTAAAATCTGAAATCCACATACGTATTTTCTATTTACTAAAGTTTTCTGGCCAACATCAAAAGGTCACATATTTCTTTTCATAGGAGTTTGTTTACTGATTTGCACAAAATATACATAACTGAAGGACGGTCATAAAAATACTTTGAAAAACTGATATCGCTTTAGAATCCTGGACGGAGCAAATTTCAAAAATACTTTGTACAAAGTTTCGATAAATATCTTTGCATAAAGAATATGTAAATGATCAAAAGGCACAAAATAATTAATACGGTAACGTATTTATAAAAATTTAATGTACTTTCAAATAGTCAAATAACCAACGTCTGATAAGATAGACATCAGAAATTAGTATTTCAGAAATTTAATCCTGTAATCAGTTTGACAATAACCAAGTGCTTACAACCTTTTGCATTAAGCAATATCGAAATGTAATATACTACTTTCATCATTATTATTATCAATCATATCATTCTGAGTATTGCAAGTGAATCAAGGTAAAGAGCACACAAATATATAGACATTTCTATAAAAATTAAAGTCTATAATCATTACTACGACGAAATATATTCTCGTAAGGATATAGTCCATATATACAAGTCTAAGACAATTGTGCAGTAAAAATCTCTGTATACATAATCAGCATGAAAGTCAGTAAATAAATAAATGACCAGAAGTTTACTGGATTTATTTAAGTATTTATTATCGTATTTAAGGGTCTTTCTCCTATTAGAAAAGGTTGTACATGTACTGAGTTTTCAATTTTGTGCATAACAGACTCGGGTGTCAACCATAAGCCTCCATTGGGAATCAAGATACCCCCTATTTCTGAATGGTACAGTCTAGTTGGTATATGGCAGCAGAAATGACTTTTCTATTATTTTGTGCAGAATGGGTTTAAAAATAACATCTGAAATAGGTATATGTATTTACCTTTGCTTTAAATGGGTGGGCCTCATTGTACAAATTGCTATGAAATTGTGGCTGTTCTATTTGATTACTGTGGACGATAAAACAAAAAACTTGTGCTGCCATGCTGGCACTCCAGTTTTTGCTTATCACTGCAAACAGTTCTCACCAGACTGCACTTCCCTCTTACACTACTGGTAAGTGAAATAACCCAAATGGTACATGACTTTATAACAACCAGACTGCTCCATTATGCAATAAAGGGGAGTTTTTAATTCTTGAATCCTTACATCCAAGTTGGCAGAGTTCTTGCTATTTTTGTACAAGTCAATATTTTCAAATCTTATACAAGTATCATCCCTTAGAGAACAAATGGAATAACCCAGATACTGCATTACTCTATAACTTACTAACTGTTCTATTATGCATAACAGGGGAGTTTTTACTTCTTCTTGACATCTTTGCGTCTGAGTTGGGTTTGTAATTGCTGCTGTCTCTCTTCAAGTAGCTTGCTGTACGAGTCAATCTTCTTGGAGAGAGTGTCCCGTTTGAGTTTAAGGTCCGTCAGGTTGTTCTGTGCATCGCTCAGAAGTTTTGTTGTGTCCTTCATTAGCTTCTCCTATTGAAAGAGAAACATTATTTCTCATTAAAACATTTGCATACAGAATGAGCAATCAATGATGTTTATGGAAGACATCTTTCCCAATAAAGATTATGTTACATTGTGAATCTGACTTACTAATTATGTCACATTTCAATCATGCATTTGTATTTCTTAAAAGCTCAAATCCAAAATACAAATGAAGGAAACTTCTGGATTATTCTACAACTTTTTACAAGAATAAAATGTTGTGGGCTTCATATCCACTAGCAAATACTTGAAAGGTTAAGAAGTCAAAACACTTATTAATACAATCGAGTGTTATCTTGATTCTATTTCTGATCCTTCACATGATGGGGGAGGGACACGGTTTGCTACATTATGCCAGGCTTTTCAAATCTCATTTACCTTTTCCTCAGGCTTCTCCTTCTCTTCCTCTGCAAGTGTCTTCTGAGAGTGTAGTTCTTCATAGATGGCGCTGATCGTGCCCTGCGTCTTGACGTATTCGGTGCTGAGCTCCGCGAAGGTGGTGTTGAGCTTATCAAGCTTCTCTGTCAGTGAGTTGACTTCGTCCTGAAGGTGTAGGAGAAACGATAATTGTGAAGGAAATGTATCATTATGCCTCAGATAGTGATATGCACAAGTTTCAACTTGGTTGTTCTTTCAACACAATTAAGATTATCATTACATAATAGTAAAATAATTATAACATCTACAATTATATTGAGCATGTATACATCCTGGGGGTTGCTCAATGGATTTACTAAGTATTAATTCTACACGGACTTGAAACCAAGTTGCCTCAATGTGCTGCAAGCATTCGAGGAATTACTTCTTACCAGGTTCACATACATGCATACTATACCTGGGTGGAGAGCGGCAAGGTATTTTACTACAGTATCTTGGCAAATGTACATCAATGTCTTACCAAATGTAGATAAGGTCTTACAAATGTTAATTTATGTCTTGCCAAAGAACAAAGAGCCGCATTTGGGACTACACCTGCTATCCAATTGATCTACTGTCCCTAGATGAAAATTTTAATAATAATAATGACAATATGTATAAAGTGCACATACCCATCTCTAAAGATGCTAGGGCACCTACGAAATGATTTAAATTTAAAGCTCCAGGGTAAATCAATATAAATATATGAAGTCAATGATCTAAATATAAAGCTCTAAGAAGGGAAACTGAATTGTAACCAGCAAGCATTAGGTGGGTCTTAAGAATGGCTTTGAAAGTTTGAAGAGTTTTGGTTGTATCCATAATATCTCTACGACCCTGAATTTACTTTACAATCAATCTCTCTACCTTTGAAAACCAGTCTGAACCAACTTACCATAAGGAACTGTTTCTGTAGGTTCTTATCCTGGGCTTTGCTAGCAGCCAGCTTGATGCGACCGCCGGATCGCTCCTTGGCCGAAGCTCCCTCTGCCACACTCTGCCAGAGGGCGGTACCACTCAGCTCATCGGGGAGCTGGTCAACAGCACCTTTCATGCCCTTCATCTGAAAAGAAATGATTGAAATAATTGATGATTTATTTGGTTGTGACAAGGCATAGGGCATAGGAGTTAAACCTGTCTTTGTGGCCACCTCTCTATAAAGGTCACCTGTCTATAGAGGCCATGTATTTTGTCTCCCTCAAGAAAGAAATGTGTGTTGTAGAACCTGTCTAGAAAGGCCACCTGTATACAATGGCCACTTTTTCTGTTTCTCTTGGATGGCCTTAATAGACAGGTTCAACTGTACATGTATGACAAAGCAACTACAGCAGACAATGAACACATATATCTGCTTTCATTGTACAGCACCTGGTCAATACAAGACATTGAAACATGAAGACAAGTGAATAGAAGCTTAAGAGACCCAAGGGATGTTAGAGAAAGAGAATAGAAAGAGAAAAAAATAGAAAGACAGAAAGACAGATACATGTAGATAGAGAAGGAGAAAAAGATAGAGAGAAAGAGAGAGAGAGAGAGGGGGGAAAGAGAAGGAGAGGGGGGAGAAGGAGAGATAGGGAGAGGGGGGGGGGAGAAGGAGAGATAGGGAGAGGGGAGAAGTATTGGGAAGGGATAGAATGAAGTACAGTTAGCGTCGATGGGGTTAGTACGGAGAGAGATAAAGAGAGGGAAAATAAAGCCTTGACAGAGAGAGAGGAGAAAGGAATGGAGAGAATACAGATATTTTCTTGACAACATCAAACATACACTCAACTGGGTCAGTAAGGATAGAGACACAGAGAAACAGAGGGATTTTATATACAAATATTATGAAATAATGTACTCTTGAGCTTCAATTTAATTTAATTTATTTCATAATGTCTAATAATTTGATTGTAGCATGCATATATTTATGTACCAGACTTGACAGTTTCTTTTACTACATGTATGTGTACTTTTTAAAATTTTTAAAAATTTGTATTTGAAATCCAACCTCAAGTTTTGGTTGCTATAAAGAAATAAAACTGAAAAGGCAAAAAGAGATGAAGGCAAAGAAAAGACATGACAGAAGGACTGTAAGAAAGAATTTGTAACTTACAGCTGGATGAGTCTTAGATGTTGCTGCCTTTCCAGTCAGCTTCGCGAGACGTTTGTCAACATCATCACTGCTTCCATGTTGCCTTGACAATTCCATCTTATCTTCCACTGCTCCAAGGAAGTTCCTCATCTTATCGTTCAGACTGAAATTACTAAAGGAGCTCATCCTGCAATTAAAAAAAAAAAAAAAAATCAAACAATGAATACAATTTCTTCTATTACATGTACTAGTAAAATTTTAAAGTTCATGAATCTGGAAGCACATATTGATGGAATTAAGATGTAAACCAACCAAAGAAAGAAAGAGTATGAAAACGGTTTGAAATATTATCACACTATCAATTTTAATGCCATTATTATCATACTTACCATTACTCTTATTATCATTATCAAAATCATGGCTTGACATGAACAGGCGCATGGGACACATGGCCACCTAAAACTGAAGTCCGAACCCCCAAATTTTGACATTTTACAGAGGGCTCACGCACACAGACTGTAAAAATTATGATCCAGATCCTCTTCCAAAAAAAAATTAGTGTGGAGTCCTGTTATATTACAAGTATTGGATCTTTCAGGGAAACCTTCCTTGTTACAGAGGCAGAACTTAGTAAAGCGGATTCAATGAACAATGAGTACTTGAATGTAGATAAAACTATGAAAAGACAGACAGGAAAGGTGAGGAGTTCTATCTTAATTTGTAAAAGTGAACACAGCAGACTAGCGCAGTGAGTAATTAATATTGATGTACAGTGAAACCTTTCTATAAAGACCGCTCGAGGGAGACAAGAAAAGTGGTCTTTCTATGCAGGTGGTCAGTAAAGCAGGTTTCACTGTATATGTCATCTAAAAAAAAGTCAAGAAATAAATGAGAAAAATATTGCACCTTTCTGAAAGGAGCTCCTTGTTGAAGTGAACCCCGTCCTCATCGCTACCATGCAGGAGCTTGACGTCCATGAATCTCTCAACCGAGTCCTCCTTCTCCGTCTCCAGCTGTTCTCCACCAAACAACGCATCGATGAGGGCCTTGGACTGGGCCGGGTCGAGGGGCGGCTCCTCCAGGGTGCTGATACCCTCGCCGTCTCGGTCGGAGGTGGTGTCCCGCGGCGAGTTCTTGCTGCGGTAGGGCGAAGAAGAGGTCGTTGCAGACGACGGAGAGGGCAAGGTGGAACTCGCGGAGGAAGTCAACGTTGGTGTCGTCTCGCATATCACCTGAGGATAACAAAGAAGAGTAATAATTATGGTGACAAAAAGGAAGAAGGATGTTTAGTACAATAAAAACATTGTACAAATGTTCTTAACAAGCTAGGTGTATATGTATTATAAAGGCAAGATTTACAAGAACTCAGTCATGTTGAGAGAGGTTTTTATAAAAAAAACTACTGAAATTTTATACTCCTGGGCCCGTATTCAATTCCATACTTAAGTACAAAATTTAAGCGTTTTACTTAGTATTTAGCTTAGAACAAAAAAAAATTGTCACATTGTACATGTGTGTCTGACAATCTACATGTAATCATGCATGAATTAAAACTACACATTCAATACTAGTAAAACTATACACATATTGCAGTAGACATAAATGTACATCATTTCTTCAATACATTATAATCTAGTACTTTACTCAAAACAAACATGCAATGACAATATGCAACAATTTCTATCACAACTGACCTGCTTTGATGTGAGCGAGAGCATGGATGATAACGAGCATGAACTCTCCGACGCTACCAAGCCTCTCCTGCCTTACGTACAAGATATGGTTCAGGTCATCGTAATGGAACGAGTTCCGGTAAGCGTTCCTCACGAGCTTCTCGTTGACGGGGATCTTCTCAGCGATGAGCAACGAGACGGGCTTGTGGCCGCAGTGGACCGCAACGAGACGCACCACGAAGCATCCGAAGCGGTAAGCCACGAAGCTGCGGGGTGAGAGCTGGTTGAGATCAATCGGCACGAGCTCCTGGTCGTTTGTCCATTCGGTATCGTTCTTGTCGGTAAAGATTTCTGCGAGAAAAAATAAGGTTGGCAGCCACTTGAGTATCACCAATAATCAATAATATTCAGGACATCACATAATGCTTTAATACTACTTTCATCGCGTATTAACTCATTACTTACAAGAACTGGGTAATTTGTATATCAAACATTGGAGATCTTAGAAAATCAGTAGTCAACGGATTAAAGACAAAAAATTGGTAGTGGGCAGTGAATAGCAAATACCATACACTTTTTGAAGAAAACTTTTGCAGAAAAGGCAAATAAGGAAATACAACTAATGGAAATTATCAGTATTTTTAATCCAATATCAATAATGGAAACACTGGATCTCAGATAAATCTCAATTCAATTATAGGAAATGCCATTGTGGAAATGTCCTTTTGAAACTGGCTTAAAAATATACCACATACATTCAAAAAAATTAGAAATAAGTTAGAACTCAGAGATGAATTTCAATTTTATTCCCCAGTGGGAATAGTTAGTGGGGCTACACATACCTTCTCCACGCTTTCGTTGCGGCAGCGTTCCATCCTCCATGGTACGCTTGATGTCGCCCAGCTTGCGATAGAGAGGTGATGACATGAGAAGGTTGGCCAAGTCTGCATCACTGAGGGCAGCAGCCATGGTGTAGTCCGTTGGGAAAGCTTGGTCTTGTTGGGCAGGAGCATCCGAAAGGAGGTGGTCTGATTCTACGCTATTACGTAGCAAGATTACCTGTTCAAAAGGATATCATGGAGTGAAAATTTAAAATAGAACACAAAGTTTGCATCCTGGCTCTTTTTGGTGTCTTAATGCATGATATCTCTTCCCATAAATGTTTAAAAATTTTGTCTTTTGCTACTTATGTGTACAAATGATATCCCTTATTTGACTTCACTGATTTGTCTTACTCAATATCAACCATTTCTCCTTTCTTGCTTTACATAATGAATTTATACTACCAATTATCTCTCCCTCTCCTCTCCCTTACTGCTCCCTCCCCCCACGTTTTATCTCTTACCCTTGCTCATTCATTCTTTACAATTTTCTCTCTTATTCTTTCTCTCCATCTCCTTCTCTCTATAATTCTTTATCTCTATTTATCTCCCTCTTTTATTTCCTTTTATTTTCTTACTTAACCCCCATCTCTCACTCTCTCTCTCTCTCTCTCACTCTTTACATTTCTTTCATTCTCTCTTCTTACCTCTTCGGCCTTCATCCTCTCTTCCTCTGACTTGAGCTCCTCCTCTTTCTCCTTCATGTTCTCCTCCACCTGGCCCTGCACCTGTTCTACCTTGGCCTTCCGTCTCTCCTCCTTCCGCTACGGATTCTCTCCTGTGGGTTGAAGAAATGATTCAAGAATTAATAACATTGATGAACATTAATTCCATAAAATAATCTTTTCATTCATCAAATATTTCATTGTTTATCAATTATTCTATCCAGACATACCTCTAGTTCACTCTGCATCCTTAGTCTATCAGCATCCATCTGGTTTTGGACCTTCTGAAGATCTCTCTCAAACTCGGCGATGATCTATCAATCTATCTATCTATCCATCCATCCATCCACCCATCTTTGTTTCTGTCTATCTATTTATTTGTCTATCTATCTATCTATCCATCCATCCATTCATCTATCCATCTACCTTTCTAGCCATACATACCTCTAGTTCACTCTGCATCCTCAGTCTATCTGAATCCATCTGGTTTTGGACCTTCTGAAGATCTCTTTCAAACTCAGCGATGATCTTCTCTTGATCCTCCTGGCTTGCTCCTTGATCCTTCATGGCCGACAGTTTCTCCTGCAAACAAGACCAAAGGAGCATGTTACTCTAAATTCCCTAAGTTCAATTCCCATAGAAAATATCTGATACATATTATTCTATTTTAGTTAATAGATAGCATATCAAATTGCTGCAATGTTTTCTCTTCAATATACATTGAAATCATAGTAAACACAAGGTGAAAAATGTTTTAGATATCTAACTCGGTTATGAACCAGTGTTGTTTCTCCTTCATTTTTAAGCTCTTGACAGGTACATATACATATTTACAGTTATTTACAATATGTATTCATAGCACAGAAGTTATTTCTGTAAGATTAAGGAAATAACATTTCCTCATCATTGTAAACAGTGGCAATTTTGACTGCAAATAGTTTGAAATCAAGTCATGACCCAACAGCTCAAAACCGAGTCTCAAATCCGACAACCAGGGCAAATGAAGGAAAAAGAGTGATATCGCGGAAGAGATGTACTTTTGATGTACATGTGTATATACTGAGAGTATACTTGTATTCATTTCACAGAGAAGAAAACCCACCTCTTGCTTCTTCTTCTTGTCTTTGATGAGTTGATCCTTTCTCTTGTTGAGACCATTGATTCTCTTCTCGTTCTTCTCTCTATCTTTCTTCTCTTCATCAGTTAGTTTGCTTTCGTATTCTTCCAATTCACGCGCCATCTTCTTCTTCTCGTTCTCCTCAAAGTCTGGATATGAAAAGAAACGTTTGGAGACAAGATTTATAAAATGGAATTCAGAGAAAATGTGAATGATTTCAATCATGGTTAATTCTAAATTTATTCCATCTTTGTCACTGTTTTCAGATTATTTCTCACTCATACTACTTGTATACATGTACCTATAGAATTCTCCTCCTTCACATTAGACAGTGTACCCATCTTAATCATCCTTTACTACCTCTCCACCCCTCCCCTTCCCTTCTCTCCCCCCTTTACTCTGCCTCATCATTTTTACATATATTTTCTCCTTGACCATTAACACAATTATTATCATCATCATCACCATCATCAACATCATGTTCATCAACATCACCGTCATCAACATCATCATCTTCATCAACATCACCATCATCCACATCACAATTATCATCATTATGAGCATCATCATCACAATCATTCTCACAACCACCACCACCATCATCGTCATTTTCATCATCACCGCCACCATCACCAACATCACCACCACCACCACCACCACTACCACCACCACCACTACCACCACCATCATCATCTTCTCACCTACGGCATCCGTTTTCTTACCTTCTCTCTCTCTTCTGATTCTCTCCTCGTTGGCCATCCTCTCGGATTCTAGCTTCTGCCTGACTTCTTCAATCTCTTGAGCGGCTTTGGCGGCCTGTTCGGCATTAACCACATGGTTAGCGTCTTGATCTGAGCTCAACTCTTTCAAGGCATCCGCATACTCCTATTGACCAAAACAGATTAACAAATGAATAAATGATTAAATAATAAATGAAAGAATGAATAAATGGATAAATGAATAAATGAATGAATAAATAAATTATGAAATAAATAAAAACAAAAAAATAAATTAATGATACATCAATAGACTAATAAAATAAAAATACATTAAATGTTTGTTTCTATTCTCTAAAAACATGTTTTTACTCCCTGACTATCTGTAACGGCATTAAACTGATTGAAACTGTCCTGAAATCTGCAAACATGTAATAATAATAATAATAATAATAATAATAATAACAACAATGTCTTCTATAGCACCGGTATCCAATCCTCATTACCAGGTCCCTCGGAGAGGACCTAAAGCTGTAGGTCCTCTGGTTGCTTACTAACAAGCATTCATGCTTTCTTAGCAGTCAGGTAAAATAACCACCACTACTAATCAGTTAAACTCTAGAGATGCACTGCTCCTGGGACATGTATATGCAGTTAAAACAATATTAAGAAATGTAAAGAGACACAACGTTATCATCAGCAGAGAGCTAGATGTATAATGGGTCTCAGCAGACAAATAATATATCTACATCCAAAAAAGAGAGAGAGGGGGAAAAAAGGGTATAATGCTCAAATAGGACAAGGATTGAGGATATTTTTGTATTTTGCATGGGTTATTACTTTTCTGTTATCAATAAAATAGTCATCTTAAATACTAATTCATAGTCTTGAAAATTTGTTAATAATCGTATAGTTAGCATGATTCTCGAGTTAAATAATATGTCCTTCCCAGAACTAAATGTACCAAGTTCATGTAAAAAAATTCATGAAAATACAAAAAGTATGATTTTCCATAACAGATTTAAAATTCCTGAATTTCATTCTCATTGTATGTACCTGATAGTGTCTCTCCTTCATCTCGAGCTTGGCTCGAGCGTATCGGAGTTCCCAGTCGCTGACGGCACCCTTCTCAATGCCCTTCTTCTCGTCCGCAAGCTCCCGCTCCAGCTTGTTCAGCTCAATCTGTTGTTTGTTGAGGAGTGCAGCCTTGCGTTGCTGTCGCTGGTCTGGCGTCAGGTCTTCTTTGGCCAAATCTGCAAGTTCCTTCTCATGCCTCTGGAGCATTGAATCGCGTTTGGCGTTGTACTTGTCGTGGAGCTTGTCAAGAGCGCCTTCGACAGCTATGCGGCGTTCGGCAGCAAACTGGGCATCAAGGCCTCTGGCTTCCTGGGCTTGGCGTTTGGCAAGAACCTATGGTTAAGTGAGATGAGATGAGTTTGTAATAAAATTCTTGTTGACCATCGGTGAATGTAAAACTGAACCATGATTACATCATTCTTAATGTTTTGAGAAGAAATGACAATGCCAAATCATATTTCACAACATCAAAAAACTGCCCTACTCTCCTCTTTGTTTCATTCCTCCATTCACTTTTAACATATACATGTAATAACATATAATAATATATAATATGCAATCTACCTGCTTTCTTCAAATATTTTAATTTTTTTTTTTTTTTAAAGCTCTGTCCTCCAGCCGTTTGTATCCCTTGTAACATCTGTTTCCTCTCCACCTCCTAACTCTCCTCTCCCTCCCCATCCCCTCTACTCCTCCTCCTTTCTTCCTTTCTTACTTCTCACTTATCATCCTCTTTGACATCCCTATCCATCCTACCTCTTTGATGACTTTGTCTGTGTTCTGTCCTCCAGCTTTCTGTATCTCTTCCACCATCTCCTTCCTCTCTGCTTCCTTCACCACCTTCCCATGGACATCCCTCAGCTCCTTCTTCTGCTCAATTGCCTCCTTGGCAAGATCCAGCTCCTGCTTTCTCCTCTGGTCCTCCAGGAGTCTCTTCTTGCGCGCAGCCAGCCTGTCCCGCACAGCAAGCTGTTGTCGGGTCCTTTCACTCTCCATGCGATCCTCAATGTCTTCCAGCTCTCGGGCATGCGTCAGGAGCAACTGTTTCATCTCCTCTTCGGACAGGTCCTGACGAGCAGCCAGCTCTGCGGCATGCTTGTTCCGGGTCTCCGACAGGACCTTGGACTTCTCCCGCTCCAGCTTCTTGACTTCTTCGGCTTCCTTTGTCTTGGCTCCCTCACCAAGATTCTTTTGGAGGTCTTCCTTCTCCTGCTCGTGACGCTCCTTCATCTCCTCCTGGACACGTTGGTGCTCCCTGACCACAGCCTGGAAGAAAGGATAAGATGGACAAATTTCGTACTTGGTTTATCAGTAGGTTTTATGATGAGGCATATTTATATATTTTCTTTGCATGGTTTCTATGAACCTCATGGATCTATCATAAGACAAAAAGCAGACTAAAAAAACAAAAAAACAAACAAAAACACAGAAATGCACACTACTTGATTTTAAAACATTTTCTCCCATGCATTTTATGTAACTGATACAGAGCATCGTTAATAGAAAGATAATGTACTGTACAAATCGTGTTGCCTGATTGATTTCAATTAAGCAGGTGAGTATAAAATCAACTCCTCACCTGTTCTTCCATGGACAGCTCTGCCATGTTGATTGGTGTGTCTTCGGCCACGCCCATGACACTGAATCCGCCCCGATCATCCTTCTTCCCGACCGCCTTCTCTTGCTCCTTCAGGATGCGTTGAGCGGCCTCCTCCTCGGCAAGGCGGTGCATGTCCTGCTTACGGCGCCCCCTTCGGGCCGCAATCTTGGCGTTGAAGTTGGAGGACTGCTGCTCGCGCTGGACCCCAAGTTCGTAGGAGATGTCCTCGTTGTTGCGACGAAGCTGATCTAGGAGACGCTGCTGGGTAACTTGGTCTACACCATGAGAGCCAGCAAGCTGTGGTAGACAAGAATCGATACAATCTCATGAGCACCAGAACGTTTCTCATCTCCCTCTCTCCCATTCTTCCCTGTCTTTTTGTCTTCCTCTCACACTCTACCTCTTTCCTTCCTGTTTAATTTCATTTTTTTTTTCTGTAACTGTGTCTCTTCCTCTATCTCTCTCACTTTCTCTCTCTACATAATGTACACACCTTCTATCATTCTTTTTCGTTTTAAAATTATCATCATCTCACCGTCTCCTCCCTCCTTTATTTTCCCGCTCTAACCACATCAAGTATCTCCTTATATTCCTTTTGAAGTTCCTTGGCCAATTGATAACCCTTCTCTTCTACTACTTCTTCTTCTTCTTTTCTCATCCTTCTCTCTTCCTCCGCACTCCTTTACTTTTTCTACTAACCTTGTCAAGGATCTCCTTATGTCCCTCTTGAAGTTCCTTGGCCAATCGATTACCGATCTCCTTCTCGATTGACTGAGCTAGTTGATTCTCTTCACTGTCTAACCATTTCTCCATGGTTTCCATTCTCTTCTGATGTTTCTTCTCTACCTCCTCAGCCTCCTCGCTGGAGGTACACTGCGAGAGACAAAAGATTGCCATAGTTACATTTTGTTAATAAATGGGATTTCTTTCATTGGTTCTGTTTTCATCATCCTTATAATGTTCTTATAGACATTATGTAGATGTACATGTATATATTACCTTTAATACAAATAATAGTAATAACATCAAATTTGCAAAACAGCATAACCAGAATTATCAACATCATCACAATCATCATCATCATCATCATCATCATCACAATCATCTTCATTATCATCATCATCATCACCACCGCCACCATCATCACCACTACTATCAACACCATCATCATCACCACCATCATCTGACCAAACTCACTTTCTCAAGTTCCTTATCGTGCTGTGTCTGAAGTTTCTTCGTCTTTCTCCTCCTCTTTTCCGCCATCTTGTTCTTCATGTTCCTGTTGAGGTCCGACTTCCTCTTCTCCATCTTCCTCTTGAGTCCGTCTTCCATGCTCTCCAGTTCTCCCTTAAGGTCGCTGACATCAGACTCGGAGAGGATACCGGTCTCTTCAAGGCTTGTCTGTAATATCAGAATTTTAAAAAATGTATAAGCTTCATGTCCTTGTTCATATCGTATTTTTGCCATTTAATATTCATAAAGTATCTCAGAAACACAATACTGTATTACAATATCATAAAGAAATCAATCTTTGCTACAAAGGGAGCCTAAGATAAAATTATTTTATATCTTTAACTACATGTACCCCTCCTGCAATTGTCAATATTTCTTAGCATCACTTGATAAATGGACTCATTCTTTTCAATGTTTCTTTGTGTGTATATATATATATATATACATGTAGTTATTACAATGTTTTCTTCAATTACATATTACAACTTGGTAAAAAAAAATAATTGAATCAAATGATAACATGATTAGGCAAATGTTTACATCATTTCTGCATTATGGGGCTGCTGTGAGCAACAACAAAAAGAGAAAAATTAAATAAAAAGAAGGAGTTGCAAAATCATACCAAAGTATTGTTCATGTTCTCTGACATCATCTTCTGTTGTTCCTTGGCAAGGTTCTTGCTGATGTTAGCCTGGTCCTTGGTCCTGCTGGCGTTCTCCTCGGCCATCAGAAGGTCAAGGTCCAAGCCCTGGTCCTGGAGGACTCCCTCTGGATCTGTCTCGCCAACGTCTTCCAGCTTAATGCCGAGCTGCTCGGCCTGCAAGGAGATCGATTTCTTTGAGTTATATTGATATTGATGATGATCATCATTGACGGTATTATTTCCCATTCCACATCATAATGCATGACACTCAATAAAGGCTCGTTCAGACATGACACGGTTAACCGCCCTCACCGTTGCACTTTGATGCACAAATAATTAGGTATCTTGGTATAATCAATCAAAAATAATTAGTCTTTTATACTGCATCATAATGATACATCAACTAATTTTCAACCAAATATTCAAGTGATCTTTTACTTCTATTTTGTATAATGATTAACGTTTTGTTTCCAAAGCTTTATACTTGTATGAAAGTGTGAATTTGATTTGTAAAGATTATGTACTTCTTATTAATTCTCTTTTTTCAATTCTCAATGATCATATTTTGTGACCATTTTTACAATGTAAACATTGTGCAATTTAGTCCCTGGACTACTACTTCTAATTAACCACATTGAATTGAATTGAAAAAAAGATGCCAATTTTTTTTAAAAAGTGTCAATGAATGGCTACTGCAAGCTCTGTGCTATGAGATACAGAAATGTAAAGCGTATTACACTTTACGTCATCAAAATAACTGCCGTGGTTTTGGCGCGTCATATCTGAAAGAGGCATTAGTAGGTTATTATTTCTATAAATTTCAGTGTTGGCATGCAGTAGCAGAACAATGAAAATGGTTATCCACTATAACCGCCACTTCCTCTGCCACAACTATGTATCGGAAATAAGGTTACATATATAAATTCTTCATAATGTTCCTTTGTTATCTTGACAAGATCTGTGTTCCAAGTGATGAAGAATAAACATTCATGAACAGGTTTTGAATTTCTGGGACATATTCAATCTCTTTTTAGTGTGAAGTAAACAAAGAGTTTACCGTTTTTTTCTTCTTCTATTTGAACTGTTTACATGTACCTTGAAAAACAATGTTCCATAGGTTCAGTAATTAGAATCGACCAGTTTTAAAAATCAGGAAGATGTTTATGTGGCCAGGCTCCCCTTCCTACAAACAACATCTTCATATACATGTATATGATAATGGGATTTGACTGGTACACCTAGTACATCATTAATGGGGTAAATTTCAATAGCTTGTGCTTTTACCTCTGCCTTGTGTTGCCTCTTAAGAGCACCCTCTCTGTCCCGTCGTCGGTTAGCCAGCCTCCTGGTCAATTCTTGCATCTGTTTGGCTTTCTGTTTGTCGAACTGATCCAGGGAGTCGGCCAACTTCTTCTCATGATCAGCCATGATCATTTCAATTTCCTCCTTGGAGGTCGCCTGCTCCAGCTTGGCTTGGAGGTTCTCTGACATTTGCCTGCTCAGCAAGGCACGCTTTTCATCCTAGAGTGCAAGGGAAGGATGGACACAAAAAAAGGAACAGAGATTTAATTGCTGGGACTGAGAAACTTATCAAGAAAGAATGACGACAAAACAAGATATGAAGATTACCAGCACTAAGGGTCCTATTAATGTATTTTAAAATGTTACAGGAACGTAAATGTACTGTATATGTATAAGAAAAATTCATGAGAACGGTGAGTAATTTTCCTCTGGAAAGCTCCCAAAGAGATTTGGTAAAAGAAATATTAATATACAAAAAAAAAAATTGCTTTGAGAAAATTACGTATTTAAAAACACCAAATCCACAAACAGCTTCTGTGAATAGAAAAGTATATTTTACACTGATGGTCAAATATCAAGTCAAATCTGGTCAAATCAAAAGACATCTTACATGTTCTGCTAGGAGCTTCTCCATCTCGTTCTCCGCCTCCTCCCTCAGCTCCTTGTCAAGGTGCATGCGCTCCGCCTTTTGCTTTGCCAGGAGCTTGTCCACGGCGGCTCCCTTCCCGGACACCACGCCTCCAGAAACGGATCCACCTGGAGCCAGACCTGCCTGCTGGAGCATCTCCTGGCTCAGGGGGATCTTGCCAGTGTTGAGCTTCTCCAGCAGGAGCTGTAGGGCCTCCATTAGCTCCTGCTCCCTCCTGTTGGATCCTGCAATGGGACAAAATTAGAAAATGGGAAAGTAATATTTTGAACATTGAGGAGATAGAGGGTTGGTGCGTACATGTATATTTGGTCAGCTCTCTGTCCTTGCCTACAAACTGGCTCAGGCGGACCCCAGTTCGAAACCACGTCTTTCGGATGGTGACGTTAAAGGAAGGTCCCCAGACATAAATAATCTTATCTGATTACACACACACACACAGTTTATTTCTCTGGTGCTATGAGACATGCTCTGACACTCGCTTTGGCGCCAATTCCTCTGTGATCAATTCTTAATACTAATTACCAAATTCAACTGCGGACTTAAAATTATACATAACCCTAATTCAACCTATGTAAGCAAAGAGCAATTCACAACTCATCTGTTTAGAGCCAGATAGTTATTAATTCTGTGTTAAAGAATACAACTTAAAGCCCTTCTGGCTCTACAGGTTGATTGTTACCTGAGAAGTTATAGGTACGGCTGGAAGAGAAATTCATGACACGTATATCTTGGCCATTGTTGCTGCTGTCACTGCTTGAACCACTACCACGGCGCCCTCGCCTGTGGCCGGACAGACGTTCCAGCTTGTTGACATCCAAGTTGACCAAGAGATCCTACATGGGTTTAGACAAAAATTCAGAAAGATTGAAAGGAGTGCATACAAGTCCAAACGATAGATATTTAGGATCAATACAATTCCACATTCCATTAGTTTAATCTATCACTCACTATGCAATTTCATTTTTATGGCAGGTAACAACAAGTAAAGAACTGCTAAAAGAACTTGTGATCTGAAAACAAAAATACAATAGAGATGAACTGACATGATAGCATAAAGATGAACTGATAAGTAAAGAAACATGGACAGATCTTTAATTGTTTATATGCTACAAAAATAATATCCCTGTGCCACATTGTATCTTTCATGGGATACATGTACATGTATTGTATGTATTGTATTTATTAAACTTCATTGATGTACATCAATATTCTGTTTATAAACATACATGAACATGTACGTATAGCAGAGGCTTAAATATTATTTAACTGTTTCTAGTGCAAGATTAAGCAATACCTGAATTACAAGGGTTGTCATGGAGCTAATCAAGACAAAAATGTGTAATTTTGCAAAGCCACTGTGTTGAGCAAGACAATCCTTCTGTCAATTGGTGTCTATTGCTCTGTCCAAAAATTGCACGTGTGGCAAACGAACAACAGTACAGAGAGACAAAGAAAGCACCGGTAGCATGCATAGAGGTGAGAAAATCCTACCTTAAGTCCGTCTGTCTGTTTGGACATGCGTTCGTAGAAGCCTTGAAGATCTTCCTGCTGCTTGGCCAGCTGCTGTGAGAGATAGAGTGTCTGATCTTCGAGTTTGTCGTAGAGTGTCCGCACGTTGAAGTCCTCTAGGAGTGTGGGCTTGCCTGAGGCCATTCCTGACACAGCAACAGCTGAGGTGCTGGCAACAGTAGTACCTGCAATCAGCTCCTCCCTGTGTGAGGCAAGACAAGTGAAAACGTAAGAGGTAATTCTTCAACCTTGCAATTGCTGCGCTGATGGCAAGAGTCCAACCTGAAATCAGGTTCTTATCTCTTAACCAACTGACTTCTGAATTCTCAAATTATCATAGTCTAAATGCAGGGACCATCTGGTTCCCTTAGGCAAAAGGCCAACTCCTTACTTGCTATGGATTGAAACTTGAGACTAAGACCGTCTTAATGTTTGTAGCATAATGTTCTATGCATATTGTACATGAGACAAGAGTTGAATGCGGCAGTCCGCTGTTTGTTCCACTAGTATACCAAAGCAGGCAAAGGTTCATATTATGATATTAATAACATGAGCTGTCTAAGCATTGCAGGACAAATGTTATGCCCCAAAGCTACTAATCAGTAATGGAAAAAATGGATGTAACCCAATATGGATCAAATTGAACATTACTATTCAATGCAAGTTCATCTGTATTGGTGATGTATGTTTGAGAGATGAACTTTTGGTCTCAATACAAATCTCTTTACCTCTAACATTTTCAGCTGTTCTACATCAGTGGCTTTAAACCTTCTCTCAAGGAGTGGCGGGGGTACAAACTTCTGAATGTTTACAACCTGATTTATTGTCAATTAAAGGGATCGTTTAACAGTGTTAAATCTGAGATACACGGCCCTACATGTTATTAGTGTCTGTGATATGGTGTAATAATGAAGCCCTAAAAAAATTGCGCTTCAAAATGATCAAGAAGTGCCTCAAAAAAGTAAAAATCTTTGATTGACCGGTTTTACCATACTCGTTTACCCTAATAGACTATAGTGTTATGAAAACCATCAGGCGAACGGTTTTCAAAATTTGTAATTCCAATCATAAATATCTTGATAATCAGACAGGCGATCAGCTTGTAAAAGTCATGGGGTTCCTGACTGACCTAAAGGTTTATGATTATCATTGCATCATGAGCTAAATCCAGAATTTTGTTTCAGAATCTGAGACAAAGTTACCGGATCCCTTTAAGTAAAAAAAGGTCAAGTTGGGTCACATTGCTGATGAAGGCTGTAGCTTTAGATTTTGGAGATAAAGATTTTTGCATTGAGATCAAGTTTAACTATCAAACATAAGTCGAACTCTGCCCACTGACCGTTCGTGATCCTTGTATTGAAGATAGGTGGGGATCTTGGGCGGGGCTCCTAGGGCACGGTACTTGGGTTTCCAGGCCTTCATTGGGTATATGCCGGCATCCTTGGGTCTCCAGACGATGACAGCGATCACCAGCATTATGATACAGGCACCAAGGAAAGCAAGCATGCCTGTCAAACGATAAACAAACAGAAGTTTAAATTAGGTTGCATGTATTTCCCTCATCTTCCTTGTTCACCATCCCGTTTTCCCCACCGTGTTGAATCTGACATTTATTTATTTGACGGCCTTTGTCCAAGTCTTCCGATCTTCAGCATCCACCTGGTTACGCCAGATAGTCTATCTTCCTCTAAAAAGAAGAAGAAAATTTCTTTGCAAAGTTATTTGCATTGTAGGAGAAGTTTGGGAAATTTCAATAAGTGTGACACAAGTATAAACCAAATAATATTTTAAAGATGTTAACCCATTGACTAATGAATTCTTTCACTGGCTTAATACAGGTGCCATCCAGTTCCCATGGGCAATGGTTCAAATTCAGCCTCACCGATTATAAGACCCCAGTCAGGTTCCTCGTTGACGTTATTGGTCTTGCTAATGTCCAGCAGGACAAGGTTAGATGGGTTGGACGGTCCAATCCTGATAGAATCGCAGGAGACATCCTGCTCCTGGACGGCCACTATGATCTCCCAGCTAGGCTCTTGAGCATCGGCGATGACATATCGTCCCGGCTCGGTGAAGACGTGGGCGAAGAACGATATGGACACGTTGGTGTTCAGGATGTAGAAGCGCAGGTCGCGGAACTCGCTGTAGTCGAAGGTAGGGTTAGTGTTGAACAAGTGGTCCTTCTGGTACACAGGGTAGTTGCTGAGGGAGCGGTTGGTATGGTCTATGTTGACACGGAAGAGGATGAGGTCTTCAAGCTCGAGGCACACCAATGGGTTCTCGATACCGCTCACCCCAGTTGTCGACTGAGTGGACAGGAGGCGACGTCGTGATGAGTTGGTGGCTCCGATGGAGTAGTTCATCGTGGTGTAGGAGTCGGAAGTGGTGTACAACGGCGTGGTCAAAATCACTGTGGAATCTGCAGGGAGCACAGGCATTAAAGGAACATTACGATGCAAAACTGCAGTCCGATCAACTTTATTCCAGATGTGTGTACCAATCTACATGTGTACTTTTGATATGAGCCCACTTGTTCAATAGTTGAACCAACAGAAAACCTTCTTGGTGGTATTCATAAACTCACTGATCTATATTTTTTCTCTATCTTTTGAAATCTGATGTAAATATAACCTTGCTCAAGCTTGTACTAACAGAACATCTTTTGATGATTTACTTTAATAGCAGGCTGAGTGGTAAATACTCACCTTCTGATGTAAAAGCATCGACATCGGTCACATCTTGGGGAATAACGCAGGTAGTACCGGTTGGAGACGTTCGCACATCTCAGTTTTCTTCTGACCTGTTGTATGAACGTTGGGTCCAATGGTTCCTGACAAGGACTGTTTGGAGAGTGAAATTAATAGTCAGTGTTAGTACGATCACTGATGGTGATGTATCATCATTACCATGCCACTTTAAATTTCTTTTTATTGAAAATGTTCTGACTGTTGTGTATGCCACATTCATGATCATCGATTTCATTAGAAATCACTACTATTAGCATTACATCTGCCACTATCATCACAATAATCATATCACTGTCATTTTAATCACATCATCATGATAACCATCAACATCATCAGAATCATCTTTATCACCATCAAAGTCATAATCATCATCATCAGCAAATCATTTTCATCTTCACAATCGTCATTACCACCACTGACATTAAAAACACAATAATTCTCCTCCCATATTAATAATTTCTAAATCATCTACATCTAATATTCTTTCATTTCATGAATATGATTGCAGCGCTCTCAAGAAGACCAGTATTAATACTGGTGAGGCTACCCTGGGTAAACAAGGCAATTTATTACAAATACCTACTTTGTGACATCCATGCCCCATATCTTTTGACAGAATGGAAAGTAACTGTGCCTCAATTCCCCTCCCCTTCCCTCCTCTCCCCAAAACATGTTATGGTCTGTTTGGAGCCAGAAGGGCGTTAACTCATATACTTCAACACAGAGTTAACACCCTTCTGGCTCTCAACAGAGGGTACCATCATTCTTACCTTGGTTATTGTGTTTCCATATCCATCAGTGGAGCTCAAACTCAGTACGCCGTTGACATCGACAGAAGCCATGGTCGTTGGCATGTTAGCTGTGCAGTTCGAATCACAAATTTCCGCCACGGTGGTGTACTGGTTACATTCGCACCTGAAATGCAGGATGGAAACATCAAATTGGCAACTCTCTAAAAAGCCTTGTTCAAATACGATGCAGAAAACTGCTGCAGTTTTTAATAGTATGATGTCGTACAAAAAGTGGAGTACACTTCACAAGTCTGTACCATACAACACAGAGCTCAATGAATACACGTACGACCTTTTTTGTGCGCAGTTTCCATCTGTTGACACGTTGTAATGAAAACTGTTGTGGTTTAACAAATTCGTATAAATGAATGAGAGTAAAGGCTTGTCATAGACCATTGTGCCATATCACATCAAGATTTAGACAATGTCTCTTTGATGCTCATATTTTCTCATTAAAACTTTTGTTGTTGCTTTCTTTCCAATCAATGCAATTAAAAGTTAACTCAGGCTTCAGCCTCTTTTACATATATATCAGGCATGACATGGAAACCCCTAAAAAAGAAAAGAAAAGACCAACAAAACAAAAACATAGCAGCAAAATAACTTAATAAAAGCCCAGTTTACTTCCGTTCTGTATCTGTACATAGATATGTATTGGCCATGCAACTACGTTTTTCTCACCCAATCAGCCATTCATTCACACATTAAAAGGTTTTTTAATTTGCCTTGGTGGCTTTACAATGTCTTTTACTACATACTGCAAGAAGGAGGCTTCAGACTTCAACAGTCTAAAGCAGTACATTGAAACAATAAGCAGGGAAAACAAATGCAAGATATCTTACTTTCCGAGATCAATGTTGTATGTTCCACCGCTACCAAGAGTACACGCCACCGAACAATCCGCATCTGCTGGGTTCACACACTCACGGGTGCTCGCATCACGGGTTTGCGAGAGCTCGCACCTGGTGTCGACCCTCGGCTGGCAGTCGCCGTCGCCGTTGCCCTCCTGCTGTTCCTGGTCGGTCTCATCGTAGAAGACGTAACCCGACTGGCATTCGCAGGATCCATCAAGGATCTGGAAGGATCGGTACAAGCCATTGCATGTGCAGGTGGGGCTTCCTAGGAATCAAAGGTTGAAAGGACTAATTATAGATCACAAATTTCACCCAATTTTCTTTCATATTTACATACTTTCGAACCTTCCACAGCGACTTGTCCCCCTATATCTGCCACTGATCATAGTATGCCATTGCAGCAAATTGTACATAATCATAAGTCATGTCTAAAAGGTAGCTTATGAATGTGTTGTTTGGATTTGCTGAGAATACATGTACATGTAGATTCCAATTTTGTACTTGGACTGAGACTATCATTTACAGTCAAACCTGCTTTAGCGACCACCGGTATAGAAAGAACACCTGTCTATAAAGAATGCACTTACAGTATTCTCTCCCTTGAGGAGAGTTTCCGATTGAAACCCACACCACAGGAACCTGAACATAAAGACCACCTGCTCATAAAGACCACATTTCTTGTCTCCCTTGATAAGTCTTTGTATACAGGTTTCACTTACTTTAATACAAGTTTTGAGAATCCTAAGATTCAGAACTTCCTATTTCCAATTTCGAGATTCCAAATGTTGTACTTTAATAAACCAAGACAATAATCGTTTTTGATACACTATGAGAAATCTCAAATTTCAGAACTTCCTATACATGTACGTCTGAACAAGCCCTCCAAGCCTAATGCCATACCTGGTTGTGCACTTGAGGCACTGCCACACGGCCTACATGCTGTCTGAGCTCCCAAGTTGTTATAGGTGTTCGTGGGGCAGTCCACGCACTGATCCTCGCTGTACGCTTGGACCTGGTTTCCGAACGTTCCTGGTGGGCAGGGTGTCGGTGCCGAGGAATTGGCTGGGCAGTAGTAGCCTTCTTCACAAGGGTAGTCTTGAGGGTTGCCCGTACCTGGAGTAGATATTGGATAAAACTTGTTTTACTTGAACCACAAGAGTGATGTCTGTTTTCCCCCTCAAGGCTTACATGGAAGAACCATTAACTGAGAACTTGTGAATATACAGGTACATGCTTTTATGAAATAACCTTCCTACAGTATATCAATTAAGAATAGTAAGACAATCAACCAATTTAAATGACTGTAAGCAATTTCTTTTTGATAAAGTCTAATAACTTATAATGTCAATGTTTATGCAATGTTTCCTCCCTCTTTTTTCTGTTTTCTTTATTTCAAGTTCCCTTTTTGTTTGTGTGTAATCTTGATTTTATGTAATTATGTACCAAAGTTATGGTTATTTTGTATTTTTTGTGCGGTTCATTATTAACAAGCCGTTTATGTACTTTTCATGATCCTCCCACTTCAGAATTTGCTTAAGGTAGTACATGAATGGAAATAAAAAATCCTGAATCATAGTAATAATAACATGAAAGAATGTTCTGTAAATCATATACGGAAATGAAAAGTGAACCTACTTAAAAACTAGGCTCTTTAGGTATCTGTAAGCCTAATTTCATTGCAGGAGTCTTCTAATAGGATTGAGTTTCATTGTCTTCTCAGAACCAGAGAGCATGAACTCAGGGCACCAAACACAGAGTTAACATCCTTTTGACTTTCCACAGATGAAATTTTTACAGCTATCAATACTTAAATAAATATGCTTACTGCAATAACCGTAATCCTTTTTTTTTCATGCCACTAGGTTTAGCAAATTTTACTTGCCAAATTACTGTTTAATATGCCTTCAAGCACTTCAAATAATAAAAGGATAACAAGCATACCTGCCAACATTACTAATAACAAATTAGGAATCCCTCAAGGCAAAATTAGGAATACAGTCATTTTGTATACTTCTTACACAGAGGTTGTGACAACAGAGAGGAATCTAGGATCTATATCATTAGTTTGAGGGCCAAAAAGTAGGAATAATTCCCTCCAAAAAATAGGAATGGTTGGCATCTCTGAACAAGTATCTCAATTTTTCTACCCACAATCCAAATGTCATTACCTTCGGGGCAGTAGTATCCTCGGGGCAGTCGGCGCAGTAGAAACGCTCCGTGTGGTTGCCATAGGTACCCGCGGGGCAGATACGGCAAGATCCTTCATAGTCGCTACGTAGTTCGTTATGATTGACTGCCTTGTAACCTAGGGGGCACGCAAAGGGGACTTCAGTACCCTCTGGACAGTACTTCGGGTAGAAACACCTAGAAAGAATAATAATAATAATGATAATAATGATAATGATAATAATATTAATAATGAATAAATAATAAGCAATGAATAATAACAATAATAATAATAATAATAATAATAATAATTAAAAAGAAAGAAGATTTATATGGTGCCTTTTCCAAAGGATGCAACACAGTGATACAAAAAAAATATACAAACACTATACATATTTGAGGAATTAGGAAGTAGGAGTAGGTACAATGTTTGGTCATGGGTCGAAGTTGGGAATTTGGTTTGTGTTAAAAAATGTCTAAAGGGCATAAGTTGTACAATTAGAGTAGGGGGAGGGAGGGGCTTACGTGGTTGGTGCAAATGATCCAATGGGGCAGTAGTAGCCTCCTGGACAGATAGGGGGTTCCCCAGTCACTCCTTCGCAGTAGTGTCCTCCTCGGCATACCACTTCAATTGCAGCTCCTAAGTGGGAAATACAGACAGCAGAGAGGGTGAACAACAAGAAACACAAGATACATCATGTATAGAAAGGAAAGAAAAGTACATTCTATCCATTTTATAAGAATGATTAGACATTAACAGTAATTTTTGTGCCCACCGAGCTGCACAGGGCCAGCTGATTGTGTATTTACTATGCATAATACCAGGAACTCCAGGCACTGTACATGGTGAATAAACCAGCTGGCTCTGCGCAGTGTAGATGTGCAAGAACACTACTTCGGAATTTCCTCAAGACTTTTTCACTTCATTACTGTTGTCCTTGTGTATCAGCAAATCTTTAATGGTTATCTAGCTGATCTAATTAATTTGTTTATACAATACAGGCACCATCGATTGGATCTATAAAAACACAAGATTTGCTACAGTAGACTATCAACTACTTCTAATACTTTTATCTGTAATGTACCCACTTCTTGAACGCTGTATTTCATATGAGACATGCATAAGTACAAGCACAGTCTACTATTTATTGAGTGAAAGAAACCAAGTGGAGAAAGTGCATACATTGTGTGTGGGCAAGCCAGAATCCAATGACAGGGGGTAATAACTGTAAAGCGCTTAGAAACTCGGACTTGCAAGCAGAAATGTTATTATTATTATTATAAGAAAAAAGGTGGAATAATGCAATAACCAGTCATTTTAAATTACACCTGAAAGTACCCTAAACAAACAAACAAAATAGCTAATTTGTTTCAAGAGTATTCTATGAAAGAGTAAATAAAAGAGGAATGACAAAAGAAAAAAGAAACAAAACTTTGTCTCACCTTCAGGGCACTCATACGTTGGTCGACACGGTATGCCATGGACGTTGATAGTATCATTGGGACAGTAGTATCCCGGCGTACATAGAGGGCAGTCTTCGTTGCTGACACGAGCCTCGGTGGTGCTCATCCGTCCTCCGGTGCAAGGCTCAGGCTCAGTCGTAGCTTCCTCACAGTAATGACCCACGGGACATGGGTAGTAGGTGTAGTTAGTCATTCCTAGACAAGAAAATGGGATAGTTAGGAGGACCATAGAAGACCATGTACTGTACGTAGGTGAAGTATCAGATACCGAGATACCGATTTGTAGGTAAAGTTTTCACGGTTTCGCCATGGGATTCTTTCAAAGGAATAAGAGCCCGAAAGGACTGGTGAGCTCCACTAAGAGCTCTTGGTTCTAGACGTTTCGATCAGTACGTACATGTAGTCTTGGTAGAACTTTTAAAGCATTTAAACATGCTGTACGATGTATATTTACATGATTATGTGAACCAAAATGGGTATCTGAAAAAAAATGTAGACAGGAATCTATTTCTAAAAATACCCCCAAAATACATTTTTAAAATTAAAAAAAAAAAGAAATATCAACTGCAGATGATGAGCATAAATGACCATTTGAATGGAGTTATCAATCAAGAAAATATATCAATTATCAAACAACTAATTCATTAAGAAAAATAATAAATATTCATTCGATTTATATAGTGCTTTCTCCAGAGGATACAATATGCTGTCCTTCAGTCTAAGGACAAATTCAGAAGAATTAAGAAAAAAACACCAGATGCTAGGAAATACATTTGTGTCTTTTGAACAACAAAAAGGGTGAAATTTCAACTCGTTAGTCTTTCTTCCTTGTGACGGAATAGGGCATGGCATTTTACCTGTTTCGTTACAGAAGTAGCCAGGTTCGCAGTTGAAGCAGTCCTGCATGCTCGGAGCTCCCTCAACGTCTCGATAATGATAGAGAGGGCACACGATGGGTGCGAGCCCCTCCAAACAGTAGTGGCCCAGGGGGCATGGGTAGAGGGTAGGGTCGCCTGTGTGAGGGGTAAAGAAATGAGTCGTTATGATGTCATGAAGTCATCCAGTTATCAAGGAATAAAAAACCTAAAATGGTGATTAAATTGTGCAATGTACATACATGTAGTACTGTACTGTACTTCCAAGTGACAGCTACCATGGATGCTATCAAAGTGACTCAGTAGTCGTATTAGGTGACGATATACCTTGCACACATCAAATCTTTGTCAAATCCATTGGCGATGATGCACAAGATTATTTCAGGCTGGGTCTTTTATGTAAAATGCATGTTATCCTACCAAAATCCAACCAAAATGGGTAATATACCAGAACAGAAATGCAGTTCAGGGTTTCATATTCATTAAATTACTTATTCATGTATCATGTCTTTATTACTTTTCACCATTCTAATCATTCTAATCATTACTCATTTTCATTACTTAGTACTTGTATTTGGTAGTCTATTCTTGCCTCAAGATTGTTTTTTTGTGTGTGTGTGTGTGTGTGTTGGAATGGACTAGAGTGTTTTAAATGGAGTAGTTTCTTTGCACCAATCCTCCTACCTTCAAGACAGTAGTTCCCAGCAACACAGGGATAACAGTCTTCCTCCACACTCCCAAAGTAGTCAGCCCTATAGGTGTAATTCCTGCAGGGGATCGCATCTGTCGTTCCCTCTGGGCAGTAGTGGCTGAGGGGGCAGGGACCGGCACAGGTGGTGTTGGCCTCACACTGGGTCTTATCGACGTCGTACAAGGGGAAGGTTCCGTTGGGTGTGTACTCTGAGCTGGCACTTAAGCACAGATAGCCCTGGGAGCAGTCACCCTGGAGTTGGCCTCCTCTGTACAGGGACAGAAGAGGGTCGAAGTTCAAAGTTATTTAGCTATTAATGTAGTAGAGGTTTCGTGGTCTAGTGGATAAGTGACCGGACTGTGGATCACGTTGTTCACGGTTACAGTTCCGCCGCAGCACTGATATTTTGGCAAGACATTAATCTGCATTTGCCACTCTCAACCCAGTATCTAAATGGGTAGCTTGCTTTAATTCTATCCCACATGTGTCAGTGGCATGTCCAAGAAGTTAGACCTGGGGGTGTTTCACAAAGACTAAGATCGACTTTAAGTTGGACTTAAGTATAACAGGCTGTTCATGCCACTGTTTGCTCTTACCATTTACTGGCATTTGTCTTTCAAGGGACGTACAAATCGTGGTCTCAAATCTACAGAGTTTACATTTTTGATAGTTCATTATTGAAGGAAAAATATTATCTAAAGATCATAATGGTGAGAGAGCAAACAATGGCACGAACGGCCTGTTATACTTAAGTCCGACTTAAAGTCGATCTTAGTCTTTGTGAAACACCCCCAGGAAGTTCAAGGAATGGCCCCCATCTGTTTACTAAAAGTCATTGTTTTGTCTCCATTTATGAAGGAATATGAGTAGGATGTCTAGGAAGGTTACCTCTCTATCGTGACCACTTTTCGATTTTGTTTTATGGCCTTGATAAACTGGTTTGAATGTTCTTTCACAAAATACCAAGAAGCCTGTAGTTAGCCATGAACACAATACGATTGGGGTCCCTTTAAAGGTAAAGACCAGTTTTGGAAACGCCCCTCTCTCAAAAATGAAATGGAAGCTCTCATTACCAATCATGTGAAAGAATATGTTTTGACTAATACGTGATGATAAAAATTTTGCCGGGAAACCGCCTACTAATTGATATATTTGGTAAATTATTATATCTATTGGGACCAAATAGAAATCGCGCACGTGGTCGCGTAGTCCCATATACATCTTTCTATGTACAGTGCTTGTACAACTTTACCAAGACTGGGCCAAATTTCTTATCATTTTGATGATTCCAGAACCTTGCAGTACACACCAATACTTATATGCTAGATGATCAACCTTTTCTGATCGATTCCACAACGTATCTTTCACAATGCAATCGCATGACCAGAACTGATCTTTGTCTTTAATCATGGTCTTTTCTTGTCCAGTTTGTTTTGGCTCTTGCGCTCTTCAAAAAGGCCGAAGAACTTTACCCTTAAACTGACAACCACAATGGTCTGATGATAGCAATCAGTAAGTAATGAATTACCAATGTTTTTGTCATCATTCCATCAACTTATCAATTGAACAAACAATCAAACATTACACAATGCAAACAAACACACAAACAAACAAACCAAACCAAACACTAGACTTACCGGCAGTACTGCCCAGCAAGACATGGCAAGCACTCATACTCAGATTGCAAGCCCGTGTCGTTAGGATAGGTAAAAGTTCCATCTGGGCAAGGGATTGGTGTCTGTGTAGCTGTAAAAAAAAACCCAGACAGATAAATTGTGCATTTAAATCAACTATCAAGCTAATAAATTGTTCAAATTACAAGACGGTGAAAGAGAAATAACTACATGTACCAAAATTCATGTACAAATTTAGACAAGAAACCTGACAAGAGAAAAGAGACAGGACTTAAACGGAATATAAAATCCAAAGCAAAGAGACATGCAAAGTAAAGGCAAAAATTGAATGATGAATTAGCAAACAACTGAGGAGAGAAGAATACTAATTTAATCAACAGCCCTTAAATTGGCAACTCCTGAATAGAAATGCAGGCACAACTGAGAAAGAACCACACAAGCACAGTTATCCTATCCAGGACCCTACCCTTAATGCTAATACCTTGCACTGATGAAAGGTGGGGTATTCTGCAGTTAACACTTTGGATGCTTTCTCCGTCCTCTCTGCATGATACCTCGTTTGTCACACATACACTTTTGCACAAAACAGTAGGCGCCGATTGGGGGAAGGATTGCTTTGTGCAATGGCTTTTCAAAATTACCAATTTCTGGTCTTGATTAGCTCTATGACAACCCTTTTACACCAATATGGATTAATCTTATGCTGGGAACAGTTAAATAATCTTGAAATCTTTGGTATATCTATTCAATGATAAATAATGTGGCACAGAAAGATTATCTGTGTGGCAAAGAGTTAAGCTGAAATGTGAAGTATTTGATACATACCTGCTGGACAATAGTTATAAGCTGGGCATGGCTTTGGATCCGGGAACAGAGAGCTCTGGCAGTAGTACCCGGCCTGGCAAGCAATGCAAGAATCCCTGCCCATGTCCGGCTGGTAGTTACCAACCCCACAAGGCACAGGGGCTGGACTACCCTCAGGACAGTAGTGACCAACTGGACACAGGAATTCCTGCGGGGTCGGGGCAGTGATGGTCTCATTGGCAGGGCAGTAGAATCCGGCCGTGCATTCTCCCGTTGCGTTAGTCTTGCCTGGAGTATCGCAGTAAAAGCCTCCTGGGCAGGGCAGGCAGTCGCCTACGCCGGCCGCACCCTCGGTGTACCGAATGGTACCTGAAGGGCACTGCTCAGGAGCAGGTGTGCCCTCGTCACAGTAATGACCAACGGGACAAAGTCCATTCTCAGAAAACTCTGAGGTGGCTGTCGGAACCTGATCTACAGCTCCGCCCTGGCAGTAGTAACCTGCAGTACATGGTCCTGTCGGTGCAAAGATAATTGATGAAAATTTGACATATCATGATGAAGGGCAATATACAGTCATAGAGAGAGGTATGTACACAAACATGCATATGTACTTAGCAAGAAAAATTCAATCCAGAGACAAAGAGTGGACACCCCTTCCTCGTAAAAATGGACATTGACTTAAAAGCTTCAAAACGTACCTGTGGGCCAGACGTTCCCATAGCCAGCACAGTATTGCCCAGACACACAGTATGGACACTCTTCCTCCGAGCTGATACCGGTAATGTTGTTAAATCGTCCAGGAGGACAGGGGACGGGCAGCTGTTCACCAAATACACAGTAGTGACCTAGAGGGAAGAAAGAATATTATGTTTAAAGAGAAGGTTGAGTTCTGGGAAGAGGTGAAAAATAATGTGTGAGCGTTATCATTGTATTATGCAAGTGTGAAAGAACATCAGAGAAAAATTTTCCCCTGAAAAGCATGGCTCTTCAAATGCCTTAATATTCCAAATATGGCATGTAAAATCATACAAATCGGGACAGATTTTTATGCCACATGTTTGTGTAGTCCCATATACATTGCTTGTAACTTTACTAAGACTGGGCCAAATTTATTATCATTTTGATGATTCCAGAACCTTGCAGTACACACCAATACTTATATGCTAGATGATCAACATTTTCTGATCGATTCCACACCGTTTCTTTCACAATGCAATCGCATGACCAGAACTCAACTTTATCTTTAATGATAGTAATTTCAACATCAATAATAATGATTGTAAATGTGGGAACAATTACTGTTTTCATCAATAATCCCCTAAAAGAGAAATTGGCGATCAATCTTTGTCCAATGTTCAAAATTCAAATATCCAAGTTTTTTTTCTTTAAATATGAAATTGTTTCTTCATCACACAACTGAAGATGAGTTAAAATAGTACACAATATAGATGTGAAATTGAGCATCTATTTACAATCTTTGCAAAGATTATTATGTGCAACTACATCTACATAATTAATCAAATGCATACATTAAGAAAAAACTTGTCTATTGTCATCATTTTTCATATTATTATTGTCTAAGCTAAAACTAGAGTTTTAGAACCTGTTGACAGTTTCTTAGAACATTCCATTCAGAAACAGGACTAATTAATAGAATAATGGGGCAATTAAAAACAACAAATACCAGCGTTGCCAATTTATTAAAGAAGAAGCTAAAACTTCATTTTTTAAACTTGTTAGTACAGTGTCTGTTTAAGAACATTCAAATAAAAATGAACTATTTCAATAGAATAATGGGGCATAAAAAAAAACAACAAACACCAGTGTTGCCAATTTATAAAAGAAAAAAATCCTGATAGTGATTATAAATAAAGGTGACTCTTCATACCTGATTTACAAGGCTCTGGCATGGTCATATTGGTGTACAAGCACATCAAACCGTCAGGACAGGTGGTACAGTTAGCCTGGCCCTCATCAGGTTGATACGTTCCTATGGGGCAACCCAGCTCGGTGGTCACGCCCGAGGGGCAGTAGTGACCGGTTGGGCAGGGGTAGCCCATGCTGCTAATGCTGGCGGGGGAACCGGTGGTACTCCCACCTGTACAGACGTAGCTGATAGGGGGGTTAAACAAAAAATGAATTGGCTTATTGTAAAACTAAACAATTTCCATAAACTTGTGCAGATAAGTTAAAGTGAAGATTAATGAAAGTTACTACAGGTACATGCCAGAAAACAAGTGAATAGTGACACTTCATTTGTGCAGCTTACAAAAGTTTCTTACATTGCAAACAGCCAATGTTGGCAATTTGCAAAGTATTTGCAGTCTGCGAGTAAATTATTTATAGCTATAAAAAGTTTATTGTTCATATATCCTATTGACTCTCTCTACAGTGTTATCTCTTCTGAAATATGGAGATAAGAAGAGTTCAGCATAGCTCTTTGTATGTGCATTTGATACACGTTGAAGCACTTAAAATGGTATACAATTGTCTATATTTAAAATTTGTCCAAAGTTGCTGTGTACATGTACAAGTGAAATCAATTTGAAACACTTGTGTTTTTAACATCAGTCAAAAACACTGTTATCACTGTTATATGACGCAGTAATCGCCAAAACAACAACCACTGGCGATCAGAAAATTGGCGGCTTACTTCAGTCTGCCAATTCGCATCTGAGGAAGATGTCTGAACTCTAGACACTGAAACTGTTACAGGTCAATTTTCCTTTTGGATGTGATAAGAGAACTTTCAAATCCCTGTTATCAATGAGTTTATGAATGCATAACAAGGTCAAATCTTACCCTGCATCGCAGTCTGGTGCTTCGTTCACCCTGATAAACGCTTGAAGATTACAGTATTTGCCAGGAGGACATGGGTCGCAGTCTGCCTCCTCGGTCACCCGAATGTTGCTCGAGAATGTCCCAGGTGGGCAGGGCTCAGGGTAGTCAGTCCCGTTTGTGCAGTAGTACCCCTTGGGGCAGACATCGTTGCCGGTGAATGAACTATTGTCAGAATCAACCTGGAGAGATTTGAAGTAGCGCAGTTTGATTAACAAGAATATGCTCACATGAAAATTGATGTGTGGGACTACACTGACAAGATCTACATTTACAAATTCTTCAATGTAAGGGAATTTTAGTACACCCTGCGATATGTAAGGAACACAAAATTACCAAATACCTATGACTTGCCCACGTAGAGGAATCTGTTTGATGATTGCTGACTGCTAAGAAAGCATGCATGTGCTTGGAAATAAGCAACCAGGGGACTGACAGCTTTAATTCCTATCCGAGGGACTTGGTAAGGAGGATTAGTGCCTTACCAAAGGGTACAAGCGCAGAGCCATGGCACCTCCTCTAATCATTGGATTTAAAATTTAAAGGATGAAGATGAAAATGAAATGTAACGTACCGTATCATTATAAGGCGTTGGGCTTGATGCCCCGCCAGTGCAATAGAACCCTGCATAGCATTCCCCGGTCGGTGTCGGCAAAGCCGGCTCCTCACAGTACCAGCCTGCCGTGCACTGTACGCAGTCTTCCAGATCATCGTAACCATCGCCGTCACCAAACGTACCCTCCGGGCAGGCATTAGTAGTGGATAATCCAGTGCCAGGGGGGCAGAAGTAACCCCTAGGGCAAGTCTCAGGGGTGATGACTGGTCCAGCTGTATATCACAATGACAGGTATTAGTTTGTGTTGCTGGTGTTCTTTTTTTTTATTTATTAATTTTCCTTTTTTTTTGCATGAATAGGTAGAAAAAAATTTGAGCTCTATATTTAATTCATACCAAAGCTACAGGAAACACAGTATCAAAACAGCAACTATATAATTATATATTGACAGGTTTTTTGTTTTTGATTTGAACAGATGCTAAAGCTTCAAGCTTTTGCACTGTGCATGGGAAAGCCAAGGAACCTCTAGCCCCCACCAGGTGATGGTTCACTCAAAAAACAATCTGCATAAAAGGGTGACATGAAAACTCACATTCTGTGGGATCGCAATAGTATCCACCCGGACACTGGTCACAAGAAGGCTGTTTCGTGTTGGCCTGGTACGTTCCATTCTCACATAGGATTGGGTCATGTGATCCCCCAGGGCAGTAGTGACCTTCCGGACACTCCAGACCAACCGGGTTGGACGATGTTTGTCCACCGGGACAGTAGTAGCCAGGATCGCAGTCGTCGTTCGGTAGGGCATTGCCTTCACCTGTGTGGATTGGAGTTACAAGATGGAAACACCTCAATGAAACATAAGGGTCCTGTTTCATAAAACTTGTTATCACTGACAAGTTACAATACCTGTTATACAGGTAAGCTACTGAAATCCTGGCATTTGATTGGCTAAGAGGAAATTTGTTATAGATTTCAGAAATCTGTTATTGATAATACGTTTTATGAAACAGGGCCAGGATCTAATGTTAACCCATGGCCTATGGAATCCAGACGGCCTCCTTCAAATTTGATGTGTTAAAACCCTGTGTTTCTCTTTTTTGTTAATGGTGACATACATGTTAGTGTAAATACGCTTCAAATTTCTGTATCTTATAACACAGAGCTAATTTAATACATGAAGAACCTTTGTCAAATCAATATCATTATTATCTCACCTTCACAGTACTGTCCGGATGTGCAGTTGAGGCAGTCGACCAGCTCTATGTTGCCCGGGGTGTTGCTGTATGAGCCAGCGGGGCAGGCGAACGGGACACCAGTCCCGACGGGGCAGTAGTAGCCCGGAGGACAGGCGTGTTGGTCAGGCTCAAAGCTGGTGTGGTTGCAGTAGTAACCAGCAGAGCAGTTACCTGTAAGGATAGGGCACAGGGTTCAAAGGTTAAATTAATCTACAGTGTAAAATATACAGAATCTGTACACATACATGTATGTGATTTAAAGACAAATGGAAGCTACAATCAAAAGTTTGCTAAAGGCTTGTACCAGTACTGACAGTATCCAAACTTCTTTTACAATGCTTTGTATTTTTCATGTATGTAACCTATTTTGAACAATCCTCTGTACTATGTTTTTGACGATGACTCGCACTTCTAGAAAATCATTGGATTCAGGCAGCTTGGGTGTCTCACACTACGATCCCCAACCCATCATAGAGTTACCAATTTGTATTCAATCATATACAAATCAAAGACTTCACCGTCTTCTTTTCCCTTTTCAGATTTCCCTTATACTTTTCAAGATTCTTTCCCTCATTTTGTTCTGCTTTTATGAAAATCGACTTGATATTAGCCAAGATTTTCTCTTTAATAATAAACAATAGTGGAAATCATTTCAAGCTCTTAACAGGGTGTCCTGTCCCATAAAAAGGAAGGGAATAAATATCTGCTTTAATAACAATCATCTGTATTAAACTCCTTCTCATTTCACCATCCTCTCTCTCTCTCTCTCTCCCAATCACACTTCAGTCTCTACCTATCATTCTTTTCTTATCTTTGTTGTTCTTCTGCATCACCAGGGGGGTGTTTCACAAAGACTAAGATCGACTTTAAGTTGGACTTAAGTATAACAGGCCATTCATGCCATTGTTTGCTATCATTATTTACTGGCATTGGTCTCTCAAGGGATGTACAAATCATGGTAAAAACTTACATTTTCTGATAATTCATTATTGAAGGAAAAAATATTATCTAAAGATTATAATTTAGAGACCAATTGGGATAGCAAGCAATGGCATGAACGGCCTGTTATACTTAAGTCCAACTTAAAGTCGATCTTAGTCTTTGTGAAACACCCACCAGAAACCCTCTAATTATGTCTTCTTTTTTTTTCATTGTACTTAATTGCCAGGGCTCACAAGGCATCAAGCTCCGCTTATTTTGGGGTCCTGGCCAGTTCTGTTTAAAAACAGTTTATATTTCTTCATGTATGGTTCTGTGTATACTGATTTCATTATGTATTCAGAACTGAAAAAAGGACAAATATAAAATAAATGACTGAAGATTTACCGGTAGGTTCAGCCAGCCCAGGTGTCTCGCAGTACATTCCAGCAGGACAGTTCAGAGCTCTGGGCGACCCACGAGGGCAGTAGTACCCTGGCCCACAGAGTCCTCCGGTACTGTTGCTGTAGTCTGGACACACGCAGTCGAACTGTGGGTGGCAGGTGTCGTCTGGATACTGATAGCTATAGAGAGAGAAAGAGAAGAGAAGGACAACATCGTTGTGATCTCATAGCCATATGTTCTGTTATGTTATGCAGTTTCAAACTCAATATGAATAATATTATTATCACATATTTCTACATTTGTTTATAATGTGTGAATTGTTATACATGTACTTACATAAACATGCATGCACAGTACTAGTCACAGTGGTTAATAATTTGAGTGTGGAAATAAATATTTTCAAACTCATTCAAAAACATACATTTCTTTTTTGTTGGAAAATGTTTGTGCATACACAGTTGAACTTTTACATGTAAATCAAATGTGACCTACATAGATTGGTAAATGATTATGGAGTATGAGTGTATCAGTGTATCAATGGATGAAAAAGGGAAAAGAGTTGGAAAAAGATATATGGAATAATTACTAAATCATGAGGCAATCATTTCTAAAGTATAAATAAAACAAAACAACAACAACAACAAAAGATCTGCGCAAAGGCTTGTATACAAACTCATCAATCCGTGTGATATAAATGCTGCGGTGGTCTTTTTCTTGCACCTCATGTTAAAATGGGCCTTTCAAAACGCTTACATACCTGTCGTTGACTAGAACACCCACGTCGAATGGTCTCTTGGCGTAGGAGCCTCCCGTGCAGAAGAACCCTTCATCGCACCAACCGCTGGGGTAGTCTAAGCCGGTTCCTTCACAGTACATGCCAGGTGCGCAGAACATGCAGTCTGTCAGGTTCATTTGACCTGTATCAGCAAGAAGGCAGAAATGAACAGAAGGTTACAATACAAGGGTGGGTGAGGCGCAATGGGTCAAGGGTAGAGCAGTTGTCTCGAAATCGGGAGGTCCCGGGGTTCGAAACCAATTTGATGCACTGGTGCCCTTTGGTAAGGCATTAGTCCTCCTTACAAAGTATCTCCGAGAGGGACTTAAAGCCGTCGATCCCCTGGTTGCTTACTTACAAGCATATGTATGCTTGCATAGCAGTCAGGTAAAACGATCATCTAACATCACAATCAAACCTACTTTAGCAATCACTGGTACATTTTTAAAAACTGTATACATATACATGTATAAGAATGATATGATTGTATTTATTAAACAATAGTAAACAATATTTACAACATTGTGAAGACAAATTTATGATGACAAAGATATTTTTATCGAAAATAATATCGCTAGTGATATTCGTTTGTCTCGCAATGTGGTCAAGGAATCTAAGATCGGCGTTTTGCGCGCTGCAACACTTCATCACCTGACGAAGTGTTGCAGCGGCGCACGAAACAGATCTTTAATTCCTTTGACCACATTGCGAGACAAACGAATATCACTAGCGATATTATTTTCGATACTACATCCGCAATGAGTAATATATTTAGCATCAAAGATATTTTTGTTTCAATTGATAGTGATTAACTTTGAAACATACATACATACTTTATAATCTTCATAATACCCAAACTGCTACCTTTTTACCTTATAAACCTTTCATGATTCTATATACCGGTACAAATTTGGATATTATCTAGCTTTAGATGTACTGGGCCAAATTTGACTGAAAAGGAAGAAAAAATGAATAGGGCAGAAATCTTTGTTTTGTAAAATACCTGTGACATTGTTATATGTTCCTGCTGGGCAAGGGTACTGGTCACTATATTCAGTTCCGTCTGGACAGTAGTGACCGACTGGACATTCCAGAGGTACAACAGTGGCATTCTCACAGTAATAGCCTGAAGATATGATGAGAAAAAATGGGTTATACATTGAGCATAGGACTTTATCTGCGCATCAAGTCTTAACTTTGTATGAACTAAAAGCATGTAGGCACGTAGCTGTGGGATGTGGTGTAATTTCCTGAATTAGATTGAAGGCATTCTAGAACCTATTTCGAATTAATCATCACATAATGAGCACCATTAGCATCATTACGGCTACTGTCATCGACATCATCATCACCATCATCTTATTCTTTTACTTGATGGACGAACATCTTTTGGTACATCCTTTATAGAAACCACCACTACCAATATCATCACCATCACCATCACCATCATCATGAACAACTTAGCACCATCTTTATCTTCATCATCATCATCATCATCATCATTTCATTCTTTTACCTCATGGGTGTACCCGCTATAGATACCACCACCACCACCCCCACCACTACTAACCACCACCTCCACCACCACCAATAGCATCAGCAATACCACCGCTAAACACCACCATCATCATCATCACCATCATCTCATTCTTTTACATGATGGACAAACATCTTTTGGTACATCCTTTATAGAAACCACCACAACCAATACCATCACCACTACCAACACCACTATCACCATCACCATCATCATGAACAACTTAGCAGCATCTGTATCTTTATCATCATCATCATCATCATCATCATTTCATTCTTTTACCTCGTGAGCAAACATCACAGCTAGCTCTATGGGTGTAGCCGCTATACTGTAGATACCACCACCACCACCTCCACCACTACTAACCACCACCTCCACCACCACCACCACTATTAGCATCAGCAATACCAACACTAAACACCACCACCATCATCATCACCATCATCACCATCATCACCACCACAACCTCCTGATCAGTTTTGTTACCTGGTGGGCAAACATCACAGCTGGCTCTCTGGGTGTAGCCGCTATAGAACCCAGCCAGACATGGGACAGGAGAAGCCGTTCCCATTGGACACTCGTGACCTGTGTAGCAATGACCTCCGACCCCGGTATTATTCTGCCCATTAGGAGCTCGTACGTTCACACCTGTTTCAAGAGAGAGCAATTAGTTAAGATAATGAAATGTGACAAAATTCAATACATTGCAATTGTTTGAAAGTATTCAAAACTATCTTCACTGATGTATTCACTAATATGAATACTATTGCAATTTTTCTATTCTCAGTTTCCAATGAGGGAATAAAGGTACTACAGTGTATATGTACATATACAAGCCTCCTGTAAACACTATTTACATGAACATGTACGTGGGCAAAAACAAAGAGGATAGTATTTGCTTAAATGTGCACTTGCAGAAAACAATATCAACAATCTAATCATCTACATGTTTGTTTAGTTCTCAAGAACAATCCAGATGCTGGATTCATTCTGTTTTCTTGCAGCAATTTCATCACTTCTAACAAAAATGAATAAAAGCATACTCTTGTTCTAATCTCACAGCAGTATTTGACCTTTGACCTTACCTATAGTACAGAAGAATCCTGGGTCACATTCGTCAGTCGCAGAATCTTGGCCTGGGCTCTCACAGTAATACCCGCCAGGACAATCAGTGCACTCACCCACCTCCGCTAACCCTGTGCCAGCTCCGTATGTACCTGGAAACATCAAAATAATCAAATTGGCAACGCAGTTTGGATAAATATTTGCCAATCTATTTGTCACATTGAATTATGGTGTGAGTGCATTACCAGGGGAGGAATTCTAAAATGACCAATATACATATATAAATTGCAAACTCATATTGGGCAAGAATTTCTTCTTGGAATCTTCACAGGGCTATGCAGGAACATCAAGAGGTTCTTTTCTAACATGCTTGCATGTATGTGTACATTTTACTCTCATGATATATATAGTTTACATGCGAATACACTGTATGACTTTCAAAACAAAGGAGTCACCTCACTAACCAAACCCCTGACACTCTTAACTTCTACGACATTTTTACCTTGAGGGCATGGCTGTACGTCGTGTCCCGTTCCCCTGGGGCAGTAGTAGCCAGCTGGGCAGGTGTCAGGCTCCGTCCCTCGGACGCACGTGAAACCCTCCGGACAGACCAAGCACTCGGATGCTCCAGTGTCGTTCATGTAGGTGGCATTGTTACAGGGCAGGGGATAGCCAGTACCCGCTGGACAGTAGTGACCGATCAGACAGATGTCACCGGTCACTCCATCTTTAAAATGAGAAAGAGGTAATGGAAATTTTTTAATATTAATAGTTACTATCACTATTACCACCACCATCAGCTCTATCACCACCTTCATAATCACCATCATCACAATCACTATGATCAACACCATCATCACCATCACTATCATTATCATCAACACCACCACCACCATTACCATCATCATCACCACCAGCATCACCCCTATCACCACTATTACCACCGTCATCATCACCATTACCACCACCATCACCACTACAACCATCAGCACCATGATCGCCATCATCATAATTATCATCATCACCGTGACTACCACATAGAAATGCTACCTTGTGGGTTAGGGATGGAGGCGTTTCCCATGCAGTAGTAGCCTTCAATACAGGAGCCGGTGATGTTGGACTGTCCCTCGTACTGGCAATAGAACCCTGGATCGCAGCCTACGCAATCTTCAATGGTGTCTTTGCCTGCATCAAAAAGAAAGATAACTTAAGGCTTGTGGAAAGCAGTTTTGTAACTGAAAATGCAACTCTGTAAAAATAAAAACTAGATATAATAACAAATATGATTGAACAAATAAAACAGTACTATACAAATGATATTACATACATCATTATGCACATTCAGAGACTTCCATACATTTCTGGCTTTAACTAATTATAAGTAACATAAAAACATCATTTTACAGACCTTCTTCAGGGTTGTAGGTTCCCACTGGACATTGGATGGGTACAGGAGTGCCCACGGGACAGTAGCGGCCCATTGGACACAGGTAACCTGTATCGTTGGTCGGGTTAGAGCGGTCGGAGCCAAGCTCACAGTAGAATCCAGCCTGGCATCCCTCGTAGGGTTCGGACTGGCCAACGGTGGGGCAGTAGGAGCCTGGATTGCACAGAGGACATTCCCCGGCTGTACGCAGACCGGTCTGGTTGCCATAGCGACCCTTTGGACAGTTCTCACCTGTTTACAAAGAGGTTTGATTTATACGTCTTAAATTCTATATCAAATGCCTTAAAGTGTTATAGAAATTGTCAAGATCATTATCACATCCTTATCATTCATAAAGTTATTTCATCATACATAAGCTTTATTGTACATTTACATCAATTTAATTTTGCAGAAAAAAAAAAACATAACAAATTTTAAAAGGTCACTTTTGGACAGGGCTTCAAATAACTTTGCATGTGCAAACCTGAGTGAATTGCAGTTCGGTCTAATTATCATATGATGATTATTATAATTTATGATTAAATGATTATTAGACCATATGGATAGTTGACCAAATGGGTAGTAGACTTATTGGAGATTAGACCAAATGAGTATTAGCCGAAATTGTCATTAGACCAAATGATAAGTAGAAGAAATTATTAATAGACCACGTGGATAGTAGACGGCTGGGTGTAGACCATATGGGACTAGACCAATTGGGTAGTAGACGAACTGGTTGTAGACCAAACGGCAATAAACCCTTACCTGTGATGGATCCCTGGACACAGAACATCCCTAGGGGGCAGATATCTCCCGTGACCCCGTCCTCAGGGGCAGGTTCACTGGACCCTAGGGTGCAGTAGAAACCAGCCTGGCACTCTGCCTTGGGTGCCTGAAGACCGGCCTCATCGCAGTACCAGCCTGCATCGCATTGGGTACATTCGCCTTACAGAGAGAGAGAGATGAAAATGATTAGAAGAGGATTTGGGGGGGAAAAAAATCGATTATCCTTACTAAAGGGACTCAGTAACATTGCCTCAGATTCTGAAACAATATCCTGGATTTAGCTCATAATGCAATCATAGTTAAAAACCTTTAGGTCAGTCACGAATCCCATGACTTTTACAAGCTGATTGCCTATCTGATTATCAAGATATTTATGATTGGAAATCAAAATTTTATTTTTCGTTTTCCTAACGGTTTTTATAACACTACAGTCTATTGGGGAAAATGAGTATGGTATTAAAACCGGTCACTCAGAGATTTTTTCTTTTTTGAGGCACTTCATGATATTTTGAAGCGATTTTTTTTTTTAAGGGCTTCAATATTACACCATATCACAGACACTGATAACACATAGGGCCATGCATCTCAGATTTAACATTGTTAAACGATGCCTTTAAAATGGTCGAGCCTGTCTATAGAGGTCATGGTTATAACAATATGAAAATTAAAGCTTTTGATTTAATACAGTAATACAGTGGAATTAATTTTTCTTATATATCAACCTGTCTATAAAGGTCGCTTAAGGGAGAAAAGATAAAATGCCCTATATAGAAAGATTGTATTCAAACAGATTCACCTACACATTGTTTCAATACTCTGATTTTGATACTGCAAACAGTAATTACCAAAATACTGTGGCCCGCATTCTGAAGTCGTGTCTAACTCCTGTTTAACTAAACAGTTGTCTAAAGTCCTGTCGAAGTCCTGTTTAACTTTAGACGACTGCGAGGGGTTGTTTAAGTCCTGTTTAAGAGCGCGATTCTGCTGCTTTTCAACGTACACGGTACACTCTACTTGCTGACCCCGAACTTGCAGGGGAGAACGATGGTACGTGCACCCTCTAAAATTTCAAATACGTTTTGCAGGAATTTTTTCTCGCGGAGCCATATATTTTTTTCTCGATAATATTAAATATTCTTATTTAATGGTGACATCTTGGAAATTCCATAATCTATACTAAACTATCCATTCTGTTGGAGAAGTTTCTTTTCTGGATCTCCCGAGCACTGACGCACTGATATTATTAGTGAACTGTGTTTGTACTGTGCGCTAGTACACAGTGCATAGTGCATGCAGTACGTGTGTACGTGTACACAGTACATGCAGTCGAAATCGATATCACGATCACATCACCATGGCAGCACAGCTATGCACGTTATCCAGTACGTGCGCGCACACATGCGCATTTGGTCTATCCTCTGCAAAAATGTCAGAATTAACGCCTACTGGGCATGCGCAGAAGTCGTGACTAAAGTTAAACACCACTTCGTAGTTAAACACGACTTAGACAGGACTTAACAGTTGTTTGGTTAGACGCGACTTAGACACGACTTTAGAATACGAAAATTAGTTAGGCAGGACTTAGACGCGACCTCGCGTTTAAGTCGTGTCTAACTAAACAGTTGCTTAACTTTAGACATGACTAAGTTAGACACGACTTCATAATACGGCCAATCAGCCTATCTTTCCTGCAAGGAAGCAAGGCACCAAAACTACCGGTAGTTACAAATAAATTCCTCTGATGAGCCTTTAACCCCTTTGTTAATCTTACGTGCTCTAAACGTTACATTTCTTAACCCCCGAACAAACGTAACGCTGTTAATTAAATTTTTTTAATTGAATCTTGATAAAATTTACATGTACACGTAGCTATAACAGGTTTATCCTGGATAGTTTTTAAAGTAGCTGTACCTAAACAGCAACTATTACATTTGAGGATTTTTTTTCTTCTTCAAATAAAGTCTTTATTCAATTTCTCTCAAAGCATAAAACAGTATAAGTAAATGTACAAAATGATGGATACATATGTTTGACAAAGAAAGGTACAATGAAAGACAAGATTCTAGTATTTAGTTTAGTTGGACGTGCCTCCATCTATCAAGAAATAAAATAAACCTATCTTGTTGCATATAGATTGTTTGTTCATTTTCATAATGACATTTTATTTTCTTTTGAAAACATGGAAAGATTCCTTCAAGCCTCTAGTTAGAAAATATATAATATTTTGCATACAAAATAATGAAATTTAAAGAGGAATACTTCCAGAACTTACCCACACTGGCGAGGTTAGTATGATTGGAGTACGTGCCCGGAGGACATTTGTTCTGCTCCGCGTATTCCGTTCCATTCGGACAGTAATGTCCCATGATGCAATCCTGGGGTACTATCACACCTGTCACATTGTTGAGCTCATAGGGGTCACAGTATGACCCCTCAAGGCAAAGGTCACAAACGCCCTGACCCTCAGATGACTGGTATGTACCTAGGAGAAAGAAAGGGAGAGAGAGAGAACAAAAATTTATGGGCTTGCCAATAATGTCTACTTTTCTTCTACTAAAATATTAAACCTTTAAAGATAAAGACCAGTTCTGGTCATGCGATTGGATTGTGAAAGAAACGTTGTGGAATCAATCAGAAAAGGTTGATCATCTAGCATATCAGTATTGGTGTGTACTGCAAGGTTCTAGAATCATCAAAATGATAAGAAATTTGGCCCAGTCTTGGTAAAGTTACAAGCACTGTACACAGAAAGATGTATATGGGACTACGCGACCATGTGCGCGATATCTATTTGGTCCCAATAGATATAATAATTTACCAAATATATCAATTAGTAGGCGGTTTCCCGACTTTCCCGGCAAAATTTGTATCATCACGTATTAGTCAAAACATGTTCTTTCACATGATTGGTAATGAGAGCTTCCATTTCATTTTTTTGAGAAAGGGGCATTTCCAAAACTGGTCTTTACCTTTAACACATTACATATTCCTGATTACTAGATACAAGTTATAATCAGATTATTTTCATCACAACTTTAATGCACTATCTAAGCTATAGTGTATGCACCATAAGAGAAAACATTCCACAATTCAAGGTGAAAGCTGTGTTATTTAAAAACACAATTACCTCTCACTACCGAATTGCATGTATCAAAACATGCATCTTCTTTTCAGTAATGATCTACATTAACATTAATACTCTATACATCACAAAAATACAACCTGAACACAAAATGATAATACATATACCCCGTATTTGACGGCGTTAAGGCCGCACCCCTGATTTTGACATTTCGTACACACAAAAAATAAAAAAATAAACAAAAATAAAAAATACTGCCCTCTCCGGCCGCAGTTACACAGTCGTGTATTGCGCAATAGCTGGACGCGCGCGCGCGGTCTAGGATTGAGGCTGCTTTAGCGATGGCACGAACTTAGATCTAGATCTACCAATAGTACCAGTAGTCTTTGTTTGAAAAATATGAAGTTTATTCACGAGATTGACAACTTTATGTCAACAATATAAGATGTAAGATATAAGGTAAGATGTGTGGAGTTATTCTAGAAATGTCCTGTACCACTGTACATTAACTGGTATAGTCATTGTAGTCCCATATGTACAAATACGTGCTGTTTTGACTGCTGATTTTTTACTGTTGTTGCGCATAGGACGCACCCAGACATTTTGATATTTTCTCTTCCGAAAATACTGCGGCCTTTACGCCGGCAAATACGGTACATGTAGCTTGCACTCATGACTTTTAATCACAATTCAGGATTCACTGCATGAGGCCAAACTAGCTCTCAATACGAATGCCGTCAAAGTCACCTATTTCAGAAAAACTAAAATCACACAATGAAATGACACATACCTCTAGCACATAGCTCTGGGGCGGCGCTCCCAACTGGACAAGAGAAGCCAGCTGGACATGTGAAATGGACAGGGGTCTTAGTTGCTTGACCGCCAGGACAGTAGAAGCCAGCATAGCACAGACCCGACGGTACAGACAGACTCTCACCGGCGCAGTAGTTTCCTTTAGAGGCAAAGAGATGTATGTGTGTATTGATTTAAAAGAATTGGAAGGGGTAAGAAAGGACTAAATACGCATGAACGTCCATCAAGTTTTGTAAAGAGTTGTGGCGCTTAAAAGCTCAAAAGACATGCATACACGTGTAAGCAAGTCTCATTTTATCATTACCATAAATATCCTTTTCAATTCATAGTAAAGGGCCATATGTGTACACTGTATGTGTTTCCTTTCATTAGTGGCATATGTGAGCAGATTTAGAACAATTTTGAAATGCTTTCAGGAGGGATTCTTAATGAAAGACAGGCATCTGTAAATCAGCAACAACAGTTTGTATAAAACGTAATGTATTGAACAACCCTACAAAAAAGTGGACTAGTTCACTCACCTGGTGTGCAAGACTCGCAATTGGCTGGCTCTGTATTGCCTGTGGTGTTTGAGAACGTTCCATTGGAGCATGGGGTAGGATAGGCTGAGCCCATCTCACAGTAGTGGCCAGCTAGACAGTCAAAGCCTTCTGGTTCAGGATTGTCGTTGCCTCCCGGGCAGTAGAAGCCTGCATTGCATTGAGCTGCGGAGGAGAATACAGATGTAAGATTATAGTATTCTGTGGAGTCAACTTAAAGCCACAAGCTCATGGAAGCTGATATTTATAAAATTAGGTGATCAATTTGGAAGATTCTACAAACAATGATCACATGTGTCCACTTAGTAAATGATGGATAGATACTTTTTTTGTTTTCATTAACATTTGACTAATTTCCCTTTTCTTCACCTCATTAAATCCATCATTGTCATCACAACCATCATCACTATCATCATCACCACAACCATTATCATCCTCATCCCCACTACCACTATGATCATCAACATCATCATCATCATCATCATCATCCGATCCCCTCCCCTTCCCCATCAACTCCAACACCATGGACATCAACATTACCACCACCACCATCACCACCACAATCATCACCGTAGCAACAATCCCTCCCTTTCTTACCAGTAGGAGCGTCCAGCTCATAGTCTCCACAGTAGTAGCCCGGATCACAGTCGAACGGTCTGGATGCCCCTGCTGGACAGTAGGTTCCAGGTGGACATCTGTTGCCGGTGTAGTTAACCGCTGGACAGGTGCAGTCTGAGATGACCGATGCATTGCCTGCAATACACATTACCAATAATAATATATCTTTTAAAACAAATCTTTGTTCATTATTTGGTAGGTCCCGAGTGAGAGGGTTTTTTTACTATTATTTAGCTGAAATAATTTTAAGGTGAGCTTTGATAACATGTAAAAAGGGTAGGGAATTTCATTTTGACTGTTTTGTAAATGAAAATAATGCAGAAAAGACGTGAAATTTGAATGCATACATGTAAACATGAATCTGTGTTCTGACTAAGGCGTAAAAAACAGGGTTGGCATATTTTCCGCTTCGGAGGCTTATTTCCCGGACGCCGGGAAATAAGCAGTATTTACCAGTATTTACCGCTTTTTACCGGGAAATACCGGGAAATATATTTTCCACTCACTTGTTCATACGGATTGTCCAATTTTGAACATAATAACAATGGTGGTGAGTATGGTTGCTCTGTGTGTGTACTATTTGTGTGTGTGTGTGCGTATGTAAATCCTTCTTTGTGGGGACATTTGTCCGCTCCACACCCACGCTGTGGGGATATGGTCCAAAGTGGGGATATCCCCACAATGAAAAACCGTCTAAAATCATCGAAAATGGCAAATAATTTATGTTAAAAGCGCCCTCTAGTGACCTATTGGGTATTTTTGTTTTTTGCCCATAATCAATGTGTAGGGTCATAACGAAGTGTATACGTGTGTATGAAATCCCCATTTTGGACCATATCCCCACACTGTGGGTGTGGAGCGGACAAATGTCCCCACAAAGAAGGATGTACATGTACGAAAATTCCCTCATTGTGGGGACATTTGTCGTTACACATCCATATCCCCACTTTGGCCCTTTTACCTGTATGGGTGTTTGGGTGTGTATACATGTAAATGTATGCAGTGTGGATTTTATAAATCTGTTTTTGTGCTTCTACTATGAGTGTTTTGCTGCTAATTATTTCAGAACAATATTTTCAGTTGTTGAGGCTAAAAACAAGTAAAATTATTAATAAATAGAGAATTAAAATCATATTTCCCGTTTTTTACATATTTACCAGACGCCCATCTTATTTACCGGACGGTATTTACCGGTATTTACCTTCGGTAATTACCGCCACCGGCATTTACCCCCCAACCCTGGTAAAAAAAAAAGATGTTGTATTGCCCTTTGCGACCGACCCAAAAATCTTGAAATCTACGGTCGGCTTTTTAGAGAAAAAATTTTAATGAATAAAAAAATATGTATTAAAGCATTCAAAACTGAGAAACATCAGCCAAAAGAGGGAGAAAGAAAAAAATAAAAAATAAATAAAAAATTCAGACCGACCAACCCATGTTTTGGCACCTAAAGGGCAATACAACATCTTTTTTTTGTCAGGCCTAATATTCCTACATGTGCATCTACTATCAACAAGCATGTTTACACTATATTAAGAATGTAGAGATTTCCCCAAGATAGCAAATCATGATTTTATAATCATACATACATACAGTGTACATACATGTACAAGATCTATTGAGAGCCAGAGGCATGTTTACACTTTGTAAAAGGATATTAGAAATTTAATGCTTTTCATACAGTGATTTTAGTGAAATAGTCACTAAGACATTTGCAACGGCCATATTTCATAAAAATTATAAAATGATAATCATAGTTTTAATTAGAGCAATAAACTGAATACAACAAGGTTGATGTGAACCGGATAAGTATCATTAAATAAAATCAACCTGGAATAAACTCAATATACATGTAACTATAAAAAGTTAGACTGGAAATCAGAAATTCAATCTAGTTTGAAGTGGAATACAGACCTGTCTGTATGGGCATAGAACTAGCAGATCCTCCAGTGCAGAACCAGCCGGCCGAGCAGTTACCCGTCGGCGTCGGCAACCCCTCGCCCTGACAGTACATCCCCGGAGGGCAAAGGTCACAGGAAGTGCTATTCTGCTGCACGGTGAGTGCATTGTACGTTCCTTCGGGGCATGGGTACTGGTTGGAAGAGCCGGTGCTGAGAGGGCAATAGTGTCCCTCGGGGCAAGGGTACATGGTGGGGTCACTGGTGTTGGATGGGCAGTAGTAGCCGGCTGTGCAGGCGTCACATGCGGATTGCTCTGTATGAAAAGAAGGCAATGAATCCAATGATAAATCTCAATCTGGTATGGACTTTCTGACATGAACTGGAGAAAAAGTGCTCACATATTTCACTATTAAACAGTGTATGTACACATATCTGATATATTTAATCCACTTAAAGAGTATAATGAGATGAGAAAAAAAAAGAGAACCATTTCAAAAGAGCAGAATATGAGAAGGTAGTTTGTCCATTTTCATTTTTTTGGAAACAACATACATGGTTGAAAACAAATTGGACAATTTAAGAACTGGGGATGCATACAAAAGAAAAGCTTATTTCTACAATTACCACTATCACAAAGCCAAAACACCTTTTTTTCCTTCAATTTACCGACAGCTTCGGTTTAAGAAATTGATAATTCAAATGATTTCTTAAATAGAGAAAGCTAAAGTGACAGAAATTGGGTTATTTCTTACGTGGGCTACTGGTGTAGGTGCCAGCATCACACTCCAATGGACGAACCGAACCCGTCGGGCAGTAGCTTCCTTCAGGACAGACTCCACCCACTCCGGTATGGCTACCAGAGGGCGTGGCCACGTTAACTCCGTATTCACAATAGAAGCCTTGCGTGCATTGGCTGTCTTCGCGACCGAGGCCGGGTGTGCTACAGTAATATCCACCTGGGTCGACAAAAGATGTGAAGGATTTTCTTGAAACAAAGTCATAAGCATGAATGCTTTAGGATTCATCCAATACCAATATTCCTATTGTTATCAGTATTCTCCATCTTATGTTTGTACCAAAAATATACATCAACTTGTAAACCTTTTAGTTACCTGTAAGTGAATTTCTGTAAACATGGTTTAAAACTGAATCAGGCTTTAATCTCTTCTCAAACCATCCAGGTACCAATCACTTTTTAGCTTTCCTAAAAACTTGAAAATAATTCCAGTAATTATTATCATAATTACTCTAATAATTTGATTCCTTTTATTGTCTGTAGTGCAGTATACTGCTATCAACATCTTTGTTCAAAGTATCACAATCACGATAAACAAAGATGGAATGAATCTAACAAAATATGATTAAATCAAGTAACGATTAACAAAATACACAGAAATAAATAAATAATAAAAGTATTATGAGAAAGCCCTAATGCACAATCATCACATTGATGTAAATTGCTTGAAAGAGCATCAGAATAACCAACCTGTGCAAGGTGTGCACTCGGATTCCTGGGCCAACCCGCTACTGTTGCCAAAGTAGCCAGCGGGGCAGGCGATGACATCGTAGCCCGTGCCCTCGGGACAGTAGTAGCCCTGGGGCAAAGGTCAGCCGTGTCGCCATGGATACACTGTCGGCCGGCTGGACAGACGTAGCATGCAGCTGCGCCGGTGTGGTTGACGTAGGTTCCGTTGGGGCACGGGACAGGGGCTACGGAGCCAAGCTCGCAGAAGTAACCGGCTGGGCAGATGTCACCTGTTAAGATGAGTTCAAAATAAATATCTAAGGCATTAGACACTAACAAAAGCAAGAGACCCGATGGCTAAGTTGAAGAGCATTGGTCTTGTACCCGGGAGGTCCCGGCTTCGAAACCAAGTCAAACCCCTTGTGCTTTTTGGTAAGTCATTAATCCTCATTACCAATCTCTCGGAGAGGACTTAAAAACTGTTGGTTCCCTGGTTGCCTACTTACAAGCATATACATGCTTTCTTAGCAGTCAGGTAAAACAAACCATCAAACAACATAAGATAAGCCACAATGCTGCATGGGGAAGCTTCAAGGGGCAACATATTCTGCCTAGCAAACCAACAAGCACGCAAGATAAACACATGATAGGACTACTCCACAAAGTGGAGATAATCACACATTGTTTGTGTGAATACACTCTTATCATGGTTAATATTTATTAATCACAGCAAAAATATTAATACTAACATTCATTACAGCATTTAAAGACAAGTGTTTTGTCATTTTATCTAATCTTCTACATTTTTAAAAAGTACCAATACATAACTTTATGCAAGTGTAACAGGTATGTACAATTGTACAGTTCACTATCTTTCAGAGATTGAAACTTAAAAGCATCTTGTACTTTAGACTTGAAACTTGAACCAATAAGAATGGAGAGATTTTCAAACTGACCAATAAGATTACTAGATTGTTACCTGTGATGCCGTCCTGTGGGTTACTCTGATTAGAGCCCCCTGAGCAGTAGAAGCCTTCAGAACATTCAGCCGTCACGTTTGTCTTGCCGGGAGTCTCGCAGTAAGATCCTACAATTGGCATAGGAAGATAAGAAACGGTTAGGAGTCCCTTAGCGTACAAGTACTTGTGCAGCCATTGTGATTAACATCAACAATCGTAATCAACACTGAAAGAGAGACACCATCTGCCAGTACATCAAGAACCTATTGCACAATGCGTAAAAGTCTGCACATGAACCCGGATGTAGAGGTGGGCCTGCACATCAGTTATGCCAGGATGAGGGATACTTGGGGTATAGTGATTAAGTTCGTTTTTCCCCTCTCAGGCACAGGTGACACCAAATTCAGGTAAAACATAATCACCACCACCATCATCATCATCATTGTCACATTAATCATTGGCACGCTCTAGCTACGACATCCTCCGCAAACCAGATTTTTAACTTCAACCCGAGACTAAACACCACATGAACACAAAACCTTAAACCATAACCCTAACCTAAAGCCCAATTACAACCCTGACCCTAACTCTAACCCTCTGTCTTTCAAGAAATAATGCCCGGAGTTGTTGTCACCGGAGTATATATATCAGAGCACTAACACTCTTGTACCTGCACTAAAGGGCACTAACATCAGAGCACTATCACCCTCATAAGTTCACTACAGAGCACTAACACCTTCATACCTGCACTACAGAGCACACAGTCGTCTAGTTCCTCAGCTTCTGCAATGTCTAGGAAAGTTCCTGGAGGGCAGGGCTCTGGGACGTCCGTCCCGTTAGGGCAGTAGTAGCCCGGTGTGCAGACGTCTCCGTAGGCCTTGCCCACTGGGGCGGCTTCCTCAGATGAGCCCAAGCAATAGTAGCCTAGCGAAAATAAGCACAAGATTGTCATACACTGCAAATATTACAATACATGGAAAAACTAAGTATTCTTCTATATGCTGTCAATATAGTTAATTCAGATTTGCAGAAAGCCGTCCTTCTTTACTAACTATTCATTATGGCCTTATATCCCTTCTCATATCTCAGTCTACAGCTTTGTAAGTTTTGATCAGTAAATATTCTTGTTCTATATTTAATTTCATTTGTAGGGGGCAGGTGTGTGTAAGCTTCATTAAATGAGAATATTAAAAAATGAATCCGTTGTACAATTTTTTTCTTCTTTAATGTAAACAGTCATTATTTTCATACCATTAAGGTTTCTGGTTTAATCTATTGCCTACCAAAACTGGGGGATCCTTGTATTAAGCCTATGGGATTAGAGTATACAGTATTCTTTGGGTCAGCAGAAGTTGGATAGATAGATATCTTAGCAAACCCTTACCTGCCCAGCATGGTCCAGAGACAGTGGTCAATCCAGTACGGCCACAGAAGTGACCAGCGGTGCAATTCCAGCATTGGTCAGCACCCATCAGACCAGTCTGATTACTAAATGTACCCTTGGGGCACCCCACCCCGGTGATGCTACCGGTCTCGCAGTATCGACCCGCGGGACACTCGTCGCCCGTGGTTCCGTCGACGGGAGTGGCACTGGATGCACCCTGGGTGCAGAAGTGGCCTGGGGCGCAGTAGTCGAATGGGCTGGTATTTCCTGGAGTAAGAAAATACAAATGTAACATACAGGTAGCAAAAAAATGTTGTTCCATATGAGTTCAACCATCATCAGACACAAATACAGGCTAAAACATACAGTTAACAACTAAATCATTCATACCTTTTGTAAAGTTGATATTTTGTTGTTTTTCATACGTCAAGAATGAAAGGTAGACCAGTAGGCCTTGGTTGAATACTTTTAGATGTAAGCTTTTATATGTCACATTCTTATGAAACCCAAATCGTGACAAATCAATTGTACACATACTTTTAAAAAAGGGGAAAAAAAGAATAAGCAACAAAAAGAAAGAAAGAATGACAATCATCGTACCTTCTCCTGGGCAGTACATTCCAGGTTCACATGGCGTGCATTGTGTCTCGTTGTAAAGTCCAGTCTGGTTGCTGTATGTTCCTGCAGGGCACAGGTACTGGGTGCCGAATTCCGTTCCTCGGGCAGTATGACCCTCCTGGACAGATTGTGGGTACGTCCACGCCCCGGTAGCTACGGTAGCGACCGCTGAAGTTGCCGGATTCGGTGGTGTTTTCGGCATCCAAGGTCTCGTAGTCGCCTGAAGCATCAAGGAGTCAGAGAAGCAAAATCACATTTTAGGCACAAACAAAATTTGTAGTTTAATGAAATTTAAACAAAAGGAAATAATTTTTGTTCTGTTCTCAGACAAATGGTCTGGGCACAGTCTCTTCATGGTCATTTTCTTATACCAACAAAGTTCCTTTCTTCAATCCAAGATCAAGTATTACACCTAACTCTGAACCATAGCCTACACCTAAGCTAGAACCCAATCGCAAACCTCTCCCTTACCCTACATCATCTTTGATGAAACAAAGACCCAGACACAGGAGCAAATATGTCACCCAGGCATTATGATCATTCTTTCTACCTACTTTCCTGCTCGCAATATGCTTTGGAAATCCATCCTAAAGATTTGGTTTCAATAAAGAAATAATAATAATAATAATAATAATAATAATATTAATATTAATAATAATAGTAGTAATACTACTACTACTAACTACTACTGCTACTGCTACTACTACTAATCATGTCTAGCATTACTATACATTTTTATATCATCATATTATGATCATCCCTTCTAATGTCTCTGTTACTCACCAAATGCCTTGCAGTAGGATGCCTCGGGGCAGACATCACAATCACTCTGCTTCCAATGGGGCTGGTAGTACCCTGACGGGCAACCGGTCTGGTTCCAGCTGCCCTGCTGACAGAAGTGCCCGGGGCTACAGGCCAGGTCTGTGGGCTGCGACGTGTTCTGGCCCTCGGGGCAGTAGTAGCCAGCAGCGCACTCGGCCGTAGGGCTGTCCAGGCCGTAGTTCTCGCAGTACATACCAGCGGTACAAAGCAAGCAGTCGCTGATGTTGGTGTTCATCGAAAATGCTGAAAATAAATATAAATATGAATATTATTTATCAAAAAGCTTTTAGTAACACCATGACGTACGCTTAGTGAAATGGGTATTAAAATATTCTTTCCTAAAAATTTTGTTTTCAGTTGCCAATACACAATAGGGACACAAACAGTGAACATCTACTACAATTAGATTCATAAAGTCCGCTTCCTTGGAAAAGCATGTTAAGTCTACCTGAGGCATGAAGCAACTACAGTATTAAACTTAAAAAATGCAACGAGATTCAGGTATTGATGCTATTAATTGTGCTTTCTTTGTAATATTTGAAAAATTCAATGTTTTACGTACATGTAACAATTACAACTTTCTTGTTCTTACATATACATATCAATGTGAAATTCATATAAATTCTAGATTACCTCAGAACTTTCAATGAAGTTAATTCCCTTAGAAATTTGGCAATTTAAATTCCTCTTGCATTTCTTTTGAGCCACTCCTAACAGCCCATGAAATGTTCAATTTGGGGGTTAAGAAACGTCAAACTTCAGACTTACGTGAGAATGTTCCTGGTGGGCAAGGTTCCTCGATGGTTGTTCCCTCAGGGCAGTAGTATCCCGGTGAACAGGTCACAGGGTCACGAACCTCCGCACTTCCGTTGCAGAAGTATCCCGCCATGCAGTCACCATCAGGAATGGCGTTGGCGTAATCCTCACAGTACTCTCCTGGAGGGCATTGGAGTGGTTGGTCTGAACCTTGAGGGCAGTATGTACCTGTGAGTGAGAGAGAAGGGAAGGATGAGGACAATCTCGCTTCAGACCTTCATAATCCTATTACCAGTTGATGATATTGATGATATTAACTGCTGTGGTAAAATCGGAAATGACATATCCTGATTACAACTGTACATTTTAACTTTGACTTGCTTCAATATAACAAAGTATTCTTCATACCTGGTGGGCAAATGTCTCCAGTGCTGTTGAGCGAGTAGGCTGGGCAGTCCACCATGAGCTCTGAGATCAGAGTCTCGTTCACCTCCGGCTGAGGTTTGCTGCTGTAGGCACCCCGGGTGCAGTACCAGCCTGGCGCACAGTCATCCGTTGGGACATCGTTCCCATCACCTTCACAGTACTTGCCAGCTGTAGAGAGAGAGAGAGAGATTATAGATTGATCTGCTTTTCTCCATCAAATTGTCAAGAATGGCATGTCTCTTGTAATAATAAAACATGGTATAGTGAAATCAATGCAATTTATTATGTATGCTTTTATACATAAGATTTTAGAAGACAAAAAGAAATCTAGCGTTCGTAACACAAAATAGGCATCTCTAATATTGTCATTAAGAAGGAAATTTCGTGCTGGGAAACTGACCTGTGCAAGGCATACAGTCAAAGACATCATCGGCTCTGGTCCTGTTGTTATATGTTCCTGCAGGACATGGGTACTGTGTGGAGTATTCTGTTCCAGTTGGGCAGTAATAACCTGTTCAAAGACAAAAAGATGATTGGAAATAAAGCTGCGTTCACATATGACATAGCAAACTGCTGTGTTTTAATTTTATAATGACATACAATTAACAAATTATTCATACCCTTGTAAATTTAACTTTTTGGTGGATTTTGATAACTCAAGAATCAAAGGTGGACTGGCTGAAATAGGGCCTTTGTTGAATACTTTTAGATGTATGCTTTAGTATGTTACATTCTTAAGAAACATAAATCAGAAAAAATGAAGTTTGCTTTTGTTCAAAACTGAAATCAAACTGAGTGTCCTTGCCATGCTACAAAACGAAATTGGCCAGCATGGACACCTCAGGTACTGACATAATCTCAATGTAATTTCTCAAAGAAATATCACGAACTGAAAATGAAGATCACGTCGTCTAGATCATTACCTCTAGGACATGGTGAATCCATGTAGGTGGTGGAGTTGGCAACACAGTAGTACCCTGGTTCACAGCCCAGGCATGCAGCCTTGGTGGTGAGTGAGTTGTAGGTTCCAGCCACGCAGGAGATGGGTTCTGGAGTGGCTCCGGGACAGTATGTTCCCTCCGGGCACGGTCCTAGACGTGAAATTGGTTGGGGGTTAATGTCATACATGAACATAACAAGATTTCTAGAAACAGAGGAATAGATGATTCTCGTATACACCACTTATAACCCACATGATTTGTCATTACTGTACAGTACATGAAATGATCAGCTTGTCAACCAATTCTAAAATCTTGTTCAAACATTTTTTTTTCTTTTTCAGATTCCAAACACAGAGAGTAACATTCAATTTTCCATAAAATGTATTAAATTCACTGCATGTAATTTTTGGCCGAATTGCATTAATGACATTCATTCAGTTTCTTTATAATTTCTCCAGCATAATTTTGTTTCTGTTTACATTGCTGTTTATCATGTGGGCTATTTCTAGTTTGTTCTTAAGAAGTTTTGAAGGACAGACTTTGTTCAGAGAAATTGTCAGTCAATTTAAAGTCAAAGATAAAAGTAATAAGAACATAGCTTAATCAGAAAGCTATAGAACAATTCTCTTACACACAGTTCAGTGTTAACATCCTGAAAAAACAAAGAAATTATTATAGATCAAATTATAATGTCAGTGCGAACAGGCTCTGAATCAACATACCTCCAACTCCAGTGTTATTGCTGTTGGGGGCGGGTGTGTTCACACCAATCTCACAGTAATATCCTGAGGCGCAGGGTCCAGTCACATTGACCCTACCCGGTGCGTCGCAGTAGTATCCTGGGTCGCACTGGGTGCACTCGCCTGCTGTCGCTAGCTCCTCCGTTGGGCCGTAGGTACCTGACCACACAGAAGAATCATACCACAGAGGTTAATTTAGAATGTTACCTATAGTACATGCATATCTGGTTATATGCAGACAAGTTATGGGGTTCATATTGTTGTTGTGGTATTCATTCACTTGACTGTCAGTCCACGGGTTGACTCCATGTGACTCATTTCAAATCTCACTGTTGTCTTGTATTCACTCTTTACTTGATTTTGTCTTTCCCGAGGAAAAATTAAAAGTTGGATCACCATGCATTGACTTACCGATAGGGCAAAGGTCATCGGGTAGCGCCGTTCCCAGGGGACAGAAGTTTCCCATGGGGCAAGGCAGCGGGTTGATCTTGTTGGAGTAGCAGTAGTAGCGGGCGGGGCAGGTGTAGCAGGCGTCGGCTTGGGTGTGGTTCATGTAGTCACCTGAGAGAGAGAAAGAAAGGGGCATTACTCATGAGTTAAAAAAACATTATTCTACAATATATATTAAGATTTACATATATGTATATTACCCCTTTTCTATGGCAAAGTTTATCGCAAAAATATGTATAAAAAAAACAACGTATGAACCACTTTCAAGAGTCTTGTTCTTTCAGAACTACTTAAAAACAGATAATACAGATAATACACTTAATACAGATACTTTATTTTTACACGAGTACAAGAACATCCGTCTGTTATAGAGGGAGATACAGATTATGTGTACGTGTGAGAACATGTTTATTAATGAACCTTAGACAGAAGTATGGGGAAATTAATTATTGGGGCACAAAATGGAAAATTTGTGATTGCAAAAATGTGAATAGTGAGAGAATAACCTCACAAACTCATTAACTAAACAGTTGCAAATTTGACTAAAATACATACCTGTACATACAGCAATCTTCATATCATTAAACAACCATAATTCTTTCTTTGAGATCCTATTTTCCTCAAAATTGATTTCATCTTCTCTCTCTCTCTCTCCCTCAGCATTATTCAAAGCCACTTCCTGGGCAAGAGATCTCATTTAAGCTTGATTTCAACTTGAAACAGTGCCCCCTACTTCTAATTCTGTCACTCTACCTACCGTCTGCGCAGGGTTCGTAGTAGCTGCTTCCTTGGACACAGAATGCTCCTGCAGGACAAACGTCGCCCGTCTCACCGTCCATGGGCGTGGCATTATCTGCCCCTCCCACACAGTAGAAACCAGCATCACAGTCACCTGACAGATACAAAGGTCATGTGACATTGACAGATTAAACTACTATTCTCTAGGCATTACTTCCAACAATGATTCTGTTCTATTGACCTGATGCATCTATAAATGTCACCATCGGCATCCATGGGCATGGCATTTCAGTCCACAGCATCAGTCACCTGATACATCGAGAGAGGACATGTGACATTGACAGATTCAGATAAGATCCTGTATTCATGGCATTTGTACAGACATTCTCTTTTATCCACAAACATGCATAAGGTACCCATACGAATAGATAGCAAATACTTGAAAAATGTGTTTTTCTTCAGTTTTGTCAGTCATCGGAGTATTTCCACCTACTGAAACATGCAGCATATCCATATTCATATACCAGGAACATGCGCTTTCACAAAAAAACAGCAGTTGTTTTAAATGTTATTGTACATTGTAGATTGAAATGAAAAGCAATCCCCACAATGAGAATCAAAAGAATCCCCACAATGTGTAAAAGAACTGAAAACCTTTGGAGGCAACTTTTCAGATCCAGCACATATAAAAGGTATTCTTTGATTCATGGGTAGAATTGAAAGATGATCAGAAAACCCAAGCAAAACAAACGCGTGTACATGTACCAAAGAGCAACAACCGCATCAATTAAAGTCTCAAAAATAATAACAATACTCACATTTGTATAGCACTTAATGCTATATTACTAAGCATTTTCCATAAAATATTGTATTTATTAATACTCTGGTTATTGGACTCAATTACTAGTCTACACATAATATTGCACATGCTCTGCTCCCTGGGGAGTATATCAGCCAGGTGTCGTTTTACAAGTGCACACATGCCAATCCAACCATATCACTTTTCGCATCCTACCCTCCACCAATTTCACACCTGGGTGGAGAGTGGCAAATGTAGATTAATGTCTTGCCAAAGGACACTTGCGCCGCGGCGGGAATCGAACCTCGAACCATGTGATCCACAGTCCGATGACGTATCCACTAGACCATGCCACCTCTAGAATGACAACTGCACCGTGAATCAAAGTCTCACCTGTATAGTTGGTCATGCCCTGTTCTGCACAGTACTTGCCACCTGGGCAAGCCAAGCAATCGGTCAAGTTGGCCTGATTAGACAGAGGATTGTAGGTCCCTGTGGGGCAGTTCTCCGGTGCGGGGCTACCTTCCGGGCAATACGACCCAGCAGGGCAGTCGTCACCGTAGCTCTCTCCGGAGGGGGTGGGGTTGATGGCCCCCAGAGTGCAGTAGTGGCCCTCCTGACATTTTTCGCTAGGGGCAGTCAGTCCTGGGGAAAGTTAGGATGGTGGAAACATGTAAATACATTGTTTCAATTCAATATAAAATTAAACACGACTCCTAAATACAACAATACCAATAAAAAACCAAAAGAGTGGATCAAGTAGATGACTCGAGAGACTCCTAAGGGGGCACACAAGCACAGAAGTCAATATGAGTTAACTCCTGCATGGTGTTGCTATCAGGGAAAAAATTAATATTTATTTTTCGGGGGCTACTTTTCAAGCTTGCCTGCATGAAAATAACACTCTAAAATTTGTTTTGCATTGAACTCTATGCAAATTTACGGGGGCTCTTTTCTGATATTCGGGGGCTCTTTTGGGCATTACAGGGGCGATTTCGCCCTGAGCCCCCGTGTATTTTTGTCACTGGTTGCTATGAAACCATCTTTCCCCCTAATGCTCTTTAATCCCTGACCATAGTTTCATATATTATATAGATTTTGGGATCACTTGATATCTTAAATGATACACAGGTGTACATATCCTATTTCTGGGGTGATTTTACATTTCATTGGCATTTAATCCTGAGTTCTTTCCTTCCGTTAAGAAATAATAACCTGGAGGGCAGAGTTCATAATCAGGAACATTTTTCAATTCCATCTTGTTTCTTTATGTCCCCTGGTCTGGTTCCTATTGCGTTCTTACTTTCAACTTAGCAGAGATAAGTGAACTTACCTCTATATGCAGTTACGTGCAGTGCTACGCAAGTATAAGTGCACTAACCTCTATGCGCACTGCTGGAAATCGCGCACTGCTGTAAATCGCGTACTTAAAAATCGGTGGATAGTACTGGAAGCTATTGCACGCTATTTCACAAAAAGAACCTGGGATAGTGTCAGTAGATGAATCTCATGTGACCCCGTTTGACCAATCATTTGATTAGGATCTGGGAGTGAGTTTTATAATATGCACTGTTTACATTTGGTAACTTTTGTGTTCTTACCTTCAGTTAAGCAGTAATAACCAGGGGTGCACAGTTCACACTCAGTAACATTTTCCAATCCTGTCTCATTACTGAACGTTCCCTGTGGACATTTAACGCCCTGGTCTGAACCTTTGGGGCAATAGTAGCCTGGCAGGCATTCGTAACCAGTCTCTCCGTCGGTGGGATGGGAGTTGTTCGCACTGGACACGCAGACAAAGCCGGCATCACACAGGTCCTTGTATTCAATTAAGCCTGTGTTCGTAGAGAAGTATGAGAAAGTTTACATGAATGACTCCGTGTGAATGCACATCAATGTCAGAAACTGATGAAGAAAAAAAAAATGTGCTGTAAATAATCTACTACATGTATTTACAGTGTATCTAATTCTTTTAACATGCTACAGACTGAATACGTTTTCTATTTAAAACTAGATGGAACTTCAACTGCGCGCAGTCGAAAATGATGCCTCCGCCATGGAGCAATTTTACAAACCAGAATGGAAGCAATTTTTAAAATTCAAGTTTGATTGTAATCCATCTGTTGGTTCTAATGATAACGCGATCACGAGCTATTTTGAGATACATAATGAGCCCTGTGACCTTTGACCTCGTGACCCCAAATCTAATCAGTTCATTGACTCTGCAAGATACATACATGACCCAAGTTTGGCGGTAATCCATCAATCGGTTCTTGAGATAACGTGATCACAAGCTATTTTGCATACATAATGAGCCCTGTGACCTTAGACCTTTGACCTCGTGACCCCAAAATCTAATCAGTTCATTAGCTCTGCAAGATACATACATGACCCAAGTTTGGCGGTAATCCATCAATCGGTTCTTGAGATAACGTGATCACGAGCTATTTTTGCATACATAATGAGCCCTGTGACCTTTGACCTTTGACCTCGTGACCCCAAAATCTAATCAGTTCATTAGCTCTGCAAGATACATACAGGACCCAAGTTTGGCGGTAATCCATCAATCGGTTCTTGAGATAACGCGATCACGAGCTATTTTTGCATACATAATGGGCCCTGTGACCTTTGACCTTGGACCTCGTGACCCCAAAATCTAATCAGTTCATTAGCTCTGCAAGATACATACATGACCCAAGTTTGGCGGTAATCCATCAATCGGTTCTTGAGATAACGCGATCACGAGCTATTTTTGCATACATAATAGCCCGTGACCTTTGACCTTGGACCTCGTGACCCCAAAATCTAATCACTTCATTAGCTCTGCAAGATACATACATGACCCGAGTTTGGCGGTAATCCATCAATTGGTTCTTGAGATAACGCGATCACGAGCTATTTTTGCATACATAATGGGCCCTGTGACCTTTGACCTTGGACCTTGTGACCCCAAAATCTAATCACTTCATTAGCTCTGCAAGATACATACAGGACCCAAGTTTGGCGGTAATCCATCAATCGGTTCTTAAGATAACGCGATCACGAGCTATTTTTGCATACATAATATCCCGTGACCTTTGACCTTGGACCTCGTGACCCCAAAATCTAATCACTTCATTAGCTCTGCAAGATACATACATGACCCGAGTTTGGCGGTAATCCATCAATTGGTTCTTGAGATAACGCGATCACGAGAACGGGACGTACGTACGTACGTACGGACGGACAACCAGAAAATAAAATGCCTCCGGCTACGTTGTAGCGGAGGCATAAAAAACAGCACCCAAAACATCATGATCTTCAAACTGCTATTACTATAACTTGGCAATCTTTATCAAACGCATGACATTTTTGTTGTCCCTATGAAATAATGTATATGCTTATATATGGTTGTATGTGTTGCCGTGACAAGGTAAAGCTCATTCATAGAGCACTTCAAAAGTTAGTATTGCTGATTTTAAGAGCAAGACTACAAGACCTACCTAGATCATCGCAATAGGTCCCTCCAGGACAGGCCTGGCAATCGTCTGCACTGTCCAGTTGGGTCCTGTTGCTGAAGGTTCCATAGGGGCAGGGGAACTGCGTGGCAGATTCCGTGCCTGATGGACAGTAGGAACCGGCTGGGCAGACCGTCGGGTTGACAACACCGTGAGAGGCAACGCCGTAGAAGGCGGCTGCCTCGTTTGCGTCGCAGTAGCTGGGAGAAAAGGGAAAGGGAGATGGATTAGTTATAGGGAAACAGAGCACCAACAGGGGAGTAGAGAGGGAAAGGGACTGAGGGTAATCGTTCCTACAACCAAATATCAACAAGAACACTTTGGCATAAGGTCTGGTAATATCCTGTGGTGTAGTATTAGTCATTATGGAGGCACTGGTGTTCAGGGGAAGGGGTAGGGGGAGGGGGCTCTGATCTTCCTTAGTTGATGAAAAGAAAAGATAGAGTAAATGGCCATCAAGTGAGAGGAGACATGAGATCACTATTATGATAATATATGAGATTTGTAAAGCGCCAAATCCACTTAATATGAAATTATCAAAGTGTCCTTGTGCAAAAAAAAGTAATTGTTGCCTACCTCCTTCTCTTCCTTCCGACAGTACACTATATAAATTGATCTAATTGTTATTATTATTTTAGACGACTTACTATCCTTGACTGCACTCTTTACACTCCCAGGCTCCTTCCTCATCCTGATACTCCCCGGACGGACATGGACTTGGGTCAGGGCTTCCCCTCACGCAGAAGTGACCGATGGTACAGTTATACTCCTCGGGTGCAGCCGTGTCTTGACCAGCCGGGCAGTAGTAGCCCTGATCGCATTCGTCTGACGGAGCGGTCAAGGCGTTGCCGGCACAGTACATGCCGGGGATGCAGTCCAGACAGTTGGCGCGTTCAGTGTTCTCTGTGGTAGGAAGAAGTGCGAGAATGCAACAATGAAATGATTAAAACACTTTCGCGACAGTCATTCCACATTTTGTGGTTTGGCTCAATAACTTTTGATTCAGAACCCCCCAAAAATATACCAGATGCAGAAGTACAGAGAGCAAAGAGAATCACATGCACTCCATCAGCTAAAAACCTCAAATGAGTTGAGGGAATTCAATTTTTAGTCAGGTGCCTTTTCTGAAACTAAAGACTCAATGAATGTCCACATCTATACACTATACATGTAATACTTGTAGCTTACTCCAGGAGAAGCTAGGAGCAATCATTAACATCTTTCCCCCTATTTAATCCATTGAAGGACTTGTGACGAATTGGTCGGTTTGAGCTGTCAGGAAAAATAATTATGTAGGTTTACATTTATTTATGTAAGCATCGAACCACGATTGAACCCAGAACTTCTCCTCAGAGAGTCAAGAGCCTTCACAAATACACCAAAGCTACACTCCTGGTGCTCAGGATCAGGCTGGTGCTCCACAAAGCTCCATAAATATACCAACTTTGAATAAGAACCCTTATAAATATTCTATAAACGAAACACAGGTACACACAAGCAAGTTGATGGAGAGGTAAGTTTGGTTTGAGCCTTGATCTGAAATAGTTTCATCCCTTATACTCTTGAATCCTTCATCTTTACATGTTCATACGTGTATATACACAGGTCTTTTAGAGTTCTAACGATATGGCAAAGTTTCCAAGGACTTACGTGTGGTGTTAGAGAATGTCCCTGCAGGGCATGGCATAGGTGTAGGTGATCCTTGCACACAGTAGTACCCCTCTGGACAGATACCGTAGTCGGGATCAGGCTGGGAAGCACTGCCATTACAGAAATAACCTGTTGGGAGATACAGACATAATTGAGCTTATAATAATAATAATAATAATAATAATAATAATAATCTGTTCTCGTATAGTGCATAACACTTTATTAAATAATGTACTTTCACGCTTCCAAAGAGATTTGGAAATAATTAACCTACATGTAGCTCTAGCTCTGGCAGCCATTATCAGCACACAGTGCATTTCATGGAATAATCCTACCAGGTACCCATTTACCTCACCTGGGTGGAGTGCGGCAAATGTAGATGAACACCTCACTAAAGGACGGTAGTGTTGTGGCAGGGATTCGAACCCCGTACCTTGTGGTTTACAGTCCGGGGACTTATCCACTGGACCACATCACCTCTATATTCTTGGTAATTACTGTATCTTCTACAGGACAAAGCATAAAACATCCCTGCATGGTAAAGCATACTCTTACACCCAAAATGACCATTCTATTTCTAATATACATGTAGGGGAGTTCCAACAATTACCTGCATTACAAAGATCCTGAGGCTCAGCCAATCCATAGTCCATGCAATACGATCCGGCATCGCAGGGCAACGGGTAGTAACTTCCACTGGGACAATACGTTCCGGGCCAGCACTTGCCCCCGGTGTAGTTGGTAAGGGGACACGAGCACTCGGACAGGTCGGTGGCGTTGTCTGATTGGAGGGGCTCGGCCATGTAGGATCCTCCTGTACAGTACCACCCGTCACTGCAGTTACCGGAAGGTGCGCTGAGGCCATCGGCTGAAAAGGAAAAAACAAAGGGATGTTGCATTAGATATTCTATTGTACAAATGCTTGATGTCATTGTGATATTGATAAATTTTTATCAATTTTTAAATAAATTTTCATTCGGTAAACACACTGGAGGGTTATTCAATTCATTAATACATGTACAAGGAAGAAGAAATGGAGACAGGATCTTTATCCAATATAGGCATGAAACATAATAGTTTATAAAAATATCAAGGCAAACATCCCTACATTACAAATGGTGTCACCTTCTATCCCCATATTCACACACACTTACAGGATTTTTCCAATCATTCCTAAAGGGGTGTAGACACACTTAATGTACTTTCACACATGATTGCTGATGTGTCTAGGAGAGAGCATCTTCAAGATAATTGCTTCTGTTGACTAGACTATAAAATGTCATATCCCCACCCTTCTTTGCTAATGGCTGGACCCTCAATCCCCATAACCATACACACTACAGGACTGTTCCATTCACTCCAACAGGGGTGTGGACATGTATATTCACAGAACTGAACATGTGAGACAGCCTTCAAGATCATTGCTTCTGGTACATACACCCTTGCTTTACAAATGGTGAATTCCTCTATCCCTATTCCCATACATACAATAGGATCATTCCATTCAATTTCAAAGAGGTGAGTACAAACTTGCTTTCACAGAAGTGACCAGGTGGACAGGAGAGACAGTCTTCAAGATCATGGTTTCCATTGAATAGATAATAAGATATCTTTGGACATGTCTTTGGACATGCAGAAGTTCTCAAATCTACAACCCTACGTTACAAATGGTTGAATCCTCTATCCCCATATCCCTACATACTAGAGGATTGTTTCATTCAATGTTATAGGGGGATATAGGAGAAACACACACTTTCTTTCACAGAATTGACCAGGTGGACAAGAGAGACAGTCTTCCAGATCGTTGCTTCCATTGACCGGGTTGTAAGATCCCATAGGACATGGGTAAGTTCTCAAATCTACAACCCTGCTTTACAAATGGTTGAATCCTTTATCACCATATCCCTAAATACTAGTGGATTGTTCCATTCAATTTTATAGGGGGAAGCACACACTTACTTTCACAGAATTGACCAGGTGGACAAGAGAGACAGTCTTCAAGATCGTTGCTTCCGTTGACCGGGTTGTAAGATCCCATAGGACATGGGTTCTCGTATCGACTGGCAGTCATCTGTGGGCAGTAATAACCTGGGGACAAAAAAAAGGAAAATCACATGAAGACGTTTCACCTTTAACCTCTGGTAAAATGGCACCACAACACAAGTAACAGTTATGAGAGCTATAAGAAGACATCAAAATAAAACTAGATGGAACTTCAACTGCGCGCAGTCGATGATGCCTCCGCCATAGAGCAATTTTACAAACCAAAATGGAAGCAATTTTTAAAATTCAAGTTTGATTGTAATCCATCTGTTGGTTCTAATGATAACGCGATCACGAGCTATTTTAGGATACATAATGAGCCCTGTGACCTTTGACCTCGTGACCCCAAATCTAATCAGTTCATTGGCTCTGCAAGATACATACATGACCCAAGTTTGGCGGTAATCCATCAATCGGTTCTTGAGATAATGTGATCACAAGCTATTTTGCATACATAACGAGCCCTGTGACCTTTGACCTCGTGACCCCAAAATCTAATCAGTTCATTAGCTCTGCAAGATACATACATAACCCAAGTTTGGCGGTAATCCATCAATCGGTTCTTGAGATAACGCGATCACGAGCTATTTTTGCATACATAATGAGCCCTGTGACCTTTGACCTTTGACCTCGTGACCCCAAAATCTAATCAGTTCATTAGCTCTGCAAGATACATACATGACCCAAGTTTGGCGGTAATCCATCAATCGGTTCTTGAGATAACGCGATCACAAGCTATTTTTGCATACAATGAGCCCTGTGACCTTTGACCTCGTGACCCCAAAATCTAATCAGTTCATTAGCTCTGCAAGATACATACATGACCCAAGTTTGGCGGTAATCCATCAATCGGTTCTTGAGATAACGCGATCACGAGCTATTTTTGCATACATAATGAGCCTTGTGACCTTTGACCTTGGACCTCGTGACCCCAAAATCTAATCACTTCATTAGCTCTGCAAGATACATACATGACCCGAGTTTGGCGGTAATCCATCAATTGGTTCTTGAGATAACGCGATCACGAGAACGGGACGTACGTACGGGACGTACGTACGTACGTAGACGGACGGACAACCAGAAAACATAATGCCTCCGGCTACGTTGTAGCGGAGGCATAAAAAAGAGATTCTATACTGAAGATTTCAATTCTTCAATGGCTTCTCTTATCTACTAGGAGTCATCTACAGACAGTAATAAAATAAAAAGAAGCATTCAATCAAATGAAAACCTTTGACCTATGGTATCAAAGGTTTAACAGTTTACATGTATCTCCATTACATTCTACAAATTAAATGTTTCTTAAATTCATGGTACTTTTATGAATCAACCCACTGCCTAAAGAACCGGGTGGTTCCTATGTCAAAGCCTATGGGAATGAGGGAAATCAGTATCCAATGGGTTAAACAATTGATCTAAAACAGACCAAAGTATACGTTCTTTAGATATCTTTTGATTCACACAACTAAACCGCAAAAGGTACAAGCAGAAATTGCAAAATAATGACACGATTCGTTTTCAATTCAGTGTCCATGTCCCATCTAATGAAATACAAACTAAATGAGCATAATGGCATATTACTTTTAATATTAAAATGCATTACATTATTGTGCATTATATGCTAGTTGAGAAATATACAGTACCTCTGGAAGACAATTTCCTGTTAAGATAACAGATTAATCAATAAATTCAAATTAAACAGTTGTTTTTACACCGAAAAAAAGGGAATTTATTGCCAATTTGCAGAGGTATAAATTTGACTTTGAAGTGCTCACCTTCTGGGCAGATAGTATCCTCATATGTCGTTGCGTTCTGAAGACAGTAGTAGCCCTCGGGGCAGGGTGTGCACATCTCCTGGGTTGTGAGCTCCGTGTAGTAGCCTGCGGGGCAACCGAGCGGAACAACACTACCCTCGGGGCAGTAGTGACCCTGTGGACAAATGTTGCCTAGTCCGGTGTTACCGACACCCGTCGGCTCTGGCATGTCCACTCCTGTTGACGTGCAAGAAACAATTTTGTATTGTATGTATTGGTTTGGTTTATTAAGATAAAACAAATAATAGGCAGCCCACGAAGACTGATGGAGATAAACAAGAGAGCACTGAAAAATCAGGGAGGGATTTCACAAAAGGGAATTGGCTAGCTCTAGGTCCGAGAAAATCTCAGGATGAGTCCCCCAAAAGATGCCCTTAGGGTCTAATATCTGAAAGAGGTAACAAAAAGACTAGTATGAAGGTTACATTTACAAAATTGTGTAGTTCAGGGGGGTGTTTCACAAAGACTAAGATCAACTTTAAGTTGGACTTAACTATGGCAGGCTGTTGATGCCACTATTTGCTCTCACTATTTACTGGCATTGGTCTCTCAAGGGACTTACAAATCATGGTCACAAATCTACAGAATTTACACTTATTGATAGTTCATTAATGAAGGAAAAAATATTATCTAAAGATCATAATTGAGAGACAAATGGTGAGAGCAACCAGTGGCATGAATGGCCTGCCACAGTTGAGTCCAACCTAAAGTTGATCTTAGTCTTTGTGAAACACTCCCCTGGTATCCACAATTGAATTTCAAGTGGGAGGGCACACTTGATTTCCTGCCAACATTTGCCACTCTCCACCCAGGTGTAGTAAATGGGTACCTGGTAAGAATCTATATATTGCTTTGAGCACCTCAGGACAGCTGGGCCGAAGCCAGGGTAATAATTGTACTTTATAGGTGTCTTGAACATCCCCTGGGGTGGATATGTTTGCGACACAAATTCAGCTTTTATTATTATCATCATATTATCAGAATTCCTCTCTTACCGTATTCACAGTAGAACCCAGCCGAGCAGTTGCCCGAGCCGTCCGACAGCCCTGGTTCCTGGCAGTAATTGCCCCCGTCGCACTGGAGGCACTGGCTCTCTTCGTAGATACCCATCTGAGGATTGTAGGTGCCCTGAGGACACTTGTAAAGGTCAGCACCGGTCTTAGCTGGACAGTAGTGACCAGTGATACAAGGGTCAGCTCGGTCGCGATTCACGCAGTAGTATCCTGAAGAAAGAAATTGGTTAAAAAAAGGTTAAAATTCAGTTACTCAAGCTATATATAATCTGCATTTTCCACTCTCAACACAGGGGTTATATTTGATAAATGGTAGGAAGGAACCACTTGACTGCTAGATGAGTATCTTCAAAAATTAAACTTGAATAACAGAAGTGTCTACGCTGCATTAATCTACATTTGCCACTTTCAACCAAGGGGTCGCAAATGGCTATGTGGTAGGAAGAAATTCCTTGAATACTAAAGAAGAGTTCCAAAAAGTTACATTAAGTTGGACGAAAAGACAGTAATCTACATTTGCCACTCTCTACTCAGGGACCCAGGGGTAGTAAGGGGATAATTGGTAGGAAGGATTCCTTCAATGCATTATCTACCTGTACATAACATATAAATGCACATGTTAAAGGGAGAGGGTCGTCTTTTCCATGTGTAGAAGGCCATAATTCGCTGACACCAGACTCGGTGGAAATACTATTAATGGGTGTACAAGTCTGCACACAGCAAACCAGTAGGCCTATCAAGAAATACTCCCCTAGTCTCTCGGAGAGTCTTTGGGTGAAGGAAAAGTAAAACAATGACTTTACCATATGGGGAAAAGACAGAGCATTACATAAAGCCTGTTGGTCATAAAACTGAAGGCTAATCCTGGTGATTGACAACACCTGCTATTGGGGAAACAGCAAATGGTGTCAAATTTCCTATGAGTGCCCAGTCCTATGCGTCTTTAATCAATTGATCAATCAACCAATCGATTCATCAATCAAATTCAACAATATTCTCTTCACTATCCAAACAAGAAGTCAAACAAATCGTGTTTTTTCGATACCTTGCGGGCAATCATCACAGGCATCTGCCCCAGAGTAATTGGTGTAGGTTCCGTTGGGGCAGTAGACATGGGTTGGGAAGCCCTGCTCACAGTAAGATCCAGGGGGGCAGATATCACCCGTCACGCCATCCTGAGGGGCAGGATTACTTGCTCCGAGGGTGCAGTAGAACCCTGCATAGCATTCACCTGATGAAATGGAAAAGGATTTGAAGTTTTTCTTTACTGGTAACTACATAATTATATAGTTTTGATAGAAGTAGACAGGTACTTGCATAACATGCATTTAACCATGTGCATAATACAGGTATCCTATATTTAATGAATATGTTCAAAAATTTATTGAACTATATATTATACAGTGTACATCACATTATAGCTTTGTTTCTATTGACACTAGAAAATATCAATTGACTATACTTAGTTTTTCTATAATCTTTCAGCAAAGTTTGTACATGTATGTAAACCCATCCTTTTTTTACTTAAGTATATATGTAATTATCACTAATCAAGGAACAAAGTGCCAAAGAAACTTTCTTGATTGAAGAAGTAAAAGCAAGTGCCATGAGTGTACAGCAGAGGGATAGATAAGAAGCAATAATCATCATTATCACAATCATCATCATCATCACCATCATCATCATCACCATCATCATCACCATCATCATCACCATTGTCATCACAATCATCATCATCACCATCATCATCACCATCATCATCACCATCATCATCACCATTGTCATCACATCATCATCATCATCACCATTATCTTCATCATCATCATCATCATCATCTACATCATCAACATTATCTTCATCACCACCATCATCATCATCACCACCATCATTATCGTTATCATCTGTACATACCCGTCTCTGCTGCTTGACCTGTGGTGTTGCAGTACATGCCCGGTGTACAGGGCAGACAGGCTGTATCGTTCGTCATCATATCGTGAGGCTGGTAAGTACCTGCTTGACACGCCTCTGGTGCGTAGCTACCCTCGGGACAGTAGTGACCGACTGGACAAACGTCACCGTAGGATTGACCTGTCGGGTTGGGCTCAATGGCAGCTAGCGAACAGTAGAAACCTGGCAAAAAGAAAAATGAGGAAAGTTCGTGAAATTGTTAACATTTCTATTCGAACACGTAACTCAAACCAGCTTTTAATCTAAACCCACAGAAAGCCCACCGCACGATCCGACTTACTAACATTTTAACATGTAATATCTTGATGACAAGGGTCTGAATATTCATGTGATTAAGATAAATCAAAATTTCAAGCGATTTCACGACTTCTTGGAAGAGGAAAAGCTAAATCAGCTCAGAATTGTAGTGACGTCAGAACAGTAGTGTGATCGTCTATGATTTGAAGCAGATTTGGATTTTATTCTGACTAGAAGAGTTGATTGCATTAAGGCATGTAGACAATCATTGAATTGAATTGAACTTAGTGAAAGGTTTATTTTCTGAACAGGATAGTTGGTGTTCTAAAAAGTGAAAATAAAAGTAAATGATCAGCAAGAGAGAAATATTGGTATCAGTACCTGGGTAGCAGGTCCCGTTGGGTTCAGTCAGACCCACTTCCATGCAGTAATACCCTGGCCAGCAGTCCGTGCAGTTGGATTCTGCTGGCAGCTTGTCCACATGACCAAACGTTCCCTTGGGGCAGTGGGTGGGGTAGGAGGACCCCTCCGTGCAGTAGGTGCCCTGTTCGCAGGGGCCCCCGGTGGCGTCTGTGCCGTTGGGTTGGGGAGTGTAAGCCCTGAGGACGCAGTAGTAGCCCGGGCTGCAGAGACCTGTGGGCTTGGTGATGTTTTCAGCCTCGCAGTAAAAGCCTGGGGTAGACGCAAATAAGAGAATAAGCAGTATTAATGTAAATTGTGATATATACTTCCTACAGCATAAAGATCTTCTTCGTACATGGAAACAGAGTCACAGGGATGCACTATCGATGCTGTGAGCACTCTTTAATTCCAGCTCACGTGGATCAAAGTTTATCATATCTGTCAAAATGTGCAAAGAGGTATCATTCAGTGACCGGTAACGGCCATGTAGCAATTAATATGAAACTGCAAACACATTTTCCTTATACAGCATGATAATATACCAACAAACATTTTTTTTTATACAAAAGTAATATATAGCACAGTACTATATAGCATAAAGCCTAAAACAAGTTTACAGAATATCAAATTATACAACATAAATGGATAGAAATTGCTTTCAGAGGGCATTTACAAAGGTGTATCAATCAGATATGAATATTTACGTAGGGACCAACCTTTAACGTCCCCATCCGATAGACCCGACACCGTTTCGAACCGGGGTCCGCCTGAGTCAGTCAGTGAATGTACATGTACTACTAGACCAACTCACACTCACAATACTTCACTGTTTGACAAAAAAGACACATTCTGAGAATGAAAAGAACTGACCTTCAGGGCAATCTCTGCACTCTGGTTCACTCTCGAGACCTGTGGTGTTGCTGTAGGTGCCCACAGGACAGGGGAACTCTCGTGCTGTCTCCGTACCATTCGGACAGTAGAAACCTGAGAAGAAAATAAGTCCATTAGTGATACTGCATGTATGTGTATATGGTTTATAAATCAAAATCTCTATCAGTCTTTGGGGGCTACCTACTCCGTCATTGTTGCAATAAACATGTAAATTATTGATTCGCAAATTTTTGTTTCACAGACTCAAAACAAATGGTAATTTCATATTAACAATGAAACTTATAAATTGTATGTAAATATAAACAATACTTGTTCCATTGAATATCTTTTAATGCGGTACTTTTGTACTTTTATGCCATGTACTCTTTACTCTGTAAAATGAACAACTTCAGCTCTTAATAGCTGCATGTCAGATGATTTTGTTCGATAATTTTTTTTCGAAGATTTTTTTTTACCTCGATATATAAATCCAGATTATATTAAACCAATAATATACAATACAATACTTCTAATGTACAATATGTATTCTTGTCTGCCACAAATTTGAAGAAGGGCTAGACTCGACTAGCACATGTCAAATTTTCTGGTCCCTTTCACTGACTTTTATCATGTTTTTTGATCCTATACACACGTTGCTATTGCTATGTAATTATTTACCTGCAGGGCAAACCTTGGGTGTGACCACACCATGCGAGGGAGCTCCGACGCCGCTCTGCTCCTCATCGATAGCCTCGTTACGATCACAGTACATGCCCGCAGGACACTCCACACACTCGCCCTGCTCCACGAACGGCTGATACTCGCCTGAGGGGCAAGGGATCTGATCAGGGCTACCCACAGGGCAACGATGTCCTGGGAGACACTGGCTCCCGTTGGGTTGGGCGGCTGTCGAGCTAGCGTGGCAGAACCAGCCGATGTCGCATTCCGCGTTGGGCAAGGCACGACCCCAGCCTGTACAGTACATGCCAGCAGTGCATGGCTGGCAGTTGCCTTCTGCCTGGTTACTGTACTGGTTGGTGAACGTTCCTACAAAATTACATGATTAACAGTAATGAAAATGTCTTATTGGATTTCATGACATAACATGCATCATTACTTTGCTCTTCATGATACTCATCTGCAACACAAAATATCAGGTGTCCATGTCAGAGGTCATAACACAGTAGATGCACATAACAGTCGTATTCAATTCAAGCCTTCAATTTTTCCATATTGGTATTCCACTCAGAAAAAAACAAGTGTGATACATGTTTTTAGACACCGGACAACAATTTATACATGCATAAAACTTTCACACCTTTCATTACTGGTCCAGATTGGTGACATGTTCATGCCCCAAAGTGATTGAACTGATGTACAATAATGAGTTTCTTGCAGAATTTTATCTGCAAAAACAGGCCCCATTGCCCATTGGCAAGTACAAAGGTTTAAATTAATGAAAGTTTCCAGTTTTACAGTATTGTAAACTCTATTTTAACAAAAGCAAACCAAAAATTATACATGCAAAAGGTCAAAGGTCACCTGGTTCACATGGCTGGGCAGCGTAGCTTCCCTCTGGGCAGTAATGTCCCTTGGGGCAGACATCACCTGTGGTTTCATTGGCTGGGTTGGATAAGATGGTGCTACCGCTGCAGTAATGGCCGGCCTCACAAAGGCCACTGACGTTGGCAAGCTCGTCATAGCGGCAATAATAACCTAAGGAGAGCATTAAGCACATAATGAAATCATACGTTAACAAAAAACAAGTTAGTAACATTTAATCTAATTCAATTCTGGGCCCTTTTCATAAAACTTGTTATCAATAACAAGATACAATAAATGTTATAAGCTACTGAAATCCTTACGTTTGATTGGCTATGATGTAGTTGTTATTGATATCAGGTTTTATGCACATAACAAGTCATATGACCCAACAAATAATCTTTAAGTTTGCAATAGAAATTTAAATATTTCAATATATCATAATCTACATGTATACACCAAAATATTCACACAATTTAAATGGGATTGAATGAGAGTAACATGCATGGCATTTTGTTTTTGCCTTTTCACACTTATCCATGAATTTACCTGTATGAACAAAACAAAAAATTGCTGTTATACTACTGTTACAATTTCAATACTTTGCCATGCACCTCACAAAATATTCTATTAATCCAATGAACACAGAACTGCCTCATTCCAACAGCCTTAATGCAGGAACCAGTCGGTCAAAGGTTTAATAGGTTTTCAATACGTGTCAATGACTCACCTGGATCACACTGTATTGGTTGCGATGAACCGGCAGGACAGTACGTTCCGGCAAGACAGCGCCCTCCTGTGGTGTCATTAGGGCAGGAACAGCCAAACTCTGTGGACAAATACAGAAAACAATTGAACAAGGAAATTCTCCTTTTAGTTTTATATTGTTCATTCGTGTGGTTGCCAACTGCTGTAAATATCAGTCATAAGGGAAGGCTGCTTGAAAGCCAATCCACCATGTTATCATCAAGTTCCTTTAAAGACGCATAGTAGTGGGCTCTCGTGGGGAATTCGACACCATTCGGTGTTTACCCAATAACAGTTGTTGTTAATCACCTGGATCAGCCTTTCGTTTTATGACCAACAGGCCTTATGTAATGCTCTGCATTTTCCACCAATTGCCCCATATGGAAAAGTCATTATCTGACATTTCCCTAAACTGAAGAATCTCTGGGAGACTGGGGGTATTTTTGACGGGACTACGGGGTTGCTGTGTGCGAGACTTGTACACCCATTAATGGTATTTCCACCAAGTCTGGTGTCAGCTAATTATGACCTACTGCACATGGAAACTGACAACCATCTCCCTTTAATCCTTCAAACTGTTGGAAGCCTGGTGGATGTCGCAACTGGACTTTTATGCCTTTAACTGAAGGTCCATTGTTCTTGCTGGTGTCTTGTAACATTATACACCCTCTAGATCTGTTTCGCACTGCCTTATCTGGGTATGATCCTTGAAAGTTCCTGTAAAGTGGCTAAGTGAAATGTAGTGGCCACAAAAGATGCGTCCTGAACGCTAAATGCAAAATCGTTGAAATAATAACTTAATGCCACTGAGGTAGAACTACATTTTTATGACATGGAGCTGGTAAATACATCGAATATCTTGATTAGGCTTAATATTATGCATAAACTTCATTCAGCTATATTGTATTACAACTTGTAATGCACTGACATCACCAACAATTAGGCCTTGTGCCTTCTGAGTCCTGTAACACAAAGATTGAATTGCAATCAATCTTAAAAAATGTACAATTAATTCAAGAAGTCAAAATTAATTTGAAGGAGAAACAGTTAATTTTGGGGAGATACAATAATCATAACTTTTTATGTTACAGGGCCGTGAATTTGTCTTTTCGTGCCACTTCATTGAGCTAAGCTACCAAAGGCACTCACCAGTATCATTTCCTAGAGATGTTGGCATGTCCTTCCAAGCTCCAAGGATGCAATACCAGCCATCAGAGCACAGACCAGCGGGTTCTTCCATTCCTCGTTCAGGGCAGTACATTCCGGGTGGGCAGAGCTCGCATGCGTCCACGTCACTACCTCCCGTAGCGTTGTTGAATGTTCCATTGTTGCAGGGGTTCTGAGCTGCAAACTCAGTGTTCTGTGGACAGAAGTGACCTGAGGAAACAAACGGAAAAGATATGTAGAGGTAAAGAATCAGTCCATCTTACATGGAATTTGTTTTATCATGGGCTGGATATATGGGCAATATTTTGTGTAGAGGTGTTGTGGTCTAGTGGATAAGTCTCTGGACTGTAAACAACAAAGTTTTTTTACCCAAGAAAGCCGCATCGACATCACAGCTGCTCTCCTTGAGGGCCCTGTAATTATTTACTACCCCAGCAAATGCCCAGTACTCCTACACACCAGGGTGGAGAGACCTCAGTCTTACAACAAATGATTAAACTCAAAATGATTACAAAAAAAAAAAACCTGCTTATACCATACCTGTAGGACAGACGGTAAAGTTCGAGCTACCCTCTTCGCAGTAATACCCAGCAGGGCAGTCCAGGCAATTGTTCTCCCTCTCGTTAGGCTGATAGTATCCCGGCGAACAGAGGACATAGTCGCTGTTGCCCCCGACACAGTACGAGCCAGAGGGGCAGGGTCCTCCGGTTGATGAGGCGATGCTGGGGTTGGAGGAGTTGGAGCCGAGGTGACAGTAGAAGCCTGGGTCACACTCACCGCTGGGGTAGCTCAGACCTGGAATCTCACAGTAGTGACCTGTTGAGAAGTAACAGTAAAGGAGCATTGACCCTTTGACTACTGAATTCATTCGTTGCCATAGGCTAAGTACAGGGGCCACCCGGTTCCAGAAGGCAGTGGGTTAAATACACATAGAAGTGGGCTCAAATTAGGAATTTGACACTGTTCAGGTGTATACCCAATAACAGGTGTTGTCAATTACCAGGATTAGCCTTCAGTTTGATGACTAACAAGCTTTATGAAATGCTGTGCCTTTTCCTCGAATGGAAAAGTAATTCCCCTCAACCAATGACTCTCCAAAAGACCGGGGTATTTCTTGATGGGACTACGGTTTGCTGTGTCCAGACTTGTACACCCATTAATGGTATTTCCACCAAGTCTGGTGTTCTGCGAAATATGACCTTTTGCACATGGAAACTGACGTCTCTCTCTTTAATACCTTAACTTGTCAGCTCTTGTTTTGACATATGGCTTCGGGTTTAATATACTAAAAACCACATGAAATATGCCACTTGAAGATAACAATTCTGTTCAAATCCTCTGAATCATGATAGGAAAATTCAAGGGTGACACTCATAACACCAAGTGTCACCAGATACATTTATCTCACAAACAGTCTTTGAAAATTAAAATCAGGTGAGAAAAAAAAAAATCCTTGTTCGGGATCAGAAACCTTAACCATGATTTTTAATCTTCCCTGCGATAGTCTCAGGCATTCAATATTATGTAATGTTTTAAATTGAAAAGTATACATTTTGTAAATAGGCAACAAACATGAATAGGCACACATCCAGTCATTTTTTATGGCATCCATACCTTCCAAGCAGTCTTGGCATTCTTCCAAACTTGCGATACCAGTAGCGTTGTTGAAGGTGGAGGCAGGACAAGGCTCAGGTTCCCCGGTGTTTTGGATGCAGTAGTAGCCCTCTGGGCACACTCCTGCATCACCACGGGAAGACTCGCTGGGTTGCCGGGCATCAGAACCGCTTCTGCAGTAGAACCCTGCATCGCAGTCACCTGTACAATTGTATAAATGTGTTTCACAGTGTTAGTAACCATGTCAGTGACCACACAAAGGCAAGCACAAGTGTTGTGGTCTGGTGGATATGTCTCTGGACTGTTGAACACAGGGTACATGGTTCAAATCCCTTCCACAGCACTAACGTCCTTTGGCAAGACATTAATCTCCACCCAGGTGATGTAACTGGGTATCTGCTAGGAAGAAATTCTGTACATGCCATAGCACCTTATCAGGGTAGCTTGGCTAAAAATTGGGTAATAGTACAGCCCTTAGAAACATTTGTATCAAGCACTATTTAATGTCAATATTATTATTACTATTATTATTAATATTACATAATTCATGTTACAACATTACATCATTCCTTCAGAACATACTTTTCTAAAAGGAAAAAAAAATCATGAAAGGGTTAAAACAGAAGATAAACACCTACCTGCTACTGTAGTAGCATTGACCATGTCACAATAATGTCCAGCGGTGCACTGAGTGCATTGGGTTTCGTTAGCCAGACCAGTGGATGAACTGAATGTCCCGAGAGGGCAGGACTGCCATACATGTCCAGTTCCCTCAGGACAATAGAAACCTGCCGGACAGTCCTGGATTACAAGGAGAAAAAGGTAATATAGTTACACCTGCTTGAGTGACAACCTGTACAGAAAGACCACAATTTCCTTTGCTTAAAAATTGTATCTCGTTGAAATTGAGGGTTAAAGCCCATCTGCCCTAGTTTGGCCAGGAGGGATTAGACCTCCCAGCATGGTCAATGAAAGGTGGTTATCTCATCAACTCAGCTCTCAATTAACATAAGGAAAAGAGGATCATGGGGGACCAACTGGGAACCACTTAGGCATTGTTTTCTATATAGAGGGAGCAAGTAGCCACAAGTAGTGCAGTGGGGCTTTAAATAAACCTCTTTATAAAAAGACCACCGTGGATTAAAAGGGAAAACTATACAGATAAACAAGAAAGACACCCTGTCTACAAAGTCCCATATTTTATTGTTTCTCTCCAGTGCTGAATTTAATTGAAACCTTTTAAAATGTACTTATTCACAAAGACCACTATGGATTCTGAAAAGAAAAAATATAGTCAAACGTGCTTTAGCAACTACCTGCATAGAAAGATCACCTATCTATAAAGACCACAACTCTTGTTTCCCTTGAAAATTGTTAATCATTGCTACATAAAAAGAACCTGAAAATAGAGCCCACCTGCCTAAGAAGATTTTCTTGTCTCCCTTGAGTGGACTGTATACAGGTTTCACTGGAGGTAGATGTACATGTAACTATAAGAGCTATTGATGTGTATCAATAATGATGAACACCTACAACTTGTTATTCAAATGGTTTCTTTAAATAAAATTTGTGGGAATTTGTTTTCAAGCTTACCTCCGGGTTGGACCCTGTAATACAGTAGTGTCCAGGAGTGCATTGAAGACACGCTTCGTTCTGCGTTGTGTCTGTATACGTTCCTGGCTCACATTGGATCGGCTGAGGTGACCCGGCCGGACAGTAGTGACCCACTGGACATTCATCACCTGAAATAGAAACGGTCATGTTATTATTCACAATGTGAATTATTTTTTAATTTTTTTAATTAAAAAGTGAGTGAAATAGGACTGGAAGTCGAAGACCTACAGAATTTTATGTTAGATAGGAAATACTGGTCCATCATATAACAAGAAACTGGAAAAACTTGGCTAAAGTAAGTAAATTTAAGTTGGTTGTTTGGTATGTTTGTTTGTTTTACCTGACTGCTAAGAAAGCATATGTATGCTTGTAAGTAAGCAACCAGGGGACCAATGGCTTTAAGTCCTCCCGAGGGACTTGGTAATGAGGATTAATGCCTTACCAAAGGGTACTAGCGCATTGAATTGGTTTCAAACCCGGGACCTCCCTGTTACGAGACCACTGCTCTACCGCTGAGTCATTGTGCCTCACTCAAGTAAGTAAGTATAAACAAAAAATCATTGTATAATTATCTCTGGTCAAAGTTATTCATAAATGCCAGCTTCATTATACTGATGGTATCCCTAAATGGGTTCCATATAAAAAAATAAAAAAATTCCCAAGGAGTAAGAGAATCTAAATTGTTCATGACCTTTGTTCGTGATACAGTTAGGCATCCATTGCTTACCCACTACTAAATTACTAAGTCCTATATAACTCAAGCTGGACTCTGCAGGGTTGTAAATAGCAAAATAAAATTGTAGGATGTATCCAAAGAGTTAAGGAAGAACTTGGATACCTGTTACTCCATCAGTAGGTGATGCCGAAGAGGCATTGCCAGCGCAGTAGAATCTTGCATCACAGTCACCTGCTGTGGCGTTCAAGCCGTACGAAGGACAGTATTCACCTGCATCACAGCCAAGACATTCTGAGATGGACTTACATCCTGCAAAGAGAGAAGTGCATTTCAATGACTTTACTGTACTGATTATTCTCACCAATTAACCCTTTCACCACAATTATTCCACATTTCGTGGTTTGGCTCAATAACTTTTGATTCATAGCCCTACAAAAATATACCAGATACACAAGTAGAAAGGACAAAAATGTCTGCACACACTGCATCAATTGTTGTTTCATGACTACCGGTATATTGCATTTGATGCTAGGAATTTAAAAAAGTAAAATGAGATTTAAAATACTTAAATTGGCAACACGTTGAGAGATTAAAATCATTGTTTTTTAATAAAAACTGGCAATTTAACAAACTTTTCGACAATATTCTCGCCCATGTACAATGTTTAGAGGGACATTTCATTTATTCTACCATTGTAGCGATAAAAGAAAAATATTATTGTTGCCAATTTGAAGAACAATGTGTGATCAATTTAGCTCTAAAATTAAAACCTGTCCTAAAAGAGCAATATATACCGAGCTGCAAGTTGTTTGCATTTCAGGAAATTATCCTCAATTAATCCTTTCATAATACATGTACTTCTACGAATGCAATACACATCTTGTCGTTTCTAAATAGAGACGTAAGAAAAAAATATTACTCTTCTTTCATTTCACTCCTGATGCTATGAAAAATAATATACAGCTCAAGGTAAGAAATAAGGGGACCCATAACTTAAGCTTTAACAGAAAGAACTTGACAGATACTGACTTAAGTTTCTGATAACTATTGGTAATAGCGTACTGATATGCTTCGCTGTGCCACTGATGAAATTTCACACAGATGCTACACATAAATTTGGAAGAACAGTATTTCATCTGGCATATAAAGTTTTACTCTGTTTCTCAATGGCTGTAGATAACTGCACATTTTTGCAGAGTTACAGTATGTCTTTCGTTTGTTCACTGTTTACAACATCACTCCTGACAATAGACGGAACATGCCCTATGCAAACTCAAGCATCTTTTCTTTTTTTTTTGCAAGATAACCAGAAGTCTACCCCCAAAATACTTGGTAGTTAATCAAACCCCTGGTCTTTTGAGAACTGATCCCTCTCCATGATAGAATGACCAAATATCCTTGTAAGAATGTATTTGTGAGCAATGGGACGCTGAATAGCAAGATGCAAGTTGCTTGAAATGCAGTTCAATTAATCCTGAAATCCTTGTAAGGAAAATTCACACATGGTGTTACCCCAAAAAACTTGTTGGCATTACCTTCTGTAGGGTTGTACATTGATGGTGGACAGTCGTACGTCTTGTTAGATCCTGCAGGACAGTATGTTCCAATGGGACAGATATCTCCTGTGTCTCCATCCCTCGGCGTAGGTGACGATGCGCCCAAAATGCAGTAATACCCTGCCTCGCACTCACCGAACGGCGCGGTCAAACCCTCGCGGTCGCAATACATTCCACCGGAACAAGGCGTGCAGTCGCCCGCCATCTGGAGACCAGTCTGGTCACTAAAGGTTCCGTTGGGACAAGCATACTCCATGGCATATTTAGTGCCAGAGGGGCAGTAGTGGCCTTGAGGACATGGCTGTGGGTTCTGGACGCTGTGGCTACAGAAGGTGTCATTCTGGAGGGTAGCATCACAGTAGAACCCGGCGGGACAGGCCTTGCAAGAATCCTGAAAGAAAAAGAGTGGATACGATGCACGTAAAATGCAGCTATGCCCCCATTATCTCTACAACGATATCAAGTATATGCACATGTACAAACAAATATACATTGTACATTGTATAGATCTATCACTATGTGATTCCTTCAATGATACAGCTGTAGAAGCCTCAAATTTTGATGCAAACATGGCTAACAGCCTGTGATACTCAAGATACAATAACAATCAAAATTATTGTTGCACTACCATACAGATACGAAGCAGTAAATTCATCAGCAAATATCTTTAATGTTTGGTGCTCTGTTTCAAAGATAAATACATGTATTGAGTCACTGATATAGATGTTGCAGATTTGAAAGGGACATTTTTCAGCACTTTCCAGAACCCTTATCCTTGATCAACCTACCATTCCGAAGTCATCTTGGTACGACCCAGAAGCACATGAGGTAAGGTCAGAGCTGCCGACCTCGCAGTAGTGACCAGGGGTACATGTATATTCTGTCGGCTGAGAAGTATTCTGACCGCCCGGGCAGTAGTAGCCAGCTTGGCAAGGTCCGGTTGGCTCGGGCAGGCCGGAACCCTCGCAATAGTAGCCTGGAGATGAGAAAAGAAGAACAGGGTATGGTCAAATACGTATTGTGTGACTGTTGACATTACAGACACGGGAATATGGCCTATCATGTGTAAAAACAACATTCAATATTTAACTTACATATCAACATGCAATATTTCTTTAAGATACATATATGTACATGTACAGTCAACTAAATTATTCACACCCCTTTTAATTACATGTTTTTTTTTTTTTTTCGTAACTCAAGAATGAAAGGTGGAATGGTTAAATTAGGGCCTTTGTTGAATTCTTTTAGATATGAGCTTTAATATGTCACATTCTCAAGAAACATCATTAAATCGGGATAAGTAAATTTTTCACATATTAAAAAAAAAAAAAAAATGGGTAAGGCTATGAATAATTAAGTCGTTAACTGTAAATGTACATTTAAATATCATTCTCATTAATGCATGAAGGCATGTCTACTAGATAAAACGTTAATCTTGCTCATGATGTTGAATAAATGAAATTAGATTTTGTCTATTTGTAAAATGTCAAATTCTCCATTTCTTGGGCAGTTTTTAATACAGTTCTGAATACTGCATAGTAAAATGTAACCTGTATAAAAAAGACCGCTTTAGGCAGACAAAAAAAATGTTTTTTATAGGCAGGTCTTCATGTACAGGTTCCTTAAGTACATGTTTCAATGAGAAACCATTTTTAAGGGAAAAAAAATGATCTGTATATACAGGTGGTCTTTCTATACAAGTGGTTGCTAAAGCAGGTTTGAATGTAAATATACATGTATAATCCCTACCTGGCAAGCACGGCATACAATCACCCAACTCCATATTCCTTGTGGTGTTGCTATAGTAACCGGCTGGGCACGGTATGGGGTCATAGGTTGCCTCAGGACAGTAGTGGCCTGTGGGACACACGGCTCCGGTGACGTTGTCTGTTGGCGTGGCTTCGTAAGCACCCAAGGTACAGTAGTAGCCCGGGTCGCACGGTCCAGTGACGTTAGACATTCCGTATTCTTCGCAGTAGTAGCCTGAGAGGGGGTTTGAAATAGTTAGAAAAATTGTTTCACACATATAAGCAGTGAGCCTTACATTTTAAAGCGATTATTAATTTCATGAATCATCAGTAGATCACTTCACGAAATTTGTTAAAGGGTTCCTATCCCTCCCCCCCCGAAAAATAAACATTATACAGATATATTAATTGTTTGTTAGAAGACAGAATATCTCCTAAAAGAAAAGTAAATTGACTAAAAGAATAGAGGGAAAATATGATGAAGTTTACAGCTAGCTCAAAAATTAACTTAGAGTGAAGTCTATGTAAGCCACTTTTTTATAAGTCTATATGTAACTTTTACATAGAGAGTACAATTTTGATTTTCCTGGGAACGAATTTTTGCAAACTGCAAATATTCAGTGTCTTGTTTCAACTACTTTGTGGCATCATACTTTTGCCAAATTTGGCCACTCTAAATTTGCTGAAATTCTGGCTAAGCAGTATCCCTCTGATTTATCCAAACAGGAATGGAATTTTTTCATTTTCTTTCCCCCACTCACCAGGTGTGCAACTAGTAGGTTCAATGGATCCCTCGGGACAGAACTCTCCAGGTGAACACTGCCCTCCAGTGGCATTGGACGAACAGAAGCAGGAGGTAGTGATGTTGTTGAAGCCGTAATCCGTTGGCATGCTTGACCACGCCCCTCGGATACAGTACCAGCCCGGGGCGCAAGGGTCAGTAGGGGTGCTAAGACCGGTAGTGCCACAGTATTGACCTACGAGAAAGGAATGTAGAAAGAAAAAAGGAAGGGTATGAGCAGTATGATCTTTAAATTGGCATCACATGTCAGACCAGGTCCCTTGGATCCAGGACCAGTTGGTAGGGGTGCTTAGACCTGTAGTGGCACAGTATTGACCTACAGAAAAGGAATACTGAATAGGGAGTATCTTTGAATTGGCACCATACTGACAAAATCAACAAATTATTGTCAGGTAATAACTTGCAGTTCATAAATTTCAGTAGAACCCCTATTTATTTGTTTAATTCCGATTCATGGTCTTTTCAGTGAAATAGTAGAGCATTACAAGAAAAATATCATGGTAGCCGATTTGAGTGGAAAAAAGCTACTCAATAACACTTCTAAAAGACCCCTTTGTGAATGGGCTAAAATAGGGAGTATTCATCAAGAATATCGTATTTAAAAGAAAAGAATTAGTACTGCCAATTAGAGGGAAAAAATCTGTTTCTTAGTTGGATAGGCTAAAACGAGTACAACAGTCAAAAGAAAATACCGGAGTTGCCAATTTGAGAAAAAGTATTAAATTGAATGATCATGTTCATTAATCTAATGGGGTACTCACCAGGTGTACATGGCTTGCAGTCCACCAGATCCTGTTTGCCCTCATAGTCGTTGTAGTAGCCCTTGGGGCAAGGGAACTCGTAGGACGACTTGGTGCCCTCCGGACAGTAGTGACCAGCTGGACATGGGGTGTCGCTGTAGTGGACATCACCGCTTTCACAGTAATACCTATATATGAATAGGGAGCGCATATGACATAAAATACAATATTTATTTACAATACTTTCAAGAGATATAATAGATGTATCAAGCACTACGTAAACCAAGAATATTATTATTATAATTATCATCATTATTATTATTATTGTCATTCATATTATAATTATTATTGTGCAATACACGATTATTTTTATCATTATTATCATCATTATTATTATTATCATCATTATCAATATTATAATTATTATTATTATTATCATCAAAACTAATGTTATTATTTCACAATACGGGATTATTATTATAACTATTATCATTATCATTATTATTATTATTATAATTATTATTGTCATCATTGTTACAGTTATTACCATTATTATCATTATAGTTTTTATTATCATTATTGTCATCAATGTCATTATTTGTAAGCATTTCAGTCTTGATCATCCTTTCAGTCTCATAAACACTCACATGTAATGTATTATATAATAGTACAGCAACAATACAAACAATATACAAGAAGCCTAATACAGTGAAACCTGTCTATAAAGACCACCCAAGGGAGACAAGAAAAGTGGTCTTTATAGGCAGGTGGTCTTTATGTACAGGTTCTTTTTGTACATGTTTCAATGAGAAACTATTTTCAAGGGAAACAAATAATGTGGTCTTTGTAGACAGGTGGTCTTTCTATACAGGTAGTCGCTAAAGCAGGTTTGACTGTACATTTGTACATGTACAAGACATATCTTGGAATGAATTAGATCAATTAGCTTCTTACATGACCCAGTAAATGTAATAAATTTGCCGTATTCTAACGGTCATCTTACCCTGCTGGACATGGGTCACACTCTGACTGACCGGTCTGGTTGTTGTACGTTCCCGCCTCGCAGTCCAATGGATACGACGTTCCGTTTGGACAGTAGTGACCAACGGGGCAAGGACCGCCGGTCGAATCGACCGTGGGATTGTTGGGATCTTTGGCACCACGTAAGCAGTAGAACCCGGCGTAGCAGTCACCGGTCGGAGCGGTCAAGCCCACCACTTCGCAGTACTGGCTGTATAGACACTGTGTACATTCACTCTGTTAAAAAGAAGAGGTTTGTACATGACATTTATTTCTGGCATTTATACAGGGGAGAACATTTTCATCAATAGTGATGGTCTTTCATGAGGCCCTGTTTGGTAACAACAAAATGTAAGAACAATCATGAATATGAACTCAAAACAATAACAGAACAAAACAAACCTAAACTAATGCAATTCTCTTTCGCAACATTAAGGTTAAAATTAGTATCCACTATTCTCTAGAGCCTAATGTATATGTACTAAGACAGTTACTCACTGAGTTGGTCAGTTTGGTGACATTTCCAAACGTTCCTCTTGGGCATGGTGTGGGAGTGTCCGAGCCTTCTGGACAGTACGAACCCTCTGGACATACTCCAGCCACTCCTACAAGATACACAAGGAACAGTGAAAAGAATTATATAAGTGAGGTATAAAAAGATTTCAAGAGAACATCCGAAGTGGTAAACACAGAAAACAACATTGTCATTAGAGTGATATAAGAAGTGAAATAAACAAATTGAAGGGTAAAACCTAGAGCTTTTTGGCGATGTGAGCATTGGGATCATTTCTCTTTGTGTTACATCTTTTCTAGGGAATATGCAGTTGTTTCTGTGAGATTATGGAAATATAGTGCAAAAAAAAAGCTTTATACTGTAAACAGAAAAAATATAACGAGAAACTAATTTTTCATGTATCAGCTCAACTTCTGAAATGATAATGAGATCGAAGATCGAAATGTTCTGATAGATTTTGATCATATCATTCTTCTGGAAATCATTTAAAACATATCATGAATTCTAGAAAGAGCTACAGTAGTTCCTACTGATTCTGAATTGTTCAATAAGTAGCAGATGGTTTGTTTGACGGACCAAACCAAGGACATTGCTTACCTTTAAAAGTGACCTCAGGCGTAGCAGTGTCCGACCCCTCTGTGCAGAAGAACCCTGCATCGCAGTCTCCCTTTACCATTGTCGCGTTGAGCTCCGAGCAGAACTTCCCTGGTGAGCAGAGGGCGCACTGGGACTCATTGGCCAGGCCAGCCATGTTGGAGAAGGTTCCCGTCGGGCAGGGCTGCCAGTTGTAACCAGTTCCAGCCGGACAGTAGAAGCCTATGAATCGGTTTGAAAAGGAAAGTCATTTGAAATGTTGTCATGTAGTTTCTTATTTTGAGAGATGCAAATTCAATCCAAAAGAAGTTAAGGAAAATTTGGTCACTCTGGAGCAGATTCAAGATCAAATTGTAGATGGTGTTCACGCTGCCTTCTGCGTTGTAAGAAATAACACAAGGTTATCAGTAGCTACGGTACCTTTAAAAAAAACGAGGGGGGGGGCTTTTAGAAACCTTCTCTTTTTTTAAGTCTGAAAAACTCACCATGTGGACAATCCTCTGGTTCGTATCCTGTTGTGCAGAAGGATCCGGCCGGACAGGTATCGCACTCGCTACGATGCGTGGTGGTCGTGTAGGTCCCTGCCTCACATGGCAACGGTGAGGTTGTCTGACCGGGGCAGTAGTGACCGTCCGTGCAAGGGTCACCAGTGATGCCGCCATCCTCGGGTGTGGCCGTGGATGCGTTGGTAGAGCAGTAATAGCTGTAAGATGATTTCAATTTCACATTCATGTACATGTAACATGTTTCAGCTAGTAATTCAACCTAGTGAATACTACTACTACTAATAATAACTAAACATGTTGGTATAGAGCATAACACATAGGCATAATTGCATGTCTCTATGTGCTCTACAGAACAGAATACAGAAGAAGTGGAAATCGTACACTGGATTCATAACTGTGGATTTTACAAATTGCTAAATAAGTATCTTTTCAAATAAATTCTGAACTTTTTGTACGTTTCTATATTTCTAAGATATTCCAGCAATTTATTCCATAAAACAGTGGCTATATATGATAATGACCTTTCCTTTAAGATTTTTTCATAGTTTGTTGGACATAAAATAAAGACTTATTACTGGAACGCAGCATTCTTTTTGGTTTATACTGTATTAATAATTCAATGCGATATGATAGAGCAAACTGATGGAAATATTGATAAGTTAATTAATGTACTTAAAACGAAAAAATATATAAACCTCGTACTGTACATTCAAAAGTTAAAGTCATAGGTCAAAGGTCTTACCCTGGATCACATGGTCCTGACGGAGCGGTCAGTCCGGTGCCGTTGCAGTAGAAGCCGCCTGAACATGGGTAGCAGTCGCTAGACTTCTCTAGACCAAGGCTATCAGACCAGGTCCCAACTGGACAGTTCTCTGGGGCAGGAGTACCTGGTGGAAAAGGGTTACATCATTATTCTCAGTCACTTAAAGTCCCTGAATGGAATTGGAGTAGACATTAATCTACATTTGCCGCTCTCCACCCATGTGTTAAATGGATACCGGTAGGAAGGAGTTCCTTGAATGCTGTGAGCGCCCATATCGGTAGCCTAGCAGAGCTGGGGTAATATTGGAGTGCCTTGAGCACCTTGCGTGGTGGATACTTGCGCTATAAAAATATCCAATATTATCATAATTAGTAGATTACAAATCCTGCTCTACATATGAATTGCGCACAATAGCATCGTTTTGTACTGCAAACACTTTCGTACCTTTGTGAATACACTTGTACAGTAGATTGAAAATATGTACATGTACATCATTACAATACGGTTCAATATGCAGGAGGGCAAATGGTGGCAAATGAATGTACACCCTGCGATTAAGAAAGAAGGCTACATGTGCTACAAATATCTAGTGCTCCTTCATGAAATGCAAAATGGGAACCAATACACTTTCTGCCTGGTTGTAATCATCAAATACTGCAGATCTCATGATTTTACTCTCAAAATCTTATTCATCATACACTTTAATGTAAACCAGGTACATGTAAGTTAAAAAGTTAAAACTGTAAGTGTCTTAAGATCACTCACCTTCTATGCAGTATTTCCCTGCAGGACACTCCACTCCAGTCACATCGTCGTCAGGCGTGGCACTCGACGACGCCCCGATGCACCAGTAGCCCGCAGCACAGTCACCCATCCAATTATCCTCTCCCGGTGTGTCGCAGAACTTTCCAGGAGGACAGTCTAAGCACTGATCCTCCCTCTCCAGTCTTTCCGAAGGGTTGTACGTTCCGGCTGGGCAGGGGTATTGGGTGTCGAACTCGGTTCCGTTCAGGCAGTAGTGCCCCACGGGACAAGGGTAGCTGGTGTAGTCCGAGATAGGGGCATCGGCCACGTCACAGTAGTATCCTAAGAAATGATGAGAAATGATGATGATGATAATGATTATCATTATAGATAATGCTTATAAAGGTAATCCTTTTGTCAAAGACACGTTTCTTGGGCAGTGGTTCAAAAATTTTTTTCAAGTTTTCCATTTTTATTCAGTACAAGAACGGAAGATCAAATTTGTCGATCTTCATTCATCATTATGCTTCATGAAACTTTGACATTCCCTTGTGTTGAGAAACAATTTTCATTTTAAAACTTTTTGGATGTTCTATCACAATCACTTTTAACATGAAGTTATTGCTAAATTACTCATGACAATTTGGTGTTGAATTACAGAACATAGCGTCAGTGGTGTATTTACAAATACCTCAGCTCCAATTGCTACGCGACGTATTCCAACTTCAAGCTCAGACCCTGTTCTATAACTAACCCTAAACCTATATCAGACTTTAAAATCATAACCCGATATCTTTGATAAAACAAAACCTGGAGCAAATATCACTGGAGAACATCTTGGATCACGAACAGCAGTGCATACACATTTTCATACAGATGCCTTCTGACGAAAGGAAAATATTACATAGGGCTCATAACACTACTTTGCGGGCAAACAATAGGAATTACTCCTTCTTGCCAGCTATGGCAGGAGTATGACAGCACCCTAAAATCTAGAAGACATCCTTTTCGTACCTCCGTTGCAGAGTTTGCATGATGACTGTCCGGTGTCGTCCTGGTAGGTCCCAGAAACGCAAGCTGTCTCCGAGGGACTGCCTTCCTCACAGTAATACCCTTGACCGCAGGGGAACGGGTTGCTAGTGGACTGACCGGTTGGGCAGTAATATCCTGTAGAAAGAAACGAACAGCAATGCAGTCAAACCTGTTCTTATGGTCTCTTTTCTATAAAGGTTAGTCATGTGTTTTCTCCTACAAAGATTTAGATGTTGTAGAATGTGTCATCACCACCACTGTCATCATTACCACCACCACAATAACCATCGTCATCATTACCATCATCTTCATAATCATGTACAATGTAGAGGTGTCGTGGTCGAGTGGATACGCCGGACTGTCGATCACAAGGTCCGCGGTTCGAGTCCCGCTGCGGCACTAATGTCCTTTGGCAAGACATTGATCTACATTTGCCACACTCAACCCAGGTGTTGTAAATGGGTACCTGGCAGGAATTAATTCCTTGAAATGCTAGAGCGCCGTAATGGCCGCCTTGCTAAAGCCTGGGTAATAATCAGGGCAGCGCCAGGAGCGCCAGGAGCGTCACAACGTGACGGACATGTGCGCTATATAAGAAGCCACCATTATTATTATTATTATCATTATTGTGAACATTATTGGCATCACCACCATCACCATCACTATCACTATTTGTACTTTTCATTTTCAGTTTCATAACAATGTACAATCGCTAGACCAAGTCCTACCTGGATCACACAGTCCAGTTGGTTGTGTTAGTCCAGGATCTTCACAGTAGGACCCTGCTGTACAGTCTGTGCATTGGTCCTCTATCATTAGACCAGTGCTGTTGGAATAAGTTCCAGATGGGCACATGGGAGGATTGGCTCCAGTTCCATTTCCTACAAAGATTCATGAGAGTAAACAAAATAAAGAACAAAGTAAGAAACAACTGTGTAAAAAAACAAGCAAAGCATACAATTTATTTGTATTCACGGAGCAGAACAAGTATGAAAATAAACACAAGGGCGATAATACAGATTCAACTGCTGGTCCAAAGTCATCTTGGGCTCAGTATTCATTGGGTTAAACTTACCGCAGTATCTTCCTCGAGGGCATATATCACCAGTGATACCGTCCGTAGGATCAGGTCTCACTGCTGTGCTGATGCAATAGAACCCTTCCATACACGTCCCGGCTACATCAGCTAGACCTACAAGAACAAAAGACAAGAACAGAAGTATTGAGCACCTAAGGGGGACTAATCACTAAAAATTACACAATGAAATGGTTAAAGGTAATGCAAAGTTTTGAAAATTGGATGGATAGTTATTCTTTAAAATTTTGATATATTTGGATGCCCCTGTGGATGTACATGTATTATAAGCACTAGAAAAATTAGCCCATAAAATACTTCTGCTTTCGAGAAAATTGAATAATATAAAACAACGATCATTGAATATTGTAAAATCGCATATGCTTCCAATATGTTAATTTGAACCAAATTCATGACCCCATACCAAAACTTTGTATTACCTTTAAGGATTAAAAGGTTGAAAAAGCATAACAAGGAAAAATACATGTACATGTACTGGTTTTCTATGAGATCCCACACAAAATCTATAGTGGGAGTATGCAGAGTCGACTCACAAGTTATATTTTAGCTTTATTAGAGTGTGATTTCAGTTTTAAAGTTGCAATATTACTTCATAGAAGTTACAAGCTGATATATTCAATATATGGAACCTCACAAATGCAAGGCAAAATTTAAAGATACACATGAACCATGCAAGAAGAAACAAATAAAGCATTTTGAAATAATGTCTTTCGGTAAGATATTAATCTACATTTGCCACACTCCACCCAGGTGAGGTAAATGGCTATGCGGTAGGAAGAAATTCCTTGAATGCTTGAGCACCTTTTAACGGTAGCTCGGTTAAAGCCGGGGTAATAATATGATTGCAGGGCCCTCAGGGAGAACAGTATCAATACTGATGAGGCTACCCTCGTTAAACAAGACATATAATTATTATTATTATAACCCCCCAAAATCTTGTCTATGAATCTAGGTGTAATTACCTTCAACGTCACAGTAGTTTCCTTCTGTGCATTCCTCCGGTTCAATCGATCCTCGCGGACAGTAGTAACCTGGCTGGCAGCGCCCTCCTGTGCTCAAGCTAGGACAGAGGCAATCGCCATCGGTGTAGTTGTCAAAGTCCATCGGTTGGGCAGTCCAAGCACCTTGTATGCAGAAGAAACCTAGAAATAGGAAAGTACAGGGTAATAGTGGATTCATTTTCAATATAAAAAGATTTTCATGTAATGAATGTGCAGTCATGTTGTGTCTTTCTTATGATACTGTAAAATGAGATTTTTTTTATATTGGATTCATTTTCAATATAAAAGATTTGTATGTAATAAATGTGTAGTCAGGGTTTCTCTTACTTAAATGACTGTAAAACAAGAAATTTTTGAGACATGAAACTTTTCCCTGTGTAGTTGTCAAAGTCAGTTGGTTGGGCAGTCCAAGCCCCTTGCCTAAAGTTAGGAATATGTAATGTACATGTACATGTAAATAGTGCAGCCATTTTAAATAAACAAGATTCTCATGTTTTTGTAGTCATATTGTCCATCTCTTAAGACACTTTAAATTAATAAACCTTTTGAGACTTTTGTTTATTTAGTTGTCAAAATCTGTTAACTGTGAAGTCCAAGCCCCTTGTATACAGAAGAAGCCTTAAAATAGGAACATGTAATGTACACATAAATAGTGCAGCCATTTTCAATAAACAAGATTATGTTTTGTAGTCATGATGCAGTCACTTTCGTTTTAAACAATATTGTCATGTATTAAGTGCTGTGGTGTCTGTCACCAATGTTGATAGGCTAGAAACTTTCAAGAAATTAAACTTCTGATAATTTCTAATAGCAGCCATGTCTACAATAACATTATCATAAGCTTGCCATCACGGTGTTCAGCATTTAAAATGGTGTAAAACTAGAAACTTTTTGGGAAATGAAAATTTGATAAATTGTAAACCACGGCCATTTTCCCAGCAAGAAACTGGTGTGATTGGCACAAATTTAGTTTTGTAATTCGATTATTTCCTGCATGAATCTAGAAAAATAAATAGTCATATAAGGTTTTTCTTTTACATAATGCACAATTATAAAAATCAGTCCAGAGAAAGCAGTTACAATGAAATACAAAAATAAAACATTGACGCTGTGAGGTGATTTTGAAGTAAATGTGATTTCAACTCATTACCGGTATGCCTCTACAACCGTTTATTTTCCACACCTGTTTTCTTGTTCAGCACTAGCAAGTAGAAAAAAAAGGAGTAAACTCAAAATCTACATGAGTACCGGTAGCAAATATTGCTAACATGTACACATGTTGCCATTTTACTGGTTTTTAAGGATCTCACCTTCATCGCAGTCTCCAGAGACTGTGGTGTTTCCCTCGTAAGCACAGTACTTCCCTGGATCACAAATGGTACAGTCCGCCAGAGTGTGCCCGTTCTGGTTGGGTCGGTAGGTTCCCTTTGGACATGGGTATTGATAAGCGTGCTCGGTACCTGATAGCATATAATGAAAGTGGATAATATAATAACAATAATAGGTCCATTCATAGAGCACAGCTATTATATGAACATACTCTACAGCGCTGAATACAAAGAATCATATTATTACCCCGGCTGTAGCTGAGCCGCCATAATCAGACGCTAAAGCATTCAATTTCTTCCTACCGGGTACCCAATTACTTCACCTGGGTGGAGAGTGGCAAATGTAGATTTGTCTTGTCAAAGGACATTAGTGACGCAACGGGACTCGAACCATGAACCAAGTGATCCAGAGTCCGGTGAGGAATCCACTCGACCATGACACCTTTACTAATTAATTTTTTCAAATTACAATGATGTGATGTATTAAAAAGGTATGGAAAAAGTATTTAGCTTCATTCACGCAAAACATGAGAAAGTCAAAGGAAAAATCCCATGCATCACCATTAACATAAAAGATTTTAGATATAGCTGATGGAAGTACAAAGTTGCCACCCCTATCAGCCATTCAGCTTGGATCAGATGAAATATCAAGAATAGTGATACCTCTTGAGGTTATTAATTACATGAATGTTCTACATTCCAGTATAATACTGGAGGACATATGGTATAGAAAATTACCAAATAATTTGGAGTCTCCCTCATGTTAATGGCACTGCACTGGGTAGCCAATTAGACTTACAGATATTTCATTAGAGGTTACCAGTCAAGACTAAAGATGATTTGTGTATCCTTTAACAACATACTTTTCTCTAATATACTTGCAATTCATTATCTGTTATATCTTGCTATTCTGTGCTATTTATTTATGTTCAGTCACATGGATTGGAAAAGAAGACCTTTGGGTTAAACTTATTTAGTTAATCTGTTTATTTTCCAGGCATCAATGGGACTCACTTTAAATCTCACTGTTCTGTTGTATTCAATGTTTTCTTGATCTTGTCTTACCGAATAGAATAATAATAATAAGAAGAAGAATAATAAATAAAGACAATCAAATAGTCTGAAAAGTGAAGGAATATTCCACAAACCAAATAAAGCATGTGATCTTACACAATACATGAAACAGCACCAGTAGTTCTTCGTACTGTCCAAGGGACCTTTAATTTACATTCTATCAGAGGGACCTGGGCCCCGTCTTACAAAGAGTTACGAATGATCCAAATCAATCGTAAGTCCTCTGATCAATCGCAAGTTTGCACTCTCCCATCTCTTATGTACATAGTTGCGATTGATATCAATCGCAAATAAGTTGCGATTGATATCAACTCTTTGTAATATGGGGCCCTGGCTTGCCGTTTGGACAGTCGTGAACGAGTAGGCAGTCAAAGAGCCTAGAATTTGCCAAGTTATCAGGGCAGTACTAATAATCCATCAATATTTTACTGATACTGATATATGATAATATTGTCAATGAAATCCCTTCATTTACATCCTATCCAAGACACTTTATTTACCATAGGACAAAAACATGTACACGTACATGTACATGTAGTAGCGATCTGGGCAGTCAAATTGCTTGGTAAGTGGACCGACCAAGTCCTCTATAAGCAATGGATCTTTGTCAATACATTCATGAGTAACCATAGTCCTTCATACTGTCCTTGGGACCTTGGATTTACATCCTATCAGAGAGACTGGCTTACCGTTAGGGCAGTAGTAACCGGCTGGGCAGTCAAATGGCCTGAAGTCGGACACATTTCCAGGACAATACCACCCACCCTGGCAGGACTGGCATTCCGACTGTTGGGTGTTCGTTGTATGTCCCTGGCGGGCAGCCGATGGGCTCGCTGGACCCTTCCTCGCAGTAGGTACCCACGGGACAAGGAGCGCCAGTGATGTCGTCTCCTGTGGCAGAAGGTACAGGGGTTAAAATTGAAAGAAATTTACACGACAATTCATACTGCATGTCTATGTCAAAAGTGACCATACAGGTCTAACAATTATTGTTTGAATAACACAGTACCAAACTTACAAGATCATTTTATATTGCAAAAAAAATATTAATGTACGGGTAAATTTACAAGTTTGCAAAGAGATTTTCATTTCTAAAACAGAATCTGAACTCTTTATTGGCTATGAAATGATATCCCAGGCCGCTAAGATGTTTTTATGTTTCTTGTACAAACACATTGTAGGCCAAGACGCTGTGTGTCTAGACAGGCTGTGTATCCGGACAGATGATTTAAAACATCAATTCGAAGAAGGCAAAAGAGAAGGTTTTATGTTTGTTCAGTGTCCGGACACCCAACCCACCATCTTACATATGACAGAAATTGACTGTGGCAGTCCATTGTATGTTTCATCAGTTGAGTAGAGTAGATAATGTAGCCTATCCCCTGCTTTCTGCGTCTTTTAAAGCAGACAGTTGTGACTTACCGATGGGGTTGGGATAGGAGGAGCCGTAGTGACAGTAGAACCCAGGGTCGCAGGGAGCCTGCGGTCCTGTCAGGTTATAAGTACCGCAGTAGAACCCTGGGTCACATGCTTCGCACTGTGACTCCTCGGACAGATAGAGGGCGTCGGAGTAGGTCCCGTTGGGGCACGGCTGGGGAACGGAGGTCTGCTGCGGACAGAAGAAACCTTTAGGGCACGGTCCGCCGATGCCACTGTTGGTCTCCCCGTCTGGGTTGCTGATGTTCACACCTTCAATGGAAAGAAAAGTGTTGCCAATTTGTTTATGATATCCACCCTTGAATAGATAGAAAAGCTTTAGCCGTATCTTTAATACAAAGGTAAATGTTAATTTCAATGATATATGAACATTTGGGATTAGAATATTAATTCCCATCCTACACACTTTGGGTGGTATTCTTGAAAGCGGACTAACTTTAGTCCATGGTTTAATCCTCTAAGTATGGAATGCCAAGTGTCCATATGAATATGTATTTGAATAATTTAATCTGTCACTAAATTAAAATAAAATGTAATAACATAATTAATAAACAACAATGTAACTATGAAATAATTATGTTATCATGGTAATTTAGGGACATATCAAATTATTCAAGAATATATTCATATGGGCACTTGGCATTCCATACTTAGTCGGAGGATTAAACCATGGACTAAAGTTAGTCCGCTTTTGAGAATACCACCCTTGAGTATACCCACATAAATTTTCATTGGAAATCATGCAGTTCCATACACTCTGATTTATGTTGGGTATACCACCATCTCTCTCTCTCTCTGCAGCAGAACATACCTGATTGGCAATAGTAGCCAGGATCACACGGCCCCGCCGACGCGTTCGCTATTCCAAATGAGTAGGCCCCAAGCTGGGTGCAGTAGTAGCCTGGAGCACAGGGCTGGCACTGGCCCTCCGAGGCCAGTCCCAGGTCCGGATTGTAGGTCCCACGGGGGCAGGGGATGGACCCGTTGCTACCGGTACCCTCGGGACAGTAATGACCTCGTGGGCATTCCAGAAGGCGCTCACCGTCTGCACAGTAGAATCCTATAGACAAATTGAAAATGTTTCATTAATACAAGTAGTAAAACATAATGGGGGGTCTTAATATCTTTTTTCTTTATTTAAACATGTACATATATAGTTCACAACTAAATTATTCACACCCTTGTAAATTTCATGTTTTTTGTGTTTTTCGTAACTCAGAAATGAAAGGTGGACTGGTTGAATTTGGGCCTTTGTTTAATACTTTTAGATGTAAGCTTTCATATGTCACATTCTCAGGAAATATATCGGGACAAAGCAATTTTTCACATAAACAATTACAAAACTTGGTAAGGGTACATATTATTTAGTTGTTAACTTTACATGTAACTTTGTACATGCACAGGTTAAGGCCGTTCTCTTGACTGTGCCTACCTATTAATTTTCGACAATTCTCCTCCTCTGACTGAACTAACAATAAATATCGAGTTGAGATGTGAGAAAAACATTCTAGAAAATTTCAATTTAAAGTAACCAATCAGTGCATTGAAAGAGAAATTTGTCCCCTATTGCTAACTGTGAAAACTTTTGGCGACTTTTTCAAATGGAGATACTCGGACAAAATAATAATAATCACAATAGTCACATTTGTAGTGCTTAGTTCTAAGTTTTGAAGGGCTTTAAATTGTAACTATTATCACCCAGTCGTTGGAATTAGTTGCTATTCCACACAAATGCACACGCTCTTACTCCTTGGGAAGTATTTCGGCCAGGCGCCATTTTACAAGTGCTCAAAACGTTCTGTGCCCCCCCCCTCCCTTCCCCATCCTTATTAACCAAGCTGACCTACCCTGTGGGCAAGTGAAACATTCGGCTCTTCCAGTTATATTGTTGTACTCCCCGTCCGGACATCTCATGGCCGCAGGTGAGCCCTCTGGACAGTAGTGACCGACGGGGCAGATGTTCCCAGTGTCTACGTCCGTTGGGTACTTGGTCTTGGCCTTGCCGATACAGAAGTACCCTTTAAAAAATATAAAAAGAGAGATGTAAAATGCAATTAATATTCTGTCAACCCTTCCAGTGCTATAGATGATATCAAAGGTAAAGATATTTTTATGTCAGCTAGTCTTTATTCTTGACTTTCACAATGGAATCATAATTGTACAAACTTTTCCAGGTAGATAATGATCAAGGTACTTGATTTTAAAAAAATTATCGCCAAATTTTATTAACGTTTCATAATTTCAAAGATATTTTTGACTTGCAAATCTACATGTGTCTACTGATGCCAGTTGTTCTGTTTCCCTTGGGTGGCCTTCATAGACAGGTTTTGCCTGCATTAACATCATGGACCTTTGACCTCACCACTTGACCTATAACCTTACCTGGTGCACAGAGCTCGTTGGGTTCGGTAAGAGCGTAGCCTCCACAGACCTCCCCTCCTGGACAGTCCAAGCAGTCGGCCATCTCCTGTCCTCCAGTCACGTTCAGGAAGGTTCCGTTTTCGCACGGGTAGGAGGTGGGTGTTTCAGTTCCCTCCGGGCAGTAGTAACCGACCGGGCATTCCCCACCCCCGAGCACAGTGGAATTAGCCTAGGTGTTCAAAGAGAATTCAGAATAATTTAATAGAATGAATCAAAAGCATGCTTAACTCATGGCAGGGACATGGGTATTGATAAGCGTGCTCGGTACCTGATAGCATATAATGAAAGAGGATAATATAATAATAAAACAGGTCCATTCATACAGCGCAGCTACTATATGAAACCAATCAATGGGGTTTGTTTTGTTTTTTGCTGGGGAGGGTCGATACGAGAGTAAACAACCAAACCATGAACAAATAAATTGCATTACTGGGATATGGGATCAATGGTTCATATCCTAGTTGTCCTGCATTAAAGGGTGGAAAACACTAATCGAGATTTGCATTTGTCCTGTTATCATCATCATCATTTATTAAAGTCAGCATTTTCCTTCCAACGAGGGAGTTACTGACTTTCACGACATGACACTCCATTCCTCCCTCCACTTCTTCTTGTCTGGAGCATCCTCTTCATTAAGACCAACCTTACTGCTTACTTTCTTCACCATATCATTCCATGAAATCTCAGGTCTTCTTTTCCCTCTTATGCCATCCCCTTCCAGATCCTGCACTCTTTTCACAGGTTCATCATCTTCCCTTCACAGCACATGACCCATCCATCTCAATCCACTTATCTTTACCACTTCCACCACAGTTTCTTCCACCACAACCTCTCCATGAGCTCACTTGTGATCTTTCTATCAGACAGTTTCACACCACACATCTTCCGTATCACAGCTCTTTCTGTTCTCCTCAAGATACCTTCTTCTACGGTCTTCACATTCCAGGTTTCTGAACCATAATACCATTGCTGTTCCAACACAAGGCTTACAGAATCTTTTATCATATTACTCTTAAAGGTATAGACCAGTTCTGGTCATGCGATTGCATTGTGAAAGAAACGTTGTGGAATCGATCAGAAAAGGTTGATCATCTAGCATATAAGTATTGGTGTGTACTGCAAGGTTCTGGAATCATCAAAATGATAAGAAATTTGGCCCAGTCTTGGTAGAGTTACAAGCACTGTACACAGAAAGATGTATATGGGACTATATACGCGATCGCGATATCTATCCGGTCCGGATAGATATACTAATTTACCAAATGTATCAATTAGTAGGCGGTTTCCCGGTAAAATTTGTATCATCACGTATTAGTCAAAACATATTCTTTCACATGATTGGTAATAAGAGCTTTCATTTCATATTTTTAAATGGGGGCGTTTCCAAAACTGGTCTTTACCTTTAAAGAGAGATGGTTGTCAGTTTGCATGCGCAGTAGGTCATAATTCACTGATACCATACTTGGTGGAAATACCATCAATGGGTGTATAAGTCTCGCACACAGCAAACCTGGGGAGTGTTTCACAAAGACTAAGATCGACTTTAAGTTTGACTTAACTATGGCAGACCGTTCATGCCACTGTTTGCTCTCACCATTTACTGGCATTGGTCTCTCAAGGGACGTACAAATCATGGTCTCAAATCTACAGAATTTACATTGTTTGATAATTCATTATTGAAGGAAAAAATATTTTCTAAATATCATAATGGTGAGAGCAAACAGTGGCATGAACGGCCTGCCATATTTAAGTCCAACTTAAAGTCGATCTTAGTCTTTGTGAAACACTCCCCTGCAGTCCCATGAAAAAAAATGTCTCCCAGTCTCTTGGAGAGTCTTCGGTTCAGGGAAATGTAAGATAATGACTTTTCCATATGATGCGATTGGTGGGATCGAATGCTGAGCATTACATAAGACCTGTTGGTCATAAAACTGAAGGCTAATCCTGGTGATTGACAACACCTGTTATTGGGTAAATGCCCGAAGGGTGTTGATTTCCCCATGAGAGCCCACTGCTATGCATCTTCACCATTAGTTCTGAATACGAGACCAAACTAGACTTACACATTCTGATATATACGGATGCGAGCTGTCAGCTCCTCCAATACAGTAGTGTCCAGCGGCACAGTCCCCACTCCAGGTTGACAAGCCAGTTTCACCACAATACTTCCCTGGCGGACACGTAGGGCAGTCTCCGACATCCTGAGCGTTGGCCTCTACACGATATGTACCCTGGTAATGGAAATGACATAAAATAAGTTTAAACAGGACCAATCAAATTATTTTAAAAATATTTTTCTTTGTACGTTTGGGCTTCTCCACCAATATCATATATTCAAAATAATAGCTTCATTAACTAAAAGTCCAGCCAAACTTTATGCTGCATTTCCATTTATTCCTTTATCTTTCTATTAAAAAATAAATAAAATTCTCTCATTTTATCTTGACTCTACTATAAATTGTTTGTCTTTTAATCAATGAACTTGGAGAAAAAAAATCACTACACTACTTTTTAACAATGTTAAATCTGAGATGCACAGCCCTACGTGTTATCAGTGTCTGTGATATGGTGTAATATTGAAGCCCTAACAAATCGTGCTTCAAAATGATCAAGAAGTGCCTCAAAAAAGTAAAAATCTTTGAGTGACCGGTTTTACCATACTCGTTTTCCCCAGTTGACTGTAGTGTTATGAAAACCATTAGGAAAAAATTCGGTTTTGATTTCCAATCATAAATATCTTGATAATCAAACAGGCGATCGGCTTGTAAAATTCATGGGGTTCCTGACTGACCTAAAGGTTTATGATTATCATTGCATCATGAGCTAAATCCAGGATTTTGTTTCAGAATCTGAGACAAAGCTACCGGATCCCTTTAAGTTTCACACTCACCTCTGGACATGGAATGGGTACAATAGTCCTTGGAGGACAGTAATGACCGCTAAGACACGGCTGTGGCGTCGCAGTCCCCGACTCGTTACAATACGCCCCTTGAGGGCAATCTAAACAGGATGAGGACTTCCTGGCGGTCGTGTAGGTGCCGCGTTCGCGGTTCGGCCTTGTACGCAGCACTGCCGCTGTAGTGGCCCTCAGGGACTTCGTGTTGGATGCTGGTACGGACCCTCCGGTGCAGAAGTACCCGGGGTTGCAGGGGCCTGTGGGCTCTGGGTTGTTGTCACCAGCACAGTAGTATCTGGAAACAGGCAATAAACAAGGCTGTAAGTTGTTGCACTGGCTCCACAGACATGTTTAAACTTAAAGACAATTAAGTAGCACGTCTTTGAGCAGATAGACCGGTGGGATTTTGCATTATACAGTCAAACCTGCTTTAGTGACCACCTGTCTACAAAGACCACCTGTCTACAAAGACCACATTTTTTGTTTCCCTTGAAAATGGTTTCTCATTGAAACATGTACTAAAGGAACCTGTCTACAAAGACCACCTGCCTACAAAGACCACTTTTTGTGTTTCCCTTGGGCGGTCGCTACAGACAGGTTTGACTGTATCTCACAACAAACACATTTTTGTCTAGAGGGGATGTAGTTGTTGACAGAAACATTATGTTCCCCTTCGGCTTCCCCTTACACATACAACACATTTTTTTAGTGTATGATCTTGCCGCTTTTTTTTTGTTTGTTCATTTTTAGGAAATTTACTCGGCAATGTCTGAGTAATTTAAAGACGGGGCAATCACCACTAAACATTTTGTTTGAATTGTTTTTGGTTTCATGCCAGAAAACTATCATCAAAATATGAAATGACAAAATACATGTACACCTCATAAGCGACTTTAAGTTCCTCTTACTTCTTGACCATTAGCCCCCAAAATGCTGCAGCAAAACCCCCATGACCCATCAGACCAGAAAACTACATTGTACTCCAGGTTGCTGTTTTAAAAATCTCATGGATGAGGGAAATTTTGTGATGAGATTTCCTTAAGGCCAAAAAAAAAAATCATTTGGTTGTCCTTGACCGCCCGCTCCTTATTTTCGGCCCGCTCGTATTTTTTTTTTTTTTAGATTTAAAAAAATTTTTTTTTTAAAGAATATACATTTATTTTTGAGCAATTTTAAACGCCAAACATACCATTTTATGCATGTTGCAAGGATCAAAATGTGTCCGTCACCAATTTGGTCCTTTTAGTACGCTATTATGTCTTTAATAGAGAAGAGGAGTTTTCGGCCGGGTGGCAGTTTTCGGTGGGTCCGTTGTATGCGTGGTAAAATCACTTTAAAATACATAGCATAATACACATATCACACACATACAAAACATATCAGAGTCACAGGAGAACCACATTTGCAATAGAAAATGTATCCTTAAATATCACATTTTAGCGATGTAATCGGCAGTCCCGCTACCTGAATCTGAAAAATCAAATATCTTACGCGTGTCTGTAAGAAAGATGGGTACCAAAACCTGAGCTGTATTTCAAGTATTATTCAGATTTAGATCACTATTTTTCGTGTATCGCAAGATCAATAGTGTCTCCCCGCACGTATTAAATCATTGCAGTCGGATCACCACAGGGATAGTTTTTGGCGCCGCGAGCTCTGGCGTGGGATACCTGCTCCGGCCGCACGAACAAACGGCGGGCGAACGAACGGCAGCGTGCGCTCCTATAGACGTGCGTGCGTTTACATACAGACGAAAACTGCCTCGCTATAGCCGAAAATTACCTCGAAACAGCGAAAATGAAAATGAATATTGACATGGCAATTCATGATGTTTGGTCGGGATTCTTTTTGTGTTTAAATAATAATAATATTGGCTTCATGATTTGAACAAAAAATGAAAATAAATAGGAAGAAATGGGTCCATATGAAGAAGAAAACAAATGGAGAAAAAATAAATAAATAAATAAATAAATAAAAAATCCGCCCGCCCGCCCCTACTTTTTTTTTTTGGCCTAATGGGCGATTGGTGGTGGGTGCAGTGCATTATATAAGCTCTGTCTGTCATAAAAGTGAAGTCCACTCTGAGTGATTGACTACACCCGTTATCGCATAATAAAACCTGTATGGTGTCAAATTCCCCATGAGAAAGCACAACTATGGGTCTTTAAAGATAAATCGGAGACTTACCCGGGGTCGCAAGCGATGCAATCATCAGGCGACTTAGAACCTGATGAGTTACTGTAGGTTCCTAGAGGGCAGTTGGCTGGAAACGCTGTACCAGCAGGGCAGTAGCCTCCCGGTGGACAGACACCTCCAGTAAAACCATCCACAGGAGCCTGGAAGATAGAAGAGAGATGGAAGATAGGGAAGTGACTATTTGAGTAAGGATCGCAATCAATTTTTAAACAATTTTTAAACAATATTCAAAAGAGCAGAATCATACTGTCACTGAATCCAGGGACTAGTACTAAAACACTACAATCTCTTTAGTTAGTTAATTGTAACTGATAAGGCACTATATAAAAAAAACATTGATCACTATATTATGTTTTCTTGGTACACGCTTGGCTGTAGAGTATTTTTATGGGGAGGGCACTAGTGCTAACGCCCTTGGCAAGACTGAACAACCCCTTAGGACTTACGGAAGACACAGCTTTCCAGGAGCAGTAGAAGCCAGCATCACAGACATCAGTGGGTTCCAGGTTGCCCGCACCCTCGCAGTAATAGCCACCAGGACAGGGTGTGCAATCCTCGCTGCGACGCAGGAGGGTGGAGTTACCGTAGGTACCGGTGGGGCAGGGCTGGGGGAACTGACTGCCTGCAGGGCAGAAGAATCCCTGCAAAAAAGGATGTGGAGAGAAAGTTTGTGAATACAATCTGTTGGTATGGGTATGGGTATGAATATGAATGAGTGAGATTGAGATGTTGATGGAGATAATATGCTGACAGTTATGGAGGTACTATGATTTTAATGATAATGATGAAGATGAGGATGATGATAATTATTCAAAGATTGTTAATTATCATCATCTTCATTATCTAAGACAGTAGTAAACAGCAATAAACAATACACATTCTCAAGAGTCTTCAACATCAGCACCATTGTCATCATCATCATCATCATCATCACTTTCATTGTCATCATCATCATCATTTTCATCAACATTATCATCAAGATCCTCATCATCATCAGCAGCCCAACCATTATCATCATCATCATAATCAACACCATAAACATCATCACTACCATGTATCTCTTTACCTGTATGCATTCCAAGGGCCACGATAGCCCTTCCGTTGGACAGTAGTAACCAGCGATACAAAGGGTACATCCTTGCGAGTCTTCACCAGCACTTGCGTTGAGGTAGAAGGATGCCGGGCAGGGGTTCTCGTAAGGATCGGCTGTTCCCGCGGGACAGTAATGACCACCTGGACAGTCGCCCGCCTATAGGTCAAAGGGTCAAAAGTTACAGCAGGGCTCGACACTAATAGGCGCCCGTGGCACATGGCCCCCCAAAATCTTAGTACGTACCCCGAATTCCCAAAGTTTAGCCTAGGGCTCATGTATGTACACTATAAAAAGCTAATTCTGGACTAGAGGTGATTTGGACAATCTTTAGATCAAGAATGCGAGGAAATAGATATTACAAATGAGCAGAAAGATTAAAATTCACAGAAAATATATAAAGTATATATAAATATATCTATTTGTATAAGGTGCCATTCATGAATAAGATCAATTTGAATGTAAATAATAATCAAAGTCTCTAAATTGGCAATGCAGAGTGAAATCTAAAATCGATAATTATATATATATCCATGTACAAATTGGCAATGTTTTTAATAATTTAGTCATTTTCATTCACATTGATTCATTTAGTAAACATGTTTATATGTTTACAATGTAGGAGTGGATAATTAACTGGTGCCAATTTGAGGAGAAAAAGCTGATTTATTGAAACTGTAAGGAAACTCTGAAATGCTACAAACGTGGCTATAGACTAACTGGTGATGTGAGTCCTGTGGGATTGCAGTACTGTCCTGCAGGACAGGTCTGGCATTCAGATTCCTGGATCAGACCCGTTTCATCGCTGTAGGTTCCGTTGGGACAGTGCCGGGGGAACGGGTCCTGTGAGGCAAAAAAAAAGTGTAAAGGAAACATCCCATTCAATCCCATCCTGGAATTTGTAGAGCACTAATATCTAGTTGCCTAATCAGCAAAAATTAGGAATACAGTCTATTGTATATTTTTCACACAGAATATTTCAGAAAAGAGAAGAATCTAGGGTTCAAAACAATGGCATGAAGGCCCCAAAATAGGAAGGTTGGCTGCTATGAGATAGTAGGTCACAAGAGAAAGAAGGTACTGAGGAAGACTGTTCCACAACCTACATCTAAAACGGACTCGACAATAAACCTAAAACTGAAACCTGAAACTGTATGCCATTAGCAACAACAACAACAACAAATAAAAATTCAAAGTAAGTATCAAATACCACCCTCCCCCACCCTCATCCCGACAAAAGTCATCTTTCCCTCACGTACCTTATCTCCGCTCAAGCAGTACGAGCCGGCCACGCAAGCGTCGTTAAAGAGATCTGGAGCAGTGGTGCGTCCGTAGTCACAGGTGACACCAGCAGGGCAGATCTTATAGGCGTACATGTTGTCTTGTGTGGTGGCTCGTACATCGCAGTAGTAACCCGCCTCACAGGTGGTACAATCAGTGGCTCCCCAGTCCTGGAACAATTCAATTCAAATTCAAATTTAAATTCAATACAATTCCATTCAGTTCAAATTCAAATTCAATTCAATTCAATGTATTTATTTGTCCACTGTAAGTTCAACATGGATATTTGTTTCACTCACATGGAAAATAAAGGTTACAATAATAGTTTACAAAGAACAGAAGTGGGATACATTTTGGTGATGACAAAATAATAGTCATACATAATATTTACTTTTGTTTGGAATGCTAATAAATGTGGTTTTAAAGATACACACGAAGCATGGTGAAAAAAGAGCAAAAATAAAAATGTTGGACATAGAAACAATACGATTCAACAACGAATAGGACTCACAGAATATGTTCCTTTGGAGCATTCAGCTGGCTCAACGTTGCCTGTTCCATTACAGTAGTGACCGTCCGTGCATGTAGAACAGTCCGATTCACTCTGGCCTTCTTCTTCCTCACGGAAAGTTCCACTGTAAGAAAATAAAAATAACAGAATGTTTCAAAGTGGAAGTCCACCCTGATATCTATTTGGTTTTTATCCCTATACAGTCAGACTGCAGCGTGCGCGATAATGAGGCTGTAAGCTGATTTTTATTCAGCGTCTCATTGGTGATCTCGTAACATTCACGTGTGCTGAAATTCACGAGATTTTCCGTGAGATTTGTAAGGGTGTACATGCAGCTGCTTTTGTGGTCGATAACTTCAGTCAACATGGCAGCACGCAACGGTAATTTACTCTCGAGATTTTCAGCTTCAGTTTGATATGTAATTTGCCATATTTCACAATTTTGAAACAATCCTTTTTCACCACTTTTATTGGTGTTATTTTGTAACATTTCAACAGCTATTTTGTCCCGGAATTTCGCTTTTGGTTCCTGACTCTGGTACACAATTAATTTGTTTACTTTGAGATTCGTTCGAAAGATGAAAAGTCACTGATCAAAATAATGTCAAAACCTAATTTTCGCAAATTCATGTTCTCTTTATAATCATAATAATTAAGACCCTAAAAACCCGGAAGTTACCAATTTGTTACCAATTTGTTCTTTCTATGATGGCGCGAAATTGTGTGATTTCATACTGTGCACGCTCGCCGACTGAGCAATGGCAATGCATAACTGATTATTACACTCCAGGGAGCTCCGCCGCGCCACCGACTGGCCGAAAAAAATAAGAAAAATGATTAAAAAAGAAATATTGTAGAAAAAAAAATATCTGGATGGCAAGTGACGTACTTGATCCAGGGTCCCTAGATTGCTGTCATGACTGCCTACGCGCAAGTGCATTAACAGCGCACGCCACAAGGCACGCTTGCTAAGTTCTGGTATTCAGAATGTTAATAAACCAAGCGGAACATATGTGACATAGTTGACGTATTTGACCAATCAGAACTCTCTATTATCACATCGGCAAAATTGACTACTTCTATTAATTATTCATTAACATTCGCGTGATTTTTCTTGGTTCCTGACTCTGGTACAGCGTAAAATATAATAATTTTGATATCATTGTAAAGAAAAATATCTATGCTTTATGCTGATTATAACATCTTCGTGTCGCAAGAATGATTTCTATGTGAAAATCAGCCCTACTCTTAAGATAGATTTATCGTCAAAAAACCCCATTTTCTAGGCGAAATATCTGTTCCCCAAAAATATTTAACATGATTTTCATATATGTATACAGAAAGTGCAACGTCTTATCTTTAAAATAAGACCAATTTCATGAAAAATGAACAATTATAAAGGCAAAAACTGCCAATCGGAATGACCGTCTGCACAACTCATTACGTATGCAAGACACGTAAATTTGTGCATACGTGCTGAATAAAATAGAGGGTTTTCGCACCGGCTGCGGACTGACTGTATATCTAACCCTATCCCCACCCCTAACCCTAACCATAACCCTATTAAAACTAAAACCACCAGAGCATATGTCTGTGTGCTTATGCTGGGCATGTGGTTGGTAATGATGAGACTTTCAATATGCTTAACCCTAACCTTAACTATAACCATAACCCTAGTCTAAAACCCACTTGCATCCCTAACCTTAACCATAACCATAACCCTAGTCTAAAACCCACTTGCATCCCTAACCTTAACTATAACCATAACCCTAGTCTAAAACCCACTTGCATCCCTAACCTTAACTACAACCATAACCCTAGTCTAAAACCCACTTGCATCCCTAACCTTAACTATAACCATAACCCTAGTCTAAAACCCACTTGCATCCCTAACCTTAACTATAACCATAACCCTAGTCTAAATCCCACTTGCATCCCTAACCTTAACTATAACCATAACCCTAGTCTAAAACCCACTTGCATCCCTAACCCTATATCTTTGAAAAAATACAGGGCAGATCGATTGTCTCCAGAGCATATGCAAAAGTATCACAGGCGACTTACGCTGGGCATGCCGTTGGTAAGGATGAGCCTTCTGGGCAGTAGTGGCCCTCCGTACAATCAACGCACTGCTCCCATCTGATGTTACCCTGGTCATTGGAGTAGGAACCTGCATGGCACGCATACTGGTTGGCTGACTGGGTCCCTGCGGAGATAAACGGAAGAAAGATGGGATGGAGTCATACAGCATGTTTCCATGAAGTCGCAATGAAAAGTAAGTTACAAATAAGTTACATACAAAATGGAAGGTCAAAGCTTTGAAATAAAAATTTTCTTGAAATTTGTATCTGCTGTCCATGCAGCTGTTAATGTTTTTCTTTTATTCCACAATGTTACAAGTATACTTCCTATGATCTTCTCTATACATTGCACATACCTGCAGGACAGTAGTGCCCGGTTGGACAGAGTGCAGTCGGTTCTGTTGAAGCCTCTAGACAGTAGTATCCTCTGGGACATTCATAGCATTCTTCAACGGATTTCAGATTGGTTTGATTGGTCCAGGAACCAGCTGGACAGGGGTACTGGTCAGAGTGCTGAGTACCTGCTGGACAGTAGTGTCCCTGGGCACATTCCTCAGGAGGTTGTTGGACACCACCGGTACCTGAGGACAAAGAAACATGTAAAAGTTATGAAACTCGTGTCTCACACTGGTACCGTGGTTAGGTTCAGGAATTCACTCAACAAGTTGCCAATTTAAAGATCTTAGGGTACTGGTTAGACCCACAGATCTTGAGACAGATCAAATAAACTCACTTCCGTAAAAAGCCAAAGATTCCCTACAATTCTTGAACTGGAAGGGCATGGTCAGGTTGTGGAGGTTATTAAATTTGTTATTTCGTACTGCCAATTTGAAGATTTTAGGAATTAACTACATAAGTCAGGCCCAGCGGAGCACCCCAATTTGCATATCATTAGTGGCCCGTTCTATTTGAATAACCAACAGACATTTACGTGAATCCGAACATGTGTTTGCTAGAATTTAAAATCTTAAAATTCGCGTTGCGCCTTTATTACTGCCAATATCGCTATGAAACTTTCCATACTAACTACAATTATTATGAACTTGATATCAGTGAAATAAATATGAAATTCCATGGAATAAAACTTGAGATATGAGCTTCACCCCTCGATAAACACGCCGTCTATTTTTTTCTGACTGTCTCGAAAAAAATTGAATTCTGTGATTTTGTATCTCATTTTTTTTTTTTTTTGATCGTCAAAATTATCCCTTAAATTTCACATTTTCGGTGCATCAATAACTCTTGTTATACACACGAGTGTCTTGCAAATTTTTTAAATAATCGATTTAGTAGCTTCGATTGCTGATATTCATCACATTAATGAAAAATTTGCCTTCAAAATTTGTTTACTTTTTTTCGCATCAATCGGTACACAATTGTTTGTTTTATGTAAATGATGTTAACTGGACAAGAGTCGATCGCACGGTAATTGCACTGCTACACTACGCCTGAAGTAGGCTCTCACGATTCATATCGAGCAAATGAGTATTTGCATATCTCTCACTGGCAGGCTGCGGCCAGGTTGGGGAAGGGAAGTTACTCATTGTTTTAATGTGTTGCCAATTTGAAAATCTGCAGGGCTCTACTACACTCACCTTCATAACAAGCAAACGATTCTTCGCAGGTCTCACACTGGAAGGCTGCGGTCAGATTGTGAAAGTCATTAAATGTTCCAGCTGGGCAAGCGTTTTCAGCGCTGTTAGGACTGTCGCTCCCTAGTGGACAATAGTACCTGGTTGGGAAAACATGATAGAGAATAAACATACATGTATAGGAGGATACTGCACTTCATACAGGGTATGCAAATAAAAAGAGGCAGAAATGTATATTACAGCTTCACTACCGATTCAGCCAATTTGAAGAGCCCATACCTATAGTGATTACAACTTTCAAAAACTCATTACTTTCTCATGTTTTGTCCGATTTCATTCACACTTTCACCAGGCAACTTCTCTGATTTTTCTGCTTTCCTCTGGAGTAGTTTGCTATCATGGTCGGATTACCTATGAAGTATTTTCTTGATCTCTTTGAAGTTTGTCATTACATACCCAGGGTAGCAGAAGGTATCAGGCTCTACCAAGGCAATGGTTGTACAGGCGTAACCGGCGGTACAGGCGGTACAGTCGGTTTCCTCATCCTGCCCAACAGAGGGATTGAAGGTGCCAGCAGGGCAGGCCTGGGGTGTGTCGGTACCCGATGGGCAGTAGTAACCAGCAGGGCAAGTCTTGCATTCCGTTTGAGCTGCAAAGAAAATCAAATATTTCATCTGTAAAGCCCTTTGAGACACTGTGGACAACAGTTTCAGGTGCTATAGAAATCAAGCTTATTGATATCATTTACTGTGTATTAATTTTCTTTTGTATCTCGCCGAAAAAACAGAAAACAGCCAAACCTGTCAAGAGAAGACACACCTCTCTTTCAAGACCACCTACATGTACATGTACATGTACGGACTTGTATGTATCTATAATGGTCATCAATTTGTATATTGCTTCCTGTGCAGAAAAATCAATATACAGTAAATAACATTATAAAGAAGCAAACAAAAAGTACTTTTGCTAGTCCGATTTATACACTACCGGTATACTGGTTAAATTTTTGTTTTCTCTTCATACAATACCAATCGACTTTTTGCTTGATAAATTTAATGATTCTAGTAAGAGCTGCAAGTTTGCTGTGTTCTTTAACGATAAACTAATACAATGTGGCTACTTGTGTATGACGAAACTTTATCGAGCTACACATACATATTTGGGTGCAAAGCCTATGGAGGTAGAATAAAGACCATCATTGCCCTTGAAGAAATTACAGGCTACTGTGCAGAGTGAATGGGTGGTTTCCTACTTCATAATCAGCATGTTTCTACGGAGACCCGAAAAATGACGGTATGTTATACCCGGAATAGACCTGGGGGTGTTTCACAAAGATCCTAAGTTGAACCTATCTCTAAGTTGAACTAAACAATTATGGAAAGCCGTTAGCATCTTTGAAAATATTTTGTAACAGTTATTTTAAGAGGCATAAAATGTTGACTCAAATCATTCATATTTTCTATTATCATGGGAGATTTCATGTTCTTGATGTGGAATTTATAAAAAGTCTAAAATACTTGAATTTTCGCTTTTCAACATTATTTATTTTAAGGCTACTAATGGCTCTCCATAATTTTTAAGTCCAACTTAGAGTTACATGTAAGTTCGACTTAGGATCTTTGTGAAACACCTGGAAAGTAAACCCTATCGGAAGCGCAATTAATGGACTTTAATAGACTATACAGGTACACTGGATGGCTGGAAAGCGGGCAATGCGCGCAGTCATGCATTGTGTCACATGACCTATACCTAATGCTAAAATCCAGAAAATTTCTACATAACTAAGAAGGCAAGCACACCTGGAAACATCCACCTCTGGAGACCGGTACACTATTTTGTTAACGTTAACGTCATGATCGGATTATGGTGTGTTTCTACAGCAACGCATATGTGGAAAAGTAAGGACAAGTAAGGACAAGTTCGGAAAGCAACAGTATTTTAAATCCTGTGGAGACACGCCAAATATGCCTACAAAACAATACACTGCAAGACTTACCTTCGGCTCCTTCCACTTCTGTAAATGTACCACCTGGGCAAGGGTTTTCATCATCCACCGCAGTGCCCTCGGGACAGTAGTAGCCCTTGGGACAAGGTCTGGGCAAACTGGTACCTGAGGAACAAGAACAAGAACAGGACAGTGTCAATGTGAGGTCCTGACTGGAAAAAAAGCAAATGGTATGGGCATCAATAAATGAAAAAAGCATAACTTTATTTATGGATATAAAAGAAAGCCCTATTGAACAAAGATTCTCACATTTTGTGCTTTGGCTCAGTAAAGATTAAGGCATGAGATATTTATTATTCCTATCGTTCCGCCGCAGGATCCTGCAATACGCGCTGCAGAACGATCGGCGTCTGCTGAGTGACAAGAGTACAAATATCATACAACACTGCGCCAGAACGCGGCGGCATGCTGATCGTCGAACTGCAGTAGAACGCATGGATTTATTATATCCGCGCAGCGCTGGACACTGTACATGCGCGACACAAAATAATATATCGAGTGTCCCGACATTGACATTTCTATATTATAAACAAGTCGGGAGTTAAAATAATTTCTACCACAGCTGTGCGTGTGTTTATAAACATGACATTTACAAATAATTTCTACGTACAATCGTGCGTTTGTTTATAATCATGACGGAGTTAAAATAATTTATACTAGTACTACAACTGTTTGGTTGTACAAGACGGAGTTTAAAATAATTTCTACTAAGACCGTATGTTTGTTTATAAACATGACGGCGTTTAAATAATTTTTACTACAAATTATGTGCGTTTGTTTATAAACATGACGGAGTTTAAATAACTTCTACTACAAATTCTGTGCGTTTGTTTATAAGCATCAAAGAGTTAATATCATTTCTACTACAACCTGCATGCGTTTGATTATAAACATAACGGGGTTAAAATAATTTCTACTACAACTGTTTGGTTGTTTTTAAACATGACGGAGTTTAAAATAATTTCTTCTAAGACCGTGTGTTTGTTTATAAACATGACAGAGTTTAACATATATTTCTTCTAAGACTGTATGTTTGTTTATAAACATGACAGAGTTAATATAATTTCTACCACAATTGCATGTGTGTAATTTGTTTATAAACATGACATTTAAAAATAATTTCTACTACAAATATCATGCGTTTGTTTATAAACATGACGGAGTTAAAATAATTTCTACTACAACTGTTTGGTTGTGTTTAAACATGACGGAGTTTAACATAATTTCTTCTAAGACCGTATGTTTGTTTATAAACATGACGGCGTTAAAATAATTTCTACTACAAAACAAATTCTGTGCGTTTGTTTATAAACATGACGGAGTTTAAATAACTTCTTTGACTACTTCAAATTCTGTGCGTTTGTTTTAATTATATAAGCATCACGGAGTTAATATAATTTCTACTACAACCTTGCGTTTGATTATAATCATGACGGAGTTTGAATAATTTCTACTACAAATTCTGTTTGTTTATAAATTATGACGGAGTTTAAATAATTTCTACTGCAAGTACAACTGTGCGTTTGTTTATAAAAACGACAGAGTGAAATACATTCTACTACCACCGCGCTTTTGTTCATATGACAGAGTTAAAATAATTTCCACTACAACTGTGCGCTGGTTATAAACGCGACAAAGTTTAATACATCCGAACACACATGACGGAGTTATAATAGAATTTCTATGTCATCACAACTTTCTCATGAACCCAACGCTATATCCACACACACACAAAATAACCATGCGCGCATGTGCTCAACTCATGTCCAACACACTACATGATCGTTGGTGGGCGGTGTTAAGAGGGAATTTTAGATTTGCACGAGAACGTGGACTGCTACGTGGACATCCTTTTAAGGCAATGTGACGTCCTTTTAAGGCACACTGCCGGGCACTGCCAGTGGACGTCACAAAAAAAAAAGGGGGATACAGAGAAGAGATACAAAGGAGACAAGTGGGGAGACAAGGAAGCAAACCGGTTCCTTCATTTTGCAAATGTGGGCATAATCTGAATTCAGACAAGGATTAACAGTCGAGAACGGTACAACGAATCGTCTTCTTTCTCTAATAATTTAATGAAATGTCAAAGCTCCCACGCGGGAGGGGGAGCTGAATTCAGACAAGGATTAAGAGTCGAGGACGGTATAACGAATCGTCTTCTTTCTCTTATAATCCTTAACCCTAAAAGGCTGGGCTATAATTATGAGGTCTTAATACGGCCGGGGCATTATGGCCCCTAAGATCTCGGCCTAGGAAGGTCCAATTAGGTCTTCTTTCTCTAATAATTTGATGAAATGTCAAAGCTCCCCACGGGAGGGCTAACTGTATTCAGACAAGGATTAAGAGTCGAGAACGTTACAACGAATCGTCTTCTTTCTCTAATAATTTAATGAAATGTCAAAGCTACCACGCGGAGGGGGCGAACTGTATTCAGACAAGGATTAAGAGTCGAGAACGGTACAACGAATCGTCTTCTTTCTCTTATAATACTTAATGAAATGTCAAAGCTACCGTGCTTAGCGGGAGGGGAGACTGAATTCAGACAAGGATTAAGAGTGCAGAACGGTACAAGGAATCGCCTTCTTTCTCTAATAATTTAATAAACGTCAAAGCTTCCGGGAGGGGGAGGGAACTGAATTCAGACAAGGATTAAGAGTCGAGAACGGTACAACGAATCGTCTTCTTTCTCTAATAATTTAATGAAATGTCAAAGCTTCCGCACGGGAGGGGGGAACTGAATTCAAACAAGGATTAAGAGTCGACAACGGTACAACGAATCGTCTTCTTTCTCGAATAATTTAGCGAAATGTCAAAGCTTCCGCGGGGGGAACTGAATTTAGACAAGGATTAAGAGTCGACAACGGTACAACGAATCGTCTTCTTTCTCTAATAATTTAGTGAAACGTCAAAGCTTCCGCGGGAGGGGGAGCTGAATTCAGACAAGGATTAAGAGTCGAGGACGGTATAACGAATCGTCTTCTTTCTCTTATAATCCTTAACCCTAAAAAGGCTGGGCTATAATTATGAGGTCTTAATACGTCCGGGGGGCATTATGGCCCCCCCCCCTTAGATCTCGGCCTAGGAAGGTCCAATTAATTTGAAAATTAGCATGGTGATAGATTGAAGTATGTTTATTTTCTTTTGTTTATTTATTATTTTTTATTAATATTTTTATGACGTTACACACGCACATTTGCGAGAATTACATATTTTGATAGACATGTGATGATATTTTGTCACCTAACATCCGAGGGGGAACTGAATTCAGACAAGGATTAAGAGTGCAGAACGGTACAAGGAATCGTCTTCTTTCTCTAATAATTTAGTGAAACGTCAAAGCTTCGCGGAGGGGGGGAACTGAATTCAGACAAGGATTAAGAGTCGAGAACGGTACAACGAATCGTCTTCTTTCTCTAATAATTTAGTGAAACGTCAAAGCTTCCGCGGGAGTGGGGGAACTGAATTCAGACAAGGATTAAGAGTCGAGAACGGTACAACGAATCGTCTTCTTTCTCTAATAATAATGAAATGTAAAGCTTCCGCGAGGAGGGGGCTGAATTCAAACAAGGATTAAGAGTCAAGAACGGTACAACGAATCGTCTTCTTTCTCTAATAATTTAATGATTAATGTCAAAGCTTCCGCTTCGCGTGAGGAGGACTGAATTCAGACAAGGATTAAGAGTCGAGAACGGTACAACGAATCGTCTTTTTCTATTAATTTAATGAAATGTCAAAGCTTTGGGGGGAACTGAATTCAGACAAGGATTAAGAGTCGAGAACGGTAAATTAACGGATCGTCTTCTTTAAATTCTCTAATAATTTAATGAAACATCAAAGCTTCGCTTGCGAAGGGGGGGGGTGGGAGAACTGAATTCAGACAAGGATTAAGAGCTCAGAACGGTACAACGAATCGCCTTCTTTCTCTAATAATTTATTAAATGTCAACGCTTCGGGAGGGGAACTGAATTCAGACAAGGATTAAGAGCCCAGAACGGTACAACGAATCGTCGTCTTTCTCTTATAATTAAATATCAAAGCTTCCACGCTTCGCGGGGGAACTGAATTCAGACAAGGATTAAGTGTCGAGAACGGTACAACGATCGTCTTCTTTCTCTAATAATCTAATGAAATGTAAAGCTTCCGCTTCGCTCTGTTCCCTGCACCCCAACTGATGGAAATAGCGGTCGGCGCGATCTTCAAATTTCAGCCCCCACCCTATTGGGAACTGAATTCAGACAAGGATTAAGAGTCGAGAACGGTACAACCATCGTCTTCTTTCTCTTATTTTTAATTAAATATCAAAGCTTCCACGCTTCGCGCGGGGACTGAATTCAGACAAGGATGAAGAGCCCAGAACGGTACAACGAATCGCCTTCTTTCTCTAATAATTTAATAAAACGTCAAAGCTTCCGCGGGAGGGGGAACTGAATTCAGACAAGGATTAAGAGTCGACTACGGTACAACGAATCGTCTTCTTTCTCTAATAATTTAGTGAAACGTCAAATCTTCCGCGGGAGGGGAACTGAATTCAGACAAGGATTAAGAGTCGAGGACGGTATAACGAATCGTCTTCTTTCTCTTATAATCCTTAACCCTAAAAGGGCTGGGCTATTTGAGCACTCTTAATCCTTGTCTGAATTCAGTTCCCCCTCTCCCCGCGGGTGTTAGGTGACAAAATATCATCACATGTCTATCAAAATATTGGGCATTATGGCCCCCCCCCCTAAGATCTCTTTATGTGAAAATTAGCATTGTGATAGATTGAAGTATATTGAATATTAAAGATGGTAATGTTTATTTTCTTTTATGTTTATTTATTTATTTTTTATTATTTTTATGACAATATGCAACTTTTTTGGGGGAAACATACTTACACACGCACATTTGCGAGAATTACATATTTTGATAGACATGATTGTGATGATATTTTGTCACCTAACACCCGCGGGGAGGGGGGAACTGAATTCAGACAAGGATTAAGAGTGCAGAACGGTACAAGGAATCGTCTTCTTTCTCTAATAATTAAGTGAAACGTCAAAGCTTCTGCGCGGGAGGGGGACTGAATTCAGACAAGGATTAAGAGTCGAGAACGGTACAACGAATCGTCTTCTTTCTCTAATAATTTAATGAAATGTCAAAGCTTCCGCGGGTGGGGGGCTGAATTCAAACAAGGATTAAGAGTCAAGAACGGTACAACGAATCGTCTTCTTTCTCTAATAATTTAATGAAATGTCAAAGCTTCCGCGCTTCGCGCGTGAGGACGGACTGAATTCAGACAAGGATTAAGAGTCGAGAACGGTACAATAACGGATCGTCTTCTTTAATTTCTCTAATAATTTAATGAAACGTCAAAGCTTCGCGCTTCGGAGGGGGGAACTTTAGTTAGACAAGGATTAAGAGTCGAGAACGGTACAACGAATCGTCTTCTGTCTCTAATAATTTATTAAAATGTCAACGCTTCCGCGCGGGAGGGGGAGAGAACTGAATTCAGACAAGGATTAAGAGCCCAGAACGGTACAACGAATCGTCTTCTTTCTCTAATAATCTAATGAAATGTAAAAGCTTCGCTCTGTTCCCGCAGCCCCACTGAGTGAAATAGCGGTCGGCGCGATTTTCAAATTTCAGTCCCCCACCCTATCGGAAAATCCTGGGTCCGCCACTGTCTTAAACACCCCCTTTAAACAAATCGTGGATACGCCCTTGCATTTCACTATAATCTAAACAAAAGTTAAGTTGGCTTTGAGAGAAATGAAACAAGTGACATGATAAACAATTTGTACACGTTAAAATTACATTATTTCCATTTTCGGAAATGAACGAACATTTGATGTTTATAGCCTCAACTCACATGACCTACATGTATAACAAACCACACATAGGGCCTATCACGCAATGCAAAATTTAAAAATAGCAATCAAAAGCATGCAACGAGGGGAATCAGATATAGTAATCTAGCAAAATTATGATGAATTATAATACCCATAGGCCATTGTATAATTTAAGTAATGAATTAGTGTGATTTCATAGTTTTGGTACCGTTGAAATTGAAGAATTAATTTTGATTTCATGTTCCTTCAAGCCCGCCAAAAGCATTTGACTATTCATAAAAATACCGCAGATAAGGGATCTAATTCTAAAATCACGACTGAGATAATTCTCTCTATCATGACGGGTATCGTGATCTGAGCATTGCGAACTAATGACTCCTCAATCATATCGATCAAAATAATTTTTAATAAAATTGCTGAATTTTAAATTCAAATTTATCGTTGCTTCAATTTTCGAAAAATAACCGACATGACATGACAAGTAGGGCCTAATTCAAACAGGCACAGCACATGCATAACCACACAAACAAGCAACAAGATCGATGAGATCGAAATGACTGTCTAAATCACGTCTAAATAATAGGAACACCAGACAAGATTAGTTTCGCATTATTACGTCAACGATTAGAATTTTATAAAAAGAATCATGGGTATTATTTAAAATAAATAACTTGATACTTTATCGTCTTTATGAACAATTGATTTTCACATCTGTCCCAATTTTGACTCTCGTAGACTTCCCCCATCAATCTACTCTCTCTCTCTCTCCCTCTCTCCCTCCCTCCCTCCCTCCCTCCCTCCATCTTCCAAGTGTACCCTTCCCCTTCCTCTTCCTCTCCCTCTCCCTCTCTCTTGTCCATCTTTCCTCCTGTTTGTTTATCAACACCCAAGGTCTGATTTGCGCCGGGCCTTTGTTCAAACAAAGTTCAAGGGTTCAAATGGGCGGCATTTTGTCTCCTCGCATTCAAATCTCAAAACAGAATTGCGCAATATACCTCTCAGCCAAACATAAACAAAGGTTTAGATTTTAATAGGTCAAGATTTACGTGCCGATACGTCTTTTTTTACACGAGGTCGTGGACAGAATTGAGGTTAGATTTAATATCATGGAATGTGTTGATAAAACCCAAGCAATCTATATTTTCAATACTTAGATCTATAGCTTGGAATTAAATTGTGAGCAAATAAACTTCACTATTGTAAAACTCATCGATCTATAGCTTGGAATTAAAACTAATCAGGACCAATCTCAATCACATTGCTCTGCAATTCCGACGCTAGCTAGCTATTAAATTGCTAGCTCACTCCATTTGGCTTGCGCCTATATCATGCCAGCCGCGCGGAGATAGCCAACGTGGCTAGGCTGCGAGTACGAGTACGTAGCATCGATGTACATGTAGCGCGGCTCACTGTCTTCAGCTAGCGCATCCCTGATTGCTGTGCGCGAACGAAGCGGACCGACAGTCGTCGTCCTGCGTCGGAACGATTTCAATCAAACAATTAAATTTGGAGACTGCAGTCAGGCCAAGTGCGCGCACCAAATCAGCGCCGAGCGTTCCATGCAGGATCCTGCAGCGGAACGATAGCAATAATAAATATCTCATGCCTAATTAAAAGCCCTAAAAATATACCACATGCATAAAAAAGAAAGGGCAAAAATGTCTGCACACAGTAGGTTTTTGTTACATGACCACATTGTGTTGACACCAGGAAGTTTAAACATGGAAAGAAGCTTTTAAATCCTTAAATTGGCAACACATTGAGAAATATACTAGTTACGTTGCGATTTATAAGAAACAGTTATTATTATCATTGCATACAGGGCAGAATGCCTTACCTGCAGGGCAGTAGTACCCAATGGGGCAGTTCGAACAGTCGCTTTGACTCGTAAATCCGAGGTCCGTGCCATAGGTGCCGGCCTCGCAGGGGTGTTCAGTGGATGTCTCGGTAGAGAACTCACAGAAATACCCGCGGGGGCACGAGTACTCCACGGTGGGGGTCCCAATGACAGGATCCTGAGGACAAAAATAACCTACAGAGGGAGAAGCAGGAGAGAAAAGAATTTGAAGGGGGAACAGTATGAGGGGGAGTCCAATGTCCACCCCTGGATTAGCATATCAAGATGATTTTCATCAAAAGGAATTGCGTTTGTGTAAATCATCATCATCAGCAGCATCATTAGCACCATCATCACCCTCTTACTCCTCCTCCTCCTCATTATCATCATCATCACCTTCCTCATTGATTTTGATCATTAGAAAACTCTGAACTGCTTCAGTTAATGGCAGGGTATTCTCTTGAAACCACTTTAGATTTACGTAGGTGTCGACAGCCATGTCCCACAATGCTTCACCAACTGGATGATGGTGCTTGGGTACAGAAACTGGAAATCGCCTATGTACGCCTTCACCGAAAGATTACCCAATTGAAAATACATTACAGCGATGTCAGTAAAATACCCTTCCTTTAAAGTATGACAAGTCTCACCTTCAGGGCATGCAGCACACCCTTCCTCTGCTGTGGCTGCTCCGGTCCTGTTCCCATAAGTACCAGCCGGACACGCAAGCTCGTTCAGTCCATCATCGCAGTAATAGCCTGGAAATTAGAGTAACAATAATATCAATGATAATGATGATAATGATGATGATAATAATAATAATAATGATAATAATAATAATAATGATAATAATGAAACTAATAATAGTAATAATAATAAAAAATAACAATGTTTGCATCCTACTGGGTACCCATTTTAAACCTTGGTGGAGCGAACCAAGGTAGACATGATTATACTCCTAACATAACATAAAATCTACAAATAATTATGTTACCTTGTTTACAGAGTCCCTCTGTTGGTGTGCGGCTGGTCGATCCTTCTGAGCAAGCATAACCTGGATCACAGGTGCTGCAAGCTACGCTAGACTGGTTGCTATAGTAACCAGCATCGCAAATGACCGGTGCCGCATCCGTCACGGGGCAGTAGTAGCCAATGGGGCAAGGCGTACAGGCCGACTGCAAACCTGAACAAGGAAGATGGAAAATTTGAGCCTGATTTTGTGCGTTGAACTACATCACGTAGCGTTAACTCTGTCCAATTTTGTCAACTAATAGAAAAGAGTACCACTACAGTCAACTTCTCTCACACACACGAGTATGAAACATAATATTGATTATACACGGCTGATAAAGGAGGAAACGACAAACCGTTCGAATTATGCATTTTTCGTGGCTTTTATTTAACATTGGATTCTGTCATTTGTACATGTATCATTTTACCATGGCGGTACATGAATTCACGCCAATTATTATAATTGCATTACACACATATTTGAGTATCCAACCCAATTACAGAACTAGTGCTGGAATCTAAGCTGTAATCTGCACCCCATACATAAACCTTAAAATCAAATATGTGAAATCAATCGTGTAGCCAGAGAAGGGTTAAACCACGGCTAGAAACCCCTTCTCGTAAACGAATGTCCCCTCTGCATTGCCACGAGCACCCCTTGCTAGCCGTCAGGAATGCCCGATCAGACGGGGAAGATTTGTATGTAACCCGGATGCACCACCCATTCCCAGCTCTCATCAACGATTCCAGCAAAAGTGCATTACACACAAATTTGAGTATCCAACCCGATTACAGAACTAGTGCTGGAATCAATGCTGGAAAATGAGGAAATTTGCACCCCATACATAACCTGATATCCAAGCGTTTAGCCATCAGGAATACCGCCCGATCAAACGGGGAAAATTTTAAGTAACCGGGTGCACCACCTATTCCCAGCTCTCATCAACGATTCCAGCAAAAGTGTTCCCAACCGGGCTCCATCACTTCCCTCCAGGTATACCTCCCGCATGTAAAATCGAGCGAGGCTCCTGGAATTACTTGTCTTACGAATGGTAATATAATTTCTTGCTATTATATGTAAGTGTGATGAAGGCCCAAATTGATAAATTCCGTCCAGGTCGGCGACCTATATTTCAAACAGTGATTTTATTCATATAGCATGCACCAATTGCAAGTACACATGTCACAACGCAAATTATACGCGATGCGCGTATTTAGACACCCCTCCCCCCGAGGCCACTCCGTGACCCCCTTTCGGATGAGGTGAGGGCGAAAACCCGATCTTCAGACCCCTGATCTGAAAAAAACATGACCGGGACAAAATTCCTCGGCTCACGGCCCACGACTGCGGAGCCAACCGCAGATATTTGTGCGACCAAGCAATTTGCTCCAGATCCGAGTAAACTTTTAATTTGTTATAGCATTACCGTGCGTGTCCCTTGGGAATACAATTATCCTGTCATTCATTAACACAATCACTAAATACCTTCAAACTCACTGTATACAGCGGAAAGCCGGTATAACACCATTAAAACTACCATGCTACAGCAGAAATGCCGGTATAAATACCCAAATTAACAACAAAATATGGTATAACGAGCCGGGACCAGGAATGTTATTCGCTATATTAACAACATATTGTTATATATCAAATCTCCTTTAACTAAAATTCCACTGTACACTATTCGATTGCTTGACCTACAAGCATTTAAAACAATCTCCATGCATAATTGCATTCGTATCTGTGAGACAACACAAATATCGTGTCAATCATAACTTATTCCTTAAACCAAGAAAACCATTATTACAGAATCTTATTGCTTGCAAGACAACCTAATGCTACACAGGCGGTGATATTGGGGATGGTGGGTGGGTATTTTTGATTGTCCAAATCAACAGGTCTTGCCTCTACCAAAAGCCACAAGAGAATGACATAATTTCTACATGCGCGTACGTACACGCTCTCAAAATCGCGTGTTATGCGTTTCGTGTGCAAAAGGGAGCGCATTCGAAACGCGCCAAAAAAGCGCGCCTTGTCTAAAGGCGCCAAATCCTTGACAACAATGTAAACAAGCTTATTGTTGCGTCACCTTGACCAGCAAAACCAAAACACAAATGGAATTGCTTACCAGCCGTGTATAAATATGTTTGAAAGCGTTTTTGGTAACTCTTTAAAATTTCTTAGTGCTCTCTATGTTTTTGGATATTTTTTCTGTGTAGCTCATTTTTATTATATTTTTAAATATGCTATTGCAATTATTTTTTGGCATTGTAATGCTCATTTCTGAATTTCTGAATTGGTTTGCTCTAGTTCAATTGTTTTTATTTTTTAATATTTGTATGTCTTTAATCAGGACTGTGGTGGAAAGCAGCTTTGCTGATCATTTTTATCCTGTATAAATATGTTTCAATGAATAAATAAATAAATAAAATAAATAAATTGATCTTTACCTTCACTGTAATATCCATCTGGACAGGTTTCCGGTAAAGTCTTTGTGTCGTTACAAAACTCTCCCGATGGACATGAAGTGCATTCCTTTATGGCAAAACAACAACAACAGTGTAAAAATTTAATATATGTAGAGAATCAACAGAAAAAATACAATTGTTATCTCAAGGTCATCTTATTATTAAGTATTTGGCATCAACTGTGCCTGGGAGGCAAAAAGCGACTGACCCACTATAACCTAGTTTGTCTTTCCTACAAATGCCACAGTAAACCACAGCAGTTTATCACGGCGTGTTATTTTTGTGTTAACTATAATTATTGGCAAGTGGGCTGGGGATGAAGAAAGAAGTTGTGCGCAACACAGGTCCAATGTGTACGCACTATTCTGTGTGTTATAGGATACAAACATGTGAAGCGCAGTACAGTTATAAGACTGGTGCCGTTGACCACAGTATACGTAGAGATGTTGTAGTCGAGAGGTTTCAGCACTTGACTGGAAATGGGTTCGAGCCCTGGTACGGAACCAGTGTCCTTTGGCAAGACATTTATCTACATTTGCCACTCTCCACCCAGGTGTTACATGGGTACCCAGTAGGGTAAAATGGCGCCTGGCTGGTATATTGCACAGGGAGCAGTGTGTGTGTGTACTATCATGTGCGGTTTAGTAATTGAATCCAATAACTGGTGTAATAATACTAATGTAAAGTACTTAGAAACGTAGTATTGAGCGTTTTACAATGTGACTATTATTATTATGATGTGAAGAAGATTTAATGATGGCCTCACAAAAATATCTCCAAAAAAAAATGTGTATAGTTTGTTGGTTAAGAATGGTAGAATTGTATAATGTAATAACACTTTTGTTTACCCAGCTAGGGAAGCATCATCAAACTTAATGCTCAGCTTCCCGAGGGTCCTGCAATTATTATTACCCCAGCTATTGTCAGGTAACCATTTACATCACCTGGGTAGAGAGCAGCAAATGTGGATTAATGTCTTGACAAAGGACATTAGTGGTGAGCTGAGATTTGAACCCTCAACACTTGGATTGAGAGTCAAGTGAATGAAGCACTATACAATGTCCCATGACACCTTCACAAGAATATTCTCCTAAAGACCATGGGGGTGTTTCACAAAGATCCTAAGTTGGACTTATCTCTAAGTTGGACTTAAATATTAAGGAGAGCCATTTGTAGCCTTAAAATAAAATATATTCAAAAGCAAAAATTCAAGTATTTTAGACTTTTTATAAATTCCACATCAAGAACATGAAATCTACTTGATAATATAAAATATGAATGATGTGAATCAACATTTTATGCCTTTCAAAATAACTTTTACAAAATATTTTCAAAGATGCTAACGGCTTTCCATAATTTTTAAGTCCAACTTAGAGATAAGTTCAACTTAGGATCTTTGTGAAACACCCCCCTGTTCTTCATTTGTGGAATCGGCTAAAACACAACATCATGATGATATTTACCGTTGAGCCTGCTACTGCGTAGTAGCCTTCTGTGCATGTCTTTTGGTATGTGCTGGAAGTATAAGGACAAGCTTTTCCAGCAGGGCAGATCGTACAGCTCTCTTGCCCACCTCCGCTGTAGTAGCCCTCTTCGCAATCTACGATGGTGGAAGAATCGTCACGGTCTGGACATTCCTTGCCGGGCGGACATCTTGTGCACGACTGGGAATAACGTATATAAAATAACAGTGAGAACTTGTGTCAGGAGACCTCTAAAGTGAGACCAACAAAAGGTGGTCTTTTTTAACAGGTTCAACTGTATTAATTTACAATTCCACAACTTGTAATGTAGGGCCATTTTCATGGCAAGAAATTTATACAAATTGCGAAAATCATCACATTCATCATCATAACCATCATCACCGTCATCACCATCCTTATCAACACCATCATCAGCATCATCATTATCACTATCATCAGGATCTCCACCATCATCATCAACATCATCAACACCTCCACCATCATCATCAACATCATCACCATCATCATTATCAGTGATATATTAAATAGTTAATATCATTGTGCAATTATTATCCGCTTCCTGGACCTACCTGTGCTGCAGCATCAGAGTAGTAGCCAAAGCCGCAGGGAACAGAGCTGTTGACCGATGTGGACGGACATTGGTATCCTGCTGGACAGGCGTGGCACTCTGTTAGTTCACCCTCAGAGAAATAGCCCTGTTGGATCAAGATGGCTAGAGTTAGAATATCATTTTAAGCTGTTGTATATGACAGTAAAACCTGTCGATACCCAAGAGAAACAGGAAAAACTTGCCACTTTACACAGGTGGCCTTTCTAAACAGGTCCTACAACACAAACTTCTTCCTAGAGGGAAACAATATAGGTGACAAGTCAGGGGGCCTTTATAGAGAGGGGGCTGCTAAGACAGGTTTGACTTTATTTATATTAACTCCCCCCCCCCCTTCTCTCTCTTTCTCTCTCTGTCTCTGTTTCTGCCTCCTTCTCCTTCTTTATCTCTCTTCCCTCTACACATAATGTAATCTTATTTGTTACTGTGACCATTACTTTTATTTCTATGAATCATGCTGTAAATCATTGTCTGACACAAATTATATAGGTATATGCACAATCATGTAACTACATGTAAGTTAATGGGACATGCATCATCTAAGCATATTTTCACATAATCCTAACATGATTCTATAGGCTAAACACAAACAAAAGGATATTTGAATTACACCATTGATTTCTTGAAAATCTCTGTGATTGTATTCATTGTTATCTTGATATTTTTCATCTTTTTTAAAATATTTTGTTACTAATTTTGAAAATACATTATTTTGTTACTATTCACTTTTATCATATAAAAGGCTGACCAAGAATTGTTTCAAATTTTCACCATGACATGTGCAACTTAACATTTTGAAATACAATTTAACTTTGATTAAAACATCAAATATCTTACACAAAATAACAAATACACTAAACAAACATAACAACCATTTTCTATTTCAATTGAATACACAGAGGGTTGTCAATGACAAACTCACTGCAATACCAGCCGGTGGGGCAGGTGACCCAAGACATGTTTTAAAATGTTCAACATGACATTTTGAAATACAATTCAAATAACATTACACAACAAAAATAAACTTAACATTTTGTTTCAATAGAATTAGGTTGTCAGTGAACTTACTGCACCACACTTTGCATTGCCGCTTCCGTCTGTCAGCGGGCACTGCCAGCCGGCAGGGCACGTTGTGCAGTAGGCTGCCCCCAGTCTTGCGTAAGCTCCTTCAGGGCAGGATGCTATGTACGCATCGGTCGTGGTGTTTGGACAGATATAACCGGGCTGGCAGATGGTACAGGTGGATTGGTTGCCAAGAGAGTAGGAGCCTAAAATGAAGAATGGGAAAAGATGACTTATAATTGGAAGAAGAAAGAGAAAGAGATAAAGGAGGAGATGGAGGAAGAGGAGAAGGAGGAGGAGGAGGAAGAACAGAAGAAGAAGAAGAAGGGAGAGAATGAGGAAAAGGAGGAAGAGGTAGAAGAACATGATGATGACAATGAAGAAGAAACACATCCTCGGGAAGGTCATGAATTAGAAAGGAAAGAGACAGACCAATTACAAATATTTAGAAGCTTAAACAAATTTAAAATTTATGAAGTTGGTGATGTTATGCATTTTTGGTTTAAAGCCTGAGTTCGCATTCAATGAATCTTGAAAACCTCTTGGAAAACTCTTTAACACCAAAAAAGAGGTTAAAACTTTCATCAATTAGACAACGAGAAACAAACCTGCAAGGCAATTCACGGCAGCAGTGGGGTCAGAGGTCGAAGGGCATGCCTGGCCCGATGGGCATGCGGTACAAGATGTTTGGGCTGCTACGGAGTAATAGCCAGGTTCACAGGCGGTGGGGGCCTCATCCGTGTTGGCACAGCTGTAGCCAGCAGGGCAGTTTGTACAGGAGGTGGAGAGGGCTAAACTGTAGGATCCCACTGCGCATATACCAGGTGCCAGTCTGAAAGGGCCAATCAGAAATGGTCATTGAGACTTTTAGAGTATACTGCGCTATATAAGAATCTACTTACTATTACAGTCAAACCAGCTTTAGCGACCACCTGTCTGTAAAGACCACATTTTTTTGGTTTCCCTTGAACATATTTTCTCATTGAAACCTGTACTAAAGGAACCTGTAAATAAAGACTACCTGCCTATAAAGACCACTTTTCATGTTTTTTCCCTTGAGTGGTCTTTATATACAGGTTTTACTGTATCATTAAATTATGTCTTTCTATGCCACACAAATAACTTTCCTGTGCCACCATTTATTTATCATGGAATAGGTTTACCAAAGGCTTCAAAATTAATTAGCTATTTCTAGTGGAAAATAAATCTATACAGGGTTAAGACGTATAATACAGGTTATCAAGACCATAAATGGGTACTTTTGCAGCATGGACTATAGACAGTGGTAATTCAATACAGGTGGTCACTAAACAAAATTTCACTTAAGGTTCAATTACAGTGTTAAAAGTAATAAAATATCTTTCAAAGCCATTAACAGAGTTTAATGATATCGATGCAGGTCATGATCATATGAGCTACAATGTTACTTTAGAGAAACAGGCATTTGAAATCTGTCGTGAATTTAAGCCTTCTGACTCCCAAGGTTATGCTCAAGGTGACAAAAGGATGATTAAAAGTATTTTCTGTGGAGTGGTAGTCAAATTGTCCTCAAACTTGGCATACTAATTGAGCATGTCCTGTTCTTTGTTTCTGTCTACTCGAGCAACAGCTTACTCTGTTTTAAAGTTATAAGGGATCAAAACGAGACCAGTAGCCAGGGATGTAAAGAAAATAAGACTACGAAAACAAACTCAAGATCAGACAAACAGATGTCTATATCAACATTATTGACCATTGTGAAATATCATAGAAGAAAGTATAATCTTTTAAGAAATGCTAGAAACAAAAATTTGACCATCTTGACCAAATACGCTTTTATTGAGCTCTAACTGTTTAGTTTTTATTTTTTTATTTTGATTATTATTTTAATTATTTTTTTTTTTTTTTTTTTTTTTTTTTTTTGGGGTTGTGGTGCCAAGTCACAGTTGTTGTAAACCTGTACTTAGCTTGCATATAAAGTATATCATGCTTTAAGAAAAGCCCCAATACACATACATGTACATGACAGTTTTGAGAAAGAGGCTCAGTCAAAGCATGTCGCGTATTGTGTTTAATACCACACAAAGGGAGCACCTGGAAGTACAATGTACTCAAGTTATCAAGTACTCAAGTTCATTCTTTATTTGTTCTTCAGTTTAAAAAAAAAACATGCAAAAACATATAAATACATACAAAGCATTTCAAGGTAAAATACATGTACAAGGTGCAATAAATGAATTCATATAAAATAAGAATAAAAGGGCCATCATTAAAAGCCTATTAAGGCTTGACAGGTTGATGGTCCCAATAATTGTCAAGTTATGGCATTACTGTTTCGGCGGAGAAAAAAAATAAGGTTAAAACATAGGTATTTGGGGGTATTGAATTAGAAATCAAATTAAAAAGAACTGATAAAATAGTGATAACCTATTGAAAAGAAGATAAAAGGTATAATTTAAAGACATTGTTTAACAATGTTAAATCTGAGATGCATGGCCCTACGTGTTATAAGTGTCTGTGATATGGTGTAATATTGAAGCCCTAAAAAAATTGCGCTTCAAAATGCTCATGAAGTGCCTCAAAAAAGTAAAAATCTTTGACTGATCGTTTTACCATACTCATTTTCCCAAATAGACTGTAGTGTTATCAAAACCGTTAGGAAAACAAATTTTTAAATTTCTTTTTCCAATCATAAATATCTTGATAATCAGACAGCCGATCGGCTTGTAAAAGTCAGGGGGTTCCTGACTGAACTAAAGGTTTATAATTATCATTGCAGCATGAGCTAAATCCAGGATTTTGTTTCAGAATCTGAGACAAAGTTACCCAATCCCTTTAAGCTAATTCATTAGTTAAAAGTCTAAAAAAAGGGCATCCCCAAATTTTGCATTCTACTTACGATGGATCGGAGCAGTACATGCCAGCTGGACAATCAGAGCATTCCGTATGCCCGCTTGACCCGTTGGTCGACTGACCGAAGGCACAGGCCACCGGGGGCTGGTCAGTGAAGGGGCAGGCATAGCCAGAGGGGCAAGCAGTGCAGTTCGTCTCGCAAGGCTGTACTCTCCCTCCGTACAGTTTGCTGTTGAGCCGAGGGAGCAGCTCAAACCGGCAGGGCACAGGAGGCACATTGGAACCATCTATTAAGAGGAAAAGAGAAAAATAATTATAAAGGCTCGTTCACACAAGGTACAGGCAAGTACGATTGCATACTGGATATATTACGTTTTGCTCTGAAATGGGAGTGTGTTTATTGTGCTTTGGAAAAAACCATTTTCGCCCTAAAAATAAAAACATCTTGTGGGAAATTGATTGTGGATCCAGATAACGCTATCTTTTTTTAATCTTTTGATACATTTTGTTTAATAGTTTTGGAGTTGGCGTTTATTGCATTTTGCACTCAAACTCTTCGTTTCTCAACAATATCTATCTAAAGACTATAATATCCACTATCATAAGCTATAATAGAACTTCAAATAGATCCTTAGCTTCAAAATTATGAAATTATGATATCAATGAATCCAATTACCTCAGGACTGTAATATTCACTATCACAAGCCGCTGGAGCATCTGCAGGGTCGAGGCAAGACATGCCCTCGGGACATGGTGTACAGGAGTCGTTCCTGGCCGAGGAGTACGTCCCATAGGGGCACGGCTGGGGAACGTTGGCAGGGTCGGGGCAGTAGAAACCAGCTGGACAGTCAGTGCACAGTGTTCCCTGTTATATGAAGGAATGGATTTTCATTATAACAATAATATGTTTTTATTACCCAGGGGAGCCTCTTCAGTATTATCAATATTGATCTCCCTGAGGGTACTACAATCACATTATTAACCTGGCTTTAGCCGACATACAATGATATACAATATTCAGAAAATAGTATCAATTCTTCAAAGTTCATAAAAGATTTTGTGAAATGTCATGCACGCAATATGATACAAATCATATAACCAGGGCAAAGGCATGCGGGATTCGGGGATAAAAAGGGAAATTAATGGGATTAAACTATATAAAGCAATTGATAAATAGTGAGGACATGACGTCACAAACTGATAACCAAATTGGCATTTTGTGTAGTGATTTCCATTGTTCCATAGTTTTACATACTTTTTCAAAAATTCATAACTTTCTTATTAGTTATCCGATTTTGCTCAAACTTTTTTTGATCGGTTTGTCTGATTTTTCTGCTTCTATTGAAAGTAAGTTATTTTTGGAGTGGATGTGTACTTTAAGAGCATTCAAGGAATAAATTCCCACCAGGTACCCATTTACTACGCCTGGGTGGTGAGTGGCATACATGTATGTAGATTCATGTCTTGCCAAGGAAGCAATGAATGTAAGAAAACATCCTTACCTCTCCCAGTCCACTGTATGTTCCAGTGGGGCATGTAGTTGGTAAATCGCTGGCTACCAGACACAGAGACCCTGTTGGGCATGGCGTACATGACGAAGCCTGCTCCAGGCTGTACATTCCTGTTATAGACAATAGAGAGAGCGAGGGGGAGAGTGAGGAAGGGAGAGAAAGGGAGAGAGAGAGATAGAGAGGGAGATAGAGAAAGGGAGGGAGAGAAAGGGAGGGAGAGAGAGAGGGAGGGAGAGAGGGAAGAAAGGGAGGGAGAGGGGGAGGGAGAGAGAGAGATGAAGGAAGGGGAGAGAGAGAAAGAGAGGGAATGGATATATGGATTAATTTGTACTACTCAGATCACAACTTAGGACCTGTCAAGGGCAGGACTACACCTACAACTATCTAACATAGTAATCTCTTGTAGTTTTTAACCCCTTATCTTTATCACTGTGAATCGTAAATGACTTTACGGAGAGGACAAGGAGTGCAAATACACACACCCTGCTTCATGTAGTTTCAATCTCTCAAAGCCATCACCTTTCATCCGACATGTACACAAAAGTAACCAAGTATCCATGTACCAAGGGAAGAGGGCATGGGGTATGGATACTAGTAGAGTCTTAGCTCCATAATTCTCATATCTATCATCTTCCAACTGACACAAACGTGTAAGTTATTTACAAAGAGGACAAAAGGTGCAGAAATATGTACCTCTAAGGCACAATTCCAATCCCTTCACGGCCTCATCTTGCAACATACACTAAGTGACTTACCAAGTGGACAAGGGGTACAGATACCCGCACCCTGCGCTGCATACGTCCCCGCTGTGCAGTTCCTTGGCTGTATCCTAGCAGACCCGTTCAGGCACTCCTGACCGGCCGGACAAATGCTGCAGGATGATGCGCCCTCCTCGCTCCATTGGCCCTCTGGACATACGCTACATACCTGCTGACTGCTAAGACTGTAGTAGCCGGGGTCACATGCTGTAGGGGACCCGCTGACAGAGAGGCAGGAGGAACCGCCAGGGCAAAGATAACAGGTGGATTTGCCTGTGGTGTCTTGGTAAGTTCCGCTGGGACAGGCTTGGGGGTTGCTGAGGGGCGAGGGGCACATGAAACCCTGGGGGCAGGGCAGGCAATCGGTGCCGTTGGAGTACTCCCCGACCTGAAAGAATTTTTACACGATGATATGATTTTTCAGGAACAGAATCAAATACTTTGAGTATAAATGTCGGATAAAAATGAGACCCCAAGCTGTGTTGTCACATACATGTATGTTACCCACCTCCGATTTCAGTACAAGTACATGTACATGTATGTATATCTGGGCCCCATCTTATAAAGAGTTGCAATTGATCCTAATCAATCGCAAGTTTGCAGTCCCCTATCTTTTATATACATAGTTGTGATTAATATAAATCAATAATAATAAATGACTATTAATATCATACTGTTTATAAGACATGGCACTGATCACTGTATTAAGTCAAAGCCCTACTAGAAACAATTCAGACCAAATATTCAGTAAAAAGACACATTTGATGTAAATTTTATTAGCATGTGCTCTCTATCTATAGAACTAATTATCATTTACAAAATAAGATACACATATTGTGTTTATGACATAACAGTGTGTACACAGGGAAATAAATCAAACTGGAAACTGAAAATTACAAGAAGACACCGACAGTGACTGACCTGACATAACCCTTGACCTGATGACCCACATGCTTGACCGATAGGACATGACGCACAGCTGGTTGACCCACTTGTTGAGAACTAGAGAGGAGAAATATTCGAATTGGCCACAACAATTACCAATGTCCTTTTGGAACTTGATATTATTACATACAAATACATAATTGCTTTTTAAAAAAATAATCCTTTTCAAGAAAACCAATCAGGTATTTTGCTCTCTATGTTTGGTTTCCATGCTTGTATCCTATGGTATATCATAATATTAGCTTTACTATTACATGCACTACTTAAAAGCTATATTGCACATTAATTACAGTACCGAAAATTGGACTCCAAAAATCAATAGAAAATGTTCTTTGTTCTAATTACAAAAAATTAGATGCACACAAAAGTTAACTCTCATTGTTCCTTTTATGTGGGTGTTAATGTGAATTTTAATGCGCTTTAATCATTACAATTCTGAATGTCTCACACATTTTTCTGCTATTGTTGAGTTAATTAATTAACTTATTAATTTATTTATCAATTTATTTATCTTAATTTATTTATTTTATTTTATTTTATTTCTTAATTTATATTTTTATTGGGGGTATGGAGTCATTGGTCTTCTTTACTTAAGCAGAAGTGAGCATGCAATCACATATCAATTTAAGCACAAAAGGGATAAAAAAAAATGTCAATTGATTGTATGATGTTTGAATTCATGCAGGTAGAAAACGACACTTACACAATACATTTGCATTACTCAAAATTCTCCATCTCATTATTTTTTCTCTACATGGTATGTTTGAATTCATATGCAGGTAGAAAATGACAATTGCATGATCCACTTTAATACATTTATCACAACTTCAATCTCATTATTTCTCTCTTTTTAATTCCAATTTTAGGAACATAAGACAAAGCTATTCAATGGTGCTTTGGAGGACATAGTGTAAATATTAAATATATCGTGTGTTTGGAGCCAGAAGGGCATTAACTCTGTGTTATAGTATATGAATTACCGTAACGCCCTTTTGACGACAAACAGATGATATATCTCATCAAATGGGTTCAGTCTACAACTAAATTATTCATACGCTTATACCAAGTTTAGCGATTTGTCCCGATTTCTGTTTTTTGAGACAGTGATATATTAAAGCTTACATCTAAAAGTGTTAAACACATTACGAAAAGCTCTCGTTAAAACTATACCCCACCACTATAACACAGGAACCAATGTAAATCAGGTGGGGTATCAAGACCCCAATTCGTTTCTCTCGTTAAAACTTGGACAGAGTCACCACTATATAACACAGGAACCAATGTAAATCAGGTGGGGTATCAAGACCCCATTTCGTTTCTCTCGTTAAAACTTGGACCACTGGAGGTGGATCTGCGTGCATGAGAGATTATGATATTGGATTGCAGCTGTACTCTTCATCATCTTACGTAATAGTGTAAACAAACTCTTACTGGGGCTCTGGCTGAAAGGAAATGAGAAGTAGGAAGTATATATTTTGCTTGTTTTAAGATATTTTCATGTCCAAAAGTCACTCATAATTTAGATGAAAACCAAATGAAAGTTCGAACGAAGCAAAATGACCCAGAATTGGCGATATAACAACAATTTTAACTCTGAAAACTACCACTCTCTCTCCCTTCCTCTCTCCCTCTATCATGCTTATCTCTCTCTCCCTCTCTATCACCCCTTCAAGGTCTCGGTGGGAGGGGGGGGATTACATTGGACAGCGCTAGTGTTTACTTTAGGCTTAATGCTATCTCAGCTCTAGAAGTGTTGAAAGTCAAATGGGGTTTCAATTTTAAACGGAGAGTTTTCGTCATGAAAGGCCCTAATTCAACCGGTCCACCTTCCGTTCTTGAGTTACGAAATCCACATAAAACACCAATTTAAAAGGGTATGAATAATTTAGTTGTGAACTGTATATGAGCGTAAGGTAGGGTTAAGTATTGAAGCATTAGTAAGCTTACGAAGCCAGCCTCGCATGCAATGGGTTCTTGGGTATTGTTTGAGCAGCGGAAGTTAGCGGGGCACTCAGTACAACTCGTCTGGGTCGACGCGGTCTGGTAGGTCCCCGCAGCACACTGTTCAGGGGATAAAACATTCAATTTTAATGATAATAATAATAATAATAATTGTGATTTATATAGTGCATAATAATCATCGATGATAATTCTCTATGCGCTTTACATTGTTACATTTATACAACTTACATTATCACATACATATTACATATTAGGCCTACATTATTACATACATATTATAGATAATTACATTATTACATACAAATTACAAATTAAATTACATACATGTAATGATAATAATAATACTATTAATAGTAATAATAATTACAATAATAATAGTAATAATAATAATAATAATAATAATAATAATAATAATAATAATAATAATAATAATAATAATAAAAATAATAATAATAATAATAATAGTAGTAGTAATAATAATAATAATAATAATCATAAATACATTAATATTGCACACCTATCCATCCCAGAGGATGCTGGAGGTGACTACAATATTACCCTATCTTTATCCCAACTGCACTATGGCACTCTAAGCATTCAAGGAATACATTCCTACCAGGTACCCATTCACTACACCTGGGTAGAGAGTGGTAAATGTAGAGAACGTTGCCTAAATGCAACTGTTGAAAAATACCAACAAATACCATATATCTCTTAATTGATAAACTTCAATAAAATAATAAAGTATAATAAATATTAACACATACCATCATTTCAATAAAGTGAAAGCCATTTACCTGGTTTCATCAGCTTGCAATCAACTCTAAAATTATTTCTATAAATACATATCAGTTGTTATAAAGCTGTCTAATTTTTCTGTTATTGCATAAAAGGGGTCTCAAATGTCTTTTTGTAGTAACAGCAAACGGCATGCGTAAAATAAATATAAGAGCATTGTCTTGAGATAATATGATAATAATATGATAAGCAAATTCTAATATCTCATTAACTTTGCAAAGCTTACAAATACAATAATAATGAACTGTTTGTAGTCACTCTGCACATCCAATTAAAACAGTTATTTTATCTGCATTTAGTAATAGCAAAAAAAAAAAGGTTATGTTATCATGGATACTGTTGAAGGGTTTACTTTATTTTTCAAAATCCTATTTCATTATTAGTTGTGCACTATGCAAAGTATACAAATATAAGGAAATATCTATGAGCAATTTCCAATGAAAAAGTTACATGCATGATATGTGTGCTTTTTTTTATCGCGCAGAAAGCGCACAACATCATTAATAAAGTGGTGTACTGTGGGTACAGCAAATAAGAAGGCAATGGTGTTACAGGTTGAAGAAATGTAACAGAAAAGGGTCACTGACTGGGGGATGGAGTGGGAGGGGGCAATACCATCTTCTTTTCATGTTGCATTTCCTCTTTTCATCTATTTATTTGTTCTTCTTTTTCTTCTTCTTCTTTTATTTATTATTATCATAACTTATATTTTTACTTTTTATTTATTTTTTATTTATTTTTTATTTATTTATTTATTTATTTATTTATTTATTTATTTGTTTATTTATTATTATTATTATTATTATTATTATTATTATTATTAATATTATTATTTATTTTTTTTTTTATTTTTATTTTTTTTTTTTTTGGGGGTGATTTTTTTTCTTCACATTTGATGGGGGGAGGGAGGGGGTTGGGGGCTATGCCACTGTCATTGGGGACTATTATACTACATGTATGAATTACCGTGATACATGTCTCTTGTCCTGTCTGATCTGTGTAGTAGCCTGGAGGACAGGGCTGAGGAGCAATCGTCTCGTCAGCACATTGGTAACCTAAAAATAAGAACACACAAATAGCATAATTATATACATTTACTTCTTTTTATTTTCATGAAAATTAAGAAACAAATTTTAAATTCTGCAGTCTATGAGTGGGAAAGGGGGTGGCTCAACGGGGAGCACAGCACATCATTCATCCTAATTGTAGTACACATGGTAATTATGGGTCTGATATTTTTAAGGGATATTTTTTTTAAAATAAATTATATCGCTTTGGTTACTCACGATGTACATCTATGTTCAGAATAGAGACACAAGAACTCATGTAAAAAAAAAAATGTGAACGGATTCTTACCCATGGGGCATTCAGTACAGTTCGCATTTCCCAGAGAATCTGCATACCAGCCAGCCGAACACACTGTGGGGGCACTGGACCCGTCATACGGGCAGTAGGATCCCTCAGGACAGTCTTGGCAGGATGTTTGACCCAAACTTGCATATTGACTGGCTTGGCATATGATCGGTTCTGCATCAGTTGTTGGACATCTAATAAAAGGAAAAGGCAAAGAAGGGAATTAAAGATTTCTTAACTTTTTGTCACATAGTACAGTATGACTAAAGAGACCAAACCATAATCTGCCGAAATGATTAAAAGGCCTTTAGTTTTAATAGTATATAATCATTCAGTTGTCGGACATCTCGTACATAGAAAACGCAAGAAACAGAAATTACAAATCTCTCAATTTCTTTCACAGGATATGATTAGAGTTTAAAGACTTATAATCTGCTTCAATCATTGAAAGACCATTAATTTAGCATATGATTGGTTTGGCATCAGACGTTGGACATCTAGTATTAAAAAGGAAAACTCAAAGAAGGGTTTTAAATATTTTTTTCAATTTCTTTCACATAATATGAGTAGAGTTAAAAGTTAAAATCAATTCTACATCAATTAGTTTTGTGAATATGTATCACACTACATCATTTTTTGTTTTCATTACTGATGAATTAATTTGAATTACTTAAAAATCCACTGCATCACCTAATTCCAACATGATATGGAAAATTGCCAAAAAAGACTCTTATAGAAAATAAAATGCCAAATGCCTAATGCACTTAATATTTCTTATAATACACAGTTAAGTGTGTATGCCTGTAGGCTTTTTGTTGTATAAAGGTATTTTCCACATCCAAATTGTCATTCATTTTACATCTAAAATGGTCTTATTTTGCTGCCGGTGTGTGGGGGAAAGGGCAGAAGGTGTAGTTTTCGAATTACAATGAAGGGGTTTGATAAAGGAGGTCTAAAGTGTGGTGTAAAGGGACTCTATATTTACTTGTATCCGGCAGGGCAGATTGTGCAAGTGGAATTGCCCCCTAGGGAGTAGTAAGTTTCTGAACAAGGAGAAGGGGTTGAGTAGTGGTCCAAGCATTCAGACCCAGCAGGGCAGACCATACAGCCGATAGCATTGGTCTCGTTGCTGAATGTCCCATCAATACATCTAGATCAGAAAAATCATAGGTATACATGTACATGAATGATTAATGATTTTAATAATAATAATAATAATAATATGTTTTGTTTACCCAGGGTAGCCTCATCAGTATTAATACAGTTCTCCCCGAGGGCCATGCAATCATATTATTACCCCTGCTTTAGCCGAGCTACCATGAAAAGGCACTTTCTTCCTACCGGTACCCATTTACCTCACCTGGGTGGAGTGTGGCAAATGTAGATTAATATCTTGCCAAAAGACATGATTTTGTGTACCGTACTCATCGCATAATTGCATCGTAACAGAAACAACCATGCTGACTACATTACTAATGGTTCAATATGTAGTAAATCATAACAATCGTGTTTAGTGAAGTTATAATCACTCAAGAATCAACCAAATGCCACGCTTTCAGTAGCTCATAACAGTTATTGTAAATTGCTATTGATAACAAGTTTTATGAAACAGGGCCCAGACCTCAACAATCTCTTTTAAAGCTAAACTATGGATACAAAATTTTCAAAAATACTACTAGGACCATTATCCTTGTAAAGATTGAATAATTGCAATTTCAGATTTCAAAGAAGAAGTAAAAATTGTCCTTACCCGATTGGGTCCACTAATCCATCAACTGGGCAATAGAAGCCCACAATACAGTCCTGGCACGACACGCTACCGTTAGGCGCGTAGGTTCGGCCGTGCAGAGCACGGGTCAGATGACTGGACGGTGCACTGGTAGCCCCCTGGACATGGGATGCAGGTGGTGGCGTTGGCCAGAGAGTAGTAGCCATCTGGACATGGGCTGGGGGCTAAAGACATCAAGGTTGATTTGAATTAATCTTTTTTTTTCTTCTTTTTTTTCCACATAAAATTGAAACAATGGCATGCAGTGTTAAGTGCATGCTGGAAGTGGTACACATTTTGGTCGAAATTTTAAATAGCCAAGTAAAAATGATTGCTAGTTTCTGGTCTTGATATAGATTTAAAATTAGAAGAAACAAGGTCTGTGTTACATGCATTTCATGCAATTTACCTCACAGTTATGACTTTCCCAGATAGTTACTACAAATACTATGGAAATGGAGTCAGTTCCACACAATTTTTTTAATTTTTTATTTGAGCAAGATACAGATGCAAATTTGAAATTGCTACAGATGACCTTGCATTTAACTTCAAAACCAAGATATTTCTTTTTCAAAAAATAGACTAGTATTATGGCAGAATAGTGAAAGCATGCATGGATATTAAAGTTACTAGGAATCAATTATACATGTGAGACATACACCAATATAATTTCATAAGGAATAAAACGGTGGGGAAAAAATGGTGACAAGAGAAGGGGTCTTTTGCACAAGGCTTCTCAAATTTTATGAAAAATAGACAAGAAATTAATGTAACGAAACTTCAAATAAGCATGATAAGGAATGTGTTGTATGTTCAATTACTCAGTCTTTGGCCAATGGGGAAGGAGGAGGGATATAACACGTCTTTAAAAGAAAACAGTTGTATTCAAAAGTGATTTGAACAGGCTTACATACATGTACACATAATATCTAGGTGACAACTTATATTTTAAAAAAGACTGCCGGTATTGTCAATGTTTATAATTTTGTTACACAAGTGAATATGTTTTCTGAAACAAAAATGAAAGTGCTTGATTGTTCATAAAACTGCTTTGAACAAATAAAAACTTATTTATCAATACAATGTGTAATGGTGAAACACACAACAACAAATTAATAAAAAGTAATACTTAATTTCAATTCAGAATGTTTTTGGGTGCCTTTTTGTAAATGCAGTTGGGCACAAAAGAAGTACCTCTAAATTTTGTTTTTTGGGGGGAAACATTTCCATAATTTCTGTTTTATTGTTCATTTTAGCTTCATTAATCCTTTTTGAATGTATAGTGCAATAGTTGAAACAAAACAAAAGAAAAAAACTTGACAAGGTGGAATTGTGCCTTTTAAATCATAAGATATGATAAGAAATATTCATTAAAAAACTAAAAAACAATGTCGTCGACAACAGGGTGCAATATCGATGTACTTTTGAGCAGATCAAGTTTGTTGCCAATTTGCTAAATCATAGGGAAAGTGATTGGATACCATTAATTTTTCTTACCAGCTTCATGTTCGAAAAAAAGGTACAACAAATTGAGCACAAATAGGTTATACACAAACATGAATCCAAAAGCTTGGTCAAGTTTAAAGGCTACAGGTGTATTTAGACAGAGCTAACAGGCTATGAAAATGGAAAAGAAATAGATGATTTATCTTATGTAAAACCATGTCTATAGTTAAACAATTAATAATGACGATAGTTTAATATAAAAAAAGTATATGATTTTGAAGCCTTGTATTGACTTGAAACTGTCTACAGGTTATTCTGCATTGCTTATCTTGCAGTACCAGTGAATAGGTTTCTTTGTATGGTAAAATTAAAACAAAATGACTAAAATAACGAAAAATCATGGGCACTTTAACCGATATCCTAGTATTGGTAGGCAAATAAGCTACTAAATCTTGTGGTATATATCTTTATTACACAAGTACATACAATTCCCAATTTCTAGTCTTAGCTCCTTGACAACCCTTTTCCCTGTTTAACAGCGGTGTAGATTAATCTTGCACTTGAAACAGTTAAATAATCTTGAAGTCTTTGGTATATCTATCCCATGATAAATACAGTGTGGTACAGGGAGGTTATTTTTGTGTCTTATACAGAGTTAACCCCTTGGGGACGGGAACCACGCGATTCCTTTCCAAAGCCTACGGGAACGATAGAGTCTGGTAGTCAACAGAGTTCAATCTTGACATGGAGGCGCGACGGCTCAGTGGTAGAGCAGTGGTCTCGTCACCGGGAGGTCCCAGGTTCGAAACCAAGTCAATGTGCTAGTGCCCTTCGGTAAGGCATTAGTCCTCATTACCAGGTCCCTCGGAGAGGACTTAAAGCCGCCGGTCGCCTGGTTGCCTACTTACAAGCATACACTTGCCTTCTTAGCAGTCAGGTAAAACCAACCAACCAACCAACATACCTGATGTTTTGTCCAAACACGCAGAGCCAGCAGGGCATGCTGCACAGGACGCTTGGCCTGGTAAATCCATGTAGCTTCCATCGGGACATTCTAAACAATACTTGTTAGCTCCAGGGCTGTTTATGTAAAACATAAAATCACAAGAAATTACATCAGAGGTGCCCTTGTTGAGCGGTTTAACCCATAGCAGTTTCTCAATTATCTAAATTAATCAGTTTCCCTCCTCAAATTGGCAACAATTTATCTTATTTTCCACTTCTTCATAGTTTGCCAATAAAATATAAATGTACCAATGTGCAAGAAAATTACAAAATCTAACCCTTACATGTGCCAATTTGTACACAAACAGGGATTTTACACCGCAATGCTGATTTACATTTTTTTAATCAATTATATTTACATGTAAATCGCTCTTTCTGCTCATACATGTATAATGTGTAATTTGTAGCATTTCTGGATCAAAAGATGATGTAAAAACATCACTAAAGGGAGGCACTTTACTGCACACTTGAATGGAGATGTGAAGTTGCGGGTTGAAGCCCCAGCATGGCACTATAGGCATCCTTTGGCAAGATATGAATCTACATTTGCCACTAGCTCTCCACCCAGATGTTAAATGGGTACCTGTAGGAAGGGATTCCTTGAATGCTGTGAGCAAGGAAACTATAGTTGGCTTGCCCGAGCTGGGGGGTCATATTGGAGCACCTTCAGCACCATGTGTGGTGGGTACAATGTACGTGTGTCTTTTTAATATCCAATGTTATTATTATTACCACTACATGTACATCTACACCGCTCAAGCTCAAATTCATAAAAGGTAATCAATAAACCTATAAAAGATATACTACATATAAAATCAACCTCACAAAACTACCTTTCATTCTGTGGGTTAATGGTTATCGAGTATGAAGTGTTTATTATATTTTTTTTTTGGGGGGGGGGGGCAAAATGGTGGACTCCTTTACCAAAAGAAAAGAAAAGGGACAAAAAAGGGAAGACTTTCAGATCATTTCCATACCTGTATGTTCCTGGTGCACATATTAGAGGTGATGCCATAGTGCTGTTACAAGAATAACCTTCAGGGCATGCCATACAAGATGACAGTCCTGAAAAGTAAAGAAAACAAACAAAGAGATCATCAATTCAGGGATATCAAGAAATAGAATAATAAATGAGTATTATTATGCAATACAGGGCGGTCCATGAGGGATTTAAACATGAATTCTGAGTTCTGATACTACAGGTTTGAAAATCAGTGACAAGTTAAAATTCATTCTCAACAGTAACTACAGTTAAACCCGTGTTAGCGGTGACCTCTATATAAAGGCCACCTGTCTACAGTCATCACCTATATTGCCTCGCTCAACACGTGCTGAAGAACCTGTCTAGAAAGGGCTATGGCCACTTTTGTGTCTCCCTTGGGTGACCTAGCTTAATAGACAGGTTTGACTGCGAAACATTGGTCATTAAATTTGTTTGAGGGTGTTTCAAAATACGGCTAAGATTGGCTCAGACGGTATCTAAAGACTCTAAGAGCCCCCAAGCAAACCCATGTCACCTCCATAGGCCATTTTTGTAATGTTAGCAAATTTAATGCATACATACAAGTCTTTGTGAAGTGCCTCGATACATATTATTTCATTCACCTTATTTCATCAGTCTGAATGCAAATTGTATATTGTATGCAATTGGCATTCTGACTATTGAAATATAATTATTCATAACAGCTGAATGAAATAATTTGTTGCCACGCACTAATACCAAAGATTTATGCATTAAATTTGATAAAATTATGAAAATGGTCATTTGCAGCAAGATTGGAGGGCCCATGTGAAGATTAGGAGTATCTACATGTATAAAGCATCTGCAATACAATACAATATCTGCGTACCAGTGCTATCTGCATATTCGCCATCCCCGCATGAAGTACACGATGTGGACCCTGCTGTTGAGTAGGACCCGCGGGGGCAGATGACCGGACTCAAGTGGGAGGAGGTGCAGCGGTACCCCTCAGGGCACTGCTCGCAGGACTGTGATGCGGTCTCGTTGGCATAGTAACCTGATGATGGGGGAGTAACCAAGGTGGGAGCAAAATAAGAAACAATTCCAAGAAAGAAAAACCTACAGTACTCTGAAGGATTATGTCTACATGTAAACTGTACCATACGCGGTGTCCAGATTTTCTGAAGGTTGTATTCAGTACTTTAGAAGGTTACCAAACTTTCATTACCGGGTAACTAATTGTCAATTCCAAGCGTTACAGAATGATATTTCCAGAGAATTTCCATTTTTTCATAAAGATTATCAATACATAATTTAATAAGAATCTACAAATTGATCATATGATATTATAACTAATAATATGAAGTAGTATCACAATATTTGGATTTCGTATCAACTATTCATCAAATTTATGAAATATACAATTTTATATACTTTGTTATACCGAATAATATAGAAGGTCAATGTGTGATCATTCCGTAATGATGCTATAAAAACTACAATATTGTATAAATTTGATGAATGGTTGATAGAATACTTAAACTGTTGTGAAAGCACCTCATATTAGTTGATATATTATATCATTAATTTATAGTATATCTTATTAACGCTTGGAATTGACCTATTACTACATACAGTACTTTGTACGTTGTACATGTACCATCTGAAGTTAAAATTCTTCTTCAAAGATGTTGTAGCCAGTACTGTAGCTAGATGTGTAACGTACATGTATATGTTATCTAGAAAAACACAGTATTATGAACATGGTCATCTCCATATCGGGCTTAACGTGCGTGTGAAAGTACATGTAATATCAGTTGTGGAAAAATGTGGAAGCATTTATAATGCCCATTTACAATGCACACGTATGAATATATAACGACAATAGTGATGTACATATAAATGATATACACTTGTTGATAGGTGTACATGTATATACATCTTCATGTTATGGCTTTTCTCAAGAAGCAGGTTAAAGCTTTGATATACAGATTTAATCCCAAATTTTACTCTTTTTGTTAGATAAAATTGTGTTATTGTATTATTTAGGCCATTATATTCTTTCTGCCTGTTTGTGATTTTTAAAAAAAGCTGCAGTTCTAGCTGTATTATGTAAATGCAAATTGTTGGTTAACAAATCAAGCAATAAACTTGAATTTTTGCAATATCTCTATTAAATGAGAACCGACTATACTGTATATATTATTAATTATATTCAAACTTAACTATGTTTCTGTCATGGATATTACAGAAAAAAATATATATGAGGCAAAATATACATGTTCATGTTGCCAATATATATTTGTTCTTGCAACATGTTTTTTTTCTTAATTAAAAATATTAAAACACATTCATAACTAGACAAATATATGTGACAAACAGTTGCAAAATATGTTTTTTTTTAAAGTCATATCTACAAGAAAAAACCCCAGTTAAACCAAATATTTAATCATGATGACACTCCCTCCCTCATAATAATAACAACGACCAAGGCAACAACGAAAAAAACAACAACAATAATAGTAATAAGAATAACAAAAATAGTAATAGTAATAATAATATTTTAAAATATAATAATATTAATTATATTAATTATAATAATTATTAATAATATGATCTTGATAAAGAATATGCATATGAAGCCAAATAAAAAGGGCATAAAAAACATGTGCATGTATAAATGCATGAAGCAGCTCTAAAAATCAAAATCAGGTAAGAGCAAGGGGGAGAGGGTGTGGTGGAGGGATTTAAACCGTGCTCAGGCAATCACAGCACCAAAGGCGTGTTAAAAAACCGAAATGGTAAACCACCTTAAAATAAATAAATCAAATAAATAAATACACAAATAAATAAATAATAATAACAATAATTATAATAATTATAATAATTATAATAATGATAATAATGATAATAAAATAAACTGAAAATAAAAAATAAGAATTGTCACAGAGGACTTTGAAAGGCTGGGTCTGACCTACTAGTAAGTCTAATTTAATATTTAAAAAAATTCAACAAACAAAACAGTGAAAGTTTCATTAAAAAATTGGATTGAAAATAAGAAAGTTATGGAATTTTTAAGTTGTGCAAAATTTCATGAAACAGTGGTATGTACAATAGGCTGTATGTAATTTAGCCAGTTAATATTACCCCCTCACTTTCTCTATCCTTTTTGTAAATAAATTTGACAGGAACATCACTTTTCTGCTCTGGGAATGTAAAACATGGACTGAATTCTCCTGGAATATGTGCAAAATCACCTCTACTGTAACTTATTATAAAGGATAAATTGAATACAAATGTGTCCAAAATAAGAGCAAAACTTGAAATTACATCTAATATATTGGGAATAGTGAGGGATGACAATCATCAACCCGCTAATTCGCATACAGCCTATGAAATTATGCGAAACTTTAAAATTCCATGAATTTCTTATTTGTTGTATGATTTTGATGAAACTTTCACCTATATTTTAAGTTTTGTATTTCTCTGTTCATTGAATTCAACTTGCAAATGGGTTGGACTTTCCCTTTAAATAAACATACAAATGAACATTGTAATTCTGCTCATCAGTAATTGTATAGCGTTAATATTGCAAAGAGACTAATAGTGCAAAGAGACTAATATCGCAAGGTGATTAATATTGCAAAGTGGTAAAGGTTATACAATTAATTCATGTTTGCGAGTGCAGTAGAAAGTATGCAATGCATGCAGGTTGAGCCACAATATAGGAAAATGAACAAGATTTGTAGAGTTCACTCTTCGTCTCATTGTGACTTAACCAAGGACAGTGCATACTGTATACACTATAAATGTATGAGCTAAAGACATGTATTGTTCGTTTCTATGAGACGGGTCTACAATATGAGTATGGAGTCTAGAAACTGACTAGAAACCTGAGCAAATAGCCAAGAGTCGCATCAAGGAGGCCGCCATTTGCTTTACTTGGTGACATCACATCATGCAGTGCATGCAGCCAAACAGTAGTACTTGTACAATGCGCATTGCAATGTGCGCATCATCAATGTCCTTACCATATGAAATTTTGTGCATTGTATCGCGTCTGAACTTTGAACGCATCATGATGCATGGATCAAGAGTGCTGCATAAAGTTTGCATAGTGTTGCACATAATAACCAGCATACTGCTGTGCATTGAAAAAATGCATAGCCAGGCGCGATACAAAAAATGAAAGCATAAATATGTAACTTGAATACTTGAATACTTGAATACAGATATGCCATGGGCTACATTCTTATAAAGAAAATTGTAAACATACTAAATTGTAATCTTGAAATTGATAATGAAGTATAAAGTAAAGTGCATAAAATGCAACAATGTGTCATTACATACCTCAGTCACACCGACCGACCGACCCCAAACCGACCGATTCTAGGCTGTTTGTCGTAATGTAAATTCTTGTTCGGTTGGTCTGGAGTCGGTCTCATTGGTGTGACTGCAGTATAAATAAATCAACATTAACAACAGCAAAAGGTAACGTGAAGGCAGGAAGAGGGCTGATGTCAAATAATAATTAATTAGAGAAAATGAGATGTTAATTAACATGCATATCTACAATGTATGCTAAGTCATGTGTAGGAAGTGCATATGTAGTGCGGAAATGTGTAGGAAATGCATATATATACAGGCAATGCATAGGAAGTGCATACAGGTATATGCGGTGTGAAGGATGCAAATCTGTGAAGGCAGCATGGACAGCAAGGGTTTTGGGGAAATCACCTGTGGTGCAAGCGATACGCTCAACTGTTCCTGAGACTGGGCAGAAGAAACCTATCTCGCATTCCTTGCATGAGGAGCTTCCGTTAAGGGCGTAGTAACCCGGATCACAAATAGCAGCAAGAGCGCCACCTCCAGGGCACTCATAGCCATCCGGACAGGTCGAACAGGATGTTTCACCGGCAGAACTGGAAGAGCCTGGGTCACAAGGGGTCTGGGAAGTTGGGTCGCAGAAGTAACCTGCTTCACATTGGGTGCATTCTGAGGCTTCTGTGGTGTTGGAGACGTAGCCATCTGCACAGATGATGGGCTCAATTGTTCCACTGACAGGACAGTAGTGTCCGACATCACAAGGACTACAAGATGAACTGCCATTGCGAGCATAATACCCTTCATTACACTGGCTTGCAGCTGCACCCCCTCCAGGACATTCAAAGCCACCAGGACAAGAACTGCAAGAAGTGGCTAATGCCTCGCTGTAGTACCCTTCATCGCAAGAGACTTGGCTAGAAGGGTTACAGTAGTAACCTGCGGCACATGGCATACAGGATTCTGGACTGCTTCCTGGATTATAGTAGCCATCAGGGCACTGAATTTGTTCAATTGTCCCGTTCAAAGGACAGTAGAACCCTGTGTCACATTGAGTACAGCTCTCACTTCCATTAAAACTGTAGGTTCCTTCAAGGCATTGAACTGGTTCTCCTGTTCCGCTGCAAGAGTAGCCTCCAGGACATTGCAAGCATGATTCTGCTCCAGCATTGCTGTAGTATCCAGCAGCACATGGTGTAATTGAAGATGGGGTGCAATAGTTACCAGCATCACAAATGAGGCATTGCGAAGCTCCAGTAGAACTAGAATAGAAACCCCAGGACAGATGATAGGCTCAATTGTCCCATTGACAGGACAGTAGTGTCCGACATCACAAGGACTACAAGATGAACTGCCATTGCGAGCATAAAAGCTTTCATTACACTGGCTTGCAGCTGCATCCTCCAGGACATTCAAAGCCACCAGGACAAGAACTGCAAGAAGTGGCCAATGCCTCACTGTAGTACCCTTCATCACAAGAGACTTGGCTAGAAGGTGTACAGTAATAACCTGTTGCACATGGCATACAGGATTCTGGACTGCTTCCTGGATTATAGTAGCCATCAGGGCACTGAATCTGTTCAATAGTCCCGTTCAAAGGACAGTAGAACCCTGTGTCACATTGAGTGCAGCTCTCGCTACCGTTGAAACTGTAGGTTCCTTCAAGGCATTGAACTGGTTCTGCTGTTCCGCTGCAAGAGTAGCCTCCAGGACATTGCAAGCATGATTCTGCTCCAGCATTGCTGTAGTATCCAGCGGCACATGGTGTAATTGAAGATGGGGTGCAATAGTTACCAGCATCACAAATGAGGCATTGCGAAGCTCCAGTAGAACTAGAATAGAAACCCCCAGGACAGATGATAGGCTCAATTGTCCCATTGACAGGACAGTAGTGTCCGACATCACAAGGACTACAAGATGAACTGCCATTGCGAGCATAAAAGCTTTCATTACACTGGCTTGCAGCTGCACCTCCTCCAGGACATTCAAAGCCACCAGGACAAGAACTGCAAGAAGTGGCCAATGCCTCACTGTAGTACCCTTCATCGCAAGAGACTTGGCTAGAAGGTGTACAGTAATAACCTGTTGCACATGGCATACAGGATTCTGGACTGCTTCCTGGGTTATAGTAGCCATCAGGGCACTGAATCTGTTCAATTGTCCCGTTCAAAGGACAGTAGAACCCTGTGTCACATTGAGTACAGCTCTCGCTACCGTTGAAACTGTAGGTTCCTTCAAGGCATTGGACTGGTTCTCCTGTTCCGCTGCAAAAGTAGCCTCCAGGACATTGCAAACAGGACTCTGCTCCCGCGTTGCTGTAATATCCGGCAGCACAGGGTGCGATTGAAGATGGGGTGCAGTAATGTCCTGCAGTGCATTCTGTGCAGGCCTTAGAGTTTGACCCAGAGGCATAATACCCATCAGAACATTGAATATGCTTGGTAGTTCCATTCAAAGGGCAGTAGAACCCTGCCTCGCAGGCTGTGCAGCTATCGCTTCCGCTACCTGCATAGGTTCCAGCCAGACATTCCACAGGACCTTCAGGGCCACTGCACGAATATCCATCTGGACACTCCGTACAAGATGTAGCTCCTGCGTTGCTATAATAGCCAACATCACAGATTGTCTGTGTTGTGGAATTACAGTAATAGCCTTGTGCGCACTGGCTACAGGTGTCAGAACCAGCTGCAATTGAAAAGTGACCTGAAAACACAAGGAACTGTTATGGTTAGAAACTGATGGCATGCAAGAAAAACATCATTATACTGTTCATAAGAATTTCAAGAAGATTGACTGTAATTTTTTAATGTCAGAAGTTGAAAGTCATTATTTAAGTTTTTTTAAAGAATTACAACCAAGGAAATGTGATTTTAAAAGATTAAAGACTCATGCAATTTCATGGAAGTTTAAAGAGAACTTTAAAAGATAAGATTATATTTGAAAATAGTAAAAATCATGCATGCACATGTATAGAAAAGTCACAGCCGAACTGCAGGTCGTATGGAAAGGAGCTGAAAGGGCTGATTTATTTCCGATGCCTGAAATAGCACAATCTCCCTGCAAGTACAAGTACATGTAGTGAGACCTATTACATGGTTATCTTCAAAATACAGTGACAAAAGTATTAATTAAGACATTAAAAGATTGATTTGTCATTTACAATGCAAATGCATGACAATAGAGCTTGATAGGAGCATAAAAATTGAGAAAATCAATTTTGATTCAGCATGTAACATTATCGCAATGGGTTTTTTTTTTAGTCCATGAATAAAGTGACAATCGGTGGATCCAATCAATCAAACAACAATAACCTGTATTCTTACTAACGATCACCCACAATCAAATCTTAATTTTGTCTTACATACATGTATCTATAAAATCACATTGATTATTAATGTACATGTACATGCAACAATTAGGCCATAGCTACACAGACTATGCCCAATCGTTCCTATGGTAACAGAGTAAATGTTTATGCCCTGTGCCATAAAATCTGCTATAAAAGTGGAACCTATAATTCCCAACAAAAGTCTCCTCTATTGCCAAAATTTTGACCCAATTGAGTGGAGTATCCTTTTGTTGTGGACATTTAGAGCAGAGAAGGAAATCAATAAAACTGTCAAAGATTTTCTCACAGTTTCATATCCCTCTGAACGATCTGTAGTTCAGTAATTGAATATATGAGTTCAACTCCTAATTTTGTCAGATCATACGTTTATTCTGAAAGATCTAAAACATTTGTTTGATAAGTGATGACTTATTCTTTTCCTTCTTTTTCATAACACCCTACTATGGGCGCTGTCAGAACAAGGTGACGATAGATTATGCAATCATACCTTCCTGTACTTCACAACGCAACATAAGAAACAAAATTAATACAAAACACAATAATAAACTACCTGTGACACACATGGTCATAGGTTTAAATAAAAAATCTGATCTTAACCAGCCAGTCTTCGGCTCATGCGCATAATTAACATACATACGCATATATACATGAATGTGTTAGAGGTTCGTAACAGTACACTGAACATGTATGGATTGACAGCCGAAAGGTCATTTAAGGGACTTGGTAACATTGTTTAGATGAGAAAAAATAGTGCTAAGGTAGCGACTTCATTGCTAGATGTGCAATTAAGATAATCTGAAAGTTTGAATGAAAACAGACCATTATCAATGACAAAATTGGGAAAAACTGATCTGATCGATTCCTTAATTCTCCCAACTATATTATCATAATTTAATTTAATTTAAGGTGAATGTAAATCATCACAAAGCAAAAATTCAAAAATGGTTGGGAGAATTTTCTGTTAGAGGGTGTTGCACAGTGATGCCTTCAAAGAAATCCATAAATATCTTTGTGGTTTGAGAATTTTTTCAGGATTTTTTGCAGGTTAGAGGGATATAATAAGTAACATTTCATTCAGAAATTACGCAGTTTTTTCATCAACCTTCAACAATGTTACCGGTTCACTCTAAACAATTGCACTTGATATAATGCCCTTCTGGCTCTGTGCAGATGATAACATGTATTCAAGTGTGTACATTTATGTTGAGCTTTTCCCCGTAAATATTTGCACTGATCTATTTGCTGATACAGATTAGCTCATCAGCAAACAAGTTCAAGATAAAACAAGACAAAATCTTGATACGAATACCGTGTCACTTTTCAGAAGAGGAATGTACTGATTGTACATACACAGCTACAGTAGTTTTAAAAAATGCTGTAAACTGTTCTCCATCCTTAGAATTTTTGAAAGTTGTGCGATTCACATTCAAATTTGTATTATTGGTTTGGGACAAATGGACACTTTTATTTGGAGGACATTAACTATTTTGTGAATGAATCATGACATTTGTTTTGTTTGACTTTAAAGATACAATGTCCCTTTTGCAGCCAACATCAAATTCTGTGGAACATTGCAGGAATCATGAATATGTCATGTACATGTACATGTATGTCCCATCTGTGAAATTTAAACGTTAGCAACATCCTAGTAACATTTTTAGGTGAAAGTAATGAAAATAAACACATTCATATAACATTTTTAGGTGAAAGTATTGAAAATCAACAAATTCATGCATAAGATTTTTAGGTGAAAGTATTGAAAATCAACAAATTCATGCATAAGATTTGTACAGAAGGTAAAAGTATTGAAAATCAACAAATTCATGCATAAGATTTGTACAGTAGGTAAAAGTATTGAAAATCAACAAATTCATGCATAAGATTTGTACAGTAGGTAAAAGTATTGAAAATCAACAAATTCATGCATAAGATTTGTACAGTAGGTAAAAGTATTGAAAATCAACAAATTCATGCATAAGATTTTTAGGTGAAAGTATTGAAAATCATGTATGCATGCATAAGATTTTTAGGTAAAAGTATTGAAAATCAACACATTCATGCATAAGATTTTTAGGTAAAAGTATTGAAAATCAACACATTCATGTATAAGATTTTTAGGTGAAAGTATTGAAAATCGACACATTCATGCATAAGATTTTTAGGTGAAAGTAATGAAAATAAACACATTCATGCATAACTGAGATTTGTAGGTGAAAGTATTAAAAATCAACACATGCATGGATAAGATTTGTAGGTGAAAGTATTGAAAATCATGTATTCATGCATAAGATTTTTAGGTGAAAGTATTGAAAATCAACACATTCATGGATAAGACAAAATCAAAGGCTAAACAATGTATAATACTTCACTCTCTCTCTCTCTCTCTTCCACCAATCCACACTGTTACATTTATCACCCCTATACTGGAAAATAGATTGGTCCACAGAACTGAAAATCAACACATTCATATATAAGATTTTTAGGTGAGAGTAATACAAATCAACACATTCATGTAAGGTTTTAGGTGAAAGATCATTTAAAATGATTTTTTTTTAAACAGATGTAATTAGTTTCACTTTCCAGCCACACATTGTGTAGTTACAGCTTACCTGTAGGGCATTGAATAGGTTCATCAAGGCCAGCCGTTGGACACTGGTAGCCTATCAAAAATGGAAAGGAGAATCGTTAATAACATAATGAGTAAAAAACATTTTCCTCCAAGGTTTTAGAAATTTGGGAAAAACACAAAGAAAAGATGGTACATGTACAAGGAGCATATGATTTTCATACATTTTTAAGCTAGAGTATGTACAAGTTTGCATTCAAAAACAGAATGAAAATATTTTTTTCAAAATGAACTCATTAAGCCAAAATGTACCAAAAACATGTACATTTCATCTAGATCCATTCTTGGATTTCAGCAGTTCTGAATGAGACAAAAACAAAGGCTACACATGCACTTCATCGTTTTGTCTCTCTCTCTCTCTATAAACCAGGAGATGAAACCTTAACCCAAACCACACTGCTACATTCATCACCCCTATACTGAAGGGAAAATGGACTGGTCCAAAGTTCTTTTACCTGGTGGACATTGCTGACACGAGACTGTTCCATTGTAGGCGTAGGTGCCTGCACCACATTCTTCACATCCAGTCTGGTTAGAAAAGGGCACGTGTCCACTCGGACATATCTGTATAATAAACGATAGATAATAATAATTAGATAAATTATAGCGCAGCTAATAAAGAAATATACTCTACTGCGCTGTACCTGTGATGGAAACTCCTAGCAGTGCTACTTCACAGTTACACAACCAAACACTATTCAAAAGCTCATGAAAACAAGTGCATCTTCAACAAAACTCTGAAGACATCAACAGCCGGAGTTTCTTACCTACATAACATCCATTTGGTCAGGGACCTGGGGGGTGTTTCACAAAGACTAAGATCGACTTTAAGTTGGACTTAAGTATAGCGGGCCATTCATGCCATTGGTTGCTATCACCATTGGTCTCTAAATTATAATCTTTAGATAATATTCTTTCCTTCAATAATGAACTATAAAAAATGTAAACTCTGTAGATTTGAGACCCTGATTTGTACGTCCCTTGAAAGACAAATGCCAGTAAATAATGATAGCAAACAATGGCATGAACGGCCTGTTATACTTAAGTCCAACTTAAAGTCGATCTTAGTCTTTGTGAAACCCCCGTTTCCTTAGACAATTATAGAGCTGTTATACGCTACTGAAATCATTGCATTTGATTAAGAAAGATTGAGAGAAATAGAAAGAGAGAATTCAATGTACTTTTAGCACAAAATAAAAGATTGAACAAGGAAGAAAAGGGAGGGTAACACATTGAAATTGAGCATACAGATAAAACAAGGATTTTCGATAGAGAAGGTAAGAATGTCATCAACATCTAAGATGGGCAAATAACAGGGATAAATATAGATCACAAGTATTAGAGAGTTAACAACTTGTTAAGTGCTTGGAGTTTAATATAAAAGTGTTTCTTGCTTGCTGCTCATTCTGTTGCTTAGGGAAGGCATGAATAACCTTTGATATTTGAAGCCAGTGAATTTTATAGTGCAAGTTGCATTTCTTACACACATCTACATGTACAGTAACGTACAATGTACTATATTGGGCTTACACACGTACATGTACATGTACGTACAATGTATGCATACTTTTGAGAGAGCCATGCAGTAGCATAATGAGCAAAAACTTTTTTGGGGGGCCGAAAAAAATTTTGATCACCACCAGGTGGCATAATGGGCAAAGGTGAGAAAAAAAACATGGAAAATCATGTCATTTCAGCAACATATGTAAATCACTGGTATCGGATTAGAAATAAACCATATTTGTATTTTATTTTTGAATTTTATTTGGGGGGAGCAACTGCCCTACCAAGCCCCACCCGCATCAGTACGCCAGAGGAGAGAACAGATGACACTGTTTTATACATGTGGCATCACACACACAAATAAACAACAACAAAGTGATCGATAAAAGTTGCTGAATCACAGAAACATTTTCATTTACCAATCTAAAGTTCCAATATGACCAGTGAATTCAAACTTTCAAAAATTCATAAATTCTTAACTTTTTACTAAATTATCCAAATTCGCTTGAAGTTTCCCTAATCTGTTCCTCTTATTTTTTCTGTTTAACTTCACAGCAACTTGCTGTAAAAGCTGGATTTCCCTATAACATCGCAATTTTAACATTATACATGGAAATTCTCAAAATCTTACCATGGGTTCATTGTAGATGGATGGGCAGTACAAACCATCTGGGCATTCCAAGCAGGTCATATCCCCATCCAGAGAGTACTGACCGTCCGAACATGGCGTTATGGTGCCGGTCCCAGAATTACATTCGCTCCCAGCTGGACACAGTGTGCAGGTCTCCGCCCCTGCAAGGCTGAAGTACCCACCGCTTGGACATGCCTGAGAATAAATATCATAAAAGAAAATAGCAGATGATTACAGATAAACTTTGAAATAGTTAGATGTGCCAAGTTTGCCAACAGTAATAATGTTTTCTTTTTACAAATTCCATACTCAGTTTATGGCATTTGCCATAGTAATTTTGTTATCTTTTCCCATCTACATGTATACATTACCTCACTTTAGGAAGTCCAATGGCTTTCTACAGATGTACATGTATATGCAGTCTGGAATAATCAATTAATTAATTTCATCTAACTTGATTTGGTCTTATTTACAATGTACCTACATTGTAGGGTAGCCACATTAGTATTAACAGTGCTCTTCCTGTGGGCCATGCAATCATTATTATCCAAGCACTGCCAGGTACCAATATACCCCCTGGGTCAAGATGGGCAAATGCAGGTAAAATACCTTGTCCAAAAATGCAACCCCTACATGTACGTAAGGATTGAACACAGGACCTCTAATAAGAGAATCAATAGCCTTCACCAATATACCAGTGCCCCCACAAATATGGTTAGTGTACATGTACATCACTTGACTGTGTAAGAATTATTTTCCTTCACCACCAGAACTTAACATTACAGTATTTATTTTCTTCTTCCAAAAGCCTTCAAGTTCATGAAAACCATCCATGCATTTTATTCATGAACAATGTACACATTGTAACTGGAGGAGAGCAGACTGTTCCTTTTTTTTTTACTTTCTTCTCACTTGAGAGACAACCCACCACTCTTGACCACATTTTATGCACTACTAATGTGCTTATATTTATTGTGTATTGTCAACTGATTTACACATATTTTTTTAAATTTCATTTCCTTTCATTCATTTCTTGCCACGTCAAGATAAAAACAATATTATATAATCATCCAAACACAAATATATATGATGAGATATCTGAAGTGAGAGGATCATGGAAAGCACATATGGCTTGTTAGAATGATCCTCACAAAATATACAAAATAACAATAACTTGTAACTCTTTTTATCAACACTTTTTATCAATTCTTTTGTTTGAAAATATTGATCTGGATCTATTTTGTTATATTCTATGTTTTACTGTTTGAGTGGAAATTAATTTGAATTTAATTGAATTTAATTTAATAAATAAAATCATCAAGATTTCTTACCGAGCAATCATTTGAATCTGATCCACCAGGGTCCGAGTTAAATCTCCCTGCATCGCAGGGTGAGGGAGCCAGTGTACCTCCATCACAACTAAAGTGGAAGTAAGGTAAAAAAAGAAAATGAAAAATAGTCGGGACAAATGTACAATTACCAGTTGAAACAGTTGAATCATATACACTGTACATGAACAATCAAATCTACAAAGACCGCTCAAGGGAAAGAATAAATGCAGTCTTTAAAGGCAGGTCTTCCTGCAAACTTGTTACTGGTCCCAAGGAGAACAAAATAATATTTAAGGGTGGGGGAGAGACTACAGTGTACATGTTAAAGTCATTGTACAATGTATCTCCATCATTAGCAAATATTAATAAAGGTAAAGGGCTGACAAAAGGGAAAGTCTATATACATGTAGGACAAAACTATACACTGCTCAAGGCTAAGGGAGACAAGAATTGTGATCTCTAGAAATAATTTTTCAAACAAAAATGATGCTCTAAGTGGGGGCAACCATTACAGATTTAAATTGAATGTTGGGGTACATGAATGTTAGAGTTGGAAGACTCTTGGGGGCATACTTTTTTTCAAAAAAAAACAGGCATCATTAAAAAAGATCAAAGAAACAGGCATCATTCGAAAGGAATATAAGAATAATATTATACCTTCTTCCAACACAGCACATTATACATCAAACCTACTGTACAGTATATACATGTACTGTACTACTGTACATGTATTTCAGAGGGTCTAATTAATTTGCTGTGTTTGCAATCATTCAAATATGGTGATGTAGATATGGTAGGCCTATATGTACATGTACATCTACATGTACACTTTATCTACTGTATGTGAATTAAAGGAACAAAATTAAGTCCTTTTAAAACCTTTCTTTATAATCCTGCATGTGTATGTACAGCTGTATACTTTTTACATATATATGAAAAAAAGAAAACTGAAAGGAAATTATACATACACCCTGTACCTGTAGAATATATCTTTGATAAGTGTGCTGATTTGTGTTAAGGTATTTTGTAAGGTCTTGTTAGATGTGTACTGTCAATAAGAACTCTTTCATTATAGATCATGCATGAACACCCTACCTGTACATGCAAGTGTACATGTAGTTTGTAGTTTGTAGTTTGTGTGGGGGTATTTTTTAAAAATCTGTATCTTACACAACCATTTTATATATCTCTCACATTACATTACTAGACAATTCATTATATGTGTATGAATTCAATTAGTCGACCCTTCAAAAGAACAAAATACCCACAGACTCTTGTTTTCTGACTACATGCATGTACTCTACAACCAAAAGCCCTTATAATTACAGTCCATGTGTGTGCTCTTTATTTGCGGAAGCCACAAGTGGATTATTAATTGCTAGGCGACGGAACGCCAACAAGTGTAAACGCACCTACAAATGTCAAAAGAGAGCCAACATGTGCAGTACGCAGTGAGCTAAAACTGTGTACTCAACTCTGTCTCATAGTACATACACATGTACAGGTAAGGTACAAAATGTACATAAACTGCATTGTTTGTGGCTCGAAAAGCAGGGCTTCGATAGGGTTTGTGCAAATAGGCATGACAAAGTACAAAATTCAGGAAGGATCGAGACGGAGAGTTATATTGGGAAACAATAACTATTATGGGCTGGTAGGCATAACAGGCTACGGGCTGGGGTTGCACAATGCATCAATATCCGGGAGCATAGATCATTCGTTCAGCTGACACACATCATTTTTTCCCCTCTCGTATTCATTCTTCAGGTGCACAATATTGATCTGTAAAGTCAACTTTATTGACTGCTCGATCATTACAGAGAAGGTTATAGAAGCGATTGTGAGGCTCTTACCTAGTATTGGCTTACCTGTATATCATTCCAATTGGCAATGAGCTATTTAAACAGGCTCTGTGTATTATCATTGATTCACTGGTAATTGACACACTGTGGTTTTCACACTAATATCAACTTATATTTTTCGTCAAGCATGCACATGCACAGTGAAGAACAAGAATATTAATATGCTCACACAGGTGAACAATAAAAATGAAGGGGAAAAAGGGAAAATATATGCGATTTCTCCTTGCTTGTGCTTGCATTACAAGCTGAAATTAAGACACAAAACATAGAGTTTTGACCCCTAAATACATGAACATACGCCTACATGTACATGTACTTCCCCTGTAATACTGTACAATATATGTAATCATTAAATAATCAATTGTTTGTTGCAAGACATACAACATGTACACTGCACATATACATAGCATAAATATTAATAAACCAAAATTCCCATATATATCAATAAACTGTCTTCTCGAATTTAACATGGGTATTACAGGATTTCTGACAAATTTCCGACATGACATACTCATACAATGTACATGTACATTACGCATGACTACATTGTACGAGGATACATGTACATGTATATGACATTCTGTCACTGGTTTAATTTACCTGTCTAGATTTAAATGGCAATATTTTTATTTTACATAATTTAAAAATGTATCTGCAGCAGCATGAGCTTATGAAATGCAAAATTTCACATCACAACAAACGGGATGGATAAAACACTATACCAGTTGCGAAACTCAAAATTTGACAAGAAAAATGACTTTACTTTTGCTAATAATGGATGTGCTGCCACCATACTTTTAGAAAAGTTTTTCAATTATGACGTACAGTGGTACAATTGTACATCATTTTGGACGTTTTGCAAGTTTTTATATTTTGACAGTGCAAATCCTTGTAATGTCCTTCAAGATTTGTATTAAGCATTTGCTTCATCAATCATATTTCATTTCCAAACAAAAAACAAAAATATCTATTAGTATGTCACCATGTTGTTAATATTTTCAATTGCAAAGTGAAATAAGTTCAATTGAATTGAATAGAACTGAAGTGAAGTGAACTGTTTACATTGGATCAACTTTGCATATTGGGTGCAATCTGATACACTCTTCATAATCCTTTCTAATACGAGTATAATACAAGTGTGTTATTTTACTTTCAACATCTGTTCATCATTGTGGAAAACTGGAAACAAACAAAGTCTATTAAACCTGCTTTAGCGACCACCTGTCTAGTGTCTACAAGGATCATATTGTTTGTTTCCCTTGAATATATGTTTCTCATTAAAACCTGTACTAAAGAAACCTGTACATAAAGACTACCAGCCTATAAAGACCACTTTTCATGTTTCCCTTGAGCGGTCTTTATATACAGGTTCCGTTCACTGCACATGCATATGTGCATTAACACAATTACATAACTTAAAATACTGTAACTAAGCCCCCAGAAAGCTATGAGTTCATTCATCATGAAACAATTGTTCTTACAAGTACAGCTGCTAAAGGTTTCCTTTAGTCATCTACATGTAATATAATGACCTGTGAACTGATGAATAACCAGAGAACAAGTATTAATCCAATTCCTTAAAGCAGCCTTTAATGTGTATGTATACAAATACATTATAAATGTATGGCAGTAGATGTGGACTCACATTCTCATAGTATATATTGAAACTGCATTTCAGTAATAAGGCAACAAACAAAAGTGAATAAGTTTCCATATAAATTTATCACAGCAGGTCCTAAAGTAAAAATATTGGGCTTAATAAACACATTCATGGGCTTAATAAACACATTCATATTTTTGTTTATTAGTACCTGTAGGCCTACACGCAACACAGCAGTTGAAAAATTACTTCCTACTCAATGTACATTATGGACATTGTTTCATTTTTTTTTATGCTGTTGCTGTTGATAGAAAAAGAGGGATTTCCTAATACATGTAATTTGTGTAGATTCCCTGAGCTCTTTCAGCACTTTTTCATATACCGTACTGATATAGACTCTCTAGTATCTACAGTACGTGTTTAATATTAAAATGCCCTGACTGGAAAGGCGGAATACCAGGGGTAAAGCAGTCTAACCCCCCCCCCAGTTGACAAATTCCCTGATGCGTCTCTCGTCCCTGTATGAGGCCGCCATTGAATGAGCACTACATGTACATGAGCTAACTCTGAATTCTTTCAGCATCTTGGGTAAAAATTTATAATTAAAAGAAATAGTGACTTACTAAAATCCTGGTGGGCACTGTAAACAATCCCCTGATGAGTTGGAATATTGGCCGGCAGGACAGTCTACTACACAGTCAGATGTGCAGTTGCATTCTGCACTCACTCCTGTACAAAAAAATGTAAACATCATCAAATTAGTCAACATACAACACAAATTTATTTTTGGCTGCACTGTTCACAGTTGCATATTTTCTCTATCCACCTGTACATCCTACAAAGTACAAGTTACTCTTTATTTTCTTTGTTATATAGTCAAAATTTTCGTCAAATTCATGTACAAGTACATGTACAGTGTCTTGTCCTACATTCAATACATGTACAGTGTATGCCCTATTCTGTTACCAAAATCGCGGAAAAAGGGGTCAATTTCAAGCAATGTCCGTGGACAAAATATTCCTCGAAAATATAGAAAATAGGGCCATTGGCATTAGGGGTGCACAGGTGTCCTCGAAAATGATAAATAGGGGTCAGGAAAAGGGAAAAGAGAAAACCGGGAAGAAAAATTCTCGGAGCCGAGTCAAGTCACAAAGGTATAGTCTAGGTCTAGGTCTAGTCATGTCTTGTCCTAAGTTGAAGTATGAATGATAAAATAGGAGTAGATCTAAATTTGCGAAAGTGTCCTTACAATCTTATAAATAGGGGTAGTCTATTCCAAAGTATGATTTTGTCCTTGTTTTGACGTAAAAAAGGGGGTTAAAAATCACAAAATGTCCTTGAAATTGACTGCAAAAGGGGGTTATTTGCATTTGTGGTAACGGTCATACGTGTTACCCTCTGCAGGGGAATGACCCCACGGCCCACCGGGGCCCAACCAGTCAAGAACCCAGGCCTGCCCAGCGGCGCGGCCGCGGCAGCTCAGCTCAGGTGGGACGCAAACCCAGTCAGACCCATAATCATATTCATAGCCAGTGCAGTGCCTTCAAACAATTTGGTTCTCAAGATTTACAAAAACACATAAAAATTCTTCCTAAATATCTCACCTGATATTGAGAGGCAGAGTACAATAACAACGAAATACATATACCACGATGACTGCATCCACTTTACAGACCCTCCTGGCTCAAACAGAGCCATTTTAGGGCGATTTGGGGCGAGCTTTCGGTGTTTTCGCCGCTTCGCTATTCCAAAATCAGTAATAAAAGTTCACGTTCGCCGTCATGTCATTCACGTTTTTCACTTCAAAACATCACCATCTGCAAGTAAAATTGAGCATTTATTATTCCAAAATATATGAATCCAATATTGTTGTCCTTCAATAGTCGTCTCCTGTTGCTTTTCAGTACGATTTTCCTTGTTTCGTTGATAAAAGTCACATAAGTTTCAAGATCGTTTCAATTTCGCAGCTTAGGTCTTTCGTAATGACACGCGTAATAACTAATATCTAGCTGTACGAACATTCAATAATCTAGCCCAGCGGACCAGGCGGCGGCAAGCTCTAGGGTCTGCTTAGGGTGCTCACGGGCTAGCCGTGACAGCTCCAATTGCACAACAGATCATCGCTTGCCTTGTCACGTTTGTTCTCTTACAAATATCGAATTTTACATTTTTAAAATCAATTATTACTCATATTTTCCGTTTATTATAATTATTTTAAGTATTATTTATTAAACATAATGACAATTTTAGGTAACGTAAGAATACTATAAATTATATATTTTATAACATATCACAAAAAGTCTGGAGTTGTAAACCTAACTCATTTTGAGATGAGTGATTGATGGTGGGAGAATGACGTCATAGCGTGCAGTTGCTACGACTACATGAGATCCGAGAGCATACGGCATTTTCCCTTTGCTTTCACAGACAATGGCGTTTTACGCAAACCGTCAAAGTTGAGTAACCATTGACAAAAAAAGTCGCGTCAACTTTTTTCATTTTAGAGGATATTGTATAGTTAACAAAGGATGATCATGGGATTCATAAGATAAGATAAGATTTTATTTGACTCTATCGACCCCCTTCAGGGGTATGAGAGCACAACATATAATACAATACAGAAAGATATATAAAACAAAGTAAGATATGATAATAAAATACATAGACATGATATATACATTTGGATATTTCTAAAACACAATAAACATAAACTAAAGACTAAGCATACACTATACAGTTTTAAGTTATAAGTCTAAAATATCACGTGGTTTGGTTTGTCTACCACTACGAGTAACTACACTTCTATTAACAAAAATAAGACTATGCCTTAATTTAAGCCTTAGGATCCAACGAAAAGAATTGTGTTATTACTGTTATGAATCTTACGAGTTTTCTTAATTGTTTAACACTAGATCTATTAAACAATTTTTCCATGTGAAATGTGCTAGGGTTACTCACAACAAACTGTCGATCTAAGTATAACTGCCTTTCTTTCCTGAAAAAAGGGCAGACAACAATATAGTGAAACTCATCTCCAAAAACCTTTAAATTACAACAAGGACATTCAATTTTACTCTCTTCTGGATTACTTTCAAACCTTCCATTATTAATTGGCAAGCAGTGTGACCTGCATCGGAATCGACACAAAGTGATTGCACCTCTTCTATTCAACTTTAACAAATACTTTTCAAATAAAATTTCGTTCTTGATAATTCGGTAGTTAACACAAATGCGATTTGACCAAACATTTGACAATATTTCTTGCTTTGACATGTCAGTCAACCTGAGCTTAAGAGCATGAAGTATCCACGTATTACTGAATCCATCCCCTTGCCTTTGCCACACATTTCCTAGCGGCAGCCCAGCAGCATTTAATGTATTTTCTACACATGACAACCATTTAGATATTTGGGACTGGGTACCTCTTTCCATGAGTAATTTTAAAAGATTATAGAATCTAAATGAATATTTACAATGACTTCCTTTAACTACTTTTAGCCAAAAACCTACCATTCTACATTTATCCTGAACATCAATTTTGGTACGGCCTGACTCACCATAAATCATACAGCCACCTGTCGATTACGAAACTCTTGTATAATAGAGATTATATTAGATGGATCTATTTTTTTTTCCTTCAAATTCCCGAACTGTAAACATACAATAGCCTATAATATTGGCCTATATTCGAAATTTTCCAAAAATATGAAATTTTACTCTTCGCTCATTATTGGAGGTCGCAGTTATAGGCTATTTCATTACCTTCTTTAGTTTCTCTGTATACACCTTTATTTCTAATATCTGTCAAGCCTTTAGCTTCAATTGCATTCCCTTTTGGAGAATATGGTTTATAATTATAGTGTTCAAATTCAAAAGTAGCATTCAGTTTCTTCCATTTCTATTTTCCATATATATCAACAAAATACCCAAGTAAATGAAGTAATACATTTGTTCATGCATAATAACATATCATATAAAAGCATAGGCTTGTGTTGAATTCGCCTTTATTAATTTCGTTAAATGTGTAACTAGTTTGTTGTGAAATTTTTTTAGTTATACTTCTGAAAACTATGATGTAAATAATCTTGCTCTCTGAATATCGAAAGCCGCAAGCGCTAGAGAGAGAGAGAGAGAGAGGAAATACCACGTGAGGGCGCTCTTACAGAAATACCAGAAACACTCTGAAGCTCCAAATGTCATTGGCACTATGAAAAAAGTAAAAACATAAGAAATCAAAACAGAAATGACAATTAAGACGACTAGACGAGACAAAAAAAATCGAAACCATAAATAAAAACAATTGTATGTTTTTTCATTCGATTTTTATCTATTAATTTGTTTTTCAGTTATACACCTACTATTGTATGTGATTCAAATATGGATGCACATGCCAATGTAAGGGTAAAGTTTTTTAAAAATATAGGCTTTTTAAACCAAATTCATTGTTGGATTTTGTGTCTATAGACGGGAATCAATAATTTCATGTAAAGATTAGCTGCTTGTATATACATTGAATATGATATAAATTGGCACACCTGTTCGTGCAGGTGACTGTCATCATGGTCATAGTTCGTCACGGGATGATTGACAAAGAAGATTGCATTAATAATTTTGAATACATTTCGAAAATGGTTTATCTAATCGGGCAGCTCCAGGGTTTTGATACAATTAATTATGTTTTAAAAATCTCTAAAGAGCAAAAAGAAAATGACATTTCAGGTGCCCCTTTTGTATCCATAACTTGTGCTCGGAATACTTCCTCTGATACCCACACGCGTATTATATCCGCTATTATGGTTGTCCTAACTAGCATGACTATCATTCTATCTAAAAACGTCAATGGACCGCGTACGTACATTATATAATATACCTGTTCACCCGTGGCAATCTGCCCCTGTTCAAAGTTTCTTTAATAGTGTTTATCCCCACGAGTGAACAAAAAACTATTCAAAAAGCTGCATTCCAGCCTTGCATTAATCTCTTTACAAAAAAAGGCTATTCAATATTACCGCTTCTAATTAAGCTGCAGAGTATCATAGTCGAGTAGCAATTCGGTACGAGGGGACTTTAGGAATGAACGAAATACTGCTGAAGTTTAATTTTTGAGTAACTATAACGATCGTCTTCTGTAGAGTTTGGTGAATCACCATGCACGGAAAAATGGTAGCATATGCAGGCCTACTGCTGACACTTCTGTTCAGCGCTGCCGATGCATTCTTGGGGTTCAGCTTCTATGTACGTTGGAACAAATATGAACTGTTCGGAAAAGATGCACTCGATTACAGCTTTGCGCACTCTCTGTTTGAGTTTTGGCTATTTTCAATGGTGAGAGTGCTTCTGCTCTTGAGCGCCGCTGTTGGAATCCTTGCCAACTCTCAGGAAAGTGTGCAGTGCATCAAGAAAGCCAGATACCCTATCGGAGTCCTGAACATCTTCGTGGTCTTGTACACTTTGGCAAAGATCATGTTGTACACGGAGTACTTGGATGGCAACCATGATGATGATGCGTGGTTCTTGACTCTAGGAGCATGGACAATGGTAGCATCACTTGCTATGCACGTCTTGTGGATTAACATTCTGCAAGAGGCGAGATCTCCTCTGAATGGCAAAGAGTGTAGCAAGGACCTTGACACTGTCGCATTAATCAATAAAGGAGAGCTTGACATGGAAAATGAAAGAATTGATAGTAGTGATGATGGTGATGATGATGATGGCAGTAAAATGAAGAATAAAAAGAAATGGTATTCTGAGTTTATCAGATTGATAACTTACTCAAAGCAGGACTGGCCCTTCTTGCTCGTTGGCCTCATTGCTCTAATATGTGCCACTATCTGTAAAACATTTCTTCCGCTGCTAGCAGGTCAGGTTCTTGATGGGGTTATTCAGGGAAAGGACACGGCTAGGTTAAATGAATCCATCTCCCTGATGGGGCTTATTTCTTGTGTAGTTGCTATATGTGGTGGAGTTCAAAGTGGATGCCTTAGCGTGGCAATAGCGAGTCTCAACCGCCGTATCACTAACCTCCTCTTTGATTCCATCCTCAAGCAAGACATAGCGTTCTTTGACAAAAATGGAACCGGAGCAATACTGTCGCGTTTGACATCGGACACAACCACCATGAGTGATATGCTCGGAGGCAGCGTCAACAAATGTCTTCGCAGAATCTTCCAGATTGTCTCCAACACCGTCGCAATGGTTGTCCTCTCCTGGAGACTCTCTGTGATTACTGTCATCACTTTCGTTCTCCTAGCAGTCATCACAGACATCGTCGGAAGGTACTTTGAGAAGCTGTCAAGGCAGATCCAGAGCGCTCTGGCCGCTGCCAACATTGTGGCCGAAAAGAATGTCTCCAACATGAAGACTGTTCGAAGCTTTGCCATGGAAGCGGATGAGAAAAGCACCTACCGCAATAGGCTAGACGCTGTTTACCATTTGCGTAAGAAAGAGGCCGTGGTCTTAGGGTTGACTAAGGTGATGGTCTCTGTTTGTGAACTGTTGGCGTTTGTAGTTGCTTTTTACGGAGGTCATCTTGTTCTTAATGACAAGATAAGTGGAGGAATGCTGTTTTCTTACGTGTGGTATCAGCAGAAAATTGGAGGAAACATAGAGAAGGTTTCCGACGGGTTTGCTCGCCTCATGAAGGCAGCAGGAGCTTCCAGGAAGGTGTTCGAACTGATCGACATAAGTCCTGCCTTTATGAACGAAGGCCGACTGGCACCAAAAGAGTTTGAGGGTCACTTGGAATTCAAGAACGTAACTTTTGCCTATCCAACCAGACCATCTACTCCAGTGCTAAGAAATATAAGCTTTACTGCATCTCCTGGAGAAGTGCTAGCCCTTGTGGGTCCTAGCGGGGGAGGCAAGAGTTCATGCATTAGCCTCATAGAGCATTTATATGAGCCTACGTCGGGAGAAGTCCTGATAGACGGAATTAATGTCAAGGATTACGATCATACCTACCTACATACAAAAATTGCCCTCGTTGGTCAAGAACCAGTCCTTTATGCAAAAACTATCAAGGATAATATTTCCTACAGCCTTGAGGATTGCAGCATGGCGCGTATTCACGATGCAGCGAAACAAGCCAACGCCCACAACTTCATTCTTGGTCTGCAGAAGGGCTATGCGACGGAGACTGGTGAGAAGGGTGTTCTGCTATCAAGGGGTCAGAAGCAGAGAGTGGCTATAGCCCGAGCCTTGGTGAGAATCCTCAGATGCTGCTCCTGGATCGGGCTACCAGCGCTCTGGATGCTGAGAGTGAACATCTGGTTCAGCAGGCGGTCTTTAAGCGCTTCGGAAGCCGTACCGTGGTGATTGTCGGGAATCGTCTGCGCACCATCGAGAAGGCTGACCGCATCTTGGTCATCGATCACGGGACGGTGGTCGAGCAAGGTCGGCATCATGAACTCATTAGCTCCAACGGACTTTATGCTCGGCTCGTACGACGTCAACTCCAGAGCTCTGCGAAATGAGCAGGAAAGTGACGAGAATGTTTTGAGAGAGAGAGAGAGAAACGTCCAGAGAACAATACATTCTACCAATGAGACACTATGAGTTAAGTGCAAAACAAGAGTATTTAGACACCATTAACGCCTTTATAATATACATTCTATGTGTTGTACAGTATAACAACTATAAAATAATCTTGGGCATCTCTGGTATATAAGTGGAACTTAGAGCGTAGGGTTTTTCGCATGTTTTTCCCTTTATTTCAAAATGATACATAGAAGTTAAATCCTCATACTGACTTCATGGGTTAACCACATGAATACAATTATCAAGAAACATTTTCTTTTCAAGGAACATACGATACATAACAACAATGGCAAAGCAAATGGACCGACAGGCGCTATTTCTTTTGATTCATCTTTAAGAATCCATGTAATTCTTAAATGTTTTGTCGGATTTGGGGTTAACTTTGTCGGCAGAGTTTTGGTGCTAACTTGCAAATTGTTAGTGCAAGTTCTGTTGAATTCTTCAACAACTTTTGTTCATGAATAAAATTATCTAGAACCATTTAATATCCAAAGAACATGACGCTACCTTACAATTGTGGCAAAACAAATGGATCGACAGACGCTATTTCGTTTGGTTCATCTTTGCGTATCAACGTAATTCTTGTCAGATATCTTGGTGCTAACTTGCAAATTGTTAGTGCAAGTTCTTTTGAATTTCCAATAATTTTTCTTTCTGTTATTACCACAACACAAGATAACCTTTCATATATAGTCAGATTTGAGGAGGCGAAATGGCGCGGTGGAAGAGTAGTGGTCTCGTAACCGGGAGGACCCGTCCAAACCAAGTGGATTCGCTAGGAAGTAAGTGCCCTTTGGTAAGGCATCAATACTCAATAGCAAGTCCCTCCGAGAGAACGTAAAGCCGTCGCGTCGGTCCCCCAGTTGCTTACTTCCAAGCATACACATGCTTCCTCAGCAGTCAGGTAGATTAAAACATAAAATCATCAAAAAATCCATCTGTTGCCTCACCTTTCTGTATTATCACTACGTTTGAATACGATGTAAATCAGACCCCAAAAAAAAAGGGGGAAGAAACGTACAAGTTTGATCGGCGTCTCTCATTTCACTGTCTAGAAGACCGGTTTTCTAACATATTCAAATTGTATGCATAAACTTTTAAACAGAGGTTGTTCTTGACAACCTGAAGCTTGTCCGAGGCTTGCCCGACTTAGCAACACATAATGTATGCAGGCTGGATTCCAAGTATTGTGCCTCATTCATTAATTACATGTTAATGGAATAACTCGTCACTAGGTCCCCAGGAAAGAAACCAATCCATACATTGGACTATATTAGTAAACAGGTCTATCGTCGTATTTGTTATCATTTGTAAGCTTGTTACTTCCTTTACAATGATACCATATTTGTGATGAGATTTTGTTATATATTTAGGTAGTTTAGCTGGAGTGTTCAGCACACTTTACTGATATGAATGAGCGCTACGCGATCACGGTTCGTAGTCTCGCTGTATCAGACGTTCTGCTTAGGGTTAGTCTAGCAGCAAAGAAAAAAGCTCGGCATGCCTAGATTATAGGCTAAACGGTGCGAGGTCAGATCGTTCTAAACACAGTTGGTGTTATTGTACTGTCACAGATGAATTCTCCTGTATAATGGAATATACTTTAGAGCATATGATTCGAAATATCGCTGGTAGCATATTTGTAATTGCATTAGGCTAATTCTTCATTCAAAGGCCTGATCATTTTTCTTCACGACAATGTCCGTATTGCAATGATCATGTCATTTCTGAATGTTCCATACTACCGGTGCAGCGTTTCACGAAACAGTTACAAGCCCCAGTTCGCCGATAACCAATTGAAATGCGTGTATAAAATTTAGCATGTATTTCAATGAGATGTCGATAAACCTGTACTTATGACGGTTTCGTGACACGAGGCCCTGAATAGCAGATCGTACCCTATAGGTGCATTCATTTCTTTTAGTATGTATTGCTATTGAACGTGTGTATTATTGTGTACTGACCGCCTGCTTTTCAAGCTTCATAGCCTTTTGCTACAGCCTTTTCATCATACATTTTGAAGGTTGTTACTTCTTTTTACTACTACTTAGTAGAATTTTTTTTACCCTTTGAGCACGTCCCTGGGATGAAAATATCCCAAATATAAGTGAAGCTTTGCATGTATTATTATTATAGTCCGGTAGAAGTTTTCGAGACCTGGAAAAGTTTATAAGTACAAGGTTTTTTTGATTGTGTTCTAGATGGGTATTGAAGTAAATTCAGCTTGGTTGCCAGCTTGGCAACCTTGGGCAACTTTTTGTATAGCCTAATTAGCATAATCATCTAATTAGCATATGTGCAATATGTCATAATGGTGCTAATCTTAATCTAGGAAGCCTGAAAACATGGATAATACGACTTTTCAAGGGTTTTCTATGACGAGGAATTCATTTATGACACCAGTTTTTAGTTTTAAGTAATGCAATTGTCTTAAATAGCATAATTAGCATAATTAGCTAATTAGCATATGTACAATATATGGACTTCATGTCATTGTTTATCTATAAAGCCTGAAAATGGAGCAATACAACATTGTAAATCACTTTTAAAAGACTTATCATTCATTCATGAGAAGATATTCCATGTAGATGTAGTCTAATTAGCCTAATTAGCATATTAATCTAATTAGCATATATGTGCAATATGTAATAATGTTGCTAATTTTAACCCAGGAAGCCTAAAAACATGGATAATACGACTTTTCCAGGGTTTTCCAAGACGAGGAATTCATTTATGACACCAGTTTTTATTTTTAAGTAATGCAATCGTCTTAAATAGCATAATTAGCATAATTAGCATAATGAGCTAATTAGCTTATATGAACAATATATGAACTTCATTGTCACTGTGTATCAAGAAAGCCTGAAAATGGTGCAATGCAACATTGTAAATCACCTTTGAAAGACAACACATTTATAATTCATGAGAATATCTTCCATGTAGATGTAGTCTAATTAGCCTAATTAACATAATGAGTAAATTAGCATATTTTCATTTATTGATATAGACTAGGTCTAGTTTATTCAGAAAAATCTGGAATGACAATTTTAATGTGTATTTTTTATGACAACCAATATTTATCTCAGAGGTCAATCATGTTCAAACGAAAAATATTTAGCCTTACTAGCATAATTAACCTAATTAGCAATTGCCTAATGGCCTTGTGAATTTCTGTACAAGACAGAATACATAGGTTTTTTAATTTCATTTACCACTGTACCAGTGATAAGAGGAGAATAAACAGTCATGACAGAGACCAGTAAGTTATTAAAGATAGAAAGAAATGGTTTGGGTCAACGGAAAGATGGTTATGGTGGTAAAGTATATTTAGAATGTTGGTCTTTTCTTCTTTTTCTTCTTTGAGTTTAGGTATTGGGGACAGAATTAAGAGAATTCCTTGTTTCTGTTATCTGGACATATTGGTACTTTGCAATCTAATAGTGTTTATACTCAGATGCATAGGTAATGGACTACAAAGTTACAATCCTCGCCTATTTAATCTAACCTCAGCGGAACATTGGTTGCAAAGTAGAATTTACCCAATTCTTCTTCGTCTTGTGATTCTTTGTTAATGTCTTCATCATCTCCGTCATCTTCTGACTTGTTTGGATTGTAACAGTTCACTCCTGACTCGCACTTGCAGTACACAGAGCAAGATAATCTCTCACGATGACAGTTGCAGTTGTGCTGCATGCTTTTCCTGCGGCCTTGCAATTGCAGGAAATGACATCAATTAGTTCCTTTGGTCCTGCGGGTCCTTTTGCAATGGCTGGAACTGGGATCCCATCTTTGATCTCC